>CM076738.1:10289305-10889305 GCA_038501795.1 Pseudopleuronectes americanus | reverse complement strand
TGATACAGGAGCTTTAGATCATTACACAACATGTGTTTGGGCAATTTGTAGAAAATAGAATAAATAATTGATGAAGCAGAACAAGTAAACCTAAGACTGTGATACAAGTGGTGGTTTCTCTACTGTAGAAATAAAACAAAGCCACAAGTTTTGCTATAGCAGCCGAATACACTCTCAGTTGTGAATCTACTCCACAGCTTGTGGAGTGTCTCGCTACAACAGCGAGTGAATCAATTACAGCCAACCCATTTCTGACTGAAGGGAAGGGGGCGTCCAAATACAGGACCTCATATACTGGCGCTGTGTTGCCCCCTAGTGCCACCAGGGGACTCTCTGACCCCCCCGGGTTTGTGTCTTCAGTGCATCCTCTCAGGGTGGGCATTGTAAAAAGCTAAGGCAGGGTTCATTGTGTTGATGGCTACAATGCAGGCTTAGTGTGAAGGCTTCTCGGAGGGCAGAGCACCTGTCCTCCTCGCAACGCAAGGACCAAATGGAGAACGGAGCCTCCCTGGATTTTATAATCTGCCGCTGTTTTCTCATCGTTCCTGAGGAAAGACGGGAAAAAGGTTCAGGGACGTGAGTCAGCAGAAATACCTCCTTTCAGGCCAAACTGTACATGACATCGTTTTATTTTGACAGGGACAGAAGGGATCATCGCTTTGGAATAGACAAAAGCAAATGGCAGCATTTTATGTTCGTTATTGTTCACAACTATTATTATTATATGAATTGTTGCTGCTATCATTAATAACATCATAACAAGTTATTATTACTATTATTGATTTTAATCAATCTTACATCTGTTTCCCGCTGTAGATCAGCCTCTGCTGTTGGGGGGGAATCCCTTCCTTCTCCTCCACCCTCTCTTTGATCCGCTCCACCTGCACACACACACACACACACACGAGTACACGTGAATACTCCGAATTACCAGACTGTTGTGTATTAATACGCGAGGAAGCAAAGGACCCACGTGTACCTTGTCTGTGGGCTCTATGTCGATCTCTATCTCCTTCCCAGTGAGCGTCTGTTGGTGGGAATACATTCAGATACATTAGTTTGTTTACAATCCAGGGGCTAGGGCTAGGGTTAGGGTTAGAAATGACAGGCTAGCTGCTAATGCTGCTAACGCTGTTTCCCACCTTCACTTTAATCAGCATCTTCTTATTAGATCCACTGGAGCGGGTTTAATTACGAGTTTAATTACGAAGCTACGATTTAAAACCAAGTCAAAGATGAAGAGACTCGATATCCAATGGGTGTTTCCTGTGTCCCTCCTCAGTGAATCCTCGTCCGGCCCCCTTTTCCCCCCGTGTGACAATGGTTCCGCTTCGAGTGAACGTCATCGTTTTAGCGTCATAATCACGGAAAAACAGCGGCGTCATCATGTATTCTTACGTTGACGTGGACTTTGTGGCGTAAAGTAGGAGTTTGTAGTTTTTAGCCGCGCGGCGTCAACGGGCTGAGGCGCTTTAAGAACTACAAGGCGGATGTCAGCTGGTGTCCGCCCTATTAACGCTTCCCCCCGGAAACACAGGACTGGAGAGGAGGCGACGGCGGACACACACTAACGTCACTTTTCTAAAGGTAAACGCCTTATTGAGCTAAATACACCAGCTACTTTACCTCTGAGGCTAATTAGCAGCTAATGGTAGCGTCGAGGTCACACGTGGGTTCATCGTGGACTCCTGTAAACATTGAGTTTTAACTTCCGGGCTGAAGAAGCCTCCGTGATTCAGTGTAAATAGCATTAGCTGTAGCATCTTCAGTGACGTATACGCAGCCTTATTAAACCTCCAGTTAGCTAAAGGTTGTTTTATTAAACCACTATAAAGTTGTTATTACAGCTGCAGTAATGACAAAATGGATATTCGCCTATATCGGTTCATTGTACACGTCATTGTGCCTGATTGTGTCCTTTGATAACCGTGTGTGTGTTGTGTGTGTGTTTGTATGTGTGTATGAAGGGAGGTATAAGAAGGTGGCACACCACCCTCCAAAGCCCTCCTGACCTCTGACCTCCATCTTTTCTCCTGTTCCTCACAGGTTCTCACATCCCAAGTCCAACTACTCCACTCCCCGCTCTTTATCGACTCTCTCTCTCTCTCTCTCTCTCCACCTCTCTCTCTCTCTCTCTCTCTCTCGCTGCTTCAGAGATGCCTCGCATTGAGAACGACATCAAGCTGGACTTCAAGGATGTGCTCCTCCGTCCGAAGAGAAGCACGCTCAAGTCCCGGAGCGAGGTGGGTACAAGCAGGGCGAGGGAACCCCCGACTGACCCAGACAAGGATGTTTCCAGTTTCCTGAATCCCACATGAGGAACCACAGACCCTCACTAGTGTTTCAGAGCTGTTCAAAAACACCAAGAAATGCAGTTGAATTCAAGGAGTCGTACTTGAGTCAGAAACCTGCGTCTGTAAAACGGTTTTGACTCTGGAGACAGATAGGCCCAGGTGGTAGTGGGCAGTTGATAACATAGCAGAAGAGTCGAAAAGTAAACCATTCCCCTGAGAGAGACCTGGAAACTCATCATTACATGAGGACATTACATGTCTCTAAACCCTGTGGAGCCACAAGTGCTTCAATCTTCACTGTCCTCTTCAAAAGAGATGAAGCTGGAGACAGGAGAAGAACGACTTCATTTCAAAAAGGCAACCCGTGGGCAACTTCCAAACTCAGCCTGACATCACCTCAACTGAAGAAAACTGTTCCTTCCACTTGAGACGGAGCTTGTTGTACGGAGTTAGCGTCCCCTGGTGGTGTGGTGATGTAAATATCAGACACGCTAAAGTCTTGTGGTTTATTCCAGGTGGACCTGGTGAGGAGCTTCTCCTTCAGGAACTCCAAGGGCAGCTACAGAGGGATCCCCATCATCGCTGCCAACATGGACACTGTGGGGACCTTTGAGATGGCCCTGGCCCTGCACCAGGTCGGCTTTGTGTGACATAAGCGAATACAAGTCACTTATGATGCCCCCAGTGGCATTAAGATGTCATTGCACCATCTACACAACTTACGTGAACCAGACCTTTTCAGAAAATATCTTAATTGATGTGTGGTTCTTTGTCCGCTCCTCCAGTTCACCCTCTTCACCACGGTTCACAAACATTACTCTGTGGACGACTGGGTGGAGTTTGCAGCGAAGCACCCAGAGTGTGTGGAGGTATTCAAAGTGTTTATCTGTGACCTAGGCCTTTAGTTTTGGGGGAGTTTATATGAATGTTGGTATTGTTGACACTTCTCTCTCTCTCTCTCTCTGTCTTCTCTGTTCTCCCTCCCAGAGTGTGGCAGTCAGCTCCGGGACCGGCGACGGTGACTTTGAGAGGGTCTCGGCCATCGTGAAGGCCGTGCCCCAGCTGCGGTACATCTGCGTGGACGTGGCCAACGGCTACTCCGAACACTTTGTCCACTTCGTCAAAGAAGTCCGGCAAAAGTTCCAGACGCACACTATAATGGTCAGTAGTTGTCTGTGTGATAACTTTTTTAAACAACAGCGTGGTTGGGGAAAAAGGAGCGGATGTTGGACAACATTTTTTTTATATTATTTTTATTTTGCTCAGGCAGGAAATGTGGTGACTGGAGAAATGGTGGAGGAGCTGATCCTGGCCGGGGCTGACATCATCAAAGTAGGCATCGGACCAGGTGATCACATCTTCTTACACACATGTCCACATCAAGAGGGAACATTATTATTTTGTTAGCTCAAACAGTTTCCTGTTCAAACATCATCTTGCCTCTGTCTCCATCCACAGGTTCTGTTTGCACCACCCGCAAGAAGACGGGGGTGGGTTACCCCCAGCTGAGTGCCGTGATAGAGTGTGCAGACGCAGCCCACGGACTGGGCGGCCACATAATCGCTGTAAGAGACTCTGATCTATAATAATATCTCAATGATGCAATCAGGTGCAGAATGAATGTCAAAGGAAACCAGCATGTCTGAAAATACCTTTCCTGAGTTGTGCACATGAGGCCACAAAAACCACAAAGTCACACTCATTGCCTGGTGTTTTGTTTTGTCTTCGCTCGTCTCTCTCACACAGGACGGGGGATGTGCTTGTCCAGGAGATGTCTCAAAGGCTTTTGGTTAGTAGGTTTTTTTTTCTTTTTTCAATCTGATACCGTATTTCATCCAATGCTAAGAATTCTTCCTGTTAAAACAGACCTGTAACTGTTTGTGTGACTCTTTAAATGTGCCCCTCAGGAGCCGGAGCAGACTTCGTGATGCTGGGGGGAATGCTGGCCGGACACTCTGAGAGTGGGGGCGAGGTCATTGAGAAAAACGGCACGAAATACAAGCTGTTCTATGGAATGAGCTCCGAAACAGCGATGAAGAAGCATGCGGGGGGTGTGGCCGAGTACAGGTCAGTGTCGCCATTATTGTGGTTTACAAGGGAACAAGCTGTTGGATCTCCTTCTGTCAGTGTTGATCACTAAACCTGAGGGTAACACTAGTACTCTGTTTCTCTCCCCTCCAGGGCGTCCGAGGGGAAGACGGTGGAAGTTGCTTACAAAGGTCCGGTGGACGTGACGATACGAGACATCCTGGGCGGGGTTCGCTCCACCTGCACCTACGTCGGGGCGGGCAAGCTGAAGGAGCTGAGCCGCAGGACCACCTTCATCAGGGTCACCCAGCAGCTCAACACTGTCTTTGGCAACTCCTGAATGTCCAGTTCCATCCTGCGTCAGATCCATGGATAGGTCTGCCTCACTGCCAGTCTGTGCTCTTTGTGATTTACAAAAGTGAACAGACTCATATTCATACTTAATTATTCCCCTCCTTATCCCCTTTTACACATAAATCAAAGTGTTTTTTTTAATGCAACTTTAGTATCTTAGGCACACAGACTCTGACCTGCCTTAGACTCTGAATGTTAAAGCCATTCCATGTCACTTTTACTAGCAACAGCGCCCTCTGCAGCCATATGTGGTGAAACAGGTGAATCATTCTGTATTATTATTATTAGCCTCTGAGGGCCACGGCCAATAGTTTGGGGCTTCTTGTGTAGACAGTTTATTGGTTAGCGATATTTATTAAAGGAGTTTTTGTCTAGCCGCCATTTTGGCTAATCTCTACTAACAGCTTTCTGCTTGTGCCTTTTTCATTCCTCAAGCAGAAGAGCTGTAGCTGTAACAAATCCACTAAACTCTGCATGGAATTCTTCATATTTCCAAAGTTTCCTGGTTACATAGAGCAAGAGCAGATGTGTGGGGAATGAACAGAGGAAACATTCTCCATATTTCCAGTCAATGAATAATTGAACTCATTTAAATGAAGCTGCTGTTTGAACATAAATAAGTTGCTTAGTGTTGCTGAAATATCAGGTGACATCATTGTCTCTACATAGTGAGATGAAGGCCAGAGCAGTAACTCCGCAGCTCTGTGCATGTCCACTGTCTCTTCATTCCAATGCAAGGTCCTCACAAGTTCTCACATATATGCAAATCTGTGTTCGTACATAAACAGCACGTGGCTCTGTGCCGAGATCGTACTGAGAACATGTGTCACCCAAATGTAAAATTACAGCAAATGTCATAAATTATATAGAAAGTCTAAATATATACGAGTATAATTGTCTAACAGCTGTTTTTAAAAGACCCAGACATTCCGTCACTCATTGTGTTTTGCACTTTAATGATTTGAGCTTTGATTTGTTTTCCCTGATTTAATTTTTGTCACATTGGTGTGAAAATTATCTTTATGTTGCCAAAACATACGATTTTAATGCAGTTTTTGAAAATGTTATCCCCCCCATGTTTTATCCGGACAATAAAAAAAAATGTCCACATCAAACATACGATTTAAATGCAGTTTTAAAATTTTCTTTCTCCCACCTCAACGTTATCCAGTCAATAAAAAAAAGGATGTCCACATCATTTTCATTCTCTGACTTTATTGATTCACCACCAGCAGATGGAGACAAACACATTGAACTGGATGGCAGAAAAAGAAGAAGCATTCCAGTTAAATCAAACAACTGGTTTCGTACATTAAAATAATTCGCAACGGAAAAAAATATAATATCGGTACAATTAAAAGATATTCAGATATTATATTGTCACTTGTGTATAATTTGCATATTTAAACTAAAAGAAAAATCCCACCATGATCCCATTTCTACTCCAGTAGCACTACATTTCCATTTGACAGCTTCACCGTAATCAGTGACATTTCTATTCATGTCATGTAATCAAAAGTCTTTTCTCCTCAGAGGTTTTTCCCATGTACTTCTTTGTATATTGATTAGCAAAGATCATCAGGGACCCACAAATTACAGAAGTTCACAAACCACCTCTGTGAAGCGACCGCCACTGATTTCTCCACAGGAACAGTATTGCTTTTGGATAGCCTTAAATCCTAGATTGTAATGTTTGGCTTGGTTCCTGAAAACTCTTCCACAGGGGCACTTCCTTTGAATCTGGGAAGAGTTTGCACTGTTTTGTGCATCTTCCATTTCCAGTTGAACAAAGGGGACCAGGTCCCGGTTGATGTTGTTGATCGCAATCGTAACTATTTCTTCCCTCCGGTGCAGTCCATTTCTCCTAAAGAAGGACAGCGAGGAAGCAACAGAATTCCAAACCACTTCCACCTTTTCAGGTCGCGGTCCAGCCACAGGTGTGATCAGTGCAGAGGAAATGTGTCGTTTTGCTTCGGATTGCAGCACCAAATCTCTTGGAGTATTGAATGCATTATTACGCTCAATACACTGAATTTCCAAGAGAGATGAGTGTTTTGAAGTAGATGATGAATCAAATCCCTCATCTGCAGAGACAGAGCTGAGCTGGTGATTTTTGTAGCAAAGGCCAAAGTGGGGCCCCTTCTTCAGATCCTTCGCAGAATTTTTGTCACACAAACCAATGGTCCAATCAGAGTCTTTGGAAAGACAGACCTGCCACCTCTTAAGGTTAGTAGCTGATTGGGTACTGCCGATTAAAAGAGTGGCAGTACATTCCCCGATCCAATCACTGTTGAAAACCCTCCGGTTGTCTTTGGACAGTGAAATGCCGGAGCCGAGAAGCTGAGGCTCAAACCTCAGGTGTGGACCAGTGCTGAGGAGATCCTGGTCCGGATCGACCAGAGTCAACAAGGATCCCCAGAAGTGTTCTGCCTGCTCCATCATGTTTTCCCCATCCTGTTGTATCGCTTGGACGAGTTTGTCACGGTCGCTGCCGGGCAGCAACCCTTTCCTCAGGTCCACGGCCTTGGCCTCCTCCAGATCCTGATTCACCTGTGAATACATCTGCAAGAATCTGAAGGTGTCCTTCTCCTCCTGCGCCCCCTGCAGGCTGCTCTTGCATGTTTTTAAGGCCACCATCCGAGCAGAAACTGAAGATCGGACGCTGGTCAGGGATACATCACGCATCTTAGTCACAGCCTCAATTAGACGCAGGCTGGACTTACTCAGCTTCTCTCTTTCACTATTCTCCCACTTTTCCAGACTCACATTCTCATCGTCAGTTTTCACCTGCAGGGCCTTCTGCTCACCTGGGAGCTTCTCCATGAGCTCTTTGTGGGCTGTGGAGAAGGTTTTCATATTGTGAAGGCGGTGCTGGTCTTCAATGGCGCAGGAAACACACACACAGGTCATGTCATCCAAGCAGTAGTACTCCAGGAGTTTGCCATGCTGGGGGCATTTGGTGGTCCCTCCTAGAGCCATGGGTTCGGTCAGAGGATGAGTCTGGAGTAACACCGGCGTGGTCAGGTGGACCTGCAGGTGCTGCCCACACATGGAGATCTCACATTTCATGCAGGTCTTTCTGGCTGGTTTCCTGTCCTCCTCGGTGCACATGTCGCAGAGGACAACTTGCTGCGTGTTCTTTGGCTGATTGTCAGACATGTTTCGAAATAACAATGTCCTGATTCTCCTTGAGTATCTTTAGAGTTGAACGATGTCTTTAGGATCCTTCTTGTCGCTGGTATAGAAACCGAATGTTGCTGAAGTTAGTTCTTCACCGTCTCATTCTGTCCCCACACAGTCTATGAGTCGGTCACAGCTTCACTGAACAACCGTTCCACTCTTAAGTTTTGTTTCCTGCATTTGACAAACCCTAATACCAAGGGGTGTGGCACAGTGAAACTCTGAGAAAAGAACTGAACGAACCAGCCAGTGCACTTCATGTATGAGGTGCTATTGTGTTATATAATAAGATATAGTATACTTAATATAGAGAAACACAATAAAGATACAAAAGAAACTCCAAATGCTTACAGAACTATTACACGTGTATATGTCCACTCCATGAGGAGATGTGTCCCCTCTTTTCCCAGCATCATTTATAAATCCCATCATCTCAGTAGATACCAGTGTTCCAGTCTGGTTTGTCCTCTGCACACATGTCGACTCACCCTGTTCGTTCCTGCACGTGCAGCTCGTCAGACTTGTTGTTTTGAATCTGCACTGATGGGACAAATCATCACAGGAAGACGAACCCTGCAGTGATGGATGGCTGAAGCTAATCGAAGCTAATCGAAGCTAATCATCAGGGAAAGCTAAATAAGTAGCTGGCAAATAGAATCTCGCTTTTTACAGGTAAGATCTCTCACTTCCTCATCCACCTCACTTCTTCATTATATTCTAATCTACTTCATACTGTCACAGGAAGCTAGCTAAGTTCACCATGCTAGCTACTTTGCGAGCTAACCGTTGCTAAACTGATGTTTTCACAATACAAAAAAACGTGGTTAGTTATTGTAATAGTAAATTCGTTTTCTGTGCTTAACTCAATAGCATCCGAACGTTGAACTCTAGCACCAGTTTGGCTAAAGTTAGCCGGGGAACAGTTAGCTGCTAGCTAGCTAGCTACTTAGCCCTCTTCAGTTCATTCAAATGGTTTCAGATTTAATAATCTATAAATCACAACACAATGAAAAGACTCAGTCCTCATAGAAAGTACTTTTTACTCTTCAAGTTATTTTACTCTGAAGTGTAAGTTTGAATGCAGGACATTAACTTGTAATAGAGTTTTTTATATAAATATTTTTATATATACCTTTACTTCTGCAGTCTGGTGACAATAAAGTTTGAATATATAATTTCTATCTAGCAATTGACACCACCTCTATTAAACAAGTATTTATTGTACGTCCTGTTTCTTTGAATAGGGGCGTGTGATTAGAATTAAAGCTTTTGTCACATTATAGGTAATTTTATAATGTGTTATAGTAAATCTGAGAAAGTGTTTATCGTAAATTAACAAGATAGAAACTTCTAGATGCGTGAAATCAAAACAGGACAAATCAGATTTATATAACATCCTCCTCCAATATATAACCATATATGTAAAAGAGACACTGTGTGTACTAACTATTATACAAACTGTATTTTAAAAAAAGGCTCTGGGTAGTAACCAAATGTTTATACAAACCCCAGAAGCTGGAGAAAGAATTGAGGATGTTAACTGACAAGTTTACGAACATAAGAAGTTGTCAGAGGAAAACACAACTTTGTTTCATCACTTTTACTTGAACGTCAGTCTCCTGTTGTGAGTGCAGGGTGTAGTAACAGATACCAAACGGGTTTTGAGTACAACTTTTCCTCCTAAATGTGTGGGTGACATTAACCGTTTCTGTTTGGATGCTGTTGACAGGAGTCGTTACCATGGAGGGAGGGCTTCCCGGGCTCAGGCAGAACACAACTGGTGCTTGTGGTGTGACACAAGAAATGAATGTCGCCCCGGGGGCTTTCAACATGAACCCAAACCCTGCAGTGGTTCTGCCCCTGCTCTCTGAGAATCAGATGCTCGTGTGGGTGCACCTGAACCAGATCGACCTACAGCTGGACGGTGTAGCAGAGCTGGACAAGGCCTTTGACGGCTTCCCGTATCTAACACAGAAGCAGACCGCTGTGCTGGCGCGGCGCTGCTCCCTGCACCCAGACCAGGTGAAGGAGTGGTTCATGGCACAGAGGCTCCGCTACGGCATCAGCTGGGACTACGAAGACATCCAAGAGGTTCAGAGGAAGTTCAGTCAGATTCGGGGAAAGAAAGAGCTGCAAACCCAAACTACCCAAAACAGGATGCGGGAAAAGGTGAAAGAGGAGACAAGCGAGAAGAAGGAAAAGAAGAGAGGGTTAAAAGAATCTGGAAGGAAGAAAGTGGGAAAGGTCTTGCAGAGCTCAAAACTGGGAGGAAATGAGAGGGCTATAGCGCCACTGGAGAGAAAAATTATGCAGGAGCTACCAAAGAACAAAGAGGAGGATATTGAAGTGGAAACTCCTGTGGAGGTCAGAGAGAATTCTCCGAAGAGGCGCAAAGGGAATGCCCTGCCAAACAAGACTGAAGAAATGATGGAAGAAGATGACGGCGTCCTGGAGAGAGCCAGAGAGGGCAAGTCAGGGTCGAAATCTCTAACTAGAGAGAAGAGGGCCACGCTGCGGTTGGCTTTCTCTGACTGCCAGTATCCAAACGGGAGCGACTACGAGCGCCTGGTGAGGACGATCTGCATCCCTCGGTCCACGTTGGTGCAGTGGTTCAGCGACACACGCTATTACATAAAGAAGGGAAAGCCCCGCTGGATGAAGCAGGAGCAGCACAGCAAGGCGCTGGCCAACATCAGGTACCGGCAGTGCCTGAGGGAGCTGGCAAAGGAGCAGCTGAGACCAAGGAAACGCAACTTTCAAGAGGAAGCTTCAGAGGAAGTAGAAAATGTGCGTTCAGATGATAAATGATAGCTCCGCCTCTGCAGCCGAAACAACAGGAAAAAGAAGTGAGGTCGATGACGTATCGGAAGCATCGTCCACTTCGTGATGTTTGATAACCAGTTGCCATGTTGGATGTTGTGAATTTCATAGGGAAGTTATTGTTGTTATACTGTCGTTAGTTGTTGATTAGTGTGTAAACAGGCATGTACAGCATAGTCGTGTTATAGTAGTTATATATATATATATATATATATATAGTTGTATAGTCGTGTCCCACTGTGATGTGCAGAGGTTTTTATTCTCATTCAAGTTGAAACACGTTCCTTGATTGAACACGACTCGTTTTATCATTTTTAAAACATTAATAAACACAGTTAGTCCTCTTTTTTTAACTAATTACATCAATATTTGACATGAGATGATGTTGGCAATATGATAAGAATTATAACCACACGGTTAAGAGTGGTAACCCCCCCGGAATCTACGTACTTAAAGTTTATGCCTAAAAAAAGCTCAGCCTTAAACTAAACAATTGAGTGTGAAGGTTTTGCAATTTTGTGTGTTTTATTCTGTATAATATCTACAATTGTTCATCACATTGTATAAAAGTGTCACTGTGATATTAACTCAAAAGATGGTCAGGTCATGGTTCTTCTACCCCCCCCCACCCCCCTCTCAAGACGGATCATTTAATCAATACAGAGAAGCTCACTCGTGAGAAAAAGGACATTTCGGACCTCAAATCAACATCAGACCGAGTTGCTCTACTTCACGTGTTAAAAAATAAAAGGTCTGTCCTGGCCCCCGTCAGTTCCAGCTGGCCGTGTACTCCGCCCGCTGCGGCTGCCAGAACTCGGCGCCTTCGATGATGCGGCGGATCATTGAAGCGGACGTGATGAGCAGGTGTCCGGCGGCCTGGAGGAGGGCAGAGGCCACACGCAGGGCTTCTCTGAAAAACAGAGAACAGGGAACAGGGGTCATCAAAACTGTTTTCTACTCTAACCACCCAAGTCAAGCATCTCAAAACTCTTACTGTCTTTTCACATCTTCTCAGTGAGAAAACTGTAGTACTTTAAATATAGAGTTAAATTTGGAGGTACTTTACATGAAACGTTCTTTGTTACTTGATAATCTACTTAAAAGGGAAATATTGTACTTCATGCTCCAGTGTATTCATTTGGCAGCTACCATTTACATAACAGACAAAAACCATATGATTATATCATATAAATGTGATACAGTGTCAAAGATTAAACCAGCGGTTACCAAAGGTTTTTTGGGCTTGTGGCTCTTTACAAAGTAGTTAGCAGTTCCAACAAGGGATTATTCACCTCTGACCTTTTCAACTTATATTAATAATCGTTTGAGGTTTAAAACAATTTGTTTTTAAAGATGAGGTCTAACATTGTTCGACTCAATGACTTGGTTATCATTGATCCAAATCTAAATAAACTAGTTTAAAGTGGCTCCACGTCCTCCAGCTCATATTAAAGTGTCGGTAAATATCCTTAAATAACATCTGCATACTTTAGAGGATGTTGCAAATGGCCTCCAACTGCAAGACATTGTTCTTTATCTTGTTTCTTATTTGCTAAGACACCTCACCTGAGGATCTTCTTGGGCCCCAGACACTGGAAGTTGGCGCTCACAGAGTACAGCCCCTGAAACGTGGCCTTCACGCTCAGCGAGCCAAACATGTCCTTAGGGCTCATCTTGTAAAGGTCGAAGGTGACACGCGCTATGTCTCTCCCGGTCCGAGGCTTGTTGTTGTCGTGAGATTTGGGCACGACTGCACCCTGGGAGGAATCAACGACACAAAGGGCACATATATTAAATATTCGTGATCTTTTGACATCTTGAATCAGTTTTAAAGTAAAACATGAATACATGTCGGTGCACGTACTGTCTGGGATCTCCACGTCTGTCCGGGCTCCAGGGCCATGAGCATTGTGTTGTCGGGCAGCGTCGTGAGGAACTCGTCGGTGTCCACCTCTGTGCCGTCCTCCTCACAAACCAGGGACAGAGACACTGCAGAGAGGGACAGCAGCAGCGCCTGGTACACCTACAGCACAGGTACAACTTCCTGTTACACCCTGAAAGCAGCGTTCATGTTGTAAAAGGGACTTGTCTTGATTGTAATTTCACTCACACAGCAGTTGTGTCATATGTCGAGCAGAAACTATCGCAATGACGTGAATTTTAAAGTTAACTTTCATGCTTAGAGACTACAGTTTAGAATCTTGTTTCTTTTTTTGAGTTGAAGGGTTTAGTTTGGTTCGATTTAGGCCCGATGTATTTGATTTCTTTCCATTGTCACGCTCACCCGTTCTTTCAGCTCCTCCAGGGTCCCGGCTGTGATGCCCTTCCTGGTCGCCCTGTTGTGACAACACACTCTGAAGGGTCTCTGCGTCGGGGACCACACTCGCTTGGTCACTGACCTGGGGTCAGACAAAACATAAACAGTCGGATCTACATTCAATCGTGATTATTTGACTCTGGGTTCAAGCTAAAGGAAGAAAATTCACTGAATATCAACAGAACAGAACGAATTGTTCACTCACTTGATGAATGAGGATGTGCCTTCCATTCTGATCGATGTGTTGTTGTCGCTCCCCACAGCGTGAGTGTTGTGTAGGATGTTTGGTGGGAGATTTTGTGTTTGACCCAGTAAGTGGACTTTGCTCAGAACCTGGTGATTACTCAGATACAGAACAGCAGGGGGCAAGGTTCATCTGGTCACAGTGGGCATGTGGTGGGTGTGTGCGCCTGTGTGTGTGTGTGTGTGTGTGTGTGTGTGTGTGTGTGTGTGATGAAAGACGTTTTTCAGCTTGTTTACAACTACAGCACAACTGATAGCAGATGTTTGAGGTTGATATCGATACCTGACAATTAAACACCCACATTTGGATCATACACACTATTTTCTATAGTCAGTTGATTATGAATGAAAATAATTGTCTTATGTTGATCATTTATAAATGTTTTGATTCCTTCAATCACTGGAACAATTTGAAATCATAAAAAAAAACAAAATTCATCACAAATAAGGACAATTAATTAATACTGGGAGCCCTGGTAATCCAGTGTTGTGTTTAAAGGATACAGATATTTTAATTAATATTTTGGAATATTTAGTTTTAGTTTTAGGAGCATTATATTTACATAAACTCAAATGGACACTTGAAAATATTGGTATTACTTTCCCTCTCATGTGCTTCTTGATTTCTAGCCTTTATATTCATATTTATTTCATATCCATAAGTTCCTTAAAAGCTCAGATATTCCTCTCAACCTTCCACAATGCTCTCATCACATTCTTTTCTTTTTTCTATTCTATTTTTCTTTCTATGCAAAACCGAATTTGCAAAGCAGTTAAACTGACGTCCGTGCAGGAAACGGCTCTACGTCATATCCTGACAATAAAAAAAACAATGGGAGCGCTTGTGTAAAGGGATGTCGTGCTCGCGCGGGGGCGGGGACTCCACCATTTGAGCCTGTGTGCTTCACGTACGGTCCCGGAAGCACCGCCCGGCCGAGGACCTGCCAGGTGAAGACGTGTGAGCGCTCCCTGAAATGTGACTGAAGGCGGGAGGATGAAGCAGAAGTTTCCTCGGTAGCTTTGTTTTTCAGCGCGCAAACAACAACAACAACAACAACAACAACAACAACAACAACAGTCGCGATAACATGTTACAAAGTGACCCGACGGCTATCTCAGCGGCGTCTCGGTGACAACTCCCCCCGGGTGCCACGGTCGGTTTCCCGTCACGGTTCGTCGCTTCTCACGCTGACTAGCGGAGCGAGTTGTCCCAGGCTGCTAAGCTAACGTCGGGTTTTTAGGTGGTTTCCACGTCCTCGGCTTTACTGGTTTTAACAGATTTTAACAGCGGGATGGCCACGAGGAAACCTAAAGATACTGGTGAGTGTGGAGATGGGTCGATGTTCACTATTTAAACTGGGAATCAAGACGAGCAGCGGGACGTTAGATCCGCCAGGGTGTAGAGCAGCTGGTGGCAGACTCCTGCGTCACCCAGTCAGTTGGTCAGTTAATTAATCAATTAGTTAGTTAGTTAGTTGGTTATATTAACGTCCACCACGTCCCAGTAACGTCCCAGTTCCACTGACTGTCACTGTGTGTTCTGGATGATGCAGAATCCTTCAACCTGACCTGGGTGACACAAATCCGAAATAAGAATTAATCATATGACTGCAGCTAGAGGTAAAATAAATGTGAGTTTAAAATAAAAGACAGGAAAATTATAATCTGGTAAATCAAGTATCCACAGACCAAGATCATTTAAAGGTGATGGCTAAAGAAAACGATTTAAAAGATCTCAGGCTGTTTAATGGGTCTAGGTGTATTCTCTGTTAGTTTGTGTGGACTCAGTTGTGTGTGTTTTGTCTCTCTGCACAGATGTCAGCCTCCCCTTCGCTGCCCTCCAGCTCCTGGCCCCCCCCCGTGCGCCTGGTGTCCGCGGCCTTCTGGAAGGTGCTGAAGCAGCGGGACGTGATGCAGTACGGCACCGTGGAGGAGTTTGTGACCCTGGCCTGTGACACCGTCCCCGGGCTGCTCACCGTGAGGCACCAGGGCAAGCTGACACTGGGACTGAGGGGACGGGTGAGAAAACCACGGCTTTTTAACGTGACAGCCTCTCTCTGTGTTTAATACATACCCGGTTTGGTAATGTGCACGTCTCCCTCCTTCTTTCTCAGCTGATCTTGGAGCTTCTTCGAGGAAAAGAACCTGACGTGATGCTGATTGAACGTCACATAAAAAGGATCCGTGCTCCGGCGGCCCCTTCGTCCACCTTGGCTGCTGCGGTGGTAAATGAAGTCCAATTTCGTGATTATAATGTTAAAAACTCAATTGTACAATACACAAAGCATTCTCTCTCTTTTGTGTCCCAGAGGAAGGACGTGAAAATCGCCAAAACAGTCGAAAGCTTCCATTCATTTGTTCACGCGCTGCTGACAGACCCGGCAGAGAGAGACCAGTTCTTCAAGGTGAGTCCACACGGGAGCTCGTGACTTTCATCTCGGTTCACTCGATGTTCGCAGGAAGTTAACAGCCGACCACTTTGACTCTCTCCTCTGACAGGAGGAGTTTCCTGTGGAGTACGGTCCCAAGTTCGACGAGGAGCTGGAGAAGCTGCTGTGGGAGTTTTTGATTCGACTGGACCAGTTGCTTCCAGTTCCCAATCTAGCTCAGGTGCGCTTGACAGCCTCAACCCTGGTTTCGCTGCAGATACAACTTTATTTATTGCTCTTTCATTACAGATTTTAAACTACTTAAAAGGTTCAACTTAGACCAGTCTCAGTCTCATACAAATGTTGATAGTTTAAGAGTTTGAACTGTTAAAGAAAAGAGCCAAGCTGGTCTCTAGTTATCCTACTTTGAATTTAAGTTGTTTTTAGGGGAACTGTAATATTTTCATTTCATTTGCCTCCAGACTGTGTCGTGGCTCAGTGATTCCCCCCCCGGTCCTGGAGGAGTGCGCCCGGTCAGCCACCCAGCCGCAGCTCCTCAACATTCTGCTTCAGCATCAAACCTGTCTCGGTCATCTTGAGCCCGCAGGTAGAGTGAGATCGTTTCCTCCTGGAATCACTCTTGACAGCAAGACTTTCATTTAAATGATCCATCTCCCATCATCTCAGTTATTCATTGTGTTGTTTGTTTATTTTTGCAGCATCTCTCCCTCCAAACATGGGAGACTCCATCCTGGATTCACTTTCTCTGCCACCGTCTGGAAGAGTGGCTTCAAATCAAGGAGGAGCCAAAGCGTCTGTAGGGAATCAGTCCGGGAAAGGCAAGACCCCATTTATAAAACCTGTAATTGGACTAATATCTAACGAAGACGTACCGATCATGGTCCTAGCCAGTAAACGTGCACTTAGAGACGACCAGCCAGCCGCCTCAAAAGATGCAACCAACAAAGAGAGCTCAAAGTTCACTGTGGTAAAAGAGAGACAAAAACCCAGTGATGGAGGGAAGGAGGGTGAAGAACAGCTGGAGGGGGAGAGGGACGTCTCCAACAGCAGCAGAGGAACGAAACGCAAACAACCTGACAACAGACAAAGTGAATTCGAGGAGGAAGAGGAGGAGGAGGAGGAAGACAACGTCGCAGGCATGACGAAATCTGGGAAAAGGAAGATGAGCAGCGTCAGGCAGGGAAGCGGTGACCAGAGATCAAGTGAGAGTGAAGAAGAGCAGCTAAACGGAGCAGCGCTGGCATTGAGCATGACCCGGCTGGGCGTCCAGAGTCTCCACCTGCCGGATGATCCGTCCCTCTGCTCCCTGTTCGAGTGCTGTCTGAGAAAACAACCCAGGATCATCATCGAGAAACTGCCAGTGGCCTCTGCTGGTGCCGGCAGGACGGGCGGAGGAGGAGCATCCTTCTATAAGGAGAATCGGAGGAGGAGGTCACCGGTCAAAGCTCCGATGCACAAAAGCAGAAGCTACCAACTGGAGAAGACTGACTCAGACAATTCTGACTTGGATGACAAAGAGTAAGAGACACAGTTTAAAGTATGTCACGGCCTCATGTCGAAGTTTGAAACACAAGAACTCAGACTCAAGCTTAAACAGTTTCTTTATGTGTTCTGGATATTCTGTAAATCATATTTCCTTCTGTATATGAATGAAAACAGAATCTTATCTGCTGTATTTTAATCTTCACAATAAGGCAAAATCTGTCATTTTAAGTAGATCTAAGAAGAGAATACACACAACTCATAGAGCTGACACCTTTTAATGTAGTTTATTATTCGGTTCAAATCTAAAAAAACAACGGGAACAACTGATTTCAGTGTTTCTCTTTTCATTTGTTTGTTTTTCTCTCTCCCAGTTAGATAGCATTAGTGATTTAAATATGTATTTACACTCTATTGTCCTTTTAACTGCGTCTCATATACAAATAAAAACATCCTTATTATTTCAGTGTTTCCTGTTTGTCTTTAAACTCTTTATTATAAATGTTCTGGACAAAGCAAATCAGAGCGGCTTGAATTTAGAACTCAGTGATTTAAAGATGTTGTTTCTACTCGACAGAAATCATCCTCTCTCGTTGAGTAGCAGCGGCTCGCCTCGCCGACGCACTAACACAGGTGATCTCACAAACTGTCTAAATTCATCACAGGGAACAATCGCCTGCTCTGGATTCAGTCTTAACTCTATATGGTTTCATGTTTAGAGACGCCGGCCGCTGCAGGAGGAAGTGAAGACTACGTTGCGGATTCTGAGGATGAGGCCACAAAGAACTTCAAAGGCAGGGTATGTATGATCGGAGGCGGAAGTGAATAGAAATATATATATAGTAGTAGTAGTAGTACTATTATAGTAATATAGTGTAAAATAGGGAGAGTAGTAGAGATAATTTACTAAATGAAATCTGACATTGAAACTCCTGATTTTTAAGAACCATAAAACATGATTCTACAGTAAATTGAAAATTCCCTTTTGCTCTCTCCTCCTCCTCTGTGTTTTCTACCCGACTGTCTCCCCCAGCTGTTCATGAAGCGCTACTACAAGACCAAGCACGGCACATACGTTCCCACTCTGAGGGAGTACTGGAAACCAGGGGTGGCTCGGAGGGACCTGCTGTCGACTGCCAGTAAACGCAGGTGATGAAACCGAACGCCAGGATCTGGACTTTCTGACGGAGGAACAAGTTACTTAAAGTAATATCAAGTTAAGCTGTGTTTGTTTTGGACTTCTATACTTAATATGACATCATGGAGGACGAGCCCTGACATGCTATTGACATCGATTATGGCCAATGTCATGCGAATATTAGTTTTTCATATTTCAAACCATTATTGTACAGTTAATGTGTAAATATATATCGGCCAATATCTATTATTTCTGTAACAAATACAATTTTTATACATTTCACACACGTATGTAACATATAATGCTAATAAAGGTGTATTGAAATTAGAAAAATGTGTCCAATGGTACAAACCTTGCTGAACTACGTTAGACAGTTGTATGTGTACATGTATGTGTGTGTTTTCTGATGAAAGATGAATTGTTAAATGTCATTTATTTAGAAATTTAAAAGAAGTTTATTAAATATACTGTAAAGATGAAAGTTTGTTTGTATTTGTTTAAACTTCCACATCTTGATTAGGAATCTTAATAATCACAGAACTTTAAGAAAAAAAATGCAGAATCTCCCATAAGAGGTTGATGTGGACGTATTCTGCCAGTAATCAAATACACAAACAAACATAATCAACACAGACAAACAAGAATTAAGTGCACGTTTGTGTTGTTGCCGCTGGAGGCTCAGAGTCGACAGCCGATCCCCCCCGTCACCGTGACCGTCTCTCCAGTGATGTACGAAGCCTCGTCCGAGCACAGGAACGCGATCACGCTGCCAATTTCTGCAGGCTCGCCAATCCTGAAGGGAAACGTGAAATATAGTCATAAAGTATTCACATGTGTGTATATATATATATATATATATAATACCAGGGACAAGTTGACGAGTGACTTGTACCTTTTGATGCTGAGCTGCTTCTTGAACTCGTCCATCACATCGTCATTTCCCCATAACTGAGACGGGACAGAGCGGTAAATTAAAAACACGTTAATGTCCACGTCCACTTCAAACCCAAATAACTGATTATGAATCCCCCCCCGTCAATCCTGTCCTCCCCCTGTACATTTTATTGGCTTTTTTTAAAGGAGGGATTTTAATATATTTCAATCAAGCCTTTTATTCAACTTTGAAAGGAAAATGATGGCTGTTACTATAAATGAACACTAGGGAGCAGCAGTACCAACTAAATGTCTAACTTTACCTCTTTAGTTTGATCAGCATTATTAGTATTCTGCTCAATGCTCCCTCTAGTTTCTCTCTCTCTCTCTCTGTGTGTGTCTGTGTGTGTGTGTGTGTCTCTCCTCACCGCAGAGCTGAAGCGGGTCCTGATGACTCCAGGGGCCACGCAGTTCACTCGTATGTTGCTCTGAGCCAGCTCGGGGGCCAGCGCCCGGGTCAGACCCAACAAGGCTGTTTTACTGACGCTGTACGGACCCAGCGCCTGAAGCCACATGAAGAAACTTCACTTACATTCACCACCGATTATTCTTCCTATGGGACATGAGCACTGGGCACGATTTACCCGCCGCTCGTACAATGTAAAATGACCAAAAGTACTGTAATATGACTATGAGTACTTTATGCATTATACTGCTCCTTTTTGTGGTTATTCACCAAAGTAATTCCCAGTTGGAAAGTTAAAACAATCCAGATGCACTGACCTGCATTGGTTGGTATCCAGCCACTGACGACACAAACACTACATTGCCACCCCTTGAAGAGAAAAACATACACTTCAATTCATTTCAAATTAAACAGCGTTATAGTCTCCATTGTTTGCATCCTGCCAAGCACGTTCACATGTTTCCTCTTCTCTCACTCACCCCCTTTTCTCCATGTGAGGCGCCACCAGCTTGGTCATGAGAAAGGCCGACTTCACATTTACAGACAGGATCTAGAAGCGGAAAGATGTTTCAGGTAAATTCAAATTTGAAACACGAAGATAACGCTGTATTAATTATATTCAGGTTCATAACCCGGGGCCTGGTTAGCACCTTGTCCCAGACGTCCTCTGTGGAGTCCATGATGTTTCCGAAGAAAGGGTTGACCGCTGCGTTGGACACCAGGATGTCGATTCCCCCGCACTTCTCCAGCGTCTGTTTCAGAGCACACAGGATGAGATTATAAATGAGGTTATAAGTAAAAGATAGTCACTGAAAAGCTCATAATTATGGAGGTTTTCAATCGACAGGAGCCCAGGAGTGAGAGATAAGACCAGAGGTATAACTAACAACCCATTCCTCCCCTGTTGCCTCCTCACCATTTGAACCAGTTTCTCTCTGTCCTCTCCTTTGCCCACGTTACAGGTGGTGCCCGTCACTTGGATGCTCTGGCTCTGCAGCAGCGCCACAGCCTTGTCCACGTTGCTCTGTCGCCGGCTGCTCACCACCACGTGGGCTCCTCGCTTTCCCAGAGCCTCGGCTGCAGCCAGACCAATTCTGAGGAGGGGGATAGAGGGAGCAAACATCATGAATGTGGTTGTTTTAGACTAAATGCAACTCAACAACAGTGTTTGGGTGTTTCAAACGTGTTCTGTGATAGTGATGATATCAGTCAATGTGGTTTCATGAGGTGACTCTTGGGCCTGGATTTAAAACACAGGTGTCAGGCATGGTTCTTACCCATCTGTGGAGGCGGTGATGATGGCCACCTTTCCAGCCAGGCTGCTTTGGGACATGCTTCTCCGGGCAGAGACAGTGTTGGTCCTCAGGCTCCTGAACACGCTCCTCAACATCACCTGAGGAGGACACAGAATGAACGTGTGTGTGTGAGTGTGTGCGTGTGTGTATGTATGTGTGAGAACACTGGGGAAGTAGGGCAGAGGTCACCGGAGCTGTGGCAGATGAGTGACGTGATCAATGAAGAGTTCAGGAATTTAGGATTTTAATAAGTAATGGTGACAAAATAATGGTGACGTATTGATCCAAGCAGCAGTTATGATCAAACACTTGTTTACATGTGCAGGTAACTCGGTTCAAGTTGGTGCATTGGTGTTTATTTTGAAATCACGTGAACATGCATTAATGCAGATATGATCAGGAGCAGCGGCTCACCCTTCCGTTCGTGCAAGGTTCAACACGATGTTGTTCTCAAGAGGATTCTGGTACAAAAACACACTCAAAGTCCAGTGTACGGACCTTTAGCTACCGACGACTCACAGTCACAGACAGTGACAGTGTTTTCCGGGTGAAAGTTCCGCTGTCAAAATAAAAGCCTCCAGCAAGTAGTCGCTCGTATTCTGTACTTATGTAAATCAAATCCCCAATAAAATAAGAATGAGATTGAATTCAACGTGGGCGGAATTTGTTGTAGTACCCAACAATAAAAACATAAAGTGGTTCGTATCTGTATTTTTCGAAACGTACAGCTCAAGTCCTCTGATTAAACGACGCTACTCGAGCGTCCTCAAAGGCAGCCTAGAAAAAAACGAGTCCAATCACAGAAGCGCCTCGCCGCACGCTGCGCTCAGATATTCGATCTCACAACACCCTGGATGGGGCGAACTCACGGCCCCGATGCTCCACTTCCGCTTGTAGATCAGCGGAGCACACAGGTTCTCGAGGAGGGCGGTTACCGAGCTGTTGTCATCGGCGAAAGATGATTGAACGTCGATGGCCGCAGATTTTTTTCACGCCTGAGAAGAAGAAGTGATCTCACGGAGCGCAGACGTGAAGGAAGTTTATCGTGATCAGCTAGAAAAACCCAGCGAGGTAACATTGTACAGCCGCAGCTTCTTCATGCTAACGTTAGCTGCGGGGGGTTAACGGGCTCCGGTGCTGTTACCCGGCGGTGCCATTGTTGTTTTGAAGTGAACCTTAGCCGATGAGGAGAACTCATCTGTGCACCGCGGCTAACAGGAATGCTAGCGCTAGCAGCTAGGCCTCGACAGCGGGTATATACTGTCACTCCAGCTCGCCGCCTGTTCGAGTAGTCATGGTTTAATCCGGCTTCGCGGCCACACGCTCACTTCTAGATGCCGCGTTAACAAGCGGGTGCACGCCACTCATTTATCTGCGGGTGCTAAGCTAAGGTTAGCCGAACGGGAGGGGGTGAGGGGGGAGGAATGCGTGTAAAGTAGCGTAACTGGGCGTGTGTGTGTGTGGGGGGGGGGAGGACGGACAGGTGCGTCCCGGTACCACTTAAAGCGTGAGTGTGTGGTGAGAACATCGGTGTGTGGGACGCGTGGATTAACGTGTTGTGTGTGTTGTGTGTGTGTGTGTGTCCGCTGGTTTGCAGGAGCCGTGTGTGTGTGTGTGTGTGTGATGGCGGCCGACGAGGCTCTCGGACTGTGAGATGCGTCCTTCCCGGTCCCAGCTGAGCCTCTGTGGTGGCGACCTGCACCGCCGTGATCTGCATGGACGATGAGCCCCAGCGACCCGGACGCCTGAGATCCAGATTCTCCTGAGACTTTAATACCGATCCGACCACCATGTCTGTCTCCGTGAGTATTTCATTTTCTGGATTTGCGTGTGCATTTGTGCTGATGTGCAGTTGTGACTATAATCTGCTGTGAAGCCCCGTTGCAGCAGGGTTGTGTGTGTGTGTGTGTGTTCCCTGCACCGCCTCTTCATATCTGGATGTATCATCTGGACACTCAACGCCTCCATTACAGTTTTATTGGGGTCCACACATGGCCCAACTGAGCCCGGCTGTCCCCAGGGGGTTGGTTTAGAAAATGAAAGCTTGACTCGACTCTCCTCTCCTGGCAATTAAACCCTAAACAGTAAAGGGACAGATGTGCCCCCATGTCCCCCTCCCCCAACGCTCATCTCCCTCATTACCATTAAGCCCCTTGTTGTCCACTTGGTCATTGATCCTCCCCAACTGTGCCCCACCGTGTCCCCCCTCCGCTCCATTACACAGCTGTGAATTTTTTAGTTAGTCGGCATTATAGCGTTTAGCATTTTCAGTCTTCTATTCTCTTTAGTTGTGTTCATCCATCCTCTTCCCGTCCTCTGTCTCTCTCTGGGACGTTTTAAGAGATCTTCCCTATTCACTCCTATTCACTCTCCATTCAACAACTCTTGACAATCGTCCTTTTTGTGCTTCTCACTTGGCCGTGCCATGTCAATGTACTTGTTTGTTTTGCGGTGCACAGATGTGAGACACGAGCTTGTGTGCATTTAGTTTGTCGATTAAAACCCACTTCTGTATGGCTATGGGGTGCATGTGAATAACTGAATGGGCTGGTCTGTCTTGTTGATTTCTGTCCTCTTGTCTCCCTGCCTCTCAGACGGTTTTAGCTAAGGCTCTGTTTGACAACGCGGCCGAGAGCCCGGAGGAGCTGGCTTTCCGGAAAGGTGACATCCTGATGGTTCTTGAACAGGTGCAGAGCGGTGGGCCGGGTTGGTGGCTCTGCTCCCTGCACGGGAGACAGGGCATCGCCCCGGCCAACCGCCTTCGACTCCTCCAGACCGCCCCGCCCCCGGGCTCTGACCCTCGCCGCGGCCCCAGCGAGGATTCTGTTTACCTGTCACCTGGTCCCACATTGGCTCGGTCTGCAGTCAGCTGCAGTGCAGAGGATGTAGATGGAGTGTATCGTTCCCCGCCGTGCGCAGGTGAGGGCCGAGGAGCAGGAGTCGCCTCGAGGCCCGGGGAGCTACGCAGAGTCGAGGGAGGGCGCCCGCGCTCCCACTCCAGCTCTGGCACTCGGCCCAGACCCGACTGGGACATTGGAGTGGGGGGGCGTCCGCGCTCGCCCTCTCTGAGGGGTCGAGGCACAGAACTGACAGGAACACTTTATCAGACTCCAGTAAGTCCCATACCTCAGCACGCCAGGCAGCCTGGAGCTCTCATGGCTGCAGAGTCGGTGTACCTCTCCCCCAGCGGAGCACCGAGGGCAGCTGATGATCCAGAGGACACTACATATTTAGTCCCAAGAGAAACACTAACAGACTCAGAAGACTGTTATTTGGTACCCAAAGGTACACCACTTGCAGGTGAAGAAGTTTACCAGTCCCCAACTGGTGGTGTTGTAGCTGCAGCTGTCTGTTCTAATGGCCACTCTATGGTCAGTGGACCAAACGGTACCCCGCAGGCCAAAGTAGGCCAGGACTCACCTGGGATGTATCAAACACCAACCCCTGTGGGAGCAAACCTTCACAGGACTCCAGCCTCACCTTTGGCCCACCAGCACCCATCTCAGTTATCTTCTTCTCAAGTATCTCCCAGTGTAAAGGGAGCGTCACCCAACCCTGCTATCGCCAGGGTCAAACCGGGCCTCGCCTGTAACCGGGGGTCCCCATTGCTGGTCAGAGCAGGGCAGGTCCGGGGGCCTGGGTCACCAAGCTTTGCCCGCAAACCTCCTCCACCAGCGCCTCCAGTGAGGGGAGTCACAAGGAAAGATGCACAGCAAGCAGCACCGACATCGGTCAATTCGAACTCTGTCCCCAAACCCACGGCTGCAGGTTTACAGCAAGAAGAAGACAAACAGAAGGAAACTCCTCAGAGTAAAGAAGAAAGGATGAACAATGGGCTGGAGAAAAGCAGCAGTGGGATAAACAAAAATGGAGACAACCAGGATTACTCTGATTCTTTGGACGAACAGGTACGTGATGGAAACTTCACTTACACACAGTGTGGTCGACCAAAGCTTGTGGTCATAACCATTCATGTATTTGTTGCATTTGTAGGTGTATGACACTCCTCCCAGTGGCCGGTGGCAGCGTTCAGTTCCCTCTTCCCTCGGTGATGAGGACGGCATCTATGACACCCCTCGCTATCTTCCATCCCAAGCTGACTCCGAGTCAGAGGTAAAGATAAATGCTTACTTTGTGTTTCTTGCTGGGCAAAGGTTTTTATGTGTGTAAAAGACAGTTTACAAAGTAGAAAGTAAAGTTCCTCTCCCTCACAGAAAGCCCCGCTACTCAAACTCCCTCAGCCAAAACTTCCGCCCAATTGTTAGGTCACATAATGCCTGTCTGGTGGCTAGTCTGGCACGCCCCACAGTAAATCCAGGTAAAGCGAGAGCGGAGGGCGGACATCTCCTACATGTGCTGGAAGCGGGTGACTAATCAAAACAAAGTGGGCCCGCTGACCAATCAGAGCAGACTGGGCTTTGTCTGGAGTCTCTTGAATAGATGTGATTAAAAATCCACTTTAAACACTTTGCTGCATGTGTACACAATGTTTCTCTACAATGTTCTTATTTCAAACATTAACCAGACTGAGCTTTCACATGTGTTTTGCACCAACATGTGATTTATCTGAAATAACCACCTAGTGAAACTTTGACCAGAATGATGTTCCCTGGGAACTGTGGTGAACCGTTGAAATCGTGTCTGTACAAGTGAAGCCGTTGACAACAGATGAAGATCAGCTTCTCGTCGCATTCCACTTAGTGTGTGTGTCTCTGCCGTCACAGCAAGGCCACACCTGTCTCAGTCTGCGCTGGGAGCCTGTCTATCCGGTCCAAGTGCTGCTTCTATTTTCTCCCAGGCACACCCATCTGTCAGGGCCGAGCCAAGGCCGTGCCACCGCCACCCTACCCCCAGCGGTCTCCCCTTTAATGATACTTGAACATGCCTGCCAGTTGTTGGATTATATTTTCTTCCCTCTTTGCCTGCAATTACTGTGCGTGGACTGCAGGCTCACCGCTTTCCCCCTCTTTGATGTGTAACCGTCCAAATGTGTGTCTGCCATTAGTGGTCACGGTTGCATCTACTGACAGATTTTAGTTTTACTTAACCAGTTCCAGTCAGATCTCCCACTTTAAAGTTTAGTGCTCTAAAGGGCGTCTAAACGTACAGTGTCCCGTTTTATTTATTCCAAACTAGCTCAACTGCAAAAGGTTTTCATCTGTGACACAGAAAGCCCACAGTCCAAAGAATGCATTGTGGCTATCATATTTCTGTCTAAGGTAAACAATACACCATTTCAAACAGATTCCTTCTGTGCCCCACTCCCAACGCAGGTCTATGATGTCCCCACCATCACTCTGAACGTGTCCACATCAGATCTTCAGCCGGAAGAGGGCGACGATGAGGTTTACAGTGTCCCGACGCTCCCGGGTCTGCCTCTGGGACCCGGAGAGTCCACCATCAGTCTCTGTGGTGAGGACGCCGTGAAGGTCGGACAGGTCTATCGTGTCCCGGTGTCCGAGAAACGAGCCAGCAGCGGGGATCATAAACGAGACTCCACCGAGCCCGACTGCGGCATCTATGACATGCCCGCCCTGACCATCGAAGTCCTCCCTCACTCCTCCTCGTGCTCCTCCACCTCGACTCGCCGCCTCTCTTGTTCTAGTAACGGCTCGGGTGACGTGCAGTGGCGGGCTTCCCTTTCCAGTCTTGTCCACTCGGTGCTGAGCGCCGCCTCCGGCCCGGCCTCTGCTCTTTCTTCACGAGACCTGGCCACCTCATTGGCCGACATACTGTCCACCTGGAAAGCCAGCCACTCAGGCGACCCGCCGCCGCCTCTTCAGCAGGCCTGGGCCCGTCTGTCCGACCTGCTGCCGGCGTTATCCGCCATCGGCAACGCTCCTCCGTCTGAGGGGCTCTTGACACTAGTCCAGCGGTCCCTCGAGGAAAGCGCCCTCCTGTTGCAGGCTCAGGGCCGACCCCGTCTACCATCCCAAGAATCCCTGTCCCGCCGGCCGTTGCCCGCGCTCCCAGTGCCTGATGGGAAGTCATCTGGAGGCGGGATGGGCTCTCGTAAAGGGAGCTGGATCCAGGAGCGACCGCTGCCCCCGACCCCTCATCCTGCCTTCCCGTTGCCTCCTGCTCAATCAACTGTTACTCTAACAGTGGGCCCCGTTGATGGAGAAGATGATCCCAGCAACGAGTACGCTGGTATCGGCTTGACCCCGATCCCTGCCCCAGTTCCGACGGGAGACAGTGTTGGATACGTCAAGCTGCAGGTCAGTTTTCGTGATGACGTAAAGGTATTTATTCCATGACCTTTGTTTCTATATTCTGATATATCTGATCTTTTACTTTCCTGTTGCTCTTGATACATGTTACCTGTAGTTTTAATGTGATAAAACAATCAAATGTGTCTGTAAACCTGCCTGACAGCTCTCTCCTCGCCACACTAGGGAAAACCTGATCCACATTCTAATGTTCTTGCTGAGAACGGACTAACACACATGATCACTGCAGAGACGCGGGTGAGTCCAATGATCACACGCAGGATCCTCCCCTCCCGTGGTCTAAATGCTGTCAGTCAATACTTCTACCTCTTTTTATTGACATTCACTATTTTTAAGTCCTGAACCACACAGAGCAAGTCTTCACAGATAAGTCATTGATTCGCTCTGTGTTGACGGTGCACTCTGTTTACTAATGAGCAGTGTGACTCATTATTCCGGGCTGCAGCACCCCCTTGGCTCCCGATGTTGTCGAAACCCATGTTTACCCTTAACTCTATTCTCGCCGTGTTTATCCAGCGTTGCCAAACTTTATGCCACAATCCCCTTTGTGAATTTGTGACTCATAAATCTCTACGCTCATCTCTGTTTGCGTGGAGATGACAGAATGTGTTTATCAAATCACAGCTCTGTGTCTATCGCTCTGCACTGAGGTCACTTCGTATTATTGCTCCATCTGCATTTTCTTCTGCTCCTTGCTAGATTCCTTGGTTACGCCACGGACAACTTAACAAGAGATCACTTGTAAATCTTAACAGCATTGCCTTTGCATTGAATGGAGGCTGCAGCACAATGGGGCACAGAGGAGTACAGTCATTCTCCCAACAGCACGGCCACTTGTTGACATCCTGTATGCATGTGTGTTGGTGTCCAACTCTCTCGGACTTAATGTTAAGCACAAGACTCTGTGCAGCTTATTTTAAAGAGAATTGACTGCACGTTGCCTATAATGTAGTTATAGTATACCTCGTGAAATATATCTTACTGCACTGTACACATATTAACACCCTTCTGCCTTTAATCATTTAGTTGTGAAGTCAAAATTATCTTGCACATACGAGAACCTTCTGTAAAACATTATCCGACTGCTTAACTAGAGTGACTCTATGATTTGACACATACATCTGCATTTCCCTCTGGTGTGTTCACATAAAGAGTCTCTTAAATTGAGTATAAAGATAAATGAATATCTGACGCTTCCCTTTATGAATACCAAGTCCATCTTTTCCTCTGCAGCTGACCCCGTCCCCACCTCTGCCCATGTCCCTCTCGCTGGAGGACTCGGAGCTGCTGTCCTTCTACTCGTCCCAGAGCCTCGCCCACCTCTCCTGCCTGGCAGACGCCATCGACGTGCTCTTCAGCAGCGTGCAGGGGAACCAGCCTCCCCGCATCTTCGTCGCCAGAGGGAAGAGCCTCATAGTGACGGCGCACAAACTGGTGTTTATCGGGGACACGCTCTCCCGCCTTCTCACCTCTGCCGACCTCCGGGCCAAGGTAGCGACACAAATCCCTCCTACCATTTAGTTTGCGTGAAGATATTTGAGTGAAAGCTTAAGTTTTGGATTCTATAAAAACTTGTGTAATGATGTAATACGTGTTTTTATTTCTGCAGATCACAACCTCAGGGGGGCGACTCTGCCAGGCCTTGAAGTCGGTGGTGGTTGCAACAAAGGGGGCTGCACAAAACTACCCCTCAGTATCAGCCACGCAGGAGATGGTGGACCGGGTCGCGGAGCTCTCCCAGCAAGCGGCCGGCTTCTCCACTCTGCTCCAGCGTCTGGCAGAAATATCCTGATGATATCTCCATATCACTCGGCGAAAAAAGAACTTTGTATAAACTACATATATATTTTCTCTCTCTGAAATGCCTTATTTGTTGGTAGACTCTTTCGTTACCTTTCCTTGGAATGGGGTTGGAGCAGGTGAAGTTGGACCCTGAAATAAGTGTTTGGCTGGGTTCGGACTGTGCTGGGTCTGTCCTCCAACTGTGTGCTGGTTTTCCTTTTGTTTATATACCGACCTCTGTGCTTTGATATCGGGCACACGTGTCTTTTTTGAGTGTTAACTTATTGAATATTTGAAGTCCCTCTGTGGCTTCGAGTGTCCGTGCGGACTGCTTATTTTGGGAGCTTTACTTTATTATGTTTGCCGTATCCCCCCCCCCTCTCACATGATAGCCATTTATCCTTCCTTCCTCTATTTATTTAGCCGCCACCCCCCCATTCCAAAAATAGCTCAGAAGGAGTTCTCACATCCTGTTTCTGGTCGTCTTTGTACTGTGACACCTGAAAGGACTGTTGTGATTTTCATTCAGAAACTGTTGAGGCAGCAAATGTGTTGGGCTTAATATGGGACAAGTGGAATCGGTTGTGGAGTAAGGAAGTGAGCGACTTCCATACATAATCTGTGCGAGTGTGTGTGTGTGTGTTGTGTTTGTGTCGTGCCAATCTCCCCCTTGGCAGGAGAAGATAATCTGCAGTACAGTTTGTAATCCACTCACTGGGGATTACATCAGTCTTCTCTCAGTACACGGTCAGGTTAAATCCCTGCAGTTTCTCACATGTCATGAAGACAGCCTCCTTCCCTGACAGAGATAGATGATGTATAATATATCAAAAATAATGCAGCGACCAAGTGTGAGCAGTGATGGTCGGGTGAGAATTTGTTCCTAATCCTGTTCTTTCCCACAGTCATGTGATATTCGAGCAGAGGCTCAGAAACCTGTTTTCCGAGGTCACCAGTCCCCACATGTTCTGTACTAATCTGCATGGTTACGTTTGTTTGACTTTGTTTGCTTTAATGTTCATTTCCCATAAAATACACGTAAACACTGCATCTGCTTAGATAGTTTCAAGTCAGAAATCCGTTTGTAAAGGGAGTACGGTAGACACTAAGGCTGGTTTTATTATTATGAACATAATGTATTAGTTATTAAGAATCAATATTTCTAAAAATATCCAAATGATCATAGAGCCAGCCTTAGTATAAACTGTTAAAAGGAAGCACAGCCCACTTTCAAATTGAAATGGGGGAAGTTTTGTATTTTACATCTATCAAACTGTGTTTTTCTGTCTTTTAAGTGTTGGTTTTCATTCACACCAGTCCTCAGGTGCACAGACAGCTCAGTCTGAAGCTGTCATGGAACTTATCGTTGACTGGAAGTGGAAAAAACACAATATTTGTCACACTACATGTTAGATCGTAAATGATTTACCTTCTGTATCATAAGTAATATTACCTAACCAAATCAGTATCGTCAGGGCATTGCATAATCATTTTTGTTCTAGTTGTGTGTCTCAGTGTAGATCATCTTCTGTGGAGTTCAGTTTCTACCTGCTGTTGCATTTTCTCTTCCTGCAGCGCCACCTTGTGGAGGTTTGCAGTGTTGAGTAATTGGACACCTCCCCTTCCACAACACTAATCTGTTCGTATGAAGAGAGCACGATCAGCAAGTAACCTTTAGCTACATATTTATTATGATCATTTTTACGTTTTGCTTTTTACAGTTTGCATGGCTTTAACTTGCTTAAATTGTTTTATACATATATGCACATCCTGCACCGGGAGAATCTACAACCAACACAACAGTTTGTTTTTTTTGTGGAAAAAACAACCTAAGTTACAGTTTAATAAAGATACGGCTGTATTTACTTTTGTACAAAAAAAAGCTTCTTTTACACTACGTGAACCCATGTGAGTCTGTTTTCCATATCTTGAGGTTATAGACAAGAAACCTTTTCTTCTACAGTAAAAACAGACCCAAACTACTTCTTTACGCTACACTACATTTGATGTTTGTCTTGTATGTTCAGAATGCACAAATACATCTTTTGCAATTAAATGAAATGTGTTTGGTTCTTTTATTATTATTATTATTATTGCAGTATGTGCTGTGTTGTGGTTTATTGCACATGCGGGGATTTGCTTTGCAGGAAACAGTGAATTTTAATTTCTTTTAAGTTTTATTTGTTACATGCAAGTGAACAAAGGACAAGAAGAAACCGGATCAGCTCGGCAGTGCAACAGTTAAATGGAAATAAAAGCAAGATGGGAAGAGTTTACTATAAAGCTAACAATACAAGCTAACATGGTTATTGCATAAATTGATTTCTCATATAAGTATTGAGTCTTTTCAAACGGGATGAACTTTGAATAAAGTTTGTTCCATTCATGAGGGTACATCGTGTGCCCCGGTCCGACCCGAGCGCTTCCGGAAACAGCCGAGCGGTGACGGAGGGGGTTGGTGAGTGTGTGTGTGTGGGGGGGGGGAGCCACCGTAGTTTCGACGAGCGGAGGGAAGCAAAATGGCGGACGACGATATTACGCTCGACGGGAAACCTCTACAGTCGCTGCGAGTGGCGGACCTGAAACTCGCGCTGGAGCAGAGAAACCTGCCGAAGAGCGGCCAGAAGAACGCGCTGGTCAAGCGGCTGAAGGGGGTGAGTGCTCCCCCGGCAAGGGGCTCGAGTCCGGGCGAAGTTCAGCAGGAGCAGACACACGGAGGAGGGGGGGGGTCGGGTGGACATTACGAGGCCGTGTGTGTGGTACTGGGAAGCGGGAACACATGAACCGTCTCCTGCCGGTGGAACCGCGTTTAAACCGGGTTATTCTGTAACGGGCCGGCGGGGAGGAAACCGTCCGCCATTACGGCTCCGGAGCTAATCCACAGTAGCTCCCGGTGCATCGTGTGTGTCCGCTGAAGTGTGCACCTGTCAAGTCGAGGCCTAGCGTACTGTACATGGCCGCGCCCGCGCTTATTGTGTGTGTGTTGGGAGCGACGGGTGCGCGCCTGGCAATGTAAACACGTAACAGCGACTCATTTGCGTTATGTACTTTCTGGCGGTGTTGTTGTTTTTATTGTTGTTGTTTTTTAGCTGCAGACTTTGAGTTTACAAACAACCACAGGTTTTCAGGGCCGGAGCAAGGATTTAAAAACACTCGGGTCCGGGCACTCAAGCGCCCCCTGTCACTGAAACACCTCCTGGTCGCCATATTTATGTAAACACGACACTTGGTTAAATATGCACACAGCAGTCCGTGTATAGGAAGATCCAGCGGTTTAATAATAACACATTTAATCATATACGTATTCATTCATTGGTTTAAAAGTTGTTAGAGTAGATGTTGCGTTGAGAAAACACAGGTAGAAATGGATTAACAAGCAAATAATAAAACAATATCTGTAATTATTGCAATATCAATAAAGTATTGCAATAACCAATAGGAGCGATCTATATTCAAAATATTTTGTAAGCCTGTTATATCAATGCTGTATCACATAATTATATGGTGGAACCACGTGTAATGTGTACTGTAATAACAGTGTTGTAGTTATTTTAGTTTCAATACAGCATTACAATAGTGATAAGAAGCGATGAGGGAGTTTGTTTACAACCGATCCGGGTTTAAAACATCTTATTAGCATGTTATATACGTATATGTATATATATATATATATATATATATATACCCCAACACAACCAGGCTTAATGTGTAAATAATGAGGGCACAGGAGGCCCATCACTCCCAGCCATGATCGTTCCTAATTAAATCCAATTTGAGTTACTTTTAATTGAAATTAAAATCGTGCTTTAGTGAGCGAAATGGTGACCAAAACTGTAAATCCCTGCATTAGATTGTGTTCATAGAACTGTGCTGCAGCTTGCTCCCTTATACTGAAGTATGTGGTGGACATTTGCTTTTCAATTTGTGGTATAATAGCATGTAGTATAATTAAACCTCTTCCTCATCCCTGGCAGGCTCTGATGCTGGAAAACCTACAGAGGTCCTCCTCCTCCCACAGTGGGCTGCAGCCCAACTCTCAGGTAGGTGGAGATTATCAAAGATGGGCTTGCTTGCTTATTCTTTGACAACGCGTGTGATTTCTGAGACGTTATTTCCAAGTGTTGAGTTGTGTGTGTTTCTTTGTCATAGATCGGGGAGGAGATGTGCCAGAACAGCTTCATTAAACAGTACCTGGCCAAACAGCAGGAGCTGCTTCGCCAGAGACTTGAGAGAGAGGCCCAGCAGGAGGAAGACGCCGACGGTACAACATGACACACAATCAGAAATCAGACAGTAAACACACGTCTGTGCTGTGTGAACCACGTATGAATGGATAAACACACTCATAGACACATTACGGCTAGCCACATTCAGGTTTTTTGAATCATTGGAAACAGAGAACAGGAGAAGATCAAATTGTGTTAGATATCAAACCACCCACCCCATCTCTGTGTGGATGGAAACGTTAGGGAAAGGGATCTGTCCATTTTTGGCCGATTGAAAAGTTGCCCTTGTTTAGGATCCAAACGTTGTGTCTCATGAATTTAAATCCGAACCTTGGTGCTGACATTTAGGCCCTGCCTTGTTTCCCCTCGCTTACAGAAAGCCCAGCAGTGCCAGAGGAGGATGAGGACCACTCAGAAGACAATGACTGCTATGTCTCTGAGGTCAGTAACGTCCACACACTGAATAATCAAATGAGCAAAACTAAAGATTCAGGTCAAACTAATGCTGTGAGAAATCTCTTTTCCTCTTATGACTCTCTATGTTCTACACCTCATGCCAAAATGCTGCTGGTGCTTTTCCAGATTAGGTTTTTAAACTGTAATCAATGATCTTAGTAGTGCTGGAACCATCATGAAATCTTGAAATAAAATATGTCCTGACTTGAGATTATTTGTTCCCAGCCGCACCGTCCCGTACCCTCTCAGTCCAATCTGACCAGAGCAGAGGAGAGAGGAGGAGGAGCGTCTGTGATGGCTCATGGGATGATGGCATACAACCCTGACATGGGCCCCAGTCCCACCCTTCACCACCATGAGCCCCCTGAAGCTGCAGGAGCACGGATGCAGCGAGCCATGGGGCACAAGGAACCCCCAGCCCCCTCTCCTCCTCGTGCTGTAGCCTCCCTGTCAGTGCGCGTCCTGGGTAAGCCAGACCGCCAGGGGCTGCCCCCTGCTGTGCCCCGAGCCCAGGAGAAGGAGGGAACTGCCCCGAGTGAACCAGGGTCGGCTCATCCCGTGCTCCACCTGAGCCGATCTGCTGGAGTAGCAACGGGAAGCCATGTCATTATGGATAGTGACGATGATGACGGTGATGATGAGGGTGATGATGAAGAGGATTGGGGGCCTGGTCCTGGAAAAGCACGAATGGCTAACAGAGTCCCTCCCCAGCCGCAGCAGATGCCCCCCAGTGTCCCTATGGCAGGCGCAAGGTCCAAGCGCAAGCTTCAACCTCCACAGCACATCCCACCACCACAGGTACACCACACCCCCATGCAGCTGCGCCATCCCACGCCTCCTCCTTCTCCACCCCCAGACCTGTTTCCCCTCCCTGACACACCCAAGCAGAGTCCACCAGACACAGAGAACCAGGAGGGAGAGGGTTCTCAGCCTGCACCAAGGGTGGAGTCTGTCCCACCTCCTACCTTGCAGAGGCAAGACTCTGACTCCAGCTCTCGCTCCAGCAGCCCTGACCCCCCTGCGAAGAGTAGGTCCGGACCCCTTTCTCTGCTTGTGCACAAGATGGAATCAGAGGGAGCTTCCACTGCTGGGTCTTCCAGTGAGTCGCCACTGCATAAACTGGAGAGAAAGAGGCAACAAGAGACCAGAGAGATGGAGGAGGAGAGGCACCTGAAAAAAGAGAAGGAGAGAGAACGACAGCTGGAGCAGGAGAGGGAGAGGGAAAGAATTAAGGCACAAGAACAGGAGAGAGAGAAGAAACGCCTGGAAGGAGAGAAGGAAAAGGAGAGAAAACGCCTGGAAGAAGAGGAGAAACGGCGTCAGAAAGAGGAGCGAGAAAGAGAGAGAAAACGTCTGGAAGAGGAAAAAGAAAAAGAGAGAAAACAGCAGGAAGATGAGAAGAGACGAGAGGAGAAGCGGCTAAAGGAAGAGCAGGAGAAGAGACAGCAGACAGCCAAGAAAGCGTGGGTGGTTGTAACTGAGCCACAAGATTCAGGTTCCTCGTCTGATTCTGACTCCAAGTCGGACTCGTCTTCACGTTCATCACAATCCTCCTCCTCCAGGGATAAATCCTCCCCTGCCAGGCCCCTGAAGGTCAGTTATGGACTAGAGCATTGATAGATATTCATAAAGTTTAGTAATAATGATAACAATCTCATGTTTGATCGTATTTCAATCATGTTTATCCCAAATTATTGGAGAAATTTGCAGTATTTTATTCGTTTCAATCTCCTCACATAATTTCAGCCATGTGATGTTTTTAATTTTTTAGCTCTTCATGGCTGATCTTAACATGCATTTAAAAGCATATTGCTATTTGTGTTTCATTGTTCTGTTTTAAATGATTTCACAGAAGGTAAAACAAGGACAAGAAGCAGAGGAAGGAAAAAATACCAACCTGAGTAAGGAGTTGGAGAAACGACACCTTTCCAAAAGGTCAGTAACTGTTATTAAAATGGAAAGAACCTTAATAACAAGTGTCGTTGAGTCCTCATAATATTTGAGGATGAAGTTGAAGTTCACACCAGCACAATGAACCATTATTATAAATATGCACACACCTCCCTCTTGCCTTTTCCATATTTTTTACTGTGTTTACTGAGCATGCTATTGATTCTATTCTCTCTAAAGGCCTTTGTTAGTCTTAAACTTAACTTTGTAAGCTATTTTCTGTTACTAAATGCCTTTTATTAACTAGTTAAAAGACACATTTTTGAATCTTAGTGAAGGCTGTTGTTTAAACTCTTCTTTATGAGCAGATATAACAAACACTTGATAAACAGCCAAACATTTTACAAATCTGAGTTTATACTTCCTCACTGTCCTCGATATGTACTGAACCTTTGTTATATCATTATCACTAGATAAAAGTTTTGGTAGAATCACATGAAATATTTACTACGACAACGGAGAGGACCGTGTCTACACTGAAGTCGAATGAACTCAGTTGGGTTGGAGCTTCCTCGGTTTCTCCTTAACTATTAAGTTATATTCAGCTTTGCTTCTTGGCTATTGCTCGGACAAATTTGATTTGTTGCGTGAATGGCATCTTAATTATCCGTTGAGTATATTTTGTGAGCATGGACAGGCATGGGGAATCTAAACCTGTGACACAGAGTTGATAAGATGCTTACAAGATGTTTTAAACAGGGGTCGGTTGTAAACACACTCCCTCATTGCCCCTCATGGCAATTTGTTATACTATATATTGCACTGATTGCTTATATCGTTTATTGTCCAGATCTACATACTTGCATGCTGTTTTCACAATCCACTATCCATGATTCCATGATTCTACTTTTAGACCAGTTTTTAAATAAACAAGGGAATAAATGATTTATTATATCCCCAAAAAATAAGTTTTTCTGTCACAGGAGACACTCATGTTATCTAGATTGGAGTCATGGTAGAATCACATGTAACATTTACCATAACAACAGACAGCACCTTGTCTCCACTGAAGTTGAATGAACTGGGTTGTGTTGTAGTTTTAATCCATTTCTCTTGAACTATTAAGTTGTATTTGTTTCCCTGGACAAATTGGACCGGTCAGATGAACTCTTGCCTTAATTTCCGTCCGTGTTTAATTTGTCAGCGTGGACAGACATTGGAAACATGTGTCACAGACTTGATAACATGATTACAAGATGTTTTAAACACGTCTCAGCTGTAAACACATTCTCATAGCTCCTAATTATAGCAGGTTGTATGTCTTGTCAGGCATTTGCGCAGATGCCACAACCGACTTTACTGCTGCTGCTGTTCCTCCACCGCCTTCACGTGTTGATACTTTCCTCCAATTCGGATTAATGCCGAGAGAACGATTATGTTTGCGATTATATTCTGGAATGCGCCACAAGTTAAACGCCTCACCGGACTTTTACTTTGAAAAACCGCCCACCGGATACGGTTTTCTCCACTCCGGTAGACTTGACACAGGTCTGTTGATCCAACATGGCCGCCATGCATGCACCGCATCCCTGATGCCGACGCAGTGTGCAGCTAATCAGAGGCAGACACAACCAGCACCGGGTTCTATTTGTGGTTCGAGTCCCCGTTTTCAAACGACCTTAAACCGGAAGAAGCGCGTCTAGCTGCCGGGTTGTCTGTTTTTACACGCGGGGTTTCCTGTCGAGGCATCATGCTGTCCGAGGGCAACAAAAACGGGTAAGAGAACCAACCGGTGCGACCCCAGATGTCTGGTATTCACCCAGAATGAAACGATCCGGTCCCATCGTGTGGATCGAGACCGCCTGTGTGTGAATACCTTAGCTCAACAGCTCCCCGGTGCCTGTTCGGTTCCATTAGCCCTCACCGGCCTGGTGTTCCATGCTCGTCCATGTGAGGAGCACCGGGGGTGGGGACGTCGTGAGTCTTTTGTTGGGTGAAGGAGCAGGAAGACGTGTCTTTCAGGGAGGTGCTCGGTCCCTGTGATCAGAGCCCAAAATAGCGTTTCGATGAAGGAACACACTGATGAATAAATGATGGGTTTCATAGTGTTTGAGGGGGAGAAGCGTGGGGGCAGTGATTTTTCTCTCCCCTGACCTTAACACTGAGTCATGCCAGGTAGCCTCACAGAGAGGTTTCTTATTCTGAACTGAGGATTCACTGCATCTCGTCCCCCCCCACTAAGGCTCACCCACAACGGCCACACTGGGCTGCATCTAGCTGTGGAGCCAGCAGAGAACCTGTGTTTGGATTTTTGGATTCGTTTGTGTGTGTGTGGCTGTAGCTGCTAATGGTCTCACTGTTGTCGAGGGAGATCATTAAAGCAGCAGACATCTGTTCGCTGTACAGTCGGTGTGAATAGGCCCTGATGGTGTGATATCATTCTCCCAGCTGGCATCAGTGTGCTCACCCTCGTTCACTGGGAGCTGATAACTGACAAGAGTTCTGAGAGTTCATCTTCTTGATTTCTGTTGAGCTGCAATGATTAGTTTTACCTAACCTGAATGGATGGTTAGGTAAAACTAAACCTACAATCACTTTGTCAATTCTTGTGTGAAGTAAGATTTATTTTACGATACATCTAAAAGATAGGTGTTGTTTGACCGGTTGAAGCTGTACGATAGCAGGCTTCTTCATTTCCACCTGTAGGTATATGAATGTGAAGCCTTAGAAACACGTTTAATCACCCATTGTGTTTTTTTCTGTTCTCATTACATCACCTTGGCCTGGCCTCTCCTGATCCTAAGGGGTTATATTTCTCATAGACATCTGTCTCCCTTTATAGCCGGCACAGGTGTGCCCCTGGTCCTCGCCAAACACACACACACACACACACACACTGACATCCACACCCAGGGCAGAAAAGAATTGGTGCCAAACTCACAAAAGACAAAGCTCAAAGCAGTGATTGATATCAAACCTGGATTTCCCTTTCAATACCAACCGTTTCCATGTTGATGAATGGATTATTTACCTCCGTCAGTTGTACAATGCAAAGAGCCATACGATGAATCAAAGAGGTGAGCGTGTGCTCCGGGATGGAGAGGAGGAGGATGTGATCCTCCCACCTGCAGGGGGATGCGGAGGAGGCTTTTGATAACGCTGGCACGCGAAGTTGAGGGGGTAGCTAAAAATATAATGATCTTGTATTTGCTCTGTTGTAGATGACGGCAATAAAATGTGAAGAAGGGGTTTGGGTGTGTGATCTCTGAGCCCTTTTCGGATATATATAAAGTCCGTAAACTGCCGGGCATCTCACTCGGACATTTGCCTTCTCACAAGCACTGCTGTTTCTCTAAAGACCCACTGAGAATCAGATGAAGACCACAATCATCGAGTCAGCTGTGTGTGTCCTGGACGATGAGTTAGTTTGAGGTGTGTCTGTGACCCTGGGTGTCAGTTAGCTGGTGAGTTATTTATAGCTTGACCCAGATCACCGGCCTCCAGCACCCTTCCTTCCGACTGCTCCAGTGTTTTCCTCGGTCTTGTCCTACCCATCGTTTTGTGTCCCTTCACACTAATCCTCACATCGCCCAGTCTCAAGAGCTGAGCTGGAACACCGCCATGTCTGGATTGAGGCCCCAGTGATTATCAAGGGGGGCCCTATTGAGAATTGCCTGAGATCATCCTGTCCCACCGATATGTCCCACGTGACAACAGATGTCTTTTTTTATTCCTGCAGGGAGGTGTCGGAGCCCAGCGCTGCCGCCGTGACAGAGGTGGAACCAGAGTCTGAGAGTCCCATGGCCGATCAGCCGGCGTCCGGCGCTGAGCCGGAGAGCAGCGAGAACCGCCTGGAGGAGGTAAGGTCACTGAGGGTGGGGCTGCCTTGGTCTTTGTTCTGTCTCCCACTAACCGGCATCCTCATTCACATACAAGCATGTGTAGCTTAGAGGATGACTCAAAACCAACACAACTCCAATGTTTTCATTCATGCCACTTTGCCCCTGTGGAGAATTCTACATCCTTTTATCAACGTAAAATTTCACATAGACGATTGTACAATTGACAACCAGTCAGTGAAACAGTGGCTGAGTTGGAGTTGGGTCCCCAAGTAAACAGGAATGAATTAAACCTTTCATTTGTGTTTTAATGCAACTAATGTTTCATAACTACTACATGAATTTTGATGATCTCTCACACACATCTCTCCATTATCTGGCTCGGCCTCTTAGAGGGATGTTAAGTGCTGAGGCTGCTAGATTAAATGTAATGATGTTAATAGAGTGATAGATTAGATGTTTGCGCTCAGGAGAGTGCATGTTCCTCACCCTACAGCTCCTGTCTGTTAGGAGGCAGTGAGAGAAAACATTAACCCCCAGCGCCCTGATGCACCAGGTCAACCATCATTTGCTGTTAATCGTCTGTGTGCGACTACGGCTCTTAGGTTTTATAGAGCATCCTGCACAAGTGGCAAAGCATTGAACCGATGGCAGAGATGGCTGGTGAAACTAATTGTTTCTCTTTATCTTCTTGCCTCTGCCTTTTTCTTTAAGTGACAATACCAGGAATTTTCACAATTGATATGGCCCCCTTTCTATTTCATTCCTAACTTAATACAATAGTTTTATAACATTTGAATTGGATTAGCAGCAGATTATTTGTAGTAGAAGTATTTGATTCATGTTCGACTGCCAAGACTAATTACTTAAATAGTACTACTGACTTAATTTCCCCCTCATGCCAACCTTCTGCTTTTGTCTTTGTACGCTACTAAAATTAATCTTTTGGTGTGTCAGGGTCTTGGAGTCAGACCAGGGTATACTATGAATTTTTACTTCCGTTTACACATTTACAACCGGATAAGACCACAGATCTTTTTTGTTAGCAATGTAAGACTCTCGCAGGCTCATTGCATTGCATGTTATCTAGATTACCTCGAAGAATAACCTCTATGCTATCGAAAGTTATCAGGCATGTGTCCTTTTACCGTGTGTGTGGTTTAGATTGCTCCCTTGAGTTTGCACGAGTAATGGACCCTGACAGTGTGTGTAGAGATGCATCAGGGCTTGTTTCTGCTGTTTCTTTCACCCTCTCTTCATACTCCCAGCTCTCTTGCTCCCTCCTTTCACGCTGCCTTCCTCTCTTTAACTCAGTGTCTCTCTTTCACTATTTGCCCCCTTTACTTTCCATCTTTGCCTTTTATATCCCATCATGATCGCCTCTCTCTCACTATATATATTTATGGTGTGATTGCTGTTTAAAACCCCATTGATTGCTTTGTTATGAAGGTTCCCATGCCTCTTCCATTGCCCCTAATGGTACCTGCTGCGTACTACTACTACTACTACCACCACCACCACCACCACCAACACCTCCTCCACTCCTCCTACTCCTCCTACAACACCTGTCCCACTATGCCCAAGTGCGTCGCTGGTACCTGAATTAGGCCCAGAGTCTGCAGCCGTATGGCCCTGAGTAAAACCTGAGCCTGCAAGGCCTCCCCCGTAGCCCTCCAGTGATGCGCTGAGCCAGCAGGAACTGCATCTTGCATCCCATCACCACCGACAGCAGCGGCAGCCATGGTAACTGCAGCAGCACGCAGTCGCCATGGTAACCCGGCCTCGAGGGCTGGGAGCCTGCTCGTTGATCTGAACCGCACTGGACTGTACTGCGCTGTGTGCTGGTGATGAATGATGGGATAGGGGAAGGGGAGAGGGATCTAACGCTCTGCATCGCCTCCCGCTCTCCCCGACTCTCCCATTTTGAGGATGAGCACGAGTCTCCAAGTGTCATCCTCCAACATCCGTGCTGCTGTCCTCCAAAAGCCAGATGCAGCACCGATGAAAGACAAAATTCTTCTGCACTCCAGTGTCATTTTCACTTCTACCTCCAATCCCACACTGCCCTCTGCTTGCAGGGTTGAGTAATGACTTTGGACTGAGATCTGCTGTAATAACCCAAACTGTGACCAGAGCAGTTATATGAGCACTATTTGGGGTTTGCGCTCTACATCACATTGGAAGATAAGGATAAGACCCGCATCTGTGGATGCAATATGATTATGTGCACTCTCAAATATCTGGAACAGTGTTTTTGCTTCAGCATGGAAGGCTAGCAGTTGCCCTCTAACCAGCCTTTTGAAGGGGGACATTCATTATTCAGCTGTGGAAGTGAAATCCTGTCGTCAAGCTGGATGTGATAATCACAAGATAACTATTCTACAGAGATGTTCGAAGGACATAATATCAAGGACAAGTTAATGGACTAATTGTGCACCGTGTCTTTGGGTGCACGCTGCCATCGATCATTCACACGTGGCCCAAGAGTGCTGGGCATGTACACAATCCTCTGCAGCCACACCGTCAGTGACTCAGTGGCTTTTTCTCCACAAAATAAGGATTCGCTGCCCCCGCTGTGGACCTGGCAGACGGACAACTGGAAGTGTTATAAAAATCTATCTCTTCATCTCATCCACAACCTGTGCCCCTGCCTTTCAAGTGACTTCCCAATGATTTAGAGGCAATCAAACCTATTTTTCTGGATTGTAATTTTCTAAAGCCGAAAGCTCCTGGATTGTTTTTCCTTTTTATTACCATCAAAAGACTTGTTCCTGTGCTGTCGACTTCAAAAACAAATGCAAGGACTCTTCAACTGACCTTCAGGCGATCCAAAACTCTGAACTTTTCAAACACCGACTCAAATCTTTTGGACAACACACAAACTCCTCGCAAGACAAGTTTTTATAGTTTTGACATTTCCGATGTCAGAAAGACTTTCAGGACCGTACATCGGAGAAGATGGACACCTTTGACTATAAATTCAAGCCAGTGGATTTATTCCTGATGCACCTCACAGATCATGGACTCCAGCAAAGTATACCTCGCCCTGACCCTCATCAGAATCCACCATGAGACAATTTGAAACTCCCGGCTTCCCAAAAGACTGTAACACGACAAACGTTCTCCCCAGCCCCATTCAAGAAAAAAAGTCCCATCCAGTGATAAGTTCCTGCCTGGTGGCAAATCTGCACACTCAAATCGAGTACCGCCCTCACTCCTCTGCCTTCTCTGATTGGATCCTTGTTGCCTAGATACAGTACACACTGTCGTGCGGTTGGGCCATAGTCAAGCCAGTAAGGAATCAGGTGTCAAATGGTTTAATTGAAATTATAAACTGTAAAAGAAACAAAAACGTTTTTCTTTCCTAATCTTTTCTGTAAATCTCCTTTTTAATTTAAGTATAAAATCTGAACCGACCCATGTACTGCCGTTTGAATTTTGGTATTTTGACAACAAGCTGAAAATGCTCATCATGCATTTGAACACTGTGGATCCACAGTTGTCTCTTATTTTAAATAATTACTGGTGTATTGGTGAATGTCAACTGCAGTATGAACAGTCCAGACAGATCTTTGAGTCTTCACCACTCCTCCTCTCCACCTCTGTTTACAGATGTCAGTTCATATTTAAAGTTTCATATTTAATGATGCTACAGATACTCAGGAATCATGTGCTGCCATCACACAAGTTAGAAATTATTATTATTATGCTGGTAGAGCTGGCTCATACGTACTCACCCGTCCTTTGTTCTTCTGAACCACATGACAGCTCCCAGATAATTACAGGAGCCGGCGTTGAAAAGTGGAATTAATGAGTAGCAGGTTAAATATTATTATGATTTAACATTAAACGTAGGGTTGGTAATTTGTTGCTCAAACGTATTTGATCTTTGAATCCTCTTCACATCCTGATAATCATCAACGTGTGGTGGGTGTGTTTTGGGGACGTAGCTCTGAAGAGATGGATTCACAACCCTAACTTAAACTATTTAGTATTTAGACTAAGGTTTGTATCACCTAGTCCTAAAAGGGAACTGAAATATATCTCTGGATAGGATTTACACAGATAGGATGTGTTATAGGGTCACTGGATAGGACTATATAACAGATTGGGGCTTTTATTAATCCTGGTTTTCGTTAAAGAAAATCAGATAGAGGCACAACAGAGAAGGTTAAGCACAGTAGTGTGGAGATCACCCCCCCCCCACCTCGAGAGAAAGTCCACCCAGTCAGTCTTGTAAAGTGACAGCATCAAATCAAAAACAGGCACTTTCTATTCTCAGAGTAGTCTGATGGACACTGTAATGTAATATCTTACAGTATTGAGATATGATCCAGTTTACACACAGCCCTTAATGCACACCATGGACACACACACACACACACACACACACACTAGAGGGGAGCAGAGTATAGATTTATCTCTGTGTCTGTGAGCAGAGGTGGAAGGCAGAAATGTGTCTGAAGTCTCACTATCGACCAAACCATCTTTTTCTTAATGTGGCACAATTGGAGCCTCCAGGTCTCTGTTACTTTAACTCCCCCCCCCCACACCCTCTCCTCCACTTGTCCTGTTTCACCTCCTCTCTGTTGATGCCTGGTCTGGACTCTGGTTCTCATCTCACCCCGCACCCCTGGGGTTTCTGTATGTTCTCTCTCTGTCTCTCTCTCCTCTCAGAGCACAACTCCTAAGGCTTTCGCTGCCAGGAAGATATCCCTGACCAGTGAGTATACCACTTACATGTCTCTCCCCCCCCCCACCCCCCACCCACCCCCACCCCCTGACTCCTGGATCATTCGTCCTACATGAGGACCGAAGAATGAAAAAGAAAATACCAGACTCCTAGAATTTAAAACCCCTTTTCTCTCCGATGGTTTTCAGCTGTTAATTAATTACTTTACTACTTTAAATGATTCAAGCTTTTGGGAACATTAGCGCATGTGATTGTCATGCTGGAAACGTAGGAGTTTTGTCTAGACCTGCAGTGTTACTTTTATTTTATTATAGAAATAATCTGATTTACAGAGTTGGTATGAACTTTTTTCCAACATGTTTCCTCGTTAATACTGAAACTAAAGTCTTCACTTAAATTTAATATCTGAAAGAAATATCGCAATTTTGAAAGTGCTCATATTTTAAGTACAATCCAAGTCGGCAAATGGAAGTTTCATTAGGGGAAGCTACAATACATCTTATTTTCACCATACTACTTTGCTTCTGTTGAGTTTTCAGTTTTCAGCAGCTCTTCAACTGAGCCGTGTCAAAAGCACGAGTAAAATTCAGTTTTGCCTTTTTAAACTGTACGTAAAACGAAGTAGTGGATGGAGTCTCTGTTCCTTAGTCCTATGCTGTTTATCTACTTCTCGATTCCTTGTATTTCATCTATATACTCTACTTACCATAACATTAAATCAAATTATTTGCCTGGATTCCATTTGTAAACTCTTTAGCCTTAAATGAGTAACTGTTACCCTCAGAAAAACTGTTAGGTTTTAAATAATAAAACAGTTATTTCTCTTATGCTTTGAGCTTGCAGTGACTTGAAACTCAAGTTCCCTTCAGTGTGTTTTCTCCCTGTCTCTCTCTCTCTCTCTTTCTTCTCTTCCCTGTGATAAACTACCTTTCTTTGACTCCTGCAGGCAGTAAGACGTCTCCAGCCAGCGCAGATGGAGGAGCAGGAGATTCTGAGTCGGCGACGGCAGCAGGAAGGAAGAGGCGCTGGGGCTCCAGCACGGCAGTGACTGCTAAGAAACCATCAATCAGCATCACCACCGACTCACTGAAGGTACTGAGAGAAGACTAACATCCTGAAATCCTTATCATTTCCACTCAGATTTGAATTGTGGCTTGAGACTCGCCAGTGAACTTTCCCTCCAAACTTCTCGTGTCTGTCTCTCTGTGCTTCAGTCCCTGATCCCGGACATTAAAGTGAACCAGGAGGCCGTCGTAGAGCTTCACCCAGAGGAGCTGCAGATGTCTGGGGACGAGGAGAATCTGGACAACAGCCACAGTGACCAGGACAAAGGACTGAAGATCAGACGCACCGTCACACAGGTACAGAAAGTTATATCAGTGCCTTTAGCTGAAATCCTTTTGGATTGTTTCAGGCAAGAAATGAGAAGGTGTGGTTCTTGTTTAAATAGTTAAAATCACAAATTCATCTGGAATTGTTGTCTAATTGTCTAAGTGAGTTTTGAACTGTCACATGACTCTTTTTCTACCTGTAATTCCTCTCCAGGTCGTCCCAGGTGACAGTCAGGAAAATGGCCAGACAAACGAAGAGGAAGAGATGGAGAAACCGGAGAAGGAGAAACCGCGCCGGACTTCCAGAGACAAAAGGAAGAACAGTCTCTCTGAGGAAGCAGCAGAATCACAGACGTCCGTCAATCTTGACGTGGAGGCGAAGAAAGGTAAAGTGACTCTCTGTAAAGTCTGTGGGCTTTGAACTGCTGTAAATTGTCGGGTATAAATCTCTCTGCTGCTTCTGTCTTGTCATCATCCCTCAGGCATCTCTCCCTCTCTTCTTGATTACACACATTCCTGTTTTTTTAAAGTCCCTCTCACTTCTTCTTTCCCCCAGTTACTCCCAGCGACAGTCTGGTGCGTCGCTCCATCAGCCAGCAGAAGTCCGGCGTGTCCATCACCATCGACGACCCCATCCGCGCAGCTCGGCAGCCCTCGCCACCTCGAGGCAAAATCTCAAATATCATCCACGTGACCAACCTGGTGGGTTTGAAACTCTACATTACAGTCGAAGGCACAAACACAGCCCAAGTCCAAGTTAAAGTTTAATCCCATAAAAAGATCCTGTTATATTTGAGTGTCTTAACGGAACTGGAGCCTGGAACTTTCCCCACAAACTCAAATTATGTGGTTGTTCCGGGGGAAAGAATCCAGCTTTTCCAAATCCACCGTACACATTTTTCGTGAATGAGGCGTATTGTGTTGATGCCAGTGGAAACCATATCACCATCATACCCATAATTAGAGTCAGGAGCGCTTAACCAGGTATTATGGCTGCAGTCAAGCATCACTTTAAGTTGGGGGCACAGTGCGTGACTAAACAGATGATGACAAGACAAGACATTACACATTTAATGACTGGTATTTGCACATTTTTTGATTCGTGCCATAGAAGCAAGACTTTAAAGTGACACATGGATCAAAGTATAACACATTTCTTCTGCCACCCAGCCTCTAATAAAACAGAATCCAAACAAACAAACAAGACAGATCAGATCTAGAGAGGCTGTAAAAGATCATCACCATCTTGTTCTTAACTCATTTGAAATATCGGCCTTTCACTGACATCGGTAACTGACTGGTTCTCTTTCCTCATCCTGAAGGTGCGGCCCTTCACCCTGGGTCAGCTGAAGGAGCTGCTGAACCAGACCGGCACCTTGGTGGAGGAGGGCTTCTGGATCGACAAGATCAAGTCCCACTGCTTTGTCACTGTGAGCATGAACCTTTTCACTTCTCTGTGTTTACATCCACATGTATTTAACCTTCAGAAGGATTTTCTCAGCCTTGTAACCGTTTCCCTCTCCTCGTGTGTCTGTAGTACGCCACAGCCGAGGAGGCCGTCTCCACCAGATCTGCCATCCATGGGGTCAAGTGGCCTTCAAGCAATCCCAAGGTCCTCAGCGTGGACTTCTGTGAGCAGGATCAGGTAATGAACACCTTCAATTTATTAAATACACATCTGGCAACCTTACAAAAGATGATGAAAAGAATATTCCAATTTATCTTTTAAAATCCTGGTTGATTTGAACCACACAAGTTAGATTAGGGTTAGTTTATATAATTTATGACTTCAAATTATTAATTCATCTGTTTGTAAAATCGTTCATCTCCATACAATCTGACAGTTGTATTTGTGTGTCTTTCCGCAGCTGGACTTTCACAAAGGCATCCTGAAACCAGCCAAAGAGGAGGACCACGTCCCCCAGCCGAGCGCCCCTCAGACCCGGCTGCCCCCCCTGATGCCCGAGCGAGACCGGGAGCGCGAGCGGGGGGTCGCTGGAGTGCGCGACCTCTGGGCTGAACGGCAGAGAGAGATGGAGCGCCGGGAGCTGGCCCGTGGCGAGCGGGAGTGGGACCGGGACAAGGTCCGGGAATTCGCCAGACCGGGGGAGGACGGCCGCCGATCCCGATCCCGAGAGAGAGAGAGGAGGAGGAAGGACCGGGCGAAGAGCAAGGAGAAGAAGTCTGATAAGAAGGGTAAGAGGACGAGGAGGAAAAGGGAAAGTAATGGTTGCCTTTGTTAGACAAATACATTTTATACAAGTTTCATGTGTCATTTCGGTGGTGATTGGTTGATACTGTTCAGCATCGACTGAAGTGTTTACACCAGAATTCACCCGTTTGTTTCCTCGCTAACAGAAAAGGGAGACGAGCCTCCGGCCAAACTTCTAGACGACTTGTTCCTCAAGACCAAAGCGGCTCCATGTATATACTGGCTTCCCCTGACAGAGGATCAGGTGAGTCACACACACACACACACACACACACACACACACACACACACACACACACACACAAAGATACACTCAGAGTATTGAGACTTCACCTGTGCTCAGAAACATAATCGTGTTTTGTGTCCACCAGGCGACTCAGAGGATCTTGGACCGGAAGGAGCGGCAGAAGGAGCGCGAGCTGCGGTGCAAGCAGAAGCAAGAGGACGAGGACAAGAAGCGGGAAGAGGAGAGGAAGGAGAGGCTGAAGGCTCGTGAGAAGGAGGGCGGTGGCGGCGGCGGCGGCGGGGGGGGGCGTGACGGTTGGCGGCGGAGGCGGCGCGAGAGGAGCCGACGGAGACCGAGAGAGGGAGCGCGGCCGAGACAGAGAGCCGGACAAGAGGAGGGACGGAGGTCAGCGGCCCAATCGACCTTCAGCCAGCACTGGCAGCGGCAGACGGTCTCGTAGCCGTAGCAACCCCAGGGATAGACGCCGCTGATTGGTGGGAAAGCTGAAGATTGAGGGAGAGAGAGAGGGGGGGAAGCAGAGTGGCGGAGGACACAGCAGACAGGAAGTCTTGGACAGGAAGTGATTCCACTTGGTGAATCATGTGTCGCCTCAGATTCAGGACTCGTGTCTGCCCCTCGCCACCTGCCCCCCCGCCGTGCTTTAATTCACCCACGTCGACGCCAGCGTTGTCTTCCAAACACGTCTGCCATGTCCCCCCCCAAACGTCAGTTCTCACCAAATGTCGCTCACATGTTCGGTTTGTAGTGAAGTGAAGTTTCCGTCTCGCTCCCTTCTCCCTCAGTCTTTCCTCCGTGTGTCTCTTAGGAGCGAAAATTCACTCTTCATCCCGTAGAGAGCGGCAGAGTTCATCATCCTCCTCCTCCTCCTCGCTTCCGCGTAGTGCTGTTCGTTTTCCCCCGCCAAAGAAAAGAAGCCGGGAAGGGCGGCGGCGGTTTCTTTGGCACGCCTCAGCAGTTTGTCCCCGCTGAGGTTTGGGAGCCCGCCTCTTTATTTTAGTTCTGTGGGTGAACAGTTCCTTCCTCCTCGGAGCTCTGTAATAAAACCGGTCCAAAATAGATCCCTGACCTTCAAATGTGTTCCAGGATCAGTTTTAGCGTTACTCCTCTTTTTCTTTCCTTTTCTTTTTTATACATATACGACTAGATCTACAGGTCGTTGTCGCCGTGAAGAGAGTTGATTTGTTTTTTGTGGAAGTTTTATGCATCTTGTTTATTTTTTTTGTCTGCCTTGGAGGTTTGTGTGTTTAAAAAGCAGGTGACGTTTGTACGAGGGAATCTTGGATCTCCCACAGATTCCTGAAGTCTCCATAACTGTAACTTAGAATAAGCGATAGGAAGAGATGTGGTAGCAAAGCTTGTGATGATGCAAAGGCTCAAGTTGATCTTCAGTGGTTGACGGGCTGGATTTCAAGTGGAGGGTTTATTCTGTTAATGCTACAGGACGCTGACGTTCCCTGCACCGACGTCTCCAGCTACCAGTCCCCTCCTGCCACCTTTCAATCATATATATATTTAAGAGGAGGTAAAAAAAAATAAAGTTTATCTTCTAATAGAATAATGGTTACAATTTTAATATTTTTAATTTAGTTCTTAGTTTGAAACACTTTTGATTTTGTTGCTTTTTTTCTCCTCCTGCAAGTGCTGAATGTACCGAGAACTTAAAAATGAATAAAACTTAAATTGGTTATGATCTTCTCTGCCTTGATGTTTATTTCACCCATTTCTCACATAGCTGTTTTTTTCTTTTGTCAGTGAAGAGGGTGTCAAGTGCAAAGGAAAAGCTTGTGTCTGTGAATAGTGAAAATACTAAATTATATTTGCTTATTTGAATTATGTCAAGTTGACCAGATGTGATTAAACGGCAGCAAATCGTTCCACTTGAGAAGCTGGAACCAGCGAATGTTTCACTTGACAATTAGTAAAACATTTATTCATCCTCTGCTGGTTTGTTTGAGCAAGATTACTCAAAAACGACCTAGTGGATGTTTATGAAACTTGGAGGGATGTTTCTCATTTATCGCTTTTAAAATTGCGATTCTAAACATCACAGGGTTTCCACAGGGTCTTTAAATTCGTCATCTACTAGTAGACAGTTGTCGGAACACAAAAAATGGAAATATTTATTACAACATACAGAAATTAAGTAATGTTTTTTCCCCAAATTGTACAGATTCACGTAACAAATCTCTTACAGTTAAGTCAAATTTAAGTGCAAAATGTTTTAGCAAAAAAACAGTTTAGCAAAATCCCTTGTTTTTCTACAGCAAAACAGTAGCCACATTGGGGTAATACAAAAAAAAATAACAAAAGCAGTAGTTTCGTTCCCTTATAACTATGATACAGTAATAGTACAAGAAGTACAGCAGGCAGTACATGTGACACAAGGTGGACTGATCCGAGGGAGGAACCAGTGGAAATGTCTCACATCAGCAGTTTCATCTCCGAGAGGGAAACGGAAGAAACACGACCAGCTTTTTCAAAAAACACCCGTTAGCTGCATAGACGCCGATCAGTGTGTGTTGTGGGGGGGAATGTTGTGTGTGGCGCTGGTGCACACTCGGCCCATGTGACAGGAGTGGCAGAGGAGATGCGTGTCCAGGGGGAAGCACTGCGAGCCGGGCTTATCCGAGAGCTGCGTTCGACACTCCTGCAGGAAAAAGAGGAATATATAAAAACACAGGAAGTGAGGTCGGGAATCCAGGAAGCTTCACATTAAAAGTCAAGAGCCGGGCGGGCGGTGGCTCGGATTTGATGACAGTTTGGGGGAAGTAGGAGAATAGATTGTGGGGGTTTGTCACTCACCTCGCAGTGATAGCACTCGAAGTGATAGTCCTTGTTCATAGACACGACCCTGAGGATCTCTTCACTGCCCTGAGAGACACAAAGGCAGAGGAACACAGACGTCAACACAAGACAAATTTCCAGTTTTATTCTATATCTCCTTTCTTGTCTTGTAATATTACACCTTTACTCTCACAAGCTCTTTTTCCCCTTTTAAGGGTCCCTCATACTTCACACTCACCTCAGTGGGTAAGATGGGTTTTGAACACGCAGCACACTTGGGGGCAAAAGTCCTGCAGAAACAAAAGGAGGAAATTAGACGACGTGAGGAAACGACATTTCATAACATCTCCTGGAAGTGAAAGACTCTGATGTGCTGGACATTTAAGGATTCATGGTGAGGCAGCGGGACTCACTTGTTGTAGTCTGTGACGCAGTAGATTTGGCTGTGCTGGTCCACGGTGAAGGGCACGCCGTCCAGAGCCTTTGAGCAAACCACGCAGCGGAAACAGCTGGGATGGTACGAGTTCCCGAGAGCCTGAAGGATCTGAGGAGGAAAGAACAGGATAAAGAAAATGAAGCAAGGAAAAACTACCGAGGAGATTATAACTGTCTGTGACTCTGTTTGTTAGACGGTTCACAGGAAAACTATTATTTATAATGATTTATGACCTTATTTCTCATAACAATATTACCGACTCGGGCATCAACGTGCCTTTGCCCATCTGTGTTATGCAGATAATAAGGCCCCGTGGTTCTCAGACGCGCTGGTGGCCCTGTGTTTATGTTATGGGTTTTCATGTGGTTCAAATATGGTAAAAACATTCAGAGTCTTATTTCTCCATTTATCACAAACCCAAGGCAAACATTCCAGTGGAATCTGCCGTGGGAACACGAGGAGACGCCAACAAACAAGACGTCACTGACTTTCTCTGTCCTCTGGGAAAGAAGGGTGAGGGTGGGGGTGGGGGGTGGGGGGTGGGGGGGGTTCTTGAAAGGAATTCTGGGAAACAGGATGTAAGTTTAAACTGAAAATTACCCGAGGAGGGTTAAAGGTTAGAGGAGTCGTTCAAATCTTACATAAGTCTTGGAGGGTAGACGCATCTGTGCCTCCTCATGAGGCACGTTCACACACACACACACACACACAAACATCCAGACACACACACACACACACACACACACACACACCTCACCTGTTCGAGAATAAGATGGCCACACACACTACACTTCTCTGCAGCAGCCTGGAATCCCGAAAACTGAAACAAAGAAGTTGAACATGAGCACAAACATTGAGATAAAGTCTTCTGGCAAATGTATGAAAAGTCCCTGATGGTGACTTGTGATATTGTGTGCGTGCGTGCGTGCGTGCGTGCGTGTGTATGTGTGTGTCTTGAGGACAACCCGCCTCCACCTCATCTCTTACCATGTAATCCTCTTTACAGTACACAGAGCCACTGACATTGTAGAAGTCCTTGTTCCTCAGGGTGCGTCCTGCAGAGGGACACACGTTTAGAGAAGGTGTGGTGGCGACACAAATCCTTTAAATCATGAGAGTGTGTGTGTGTGTGTGGGGGGGGTGGGGGGTCACTCACCACAGGACACACAGGTGAAGCAGCGTGTGTGATAGAGGTTGTCCAGAGCCTGGCAGGCGTTGTCCGCCCCGTACACGCCTTTCCCACACTTCACACAGGTTCCTGCAGAGACACAGAGACACACGCACACACAAACACACACATTTAGTGGAGAGTAATCACTTGTGTCTCTTAACACTTCGTTTACGGTCACATTCCAGGAGGATGCGTCTGAAATCCAACGCCACGCAAAGTGTCAACACTTGTAAATCCTCCGGTTCACACCAGCGAGGGGATTTTCACACAGTTAAAACCCGGCGGCCCGTGCCAGCCTGTTAACTCATCCTCTCCAGTGTTAGAGCTCTGTCATTAAAGGGAAACTCCACTGGATCCAACTCTTTTTTTCTTTTTTTTTAGCAGGCGCTTCAGAGGGGGCTCGTACAACAGAAACAACTTCTTCTTAACACTTCAAGTCAATGAAACAGATGCTTTGTTACTCTTCCCTCTTTTTTGGAGTGACGTGTCAGATAAAAGCCTTTCCTGACATTTCCGTTAGAGGGTAAATAAACATTTCTAGGTCAATATTGGAATAAGTTCAAGTTTGGCTGCTTAGTGGCGACAAAATATATTGTTCCCCGACTTTAAAAGGCAGCAGCGAGTAACGTTTGATTCCCTCTCTTCACCCTGAACGTCTGTTCTATGTAAGTCTGAAGAGTAAAGCTGAGTTAAAAACCAGAGTTTATCTCCAATATTCAGCAGGAAACTTTGAACATATTAGGAATTCTAAATCAGCAGCTCTTCTGGTTCAGGAAGCCGGGGATTGTGGGTAATATCCACCGCTTAGTTGTGTTATTTGCTTTTATCGCCAATTAATCTTCCTCTGATAAACCACAGTGTGCCTGCAGAGGGCGCTGTCGCTCAGTGAAGCTCACACAGTTGCTGCTTCAGGTCAACACTTGCACCAAACTTCTTTCTTTTGGTTCTGACAGAGGAAAGTTCACACTGAGCACAAAGTGGAAAAGTGGAAAAGTGGTGGTGGTCCGAGCAGCCGAGCCTCTGTGATCTATTTAAGGTCCTGCCAGCGTTTTTTCTTTTCCTCCTTCTCCTTCTCCCCGTCTAATGTGGCCGAGGGAGTGCCACGCAAATCCAGAATTCCTCCCCTGTGCCGCTGCCGCCTTGGACAGTCCCTCGGATATTTAGGAGCAGCGCCGGCTCGCTGCCAAAACCAGAAACCAGAGGCCCGAGGCTCAAAGTCAAGCTTTTAAACACAGAGTCCAAAGCCACCGCGTATAGAGAATAAGCCTGGAAAGGATGGAGTTAAGACTCTGAGTCTTTCTTAAAAGACTAGAGTTTTGTAGAATAGAAACAATTAAGTATATTTTTTACTACATGACTAGTTTTACGTGTTGTTTCTACTTAACTCAACACTTTCTTGACAGATTCGCTCTGACTTCACCTACGTCACCTTGATGTGTGAGGACATATTTGTTGTTTTTACTTTCTTTTTAATGATTGTTTGTTTTCTGGCGTTGTGACGCTTTCCCCCTTCACATAGGTGTGTGTGTGTGTGTGTGTGTGTGTGTGTGTGTGTGTGTGTGTGTGTGTGTGTGTGTGTGTGTGTGTGTGTGTGTGTGTGTGTGTGTGTGTGTGTGTGTGTGTCAGCGGCTTGACGGCTCACGGCTTCTGATTCCTTCTCTAATGGCAGAGGAGTACAGTATTGTATGTCCCCTCCGGGCGCACATACCTGAGCGGAGAAAACAGGCTACAGCACACACCGAGGCAGCATTACACACACACACCAACACACATGAGTCACACACACACTCACACACTGCATTACTGTGGCCTGAAGTCACACAGGGGAAACACACCCTGCCGCAGAGAAACAATACACACACATATATTTATATTCATCCAGCCACCATAACACACTCCTATCCTGCTACACACACACACACACACACACTGAGCCCTCAACTGCTGTGACTCACAGTAATGGTCACAGTTGTGTTTATATAGAACCATGTAATTTGTGTCTGACTGTTACAGGAGCGTTGTGCACTTTAATGGCCGTGTAGCTACACTGCATTAGGCCCCCGTGTGCATGGCACGGTGGTAAATCGGCAACGCCACATGCCGTGGACACAGGTGTGATTCCACATGTCTCTTCACGTGTCGGAGCTTTATTTTGTTTCCTTGAAATACATTTGTTTTCTATCTTCTTCTCTGGATCAGTGTTTGAAGCCCGAATGCTTCTCTCTGCTCTGCACGTCTCTGCAGGCTCCATCCATCCCTTCACTTTGAACCATTAATCTGTCCATCCATCCATCCTTGCATCCATCCCCTGCAAACCCTTTCATTTAGAGAGGAACCTGTGATCTGACACCAGGCAGCGCCGAGGACAATAATAACACAGTGAGGCGGCGGCTCCTCTATGAAGGAAGCAGCTCAGATTATCAAACCATTTGTGTTTTATATCCTCAATTCCTGAAAATGATTTAGAATAAAAAAGAAAGTTTCTCACCAAAGTACTCCTGGCGGTTTTCCGTGGCTTCCCGACCCGCTCCGACTCCCGGGTCCTCCTGAGGTTTGCTGGGCCCCCCCGCCGAGGACAGTGTAGTGGAGCTGGGTTTAGAGAGAGCGGTCAGGGCGAGCGACTGCTCCTTCAGCATCAGGCCCTCCAGGAGCCCGTCGCCCTCCAGGGCCGCGTCCCTCAGCAGCAGCCGGGTGAGCTCCTCCTGGTACCGGGTGCCCGGCTGGTCCGAGTAGCGGGCCCTCTCTCCCATCACGCCCCCCCCCTCTTTGCCTCTCGCCCCAGCATGCTGCTCATCCCACCAGTCTGGTCCACCCCGGTAACACGCGGCCGCTGGACTTCCCACAGCCGGCGGGTAAGAGTGTCGACTGTCGTGGGCCCCCGGACGCATCCCCCCGTCCAGGTACTGAGTCCAGGCCTCCACAGGGGTGACCCCCGGCCGGCCCGGGGCGCAGTAACCAGCCACACACATCCCCGACTGCATGGAGGGGGACGGCTGCTGTGGGGGGAGTCCTCCGGAGGCAGAGTACCGGGAGTCGTAGCCCAGGCTGATGCCGCTGGTCCGGTTGCTGCTACACCGGCTCCCCATGGGGCTGCCCCCCCCGCCCCCGCTGGCCGTGCTCGAGGCGAAGCTGGACCTGGGGCTGACCAGCACCGACTCCTGGAGGCTGAAGGACGAGCACGGGCTCACGGCCGGGCCTGGAGGGTAGAAGAAGCTTCCCCCCACACCTCCTCCGGTCCCATCAGAAGGCCTGTGGGGCGGATGGGAGAGGGAGGCAGGCCGGGGGCTCTCCCACAGTTCACTGCCCGTGCTCAGGCGCTTGTAGAACAGAGCCTCCTGCAGAGAGAGACGCTTGTGCCTCTCGGGCTCGGAGAGGTACCCGTGCTCGGCCAGGCCACCTCTGGGGGCCGACCCATAGCCGGCGGCGGCCGGGTACGGCGGAGGCACGGAGTGAGGAGGTGGCTGGGAGAGGAGCTGCTGGCGTTTGACCAGCTGCTGGAGCTCCAGGGAGTAGCGCCGCTGGTTCAGGGACGTCCTGGATCCAAACATCCCCATCGTGTCACACTCTGGTCCCAGGCCCGACTCCCGCCTCATGTGGGAGTCCACACCTTCGCCCAGGTAGCAGGAGGCCCGCTGCTGGGGGGAGCGGCGCCTCAGCGGTGCCAGGGTGGAGGGGTGGAGCGGCTGCTCCCCATCTGAAGACACGGTGCCCACCGGGGCGGAAGTCTGTGGTGAGGTGAGGAGCTGATGGGGGAGGAATGCCTCCCCCTCCTCCCTCTCCCACCCGCTGGAACACATGCATCACTTGTGGTTGCAGAGGCAAGCGGGAACTGGCCAGGTCTGGAGGGCGGGGCAGCTGCCGAGCCGGGAGCCGGTGGCAGACCGCTGCCCCCACCCCCACCTCCTCCTCCTCCTCCTCCTCTGGAGATGCCAGCGTTGGCGTTGCTGTTATTGGAGTTGTTGGCAGAGTCATGTTTTTTCTTGGAACTGTTGAATTTCACACTGCCCGAGTCTGTGAGCTTTAACTTCTCCAGTAACTTGCTGATGGGCCTGTCCATGATGAAGCCTTTCTCTTTGTGTGTCTGTGTGTGTGTGTGCGTTTTAAATACCTGTCTGGGCAAAGTCAAGTCTCACAGCTTCTCCTTGAAGTTACAGCAGCAGAACAAGGAGGTTTAAAGTAAAAATCGACAGCTTTTACTACGACAATTGAAATGTCAGCGTTCAAATACTATAATAACAAATCAAATACTATAATTAGAAGTTAAAAAAGAAAACTGGCCTTTGAAGTAGCTCAAAGCTAAATAATAATAATAAAAAAAAACGGACCGCTTATTATATATACACACAAACAATAAATACAAAAACAGATAAATAAAAGCTTTAAGACATTTCAGGGTGGTTACATGACTCGAGTCCTCGGGGTCCTCGGCCTCTATGTGGAGGATCCACAGGCGCGGGGGGGGCCGCTGGGAGCGAGGAGCCATCGCACTGGGAGACAATCACTGGTGCAGTTCACCTCAGTGTGGATCCAGACAGGAAACGATGGAGACACACATCCAGGGACACTTGAGAGTGACCTACGGTGGTGGAGGGCCTCCTTTGTGGGCCCTCATGTGGCTCCACATCTGCATCTTGTGAAGTGTGTGTGTGTGATCAAGAGTCTGTGTGTGTGTCTGCGTGTGTGTGTGTGTGTGTGTGTGTGTGAGTGAGTGTGTGAACTTCCCTCTGGGAGAGAATCAGAAAGACAAAGCGGGATATCAACACTTCATGTGGGCTCCGGTGTGAACAACAACACGGATCCGTCGACTCCTGCCATTCATCCCGGGGGAGGAAACGTGCTCGCTTCGTAAAAAAAAATAAGAAAAAGGAGTGAAACTTTAAAAGCACAGGAAGCACCGACCGCCTCCGGTCAGTGTCCTCGGTCCGTGTCCCGTCCGGTGGTTCGTCCTCGGGGGAGAAGTCCGCTCCGGGACTCGCTGGAACATGAGTAGCGGAGAAGTTTCGGAGGAGCCGGGGAAGGAGACGAGGAGAAAACCCGGAGCTCCGTTAACTCACATCCCGGCGGAGGAGAAGGAGGAGCGGAGCGGCGGGACCGAGCGAGCCTCCCGGGCGGCGGTAGAATCCCTCCCCGCGAGCGGTGCACGGTGGACGGCGGAGTTTCTTTCTTTCTTCCCCCCTGAATAATGACCGACCTCCCCCTCTTATCCTTCTTCTTCTTCTTCTCCTTCTTCTTCTTCTCCTTCTTTTTCAACTGTGTCGAGCTGTCCGCGGCGGAGCGAGGTGCTTCCGGTTGCGGCTTTTCGAAGTAAACTTTCAAACCTGGCACTGCAGGGGCGTTGAAAGAGTTTAGATTGCCAAGTCCAGCACTTCCCTCCGTTAATTTACGGCATAAACAGTTTTAAAAGATGGATGGATGAAGTGACTAACATCCAAAAGTGAAGCCAGATCTCGACCGCTGGATCCAGTGTAGGTGATAAATCGGTGGAGAGCCGGGGGAATTCAATGTGAGGCTCCAAGGGGCCCCCATAGGTTTATTAAATATAATCTGGGTTGGCATCATTTGATTAATCACTCATTTGTTAGAATTTGTAAACTTCATGTGTTATAACAATACTTGAACTGTTTTTTGGTCATTTCTTCCTAATTTGCTTTTTGAAGCTATACAGCTATTTAGTGTATCAAATGTGTATTTGTACTATTTGTATAAGTAAAAGAAAGAGTTGAGTTTACAATCATAAAAAACTATTAAACATTCACATTCTCCTTTACTGTCAACACAGCCTTTGTATAGTTTGTGCACACACTTTATTGTGAAGGAGACTTCCGGTGTGTGTGCAGCTTGACACCGCACTGCTCCTGGATCAGGGGGCAGCCGGAACACCTTTCCACCAGACATGGCTGTTTCGTCATTCATTCGCAAAAAACTGCTCAGAGGAAGTTTCTGACCTGAGATCTGCGAACAACAATAAAACAACGTGTTAATAACGAACCTCGACCTCGAGACCCGGAGTTTGAAAGAGGGAAAGTTGTTTTTAGATTTCTGGATAAAGTAAAAAAAAAGTTCTCCAGGATTTCTGCCATTTCAAATAAAGTCCTCCACCTCCCACATACTTGAGCTCATGTCTGGATTAGTTTTGGATTAAAACGTGAAGAGGTGACAGTGAAAGAAGATCCTACAGGGAACTGAAGTTTGAAAATATTCAGCAACATGTTAAACTTCTTTCTTAAGTTAAACATACACAAGCTTCACCATTAAAAAACACTTAAAATACCCAAACTGCTCCTTTAATTCAGTCATAACACACTGTATGTTATCACTGGGTTGTACTTTAAGTACATATCCCTTTGATTGAGGTACTTTATCTCGAAGCAAGTTAAACAACAGTATGGGAATAAAAACTACAGTGTGTCCCTCTCAAAAGTACTACAGTAGAAGTTATTGCACAATTAACTAGGCAACAAGTACCTTGGAATGGTACTAAGGGACAGTGGGGACAGCAAGGTCACGTCCCCACCCCCCCTAGAAACTATGATTACTTCACTTTTAATACCTTAAGTATATCTAATAGCAAGTACTTAGTTACTACACAAATAGATAAGAGAAGTGGTATTTTTACTTTTTATATTTTAAGTATATTTAAAAGCAAGTGCTAACTTATTTTTACTCAATTAGGAAACTTAATGTGGAACTTTGACTTTTACTTGACTGATGTTTTTCTTTATTTGCTAAAGTACAATGTTCGATTACACCACTGCTCATGATATGAATGATAAAGGAAGTACATTTAAATGTATTTGTTTGTAACTGAGTATTACAACAGATTTAAATGAAAATATTCAAAGTATATTTACTTTAACACTGTTGTAAAAACAGGTAAACACATGTACATGTTGTTTTGTCACGTTACAGCGAAGCAGGAGTTGAAACTGCGTCGTTTGGGGCAACGGCTCTACTTTGTGTAAGCGCCAGCCTGTGGAATGTGCGGAGGGACACGGAGGGGTGAGGCGGCTGGTGGATTTTTTCTCCGTGTGTGGATTCTCCAGGGACGATCCAGAGTAAACACTCCGCTGCTGCTGCACCACTGACCTGCTGCTGCATAACTGACCTGCTGCTGCACCACTGACCGGCTGCTGCTGCACCACTGACCCTTCTACCACTGACCTGCTGCTGCTACCACTGATCCCTGCACCACTGACTGGCAGCTGCTGCACCACTGACCTCCTGCTGCTGCACGACTGACCTCTGCGCCACTGACCTGCTGCTGCTGCACCACTGACCCTTCTACCACTGACCTGCTGCTGCTACCACTGATCCCTGCACCACTGACTGGCAGCTGCTGCACCACTGACCTCCTGCTGCTGCACGACTGACCTCTGCGCCACTGACCTGCTGCAGCTGCACCACTGACTGGCTGCTGCTGGACCTCTGACCCCTGCACCACTGACCGACTGCTGCTGCACAACTGACCGGCCCCAGATTCTGCTCTCTGCCGCCGGTAGCTCATCAGGGACACATCACCTCCTCCTGATAAAGTCCAGCCTGTGTGGCCCGGTGTGCCGGGGGGAGTCGGTTGTCTGTGGCCTGGAGCCCCCCCCCCTCACATGGAGACCCCCCCCTGGCCCTTGCGGTGCAGTGGATCCCTGCAGCGGCTGCAGCCTCCAGTCTGATCTCAGCTCAGCGAGTGGGAACTTGTCGGAAAAGCCAACATAGAAATTCTTCTGGGCTTAGTGTTGGAGCAGTTCATACAAAAACAATACTTTACACACACACACACACACACACACACACACACACACACACACACACACACTACACTCAGCTCCATAATATTTACACAGAGACACTTGAGGTACTCTCCATCCATCCACATCAATCTTTCTCTGCAGTGTATTTGTGTGATTAGCAGTTCAAAGAGCAAACAAAACATTTAAACACAACTTTTGTTTCTACGGAGAAAATAGATTTATGTGTTTTTTCAAATTCATGCTGCTCTACTCACACCTCACGTTCACACCTGATCATAACTTCTGATGAGGTGAGACGATCTGTTCAGGGGTCAAACACATGGGGAACCACCACTTTAAAGCATATAAAAAAGATTTATCAACCTATAAATAAAGAAATATGGAATATTAAATATATAAATACTCAGTCATGGTATCAGTCTGACATCATCTGATTGTTTTCTCTCAGACATGACGAGGCTCAGGTCCACGTCTCACTCACACTATGATTATAATCTTTGTAGTAACACTTATATTACAGTTAGTCACAGTCAGTCTAACTTTCTACTTCATAGTATTCAGACTATGTCCAGTGTTATTCAGAATTACTGCAATTAATGATTCATTATTTTCAAAAAACAACCGATGAGATCATTCAAAATAAAAACATATACTTATTTTAAATCCTTATATGATTAAATATACTTTTTAAATGAAATTATTTAGTTAAGTGCCCATGTACAGGGGATAACATAGAGAAGGTTAATTGTTTATGATTTAAAAACAGTTGAAATGAGCCCAGGCCCCCCTCACGGTGCACCTCTAGCTCCCTCCGGTGGTGGACGGTGGGCACTGCAGACCAACATGGCGGCCCCCGTCAGGACGCTGTGCTGCTCAGGTGAGACAGAGGTTATTCACTGGATGTGTTGTTTGTGTGAGTTGTGTTAAAACACCTGGAGCCACGTGTGCGTGTAGATCAAGTCGTCAACCTATTTAACCCAGAGTTTGTTTTAATAACTCTCGTAAAAGCCGCTGTACCGACTGACTAGCAGAGCTAATGCTAATGCTAACTGTTAGCTCGTGTAAACTCCTGGCAGCAGTGAGGTGATGTTTACATTGATATTTATATTTAAATCACTGAGCTCTGATGATAAACTGAGTAAATAAAGACGGTTATTAGCAAAGTGTCTTCCGGTTGAACCAATACACCACGTTAACCTGCTGCTGACAGTGTAAATAAAGTCCTTAGCATTGATTTCATGTTGATTTCATGTTGTTTACATGTTGATTTCAGGTTGTTTACATGTTGACTTCATGTTTCTCCTCTCGTTGTTCCCCAGTGTTGAGGAACTGCACTCGAAGCTTCAACACAACGTGTGGAGCACAGGCTGGAGAGAAATGGAGGAAAGAGTAAGTTTCCTGTTCAAAGTACACTAACTGAGTACTGTGTTTATTATTATGATAATACTTATAGTACTGTGACAAGCAGTACTTATACTGAGAAGTGATAACAGGAGCCTTTTTGTTTGTGTTAAGTTGTTTGACCTCATTTAAAGGATGTGTTCTGTCCAGTTGTTTATCTCCCTTATTGTATAATGTGTGTGTGTGTTTGTGTGTTTGCTCTCAGACATGGACTCGCTCGGAGCGGCACAGAATACGGACCTCTGACGGATTTACCTGACTGGTCGTTTGCAGGTATGTTTTATTTTATTCTGTGAAACATAACTTGTATTCAGGGTTATTGTCTTTCTCAAGTTTCTGATCATGACATAGAGGGAAATGAATGAAGAGGGAATAATAATCTTTTAGGATCTGTTTAGTTTCTTCTTTGCTTTTTGTCTGTAGAAAATCTTATTCTGTGTCTAATCTTTAATTTCTTGCTTTAAATGTTTTCCCCACAAGGTTGAATGTTAATTGTTTTGTATGAATATGATTTGACTCTTTTGTTTAAGTTTTGTGTCGCAAACAGAGTATGAGACACAATAATTATATTAAAGCTTGTGTTGCCAAAACTTTAGCTTATGCTCTTAAGTCCGTGCTGCGTCTTTGTCACTCCGATGTGCTCCTTGCAAATATGGGAGAAATCTGTGAAGGTGTGTATTTATGGCATGTAAACAGTGTGTGTTAACTTTGTCTTTGATGGTGGACAGATGGACGAGCAGCTCCACCAATGAAGGGCCACGTGAGACGAAAACAAGAGAGAGAAGTTTTAGCTGTGAGTATCGTAGATTTAATTTATAATCATCTCCATCTGTATTATCATTTTTAAGACCTTGTGTTTTCTGCCTTTCCTCCTGTCACAGAGACGTATCGTGATGCTCAACGACGAGGTGGACAGAGGAGTCGAGAAGTGGAAGAACAAACAGGGCGAGGCCGAACGACTGGAGGAGTACAAGAAGTCTCTTTTATTAAAACCCAAAGGGAGGCTACTACTGAAGAAGAAATCTCAAAGTTCAAACTGACCATCCTGTGATGTCCTCATGTTGATGTGCACTGATCCATGAGGATGTCTCTGTTCTCTCCTGCTTTATCATTTCTGTTTGTCAGTGTTCATGGCCGTCTGAAATAAATGATTTTCTAATTGAAGCAGCTCTGCTCATTTCTTTGGGATCATTTCTACAGATGGAACGTGGAGTTAATGTCTCTCTGCTTCCACTAGAATGCAGCATTTCTCTCTTTCGAGGCCGCGTCCGGAGCTCAAACGCCATTTTGTCTGGTGTCGACACTCGGAGCGAGTAAATCAGGGAGTTGTGTTGGTTAGGCGGAGGAAGGGAGGAGCTGGCAAACTGATCCGGGATCCTCTCTGTGCACGAGAGAGTGAAGGGCTCACACCTTGGCATGCTGCAGTCGGTCAGTGTCATTCCTCGAAGGCCAAAGCTTAGTTTGATAAGGAAATAAAAGCTTTCCTGGCAGAAGAGAGAAACACAGATCACTCAGGATGTTTGGTGATAGAAGTGAGAGTCTTTGGAAACTCTCTGGCTCTAATCAAGCCTTCTCGTAACTCGCATGAAACTTCTTTGTCTTTATTTTCATGAAGCTTCTCCAACGACTTGAAGGGACGAGCTGGGTTTTGGTGTCTGGAAAGACGATTTAAACCGACTGCAGCCAAGTTGGCAGGAAGCTCCGTCCCACAGAAAGTGATATTTTCTGGTATCGGCTCAGTTTTTTAAAGCCGGAGGGGAAAATAAATATCTCAATCAAGCTGCAGAAACATTTAACTGTATCATCATTTAAGTGTCAAAGCAAAATGCACAAGTTCTTTCTGAGGTAGAATGAGTGAGAGGTTTAAATCTGTTCTACGTCTTTTGAAATCTGATGATTAAACTTGACCTCTCGACATTGAGCAGAGACGCGGAGCAGCTGTGCTTTTTGTAAACTCAGCAATAACATTGCCGGGACTTTGACTCATAAACACACTATTTACAAAATGAGGTAAGCCTCCCCCTCCTCCCTCTCCCCCCCCCTCCCCTTGGCTCACCCTCACTTTTGCTCTCTTCTCCCCTCTTCCGCCCGTTCTTCTCTCTCTCTCTCCCTCTCTCTCTCTCTGTCGCTGTCTGTGCCCGGGTCTCGTTGCAGACTTCAGCAAAGCCCCACTGTAATTAGGGTTTGCTACAGCCGCTGAGTTGCAGATTCTTTTCTGTGGAGATGGGAGTTTTCTCCCCCCCCCTCGCCTCCCCTCCTCCCCTCCTTGTCTTAGCTTCTTTCTAACCCAGTTGACCCGAGCAGCTGACTGCTGGTCACTGAACAGGCCACAGAGGGTGTGAGATGTTAGAAAAAGATGTTTTTTTAAGAAACGTCAAAGTGGTTAACAAGGCGGCAGAATTCATCCTTCACACGTGTCCTCGCACCTGGAGCATCAGAAGAGAAATGTGACTCCCGACTCACCGTCCTCTCACATCCTGCTTTCTGTGAATGTCTCTCCCCTCCTTCTCCTCCTCCCATCAACCCCCCACCCCCCACCACCTCTCCCTTCCTCTCCTCCTCTCCTCCTTGTTTTGGTTTTTCCTGAAATGAGAACCAGATGTTGCTTATTGTGCTGAAGTCGGCGAGGCAAGGAGAGGAGGGAGTCGGATGTTTTAAGGGGGGGTGTTAGGTGAGGTCAGTCTGCGAGGATGGAGGATAAAAAGGAAAGAGAGAGGAGGAGGAGGAGGAGGAGGAGGAGGTGAAGGACGAGACAGATGTGGTCGCGTTTGAGGATTAGCTGACAGGCCTTGTGTAGCTGTGCCCGCAGACCAGAAACAGGGAGGGATTCCTGGCACAGCCGACTGGGGAAGGGGGTCGAGTGAGGATGGGCTGGTGCAGAGTCGGGTCTGATTCAGCAGAGACCGCTTCCTGACCTGGGTGTTCCTGGAGTATGGGGCACCCTGGGTTAGCACGACGGACAGAATCTCTCAGCCTGAACATTTTGAACCCGACTGATCGAGGCTCTAGTTGTTTTTTGGGCAAAACGTTTTGTGGTCTCTTAGAAGTTACAAGTTTTAAAATAGTTGATTAGTTTCAGTCTTATTTCACGTCAGTCTGTTAAAATGCCTCTGCTTGAGTGGGAGTTTGAAGAAAGGCTTAGATCATTTATTTGAATAAAAGTACAAATGTATCATAAAAACACGCAATTGCATTAAAGTCCTGCGTTAAAAAATCAAGACGTAAAACTACAACAAAACTTGTTTTATTGTTCTTCTGTAGATGATGTAGTTAGAACAAAAGAAAGGAGTTGAGTAGTTGTTTTCTGCAAACGTTAAAGTAAAGAGAACCTAAATATCATTCTTTAAACTGAAATCTTACTTCTTTAAGCCCTTGATATTAAATATTTTTTCAGAAATGTTGCAGAGTACAAACGTAAAGTGGAAACGCTCGAGTTCTGGTACTGGACGTCCGGCAGAAGAAGAAAACCAGGAGAGAAAAAAGACGAGAAAAAAGTTACAGTAGAGAGATTAGATTAGATTAGATTTCTTTATTTATCCACACAATGGGGAAATTCACTTGTTACAGCAAATAAGAGAAAAGCAAATAAGAAAAAAACGAAACAAACAACCAGCAAAACAGACACTGTGCAAAAGCAGGTACTGGGGAGAAAGTGGAATGATGTAAGTGTTATTGTAATGAAAACAAAAATATTATAAGTAATATTGCAACAGTAGTGACCATGATACAGAAAATAGAAACTGTGCCATAATGTAGGTCACCCAAACAAGGCCTCAGGTTGAATTGCATGCAGCTGTCCTGGCCACTTCCTGCCTGCATGGCACGGAGAGTGCTGAGCCTGACGGTTGCTCCTGCACCGCCCGGCCACACCGAACGAGTCCAGCTTTAAAATGGCTGACAGAGACAGAGGAAGAGGAGAAGAAGCCAACGTGGCTGCCAGAGATGTCATCTGTGTTTATCTCCGTGACCTACAGGACAGGACCAGCAGATTCTTGGCAGATCTCGACTCGGTGCAAAGTAACAACGAGTTTACTGACTCAAAACTCATCTGCAGCATCTTTTGATGACATTAAACTTCACAGTCTCTGGTCTGACTTCCCTTCTGGGAAGAGAACTCCTCGGTGGGAGAGCTGCAAGGTGAATTTTATAGGTCCCATAGTTTCCTAATCATTTCCTGGAAGAGAACAGTGAATTCTTAGCATGGTTCCTAGAGGGGAATCAGATGTGGTCATAGGAAACAAAATTGGTGCATAACCAACTCCAAGTTGGGTTGTTGATAAATGGATTTTGCTCCTGGTCTTTTTTCCCTCTACCAGAAAACCTCAAAATTCAAATTAGAAACGTTCATAACTGATTTATAAAGCATTTAATGTATGTAAATGGATCTTTATTACAAAGCTGTGACTCTAAGATGAGATCTTGGGCGACTCTGCTACTGTAACTTCCACAAACTGCAGCTTAGTGCAGTAGCAGCTGAGAGATTCGATCTGAAAACCTCCAGCGTTCCCACACAGTGCAGCAGAGTCCTCACATCCATCAGAGTGTCGGCGGAGACTCATCGGTCCAAACGGTTATTGTGCATGAGAGAAAGATCCACTGAGACAAATGGAAACACCAGCGTTTGGCCGGCGATGGAGGAAAGTGGAGGAACAGATGTGAGAATCGAGCACGTGACGCAGACAAGTCACATTTTTAAGGACAACTGGTGCAAAAGAAATGCGTATTTCAGTCTCTCACAAAATGATCTGTAGAAGTATGTTAGTTAACGACCTAAACTCAGCATTAAATCTGCCATTACATTATATTACACGTGTCAAAATCCAGTTTAAATTAAAATGAAACTGTAATTTCCAATGTTCTTTTAAGATCTTTTAAGAAAGTCAAACACACTGCACGTTGGGCTGCAACTGGACAATTTGATTAAAACCTCTTCATGTGTAAAAAATATCCCTCTCTGAAAAAAAGTCACTTGCATGAAAACAGAGGTTCTGAGAAACTAAACCACAACTGCAAACAAGAAATATTTTTCCTTCCATTCTTGTGGCTCTTTTGTCCTATTTCTGTAAATCTACCCAGGTTGTTGTTGCTGTTGTTGTTTAGCAGCAAACTCCCAGAATGCAGCGGGTGAAGAGTTAAAACAGAGAGCACGGGGACAGGAGAGGGGGTGGGGGGGTGGGGTGGGGGGGGGAAAGAAAAAGAAAAGAAAGAGCAAAAACAGAGGAGAGATACTTGTGGTGAGAGGAGGAGTGGTTTGAGTCTGAAGCCTCATAAAGAGAATTATTTAGCAATGGGTGAGGAAATAAGAGAGTGGGAGAGAGGGCAGGGGGGGAGGGGGGGGAGCTGCTTAGAGACGGGCTTTTTAGGTAGAAATGTGCAAGGGGAGAGAGAGAAAATCTCCAAACCAATAAAGTAATTTGTGTTTTTGTGGCCCTTCTCACTTCTCTCACCTTCCCTGCCTTTTCCTTTGCCCACTGTTTGTCTTCACACGTTTTTTACTATTAATTTTAGTCGGGGAGAGCCAGGGCGTAAACTTTTCTTTGCATGAAACCGAACACACACAAACGAAAACACACACACACACACACTCATCTACACACATGCAGCCTGCAGCCCGAGAGGCTCAGATGTTTCAGGAATACCAGATGCTCAGCTGGAACACACTGCTCAGAAAAATGTGGCCGTTCTATCCTTTGTTCCGACTCATTCCTCAGCACATGACTGCAGGACAGCAACTGTGCCCAGACTTCGAGGATTCGTCTCCGTCTCTGACCTTTGTCTCACTGCACCTCCCTTTTGTTTTAATCCGACAACTTTCCACAACTCCTTGTCAAAGTTGAGGTCAGGACGGGTTGATCCATAAACCGGATATAAAGAGGAACAACTTGTCCCCGCTTCCTCCCTCTATCCATAAATCAAGGCAAAATATCCTGGATGTGAACTTTTGAAGCATCTTGTCTTTAAGAAATTGTTTTTTGCACTTTGTAGTTTCGCCCATGTCCCATAAACTAACTGAGAGGAGGTGTGGCTTAGGAGCTATACCACATCGAGCCACCAGGGGGCAGCGATCAAGACGCTTTGGCTCAACTTTTGGCAACATTTGATTTCCTTAAATATCATTAACATTTATATTCGGCTTTATTTACGGTTGTGCTTTAACCTATTATGTGTGTGTTTGTGTGTGTGAGTGTGTGTGTTGAGAAACAGGTGAAAAGATTCCGAAAACATTGGAAGAAAATGTACGACTGTTTGTAGAAAATAGTTTAATTTCACTTTATCTACTGAAATACAAAAGTGAAAACAAACAGGAAACAAAAAAAAATCTCATTCCACTTTATTGATATGATCATCATTATAAATATCATTACCATTATCATTGTTATTAACTGCATCAATTCACCTTCAATTTTGATTTGAGTTTAAAAAAAAACTTTAAAATAAAACCATTGATCACCATCATCAGTGTCAAAGTTCATAAATAGCATTGTTTGTTATTCTGTGCCAACATTCACCCTCTGATCGGATCTAATTCACCACGTGCTGAATGTAAACTGGGATTCGCCTCCACCGTTGTCATGTTATGCCTCTGTCCAGCAGGACTCCAAATGACAATGCACAAAAAAAAATCAAAAACAAATCATAACCTTACCAACGAGAACAATAATAACAATAACCATACTTATAATAACAACAATGTCCCATAGCAACGATAATAATTACAAAAAGAATTGCACCATATTGTTGGAAACTGTACCGCCCACTGACCCGTTCGGACAAGCAGCTGCGCTCGACAGCAGAAGTACTGGAATGTTTTCAAAACCGTCATTTGTGAGTTAAAACGTCACGAGAGAGAAAGAATCAAGTTCCCGTCTGACTGCTTAAACTGGAGGATGAGTTCTGGAGTCGCAGCCGGAGAAATACATTTTTAGACGTGACAATCAAGAGGGAAATCGCTTCTGATTGAATGATTATGAATCATAAATCCTACATGTGCATGTTCAGAAGTATGCAGCCATCGGGGGACGTGACACCAGTCTGCTGCGTTAAATTCATCCAGAACAACTAAAACTTAACATCTTTACCAGATGACAGAGAATCCTGTTGGTTGTTAATGATTTATGATTTTTTCAAAGGAGACATATTCTGCTCAGAGCCAGATTCATAATTTTAACTTGTTTTAATACTTAACATTTTTTTGATGCTCTATTATTCTGTCCGTCGCTGGAGCTCCTCTGTTCAGCCTCTGTCTGAAACACTTCGTTTAAGCTCCTGTCTCTTTAAGGCCCACCCCCCTTCCTATGAAGCCCATTCGGCTCTGATTGGCCAGATCGAACGTTTGAAAAGGGGCGTGTCAGATTAGCCAGTGGGTGGAGCATTGTGACATCACTATAGGGCGGACTACTGACGCTTCAGTGTTTTCTGTCGAGGAGAAGAGGCTTCTGAACTTTGCATAAATCATATGTCTCCTTTAAAAATGTTTTACAATAGTGCTGATACAATAATTGAGAACAGAGACCAAAACAGACAAACTTATTTCAGTACCACACTTTGAGGAATGTGAATATTTGCTTCACTTTTTTTGCGTTAACAAAAAGAAGCCAAAGTTCTCACATGTTACACAAACAAAAGTACAACAAGTACTTGATGATTTGGATTTCTGGCTTTACCGAAAAAGTCTGAGGTTCTATTTAGTGGTAGAAAACAAAGTCGATATTTCATGGTTCGTCTTTAGAACTTTTAAGAATTAATGTCATATTCAAACAATAACGTTCTGCATGAAAAAAAACAATGGACTTGACAGCAAACAGGAAAAGATGAATTTATGAGTTAAAAAACTGAATTGTGAAGTTTCCAGTTATGAATCAGACAGCAGTTCAGCTGGAGTCGTCCAGTTAAAGTCGAGGAAGCGTGGAGGGGATGTTTCTTGTTGTTATGAATACCTGGGGCGTGAGAGAGGAGAGGTGAGTCTTTGCATATTTTCCCTTCTCTACGTGAGACGGTGGCTTTGATCTTCAACCTCCTGACACAGTACAAGTAAATAGTTAACATACAAATACGCAGTTTTCCTGATTTCAGTTCCTTGGGCCTTTCTCCTTTTTTTCCGCTCTGTCGTGGCAAATAAAAAACCACCAAACCCTTAACACTGTCTCTCCTCCTCTTTCTCCCCCCCCTCCCACCCCTTCTCTGTTTCCATCGTCTCCCGGCCCTCGTCTTTTTTCTCCTCTCTCTCTCTCTCCCTCTGCGGCAGTCTCTCGGTCGCCCCGTCGCTCTGCCTACACCTTGTCCAGGAGGGATCTCTGGCAGTAGAGGAGGCGTCGGGGCGTGCCGTACTTCCTGAAGAACAAAAGGGCTCCCAGGGTGACCACCACCAGCACCAGTAAGACGAGTGGGATGACCACGGCGATGGGCCCGGCCCCGCCCTGCGACTTGTCCACCTCGAAGATGATCACCTCCTCCCGGCCCTTCTTGGGCTCCTCGCTCTCGCAGCCCATCCAGGCGCTGAGCACGGACTTGGGGTAGCCGGACTCCACCTTCATGTACTGGTTGTTGAACTTCCAGTACTTGTTGGCTTTGTAGAAATACGTGTAGGCTGTGGGAAAAAATTGACAGAAGTGAGTTCTCCGGGGACTAGAACATCCCTGACTATCATTACATTACATTAAACTATGTATAAATGATCCAAATGGTCGTTGATCAATTGAAAATCAATAATTTATCGTTCTGGCTCTCGGGGGAACTTACATCCATCCTCACTCATGATGGCAGCCTTGATGTTCTCTGGCGCTCCGCTCCACATGCTGATGGGTTTTGGGTATCCGCTGTCTACAGAGCGAGTTTTCTCGTTGAAGCGGTAATATCTGCAATCGACACAAAGACAGAGCGGTTAAAGAAAGAGTAATTTGAAGTTTTTTGTTCTCTTCTTATTTTTCATTTACATTTTAGCATGTTTCTTTTTCGTCTATATTGTATGTAAATCATTTAAAGCTGCAGGTGCCAGACAAATGCAGTTTATTATTATTAATATGAATATTAAATTAATCAAACTACCTCCACAATTAAAAGTTTGAGACAATATAAGTGAAAATATACTAGAAATGAAAACATAGACATTTTGGAGGCTGGAATTGGAGGAATTTTGACTCATAACCTCAGCTTCTCTCAAATCCTGACTACGGCCCCATACAGAGGAATTTTATCTGGAACATCTCTGTGCTGCATGGAGTCTTGTGGATTGTAAATGTGTTACACGTGTCATCACACACTCATCAGTTTCAATGCTTTTCTGCATTTAAATCCGTTGCTGAGTGCATTGCACCCTCGGCTGTTAGAAATCTGACTAAAGGCAAATAAGTATGAAGTATGACTCAGGGAACTGAAATGTTGTGCGCTACTGTCAGTTAAGCCCGGCGAGTTGTAACTGTTGTTTGTTTGGGAAAAAAACGGAAAGAGATTTAATCTCTGCACGAAGGCTGCAGGAATGTTTCTGATGCTTCTTATTAAATCCTCAGGTCAGGAGGGGATGAATCCCAGTAACAGTACAGTTCTTACAGGTTATTTGTAGAAAGCAGAGGTCTGATATCCAGTAGATACAAGCAGAGGATAATTTAACACGTTGCTTGGACGGGACTCACTTGTTGCCTCTGAAGAAGTACGTCTGTCCCGTGGGTGTGTAGAACAGGGCAGCGTCTAGTTTGTCTGTGGGGAGGCCGGTGCCCATGTCGGCCAGACTCTTTGGAGAATCCTTGTCCATGGTGGACTCGCTGAAAACCCAGTACCTGTCTCCTGCACACAGAGGAAAGAACAAAGAACAGGAGGATGAGAAGGACTGAGAGTGAGACCGGAGAGCAAATCTGGATTCAGTTTATTCTCCAGAGGGAACCTACCCTTGAAGAAGACAAACTTCCCATCGTCCCTCTCATAGGCGGCGTTGATGTTTGAGGGCAGGCCCTTCCAGAAGTGACCGATGGGCATCGGGTAACCGGGCAGAACCTTGTTGTTACGCACACGCCAGAACCACTTGTCCTGCAGCACAGACGAAGGGAGAGAAACTATCTTTTAATGTACGTTCTTTTTTTTTGCGTTTTCATTTTCGAGGTTTTGCTTGAACGCCCATGTTTGCCTGTGTGAGCTGTACCTTAAACGCAAACTTCTCCCCTCTGAGGACAGCAATGGTATCGTAGTGTCCCTCGCAGATGTCTGGGCCGTTGTCTGGTTTTTCGGGTTTGGACTGTTTCGTGGGTCGAGGAGGAGGTGGAGGAGGAGGAGCCCCGGTCTTAGTTCCTGGAGCGTAGAGGAGAGAGAGGGACGGTTAATGTGGAGTTAGAAGAGAGATGGATAATATCTCAAATGAGACTAGGAGACGTTTCCTGGAGTTGAGAGAACGACTCACCATAAATCGTCTGGATGCCTCTGCGGTCGTCGTCGGGGAGCTGGAAGTTCTCGGTTTCAAACCACTGGTAGAAGGGCGCCATGATGGCCGACGGGTTGTTGGAGTGCTCCAGACCCAGAGCGTGACCCAGCTCGTGGACGGCCACCAGGAAAACATCGTTACCTTCAGAGAACACAGGCGAGGAGAAACTTCCGTTCAGTACGTTTTAGCGTAAAGTCCGATCCATCTCTCTAACGTCCACTCGTCCTTCTCTTACCTCCCTGGTCGTCGCTGCCGGTGGTCCACGGCTCCGCGAGGTCAAAGTGCGTGTCCCCCCCGATGCCGTGTCCGGGGAAGTAGGCGTGAGCCAGGAAGCCGCCCTCGCCGTCGAAGGGCGTGCTGTCTCCGTGAAAGCCCTCGGAGAAGGAGAGCATGATGTCGGCGAACTTGTCGACCTTGCCTCTGATGTGGCTGTAGGGGATCTCCCTGAAGGTGAGCGGGATGGCGCTCTCCCAAACCCTGAAGGCCTTTCGGATGGCCTCATACGTGGCCTGCTCCCCGATCTTGGGGGTGTAGTTCTGTATGCTGTCGGAGGAGAACCGGGAGATGCAGCAGTTTTAGGGTTTGGATGGTTGGAGTCAATTCAGAATAACAAACTGAAGGGAGGTGAGGCAGCAGGAAGGCACGGGACTGTCTGTTTATCTTTAAGTGACTTCAAAATAAAAGCCTTTAGCACGAAAGGTTAAACGGGATAATAACAGACTTCAATGTTTAGTGGTTGGATGGATAGAAACATAGGAAGGCAAATGTACTTTATAATAAATATTAGAAAGTCAAGTCATCGATCCATGAGAAAAATGCAAATAATTCAGTGGTTTAACTTCTAAAATGTGAATATTTACTGTTTATTTAAGTCTCCTATGATATTCAATCAGAAATATGTAGGTTTTTGACTGATGCACACAACAAGAAACTGGAATATGTCAGCTTGAACTCACAGAAATTAGTTTGAGACCAAATTGAAATACAAATGTCCCGTAACTTACATGATAAATCAAATCGAGTATGACTCAGTGTGTAGGTGTGTGTGTGTAGAGAGTGTTTTCTGACCTGAAGGTCACCTCCGACTTGTCCCACTTCAGACCCTGAACAGCGTATCTCTTCCTCCTCAGGTTCGTCTTCAGCTCCGGGCCGAACTTGTCGGGCACGCCACACCGCGGCCGGCTCATCGCCCTGGCAACAGCGACAAGATATTCACAAATGTATTAAAAATATGTCAAATATTTCCCACTGCTGTGAAAGATGACCTTGTTTTTTTATCCTAGCGACATTGAGACTTTTGAAATCCATAACTTTTAATAGTCACGTATCAAACCAAGCAGCCATGTGTTATTCACACTCTTACTCACTCTAACGTGTTGGCGTCTATGGAGCCGGTGACGGTCAAACCATAGAACCTCTGCATGCCGGCTATCGCTGTCTGGATGGACTGTGGCGAGCGGATGGCCTGAGCTCTGACGTCACCCGGAGGCAGGTAACCATAGGACTGCAGCCAAGCCTGAAGAGAGAGAGAGAGAGAGAGAGAGGACGGTGGTTTAGAGTTTTGTTTGTGCTATGGTTAATCATTCGCTTTTTGGAGGAAGCCAAACATTGGAAACTCACCCCTGAGACAGTTTGAAACTGTTTTGGGATCTCAGTATGTCACAAAGCCATTATCTTTCTCCACAAGCTCTATGTTTAACCCTGTTTATTGACTTCTTCTTCTATTTCTTCTACATTTTTTTTTATCTCTGATGAATCTGACACCTCCATTTCCATCGTTATGTCTCAAACTGATATTGATTTGAATTCTTAAAGAGAGTTTTGCTTACGTGGAACAGCAAAATCATAATCTGATGTCGCTTTAAACCCTAAAAACTCCTCATGGCCTCACACTAGGATACAATAGTTTTTGCTGTATGATTTTTATCACTCCATAAAATACAACATGCCAACACAAAGACACACAACTGAAAACATTAGCTGTGAAACAGCAGGGAAAGGGGATTTAGCTGCCAAAATAAAAAAAAATGCAGGGACTTGAATTTTTACACGTTGGAAATGATGAGGTGTTTTGAAACTTCTGTTTTGGTTTCTTTGTGAACGTCTGAGTCGTCAGATGAGGTTTCGACAGATTTGCCAGAAACAACAGGAAAACCAGCAGAAAAACATCTTAGTCAACAGAAAAGAAGGGATCGGCCGCTTGTGTGAACCTGTGGGAGTTTCGAGTGCTTCCAGTCAACGCCAGTGCCTGTTTCAACCTGCGATCAGATGTGCAACACAGATTGTATGGGGAAGGCTGTGTGTGTGTGTGTGTGTGTGTGTGTGTGTGTGTAGTGGGTCAACTCAGCATTTTAAATGTGTTCCCTTCTCTTCACGTGACTGGGACATTAACTTGTTTCCAAACTCTTAACAAGCCAAAGTCCTCACGTGTCCAGACGAGACGAGAGAGGAACCGAGAAAAATCTAATAAAACACACAATGTGAAAACACTGACGTCTTTTCAGTCCCCGTGACTGACCCACAACTGTGTCTGCACCAACGCAGCAAAACAAACACAACTGGTCGTCATAACGCTGGAAAAAGAGACGTTTTCAGCAACACTTGGCTTCATCAAAGTTTAGGGATCCTCCTCCTCCTCCTCCTGTCTCTGTCTGACCTCCTCCTCCTCTTCCTCCTCCTCCTCCTCCTCCTCCTCCTCCTCCTCACTCCTCCATCCTCCTCCTCCTTCTGTTTCTCTCCGTCCTCGACCAAAACCACCACTGTTTATCTTTACACATGAAAGGCCGACCTATTCTTTCCACTGCCGGCTGCTGGTGGTCTCAGACTGGACGGAGACACTGGTAAAGGAATAGTTTGACATTTTATTCCCTTTCTTCCAAAGCTCGAGTCAGGAGTTCCTAATATACATTAAATATTATTGCTTTCAAACCCACTAAGGGCGCTGGACAAAATGTCAAACTCTTCTCACGAAACCCTTTGATTCTATCGATCTTCTAAAATCTTCTCTCTCTTCTTGGATTTGTTTTAAGTGTGTGTTTTCTTTCCGACCACGCATCTGCACACACACACACAGTCAACACACATTCTCATCTTCCACCGCACATCGAGCCGGTGGAATTACCCAGAATTCCTTCCCCTGGCGTCACAGAATAACCCTCAGATATCTCTCTTTCCTCTCGGAGCCTCCGTCCAGCGGGTGAAGGGGGGATGGAGCCACTGGGCAGGACTACCTGGTCCCAGCTCGGCCTGGGGTGTGCACACACAGCTACTGTTCGTCATGTGGTGGGGCCCAGAGGCCGGAGAACAAGGTTCACTTATGAGGGCCGCAGAGACGCAACCTCTCCCTGCATACCCCCCACCCCATCCCCCCTTTAAGATTTCTCAGGATTATTTAAGCCTCTAGTTAATGTGATTTATCTCCTGACTCCCTCAGAGTCAATCAGCCTCTAACGTCGACCAGATTGACTCGCTCTGCCCGTCGGCTGAGAGCTGCTAGTGTGTCCTGTGGCTCCAGTGTGGGGACGAGTCTGCGTCTATAAAAACACACTCTCCCACACACACACACACACACACAAACACACACACACACACACTGTCAGGACCTCCACTTCTCTGCTCCTGCAACCAAACTACTCCACACACCGCCCACCTCCGGCCCCGGGACGCCAGGTATCCCAGCGTCCACCCCTCCCTCCCCCCCCTCCCCCACTGGAACTCCCAGCAGCCACCATCAAAGCCTCTATTTATTGAGACTGGTACATGGCTGGTATTGTTGGCGTCGGAGGAGCTGGGTTCGCTCGCCTCGCGGCCATGTTTGGTCAAAGGGGGCTGGCTGCTGGTTTGGTAAACACACCGCCGGGTCTGTGTGCGAGGAGCAGTGACATGAGGTCTGAATGTATAAAGCACAGACAGTGTGATGTCAACGCGGTGAAGACAGGTTGTTTCAGAGGAGCTGCGTGATGTGCACATGTGACCTGTGTGACCCTGCTCTGACCTCACCACCACTTACAGAGCCGAACCAGACAATTCATCAGATTGTTAACAGTCTATTAATAATCTATTCTTATTCCTGCCTCTTAATTGGGAGGATTTACTGCTTATTTGAAGCTTTAAATTGCAGAAGTGTGAACAATCACTACCACTTTTAATATAAGTAATAAGTAACTTCAGCTGGCTGGGGCTGGGAGGAGGTCATGTGTTAGAGTTCTATTCAGTCAAACAGTGAAAGGTAGAAACAGCTACATGAAGTTATAGCAGAAATGGACAAGGCCATGGGGTAAAGCGGATGAAACGCATTTAAAAGGCGATCACAATGAAACTTTGTGTTAACAGTCAACACAAAGTATAACATATAAATGTAAAAAATCTAAATTTACTTATATTTCTTGCCACTGTTCTGCTCCCTGGCCCCAGATTTGAGAAAAAAAAACGACTTTTGTGAATACATGAACACAAAACTGAGCTCATCATCTATATTTTGACAATGGAATCTTCCTATAGATGGAGCCTTGATATCAGGTCACACCACCGGCCCACCTCGATGTGTCAGGCGATTTCGTGCCTCAGATGTTCAACAGATGTTTGACAAACAAGCTGTGAGCACGAACAATTAGAAGAAAACAGGGATGATGGTGGTGATGTATATCATGTCTGAAATTCCCCGTGTCCCACATGTGGTCGACAGCATCTACTGTCACACACTCCTACTCACATGAGTTATGATTTGATTTCCTGCTTGCACTATAAATAAATAATAAAAGCCAACCACAACTTCCTACAAAACAAAATGGAAAAAACACAAAAAATCCCCTCAGCATTTATAGGTTTGTGGTGAAAAGAATGTTGTCATTTTCAGGGGGAAAAACTGTCATTGTGTTAGTTAACACATCATGTGGGTGTTTGTCCATTTTTGTGCAACTATACGAGAAACAGGGATGATAGCGTGATCCTGTGTGGAGCTGGGTTTAACGCTGTGTTTGCATTTCGCAGTCATGTGTCATTGTTTTGTGTACGTCTGTTTTTCTGAAACTGCTTCTCTGATCCACTGGTTTTTCTGGCTTTAGAAACACTTAAATCTCAGCCGGCCCCGAGGGACGGACGGACAGACAGAGGATGATCTAAAGTGCAGAGTTACATTAGAGAAGAAGAGGTAAAGACATTAGAGGGGACGGAGCGGTGAATGAAAAGCAGGACGAGAGCAGAGGAGGCCGAGGAGAGTAATGGCTGGATTTCAATTTGAGGGCCTGAGTCAGATGTTCCTCTCGCTCGGTGCCAACGGAAAAAACTGAGAATTTCTGCTCATGAGGGGCTGGATCCCACATCGCCTTCGTTACAGGGCTCCTCTGACCCAGTTAGCGTTCACCCCCGCACTGTCTGATACTTATATAAAATAATAACACTTCTGCTGGGTCAGATAATCAAACAATCACTGGGTGCTTTTATTGCACTGATCAATTCAGTTCAATAAAGCTCAATTGGACCAAATGAACGTAATACCATATAAAAGAGAGTTTTCAGATACTTGCAAGCTGTAGTTACCAGTATCCTATACGACTAATGTTCCTATAATCCTATAAACTACAGGAAAAATAAATACTTCTTAACATTTACTTTTACACTCATACTTTATTAATATGTAATACACCCTTTACTTAATCTTATATGTCATTTTAATGGTTAATTCAGCAGTACTTACAGTGCACTATCTGATAAAACCTATTTGCTTTCACTTATGTAAATATTTGAATGTAGTACTTATACCTGTATAGACTATGCTCACGTTTGTGGTGTTGCTGGCTACTTCTTGTTTCCAGCTAATGGCAGAGTTGAGTTTTCCCCTCAACTCCTGAAGTAGCATTTACTTTAAATTATAAGATATAGTATAATATCACATACAAAAGTCCTTATGCAGTATAGTTATATATCCCGCTTGAGTTCATTCTTTGTGAATTCATGTGGTTATGCATTGGTTACTTTCATTTGTAGTTTGCTGAGTTGGACCAATAACAATCGAGCTATAACTGGAGCCATCCCCGTGACAACCGAGTCAACTCCATCAGCAGATTTATCTCTTTCATGTCCACCCTGTAGATCTCAGAAAAACTCCCTCTCCCCCTTGAAGTCCATCAGTTTCACATTAGGGCCGATCCAGCTGAGTGCTTAGACATTTCTTCAGTGACAGCCGCCGCCTGCCACAGCAGCGAGCACTGATCCCGAGCAAGGCCTCCTCTTTGATGCTACATCAACAGCGACTCTATGTCGAGATAAAGAGAATTGAACCCAGATGTGCTCTTGGCCACATCTGCAGCCCTCCGCTGAGATCACGAGACGTGTGTCTCCAGATGGGCAACGGGAAATCTCCTATTTTTGTTTTGTTTCAGCCAAATATAGAGGTATCCTGTTTTAAACTCCGTTGTTTTCATTGCTGCCCCGACTTCCTTTCTCTCTCGCGAGGTCCAGATTTGCATTTTCATTTTCGGGCAGAAAAAGGTTAGACGAGGCAAAAAGAGAGAAGAATGAAAACAGATGATGGGGAAGGTGCGAGGGCCTCACCAGAGGAGGGTTTCAGGGAATAGCTGAGGTCTTATTCCTCTATTTGCCGAGCTTCTCCTTTTCACTCAGCTTGGATTAAGTGGTGGTTTAGTTGACGTCGAGGTGAAGTCAGAGAGGGATGTTCAGTCAGATGTTGAGCAACGCCGGGAAACCGCAAAAATTCCCCAAAGTTCAGTGTCTCCGTCTGCTCACCCCAAACCCCATTAAAACCGAGCTCGTTAATTTAAACATTTTGTGTCACTCCAGTTTGTCTCTGCAGCTCCAGTTCGGTCGACTTTCTCCACACACACACACACACAGACACGTCTATCTTTTGATCACAGGGTTCATGTGCAGCTCTCAGGTGATGTCATCCTTAAGCCATAATTAAAGCTGACTGGCGGCTCCGGCAGCATCACAACAACACACACCTGCACCGGCAGACGTTCACATTCACCTCTGACCTGATCTCCCAATAAATCCTACACTCAGGGCCACTATCGATGCTGCATGTTAGAGGTATTGTCCTCCAGCTGCAGTAAACACTCATGTTTTCTCACTTTGTTTACAGACATTCATCACTGTGGTCGGTGTGCCGTGGGGCAGCGGCCTGCGGCGTCTCGTAAACCGTCTGACTCTCCGGAGTTACCCACTGTGTCTGGCTTGACTCACACGCCAGCGGATTGTGGTCGGTGACTAAGGTCGTCCTTCGCTCCTTCCTGCATCCTGTGTCCTTCCTTAAAACGTACTTCTGCATTTATTGCTAATTTCTCAGTGATTCAATTTCCTGTGACAGCTGACTATTAGTGCATCACTGAGAGACATGTTGTGTGACGTGCAACTCTTTGAGATGTGATTCTGGGAAATAATCACAGGACAAATCATTGGATACTATGAGATGCAGTTGTTGGAGGTTACGACTGGATGTGTTTCTATGAAAAATTGACATATTTGTTGATTTCTCTGAGGGTAATATGGATCTTGATTTTAGGAATCAGGCGCGTTTACTGCTCCTGTCCCTGTGACTCGATGTGACCTAATGCTGATGGGTTCCATTCCCTTCCATGCACTTATCCCCACACTGCTTGTTGTTGATGTTATCTGCAGGGTGATCTTGGGACAGTTCAGGGACCAAGCACTACCTTCAGGGCACAAATCTAAACAGAGCTGAGACCAGAGGCGCCCATGGCTCCTCGTACCCGCTCATTTACCGGCCTGATGACAAAATCTGTTGTTGAGATGAGAGTGAACCTGCACTTTGGTGGAGGAGGGTTTCACGGCCTCGAGGCCCAGCAGAGGCCTACACTGCCCCAGCTGGAGAGCCCCCATGTCCAGCTTGTTGTGAAGGCGGACCAACTTCCTGGCCGGCTGTCTGTGCGGCCTGAAAACCATTAACACCCATCCCCCACATCACCATCACCCACCCCCTCCTCTCTTTCTCAGAACAAAGCAGCCCAGCTGTGGTTTTGCAAACTGTACACTATACCCCTACACGCCTGGTTCTCCTCCACCTCCTCCTCCACCCTGCCCTTCAAAAACAACCTTCAAAGTTTAACATGACATATTTTGTTCCATGGATGACCTTGAATCTCCTTAAATCAGTTTGTATGGGAGAAAAACAAAGATCTGGAGTGTTTGAGGGAGGAAGAATAAACAAGGGGTATAAACAGTTCCTCTTCCTCAGCTTCTCCCATCTTCAAATTGAGAGATTGAGAGGATTGAAAGACCCTCGAGGTGGCAACTACACCATCATCCAACACAATAAAGTTTAGAAATAAATACAAATGTATGCAAAATGTTAAATTTTACCATGAATATTGCAGAAAAAAGGATTCAAGAGTTTGATCCCAGTGGAAAATACAGCTCGATGACACATATCAGCATGAAAACATTGCATCTATGAACACACGTCCATACTTCTTCAGGGTCTGAGTGTGTTTCTGTGTGACTTACCTCAGCTTTCAGCACGTCTGCAGAGACGGAGGTAAAACCAAAGCAGCAGACCGCACAGGCCAGGGTGAGGAGCTGGGGCAGCATTCTGGTTTCTGCAAACTACCGCCCCTCCGAAACACAGGGAAAAAGTTCACTAAAACTAACTTTCTACACGTCCTGGCGGGGGAAGGGATAAAAGTATCGATGGATGCAAGGAGCTCCCGTTATGATGTGAAAACGTGGCAGAGAGAGAGAGAGGGAGAGAGAGGGAGAGAAAGAGAGAAAGAAACACGGTGTCGGATCCTCATGGAAAAAAAAACTTCCCCTGCTTCAGATCTGAGCTGGAAACAACCGAGGAGAAGCGAAAAGGAGTGGAATCATCAGGTGGCTGCAGCTCCTGCTTCTCCCAGGCTGACTCGTGTTTCCTGGTGGAGGTGATCGATCCCCTCAGAGTGTGAGGACGTGGAGAGAGAGAGAGAGAGAGAGAGAGAGAGAGAGAGAAGGAGAAAGAGAGAGAGGGAGAGAGAGAAGTGGATTTTCCTCTGGGTCCTCCTCCAGATGTGGTGACGTCATTTTCCCCCCTCAGCTGCCTCATCCTCCATGGATCTATTGTTAATATGATTGAGACTCGTATATTAACATTATGAGATTTTAACTTGACAACACGACATAACAAAATACTTTATTACTCTGATACTCTATTACATGTTGACGCTACTTTTTTTGTATTACTTTGGCTTGTGGTGATACTGGTTATTATAGCATTATTACACTGATTAATAGAGCTGCGGTGAAATGGTGATAGATCCCCTGAAGCTCCTGATTCGTGTGGCTGCAGGGGGCGCTGTTGCCTATTAAGAGTTACATAGTGTTGCTTTAAAATCATGCATTCGATATTTTACTTGGTAGAAATACTGGGAGCAATATTAACTTTAAGTATCAAAAGTAAAGGGAACTATAACTTGATTCTAATTCATGTGCTCCTGTGACTGCTACTGGGGCAAACACCTTATATTTCTCCACTTTCAGTTTAATGTGTCCGGCTTTTATTTGATATAAATGTTAATAAACACAAAAATACTTGATCTGATGTTGTTTTGGTGAATTGAAACTGATGCTGGACACTGACACCTGGTGTTGGAGAATAAACATTTCACCTCTCCATCTCCTGTCACACATTAAATAAAGCTTGTATAAAAAAAAACTTCGGAGTTAAAATTGTAAATGGAATTTTGTAAGACTTTGTGATTGTGAATGAAATAAAAAATCCCATTTTGTTCTTTTATGAATGAAAGAGAAGAACCCTCATGACATCACAAGCCCCGCCCCTCCTGTCATGAGCTCAAACACCCGGAAGTGGCTCGGAACTTGTCAACAAGCGAGGCCGACTGACATGGTAACGTACCCTTCTCCTTCTCCGGCCCTTTTCTCACCACGTCACCGCTTCTCACCCGAAATAAGCCTTTTATTTATCCAGTTAAATATAAAGTGTTGATGATTCGAGTCTCTTTCTCGGTGTGTCGCCGCCTGGAGGAAGAGAGGAAGCTGAGGAGGCGAGAGAGAGCACAGGAAGGGGAGGCTAGCTGTTAGCTCGCGATGCTAACTGTTAAATCTCTTCTAAAGGGAAGTGAAGCGGCTCGCGACACAAACCGAACCCGCAACCTGGTGTTCGTATCCCCGCGGTGACAACAGCACGAGCCGAACCTCCGCGTTTTTAATGGTTTCACGTTCACCGAGAAAGGACAGAAAAGTATTTTAACAGTTTGTTTTTAACTCGGAAATGGTGGCGAGCCCGGCGTCATTGTTGAGAAGCTTATGGCAAGGAAGTGTGTTTGTGTGTGTCCATTGTGTTAGAGATCAGAACAACCTATTAATATATCGGTCCCCCTTTTATATAACGAGATTGAATTGAATGTATTTTCGCGGCTTAATTAACTGTATATATTAACCAGTTAATCAATTAATCAGATTGTATTTGTATAGCTCATATTAACAATTAGTCCCAAACTTTAAGAATTGTTGTTTTCTTTTACCTAGAATGAGCCTTTTATATTATTAACACTTGACCACAAGTGTTCTATTGATTGGTTAATTGATTAAGTCACAATCTTGACTATCAAAGTAAAAGCAGACTTTGAAAGCTGGTGTTATCTAACTGCTCTGTACGTGTGTTTGCTGATTCATTTCTTTATGGGAGTGACGTAGTTATAAAAAGTTATCGTGATGAAAGTTCAACAGTTTCGGTTTCAACAGACAACCACGTCAATCACACCTTTCATTCATCTCCTCCTCTTCCTCTTTGCAGGTAAAGTCTTCCTGAACCACCACCGCCACCCCCCCACCCACCCCCCTGAGAGATGGCGCTTCTCTGACCTTTTATTTTGTTACCCTTTTAAAGTCTTCTCTTATTTTTATTTTTTTATATATATATGATTTCCAACCTTTTAAGAGGAGAAGCGTTATCACAATGACGGAGACTTATAAAGTCCGAGCCCTCCTGGTTTTCACCATAGCAGGTGAGTGAGTTCACATTCACACTGGCTTTAACTCTTTTATCAGACATTTGTTGTGTTTGCACTTTTCATGGTTAATCTCTGTTTTGATCTGTGTCACACGTGATTTTAAAACTGGTCTGACTCGTTGTGTTTTTCGTTCTGCAGCCTGCAGTCGATTCCATCCTGCCCTCTGCGCCGGTAAGGAGACGTCGACTCAGCACTTTATTTCACGTTGTGTCTGTGGCTGTCATGAAAGGATTCTCCAAAGTCACATTCTTGTTTCATACGTTCTTGTAACATTTGAATAGAGGAGATCAGACAGTTCCCTGTTATATTTAACTTTTCTCCTATTGGTCTGTTTAATTGTATCTCAGAATCCAATTTAGCATTACTTCCTTTACTTCTTGACGAAACATTTATTTGCGCAATCAGTGTTTTGAGAAGTGGAAGTGATGTATCGAAACGAAGGTTGGATCATTTCTCCTTTGTCCCGCTGTTTCCTCAGCTCGATGTGGGCGCACCCTTCAAGTGTTTGACGACAAAGTGGGACAGATTATGAGTTCTGCGTACCACAGCTGGTCGTACCGCTTCGGCTCGATCTATGACTGCTGGATCATCAACGGTCGGGAAGGAGAACCCATCGTTCTCAGGTACAGATGCTGAGATGGCTCTCTGTGTGCCATAGACCCCACTTTACTCCTTTTTATTGCTATACCCATCTTCAGCTCTGTCAAACCAACTATTGCTCTTTGTCGTAAAACACATCACTACTGGTTTGGTGAGGGAATGTTGCCAAAGTCACCAGATTTAAAACTTGCATATTCTGCTAAATCGATTTAATCTGTCCTGCACTGCAGCTTTAAATCAGGTTATATGTTTCCTGATTTACCTTTCATTGCTAATCCTCCTTTTCTCTCATTTCAAATCATTTTTTTTCTTTTAGCTTTTCCCAGTTTTCAGCACGATGTAGAAAGGAGTGGGTGTCTATAAAATCCTCCACTGGCGGTGAGCCGATTGTCCTTTGTGGATCCAAGCTGCCGCAGCCATTTGAGTTCCCAGAGGGAAATATTACAGTGATGCACCACTTCCTCCCGCATTTGTACCCTGTGTCATCGTTTCTCTTGAACTATGCCAGAGGTATGGGGACATGTTTTCTTATGTGGAATCTTGTGTTTGAACATTTGCAACGGGCTCACCTCTTGTACCTTTTTCAATGGAACTTATGTCTGTACACTTTCAGCTGCAACTTCAACTTTTCCTTATCAAACGGTCATAATCTGTGTAATCCCCTTCTTTTTCTACAGATTCAGATGCTGGTGAATGTCCTCTGACATCTTTTGAATGCCTCGGGGGCCGTTGCCTTCCCCTCTCCTGGCGCTGTAACGGCCAGGTGGAGTGTCTCGGTGAAGGTCCGGGTCTTGGCTCAGACGAACAGGGCTGCGATGGAGACGAGGGAACTCCAGCCCCCTCAAAGCCGGGCCGCACGCAGCAAGTAGAAACAAAAAAGGAAATGAACACCGAGAGAAACCATGACAGGGACTCTGAGAAACTTCGGGTCTTGGATAATAGTCAGAGCTCAGAAAGGTCAGAGGAGAGATTTGCTGACTCTGATCTGTGGGGGGAGGAGGAGGCCCAGGTGGATCGAGCTCAGCCCCCGACCCATAAGGAGCTCGCTGTGACGCCAAGTCCCATTTGGTGGCCCTGCGGAGGGCTCCTACAGACCTTTTATGGGACATTCTCCCCCCCGGCCAATCGGGGTTCTGCTCTGTTGTGCGTCTGGACTCTGGACCCTCAGGATTCCCGGCCCCTCAGATTGGATCTGCAGCAGCTTGTCCTGGGGCCCAGGGACAGACTCACCATCTACAACAGAGCGAAAGGCGAAGGAGATGTTATTAAAATTGTGAGTTTGTTTGATTCAGACATTTTTCTGCTAATCATCTCTAAAGAAACCTTATAGATCATTCCTCATTGTAACACAATGTTCCTTCCTTGCGTGTTTACAGATCACCAGCGCCTCCAATTACAAAACAGTCCAAGCCGAGTCCCACACCGGCGTCCTGTCGTTGGTGTATGAGACTCTCTCTGGCTCAGAGGGGAGCGGGTTTAACGCCACGTTCCACGTCGGGAGCTACTGCCCCCCATGGGAGGGTCGGTGTGGGGGAGCGTCGGGTGGCTGCTTCACCCAGGAGCAACGCTGTGATGGGAGATGGGACTGCTCCGAGACGGGGACGGACGAGGAGGGATGCCGAGGCTGCAGTCCCAACCAGTTTGCGTGTGGAGTGGTGGGGCAGAGGATGGTGGCGTCCAGCCACTTTGCTGGCCGGCCGGTGTGTTACCCGGCCACGGAGAGGTGCAACTACCAGCTGTACTGTGCCGACGGCAGCGACGAGAGGGACTGCACCGTGTGCCAGCCGGGGACCTTTCACTGTGACAGTGACAGGTCAGTGTGCGTCTGTTCCTCTAGAGACTTTCAGACTGAAGTTCAGTTCTGTCTTCGCTGTGGAGAGGATGACGTCTGATTTTAGTTTCAGTTCTCTCGGTTGAAGCGCGTGATAAAGATTAAAGTTCAGTCTTTATCTTGGAAATGTTTGTTAATCCTTTAACTTCAACTCATGGTCCATACTTTAGTTAATCTGGAGATTGTCCATCATATCAAAATGCCTGTTACACCAGATTTAAAGTTTTTAAGTCACCTGTGAGCTATTGAAGTTTAATGTTAAATTCTAATCACTCTGATATTCTAAAAGTTAGTGGTCAAAGTTTATTCAGGACTTTGAACACTAACTTTTTTATCAAAGTGAGGTGTGTCTAGTGTGTTAGTCAGAGGGAGTGTGAAGATACACAATCCTGTGAGAGCTTGACTGCATTTGCCTGAAGTAGTTTTGTTTGTGTATTGTGTACGATTGTGTTGCCCCCGTAGCCAAACACTTTGAAACAGGACGAAAGCTGAATCTCTCACTCGTGTTCACCCTGCATACTCTAACACACAAGTGGCCCATTGTCTCATGTGCAGGTGCGTGTTCGAGAGCTGGCGCTGTGACGGCCAGGTGGACTGCAAGGACGGCACGGACGAGCTCAACTGCACCGTCATCCTGCCCCGCAAGGTCATCACCGCGGCAACGGTCGGCAGCCTGGTGTGCGGGCTCCTGCTTGTGATCGCCATGGGCTGCACCTGTAAACTGTACTCGCTCAGGACCCGGGAGTACAGGTAACTTCATTTTTGATTGTTGCATTTATCGCTTTTAATCCTGCTCATCCGGCAGTTTCTGCTCAGCTCCATATTTGTTGTAGCTCTGACTCTCTGTGATAGTGACTCACAAGGTGCAGACTTTGTTTTCATAACTTCTGGATTCGGTAGCTGCCAAAAACGACACACACACAAACTACCAGGTTGTTGTCTCAGCCAAAGCCGTTCATGTTGTGTTCTCTTCTGAAAATTACACTTCTCAAATGTGTACAGCCTTTAAAAACAAACCATCTGTGGTTTAAGGGTTGTAGTCGTTATTCAGGGTAATTTACTACAATAAATATACGATAAAGAAGTTTATACTGTGGATGAATCGCTGGAAAACCCTCACATCAGAAACCAGTGTCGTGTGTGTGAATGTGTCCTAATGTGTGTTTTGTTCCTACAGCCTGTTTGCTCCAATCAGCCGCCAGGAAGCAGAACTAATCCAGCAGCAGGCTCCTCCGTCCTATGGTCAGCTGATCGCCCAGGGCATCATCCCGCCGGTGGAGGACTTCCCCACGGAGAACCCCAATGAGGTGAGAGAGAAGAACATCACAAGAGCATGTAGCTGTTTACAGGATGCGTTGACCTTTTGTATCACAGGCTTCCACAGTGTGTGTTACATTATGGGTTGTTTGTAACCTTCTTGGAACATTCCTAAGAAGAGGAGGGTCATCCTAAAAGCTTTAATAACCAACATCAGTCTTATGTTGCAATGTAGACTTCAGAGTCCGGTTTTAAATTCTCACAAGGGCTTATTTGTTCGGCAGTGAAATTGAAAGCACCTGACCGTAACGTGAAAACACTGGAAATCAAACCCCCGAGCTTCAGAGGACCATAACGAATTCATTCAATGCTCTGAAGTTTGAAAGAAAGGAGTCGGTGTGAAAACACGACAGGATGAGGAGGACTGATAACCGACTCATTCATGGGGGAAGAGGCCTCGTTGCAGATTCTTCAGCTGTCCGGCGACACTAGGTCCCCTCTCATCTGCAGCAGCTCCTGTGTCATCAGTCTTTAAGTCATGTGCTTCACACCAGCAGCTGACTTCCTTCAGGCCACAGCCTCCTGATGGAGATTAATGGAGTGTTAAGATAGAACGAATGTGCTGTTGCTACGCGAGCTCACATTAAGGTGCTTTATTATTAGCCATTGACGACAGGGGGTGATTTTAGATGAGGGATTAACAAAGCATGTGATGTCTTATGGGTCAGCTACAGATACCAACTTGCTCTTTAAACTGGGATCAGTGTTTTGGGATTGTTTTAATACAACTTGAATAAAGTGGGAGGGTTGAAAACATTTTTGAATCCTGTTTCTTTCCCTCTTCCTCAGACCTCGTCTCTTTCTCTGAGGGGAATCCTCCAGCTCCTCCGTCAGGACGCTGCCAGCTCCCCTCACCGCAGACGCAGGCCCCGCTTCGTCCGCCGGGCCGTCCGCCGCATGAGGCGCTGGGGTCTGATCCCCAGGCCTCCCTCCAGGCCGACTCAGACCTCCGGCTCCGGCCAGCAGCAGGCAGACGCCGCCCCCCCCTCTGGCCAGGAGCCGGCGCTCTCCACTCCCACCAGCGCCTCGTTGGCCGTGGAGGCGCTGAACCAGCCGGTGCCTCAGAAACTCGGCTTGTTGGCTCAGGCCGAGCTGCAGCAGCATCAGGACGAAGACGACGACGTGCCGCCCCTCCTGCTGTCGCTGCCCCCCCCGCCCGCCGCCTCCCCGCCTCCGCCTCCCTACGCTCCCCCAGCCCCGCCCCCGTCCCTCTCGTTCACTCCCCCGGTCGCCGTGCCCCCGAGCAGCCCCTCTCTGGCCTCCATCTTCCACACGCTGGGCCTGAGTATCTCCCTCTTCCGGGCGTCGCCCTCGTCCTCCTCCACCAACTCCATGCCCCTCTCCGCCTCCCCCTCCTTCTCCTCCTCCTCCTCCTCGGATGACGAGGTGCTGCTCATCCCTCTCTCCGATGACACCACCTCAGAGGATGACGTGCCCATGCTCACCTGAACGGCTGCCTCCCTCGCCCCCCCCCTTCTCTGTCTCCTTTTCACGCACTAATAACTGAGTCTTTCCACATTCGTTTGAACTGAAGCACAGGAGGTGGCCCCCAGCGAGACACACCCCCACTGTGCAAGTCTGGTGCCTTTTTCAAATTGCTTTGAGTTGGATTTGTTGACCTATGGAAGCGAGAAATGTATTTTTATTTTTAAAGTGTAAGTTTTAGACAAAGAGCATGGCTGATGTGTGTCGGGGAGTGAGCGTGAGTCGGGGTCGGGGGGTGTGCACTTAATTTGACGCCGGGCTGCACATTGAAGGTAAACTTTTTTGCACAGAAGAATCTTCCCTATCCACAAAACTGAGGCGGGCGACTGTCACACTGAATGATGAGAGTTTTTATGATGGAAAAATTGTTGTGTGTTTTGTATGGTTGCAGCTGTGTGAATGAATTTGTGTCTCGCGTAGACAGTGGAGTATGTTTGTAGATGTGGTCCATCCCCACATACTTCTGCCACTCGCATCCAGTCTCATGTTAGAGTAGAAAAAGAAAAGATTTCCCCTATTTAAGTGCCTTTTTGAGGAGTTTCCTGTAGATGGCTCCAGGTGATTGAGACGATTCCCGGTGACACACAAAAACACGAAAACACACAGAGGCACGTTTTCCTGACACCACAGCACACATCAACACAATCAGTGACTTCACGATTAAAAACAATGCATGACTACTCTGCAAAGCCGGCAATAACTTTTCGGGACCCCCCGTAGTTTTTGTGCACAATCATGGCGACACTCACACACACACACACACAAACACACATGTGTACACTTTCTAAGCGAATGTATGTAATATACAAAAAAAGCAAATATGTCAAAAGACAATCTCTTTGGTGCCTGATTTTAGTGTGTGTGTGTGTGTATGTGTGTCGTGTGCACAGGAAGATGAGGGGCCCCCCTAGTGATGAGCACTAGCGCAATCACAAAGTCAACCTCAACTTGAATCTTCAGCCCCTGAGGGGAATGGGTCGCATCCTGTCACATTTTGACACAGCAGACTTGTGGTGTGCCATTTGTATTGTTGTACATTTTACAGTGTTTTTAATTTCAGCAAGTTGCTTCTGATTTTTTCCTTTCCTCTTAAAGTTTAATTTTGTTTTCCTGTTGCTTTGATGAATGTATTGGTGTCGACGTAGAGTAGCCGGAAGTTTAAAAATTTAGATAAAATAAGAGCGAAAGTGATTTTATGATTTTTATTAGGGTCAACTTCACTGTATATAAGTAAAAATGTGGCTGAGATTAAAACGATTTGCACTTTTAGTTTCGGCGTGTTGTGTTTGTTTGTTGGTCAGTGAAGAGGCGCGGCCGACACACACAGGTGAGAGAGTTGTTGCTTTGTGTATTGTATTCAAACGTCCTCACTCACACTCCTGAATGAGCTCCTCAGAGTTTCCCCCTGAAGACAGAAGTTGAGATCAGGACTCAGGATCAGAAGTGAACGAGTGGAGAGGGAGACATTAAGTTGGAGAGTAAGGTAATCACGATGACTGCTTTTAAATTCATTAATGTCGAAGGAAATGGATTGTAGAAGCTAAATTTCTTCTAATTACTGTAGAAATCAGAAACCATATAACTATTTTTCTCATTGTAAAAGTAAAATTGACTTGTGTTTAAACTATGGAACGATAAAAGCTAAATGCAGAGTCATGACTTCGGTTTACAAACTTGAAGTATTGAGTTAAATCGAAGGACAAATAAATACACATCACTTTACTTTGAATTCAACTTTGAATTCAGTTTAATTAACTTTGCATTATTGACAAAACACTGGGGTCATGAGTCAAAGTACCCACTGTCTTTTTTATTCCCACATTGCTGGGAGTATAATTCTGGTGATGAAATTAACTGAACAAAATGACAACTTTACAGTATGTTTTAGCCTAAAATAGAGAAATATAAATATACTGATCTCACAAAAGCATTTATGCGTTTAAATCATGAAAAAAGACGACGTTACCTCTCAGTAGGATATGAATGAATTATAGTAGTTTAATGTGTTTGTGGCACCTTGTAACTTTATATTTATATAGATGGCTCTTCTCTATAGGCTGCTAGTAAAGTCATTAAAGTGTCACTATGATAATTAATAAATTAGTTTGATGGGATCCACTACAACCTGGAGTAAACACCCTGTGTGCTGCTGCTGCTCATGAGACGTCCAGAGACACACTGTGAAAAGTTGTCCTCACTGTGACCTTCAAATAGGTCCCAGTCATATCCCAGTATGAGCTCCCCTCCGGCCCTGAGGATCTGGGTGGGGACGCTGGTGGTCATGCTGGTGGCTGAGCCGCCTGGAGCTCTGCAGAAGTGCATCTTTGATGAGGTTCAGGCTCAGGTCCGAGTGGTCCGAGCTGCTCGGATCCACCCCCCAGGCCCCCCCGAAGAGCCCACACCCGCACCCCCGACTGGGCCACAGCACCAGAGGAGCAGCCTGGGAGAGATGACCCCTTCCTCTCCTGCCTCACCTCAGCCAATCAGGATCCACACCTGGATTCCGAGAGAGAGCGACCACCTATCAGACGCAGAGAAGGGGAGACTGAAGGCAGCAGTGGAGGAGGCTGTGAGGGTGGTGTCGTCTTTACTGTCAGGTAAGAAAACAACACACACAGACACACACACACACACACACACACACAGACACACACACACACACACACACAGAGTATAATAAACCAACTAATGATCTTTCATAGTGAACAGGGTTGTGGGTTCTTTGCTGCTCAGCAGAGACGTGAACAAATACTGCAAGTTCATCTGGAGCAATTCAAGAACAAGCAACTACAACAGGTGTGTGTCTGTGTGTGTGTTTGTGTAGTTATGACAGTAATGATGGGGGGACCTCATGCAGACTCTACACAGAAAAGCCTCAGCCTCACACGTCTTCCCTTTGAAGCCCCACTCCCTTATTTACCCAATAGAACAACATAATAATCACAAATATAAAAGGAGGAGGGTTGTCATGAAAACTGATTTAAACTTTACAGATGTTTTTCTTCAGGTGTGGTCGAGCCAACAACAACTACAGGAACGAGACGTGTCTGGACGTGACAGTAAGTCTGAATAATTTAAATATTTTCCTTTGTTTACCTGGAGAAGACAGAAACAACAAGTACCTGTAAGGTCTCTGTTCCTTGTTAGTGAGGGACACCTTCATGCCAATAATCAAATAAGCACTGTGTCCTACTCAGATCCCAGATCAGCACCTGTCTGGATGTGATATTTACCCGGAGCCTGACTCACCGCTCAGGACTGTCCTCAGACCTGAAGGTGCCGGACTCCCCGACACCGACTTCCTGCTTTACCTCCACACACAGTCCACTGACAAGTGTCGGGCAGAGGTGAAGACTCACAGACAACAATCAATGCTTTTGTCTTTTTGCACTCGAACCACATGTGTGACTCTTTCTTTGGATGTTCGGTAAGTTTAAGTGTCTCTGGAAATGCTGTTTGCTAAACAAAACAAATATATGATACACAAAATATAGTTCTGTCTGTCACTGGAGACATTTCACCAAATATCAGATCCTACAACAGCAAATATGTGAATTATCACTCAGTTATTTACGATGGAAGAGAATAAAGAATAGCTTAAAGAAGTCGAGTAAAAGTGAAATCCTGCTGCAGCTCTTTTGTTTTAATTCACTGCCTCTAAATGTTTAGTATCTCTCCTTCAGCCCAGTGTGTTGGCGTACGCTGCCCACTGCCAGACGGACACCTGGGGGCGACCTGTGGCCGGGGTGGTGGTCATCTGCAGGGACAGACTCTCAGAAGCTGCCTACAACCACCAGGCTACAGTACAGGTAGGATCTATCATATTTATAACTCTGAAACATGTTTATAAAAAACATTTTCTCCAGCAGGATGAAATGGAAGGGATCATAACGAGTGTGTTTTTTCCAGACTGTGATTCACGAGCTGTTCCACGCGCTGGGCTTCTCTAGAGATCTCTACCACACCTGGAAAGACTGCTCGTCCTCATCTCCAGGTTTTTAGATTAAGATTAAGATTAAGATTAAGATTAAAACACTCATCAGTTTCTTTGATCAGAAATGTGTTTGTGTTGTTCTTCGTGCAGCGCTGGGCTCTGGATGTTCACCTCGGGGTAAAGTGGTTCACTCTGATGGATCAGGTCAGATGAGGATCTACACCTCGTCCGTCCTCTCGGCCCTACAGACGCACCTGACCTCCCCTGACCCGGAGCTGGGAGGCCCGCTGGAGAACCTGGTGCTGCAGCTGCTCAGGTTCCATTCAAATTCCACGACGTACTCGCCGCCTGTTTCAAACTTCTGACTCCTTCCTTCAGGATGCACCCGGGCAGAGCGTCCTCTCACTGGGAGGCCCGGGTCCTGCGGGGGTCCATCATGGCTGCGGAGCTGGAGGACCCGGCCACGGTCCGGATCGACCCGGTCACTCTAGCTGCTCTGCAGGACACAGGCTGGTACAGGGTGGAGCTGAGCCGGGCACAGAGTCTGGTCTGGGGTGATGGTAAGAGAAGAGGAGGGGGGGGTGAGGGTAATCTGCAGGATCACTAATATAATGTTTAATAAAACTAAAGGACAACAATTGATGTCTGGATAATTAAAATTAGCTGATTTCTGTGTCTCAAGACTGTTTTGATTGACAATAAACCATATAATTTAATATAAAGGTGTGTTTGTAGGTGAAGGAGCCTCGTTCGGTTCCCTGTCAACCTGCCAACACAACTCTTCATCCTTTTTCTGCACCGGCAGGTTAATTCAAACTTTGTTTTCTCCAATACGTGTGCTTCAAGGGGAACACTGGCATTGTGTTTATTGTAATTGGCTGATTATATTTCCAGAAATAATGCTTTGCAATATTTTCCCCCTCTCAGTGGACTTGGGTGTCATTTTCTTCACCTCCACAAGGGGGAGTGTCAGACTGATCCATACCTGGAGGGGTGTAGAGTATTTAAACCGCTAAAGAATTCAGTGAGTTATATATGTTTTCAACACAACAACTTTTTAATGTGCAATTTTTATTATAAAGTGTGATTATGGTGTTTTTTATTTATCTAGCTCATCTTGCATTGACTTAAATGTGTATTCTTTACATCTATGCTCTGCACTTGTAGCTCTCTGATCCTGTAAAGCAGTAACTTCTGTATTTTATGTATTTATTTGTTATCTGAGCCTTTTCAATATTAATTGTCATACTTTGTCTTCATGCAGAGTGAATGCTGGAAAAAGGAAAACAGGCAGACACCTGAGCTCGACTGGAGCGGGGAGATTTGGGGCCTCGGCAGCCGTTGCTTCTCCTCCAACCTGACCAGACAAGTGTGTGTGTGTGTGTGTTGTGTGTGTGTGTGTGTGTGTGTGTGTGTGTTTGTGTGAATTATTGTCACCTGCCTTTTTAAAACTTGTCCCTTAGTCTCACATTATTTTCCTCCTTCTCTTCTCCACGAGCAGACTCAGTACCTTGAGTCGAGCGGCTCGGTGGAGGGCCGCTGTTACAGACACAGATGTACTGGACCCGAACAGATACCAAATCCAGGTGTCTGGCTCTGACTGGCTGACCTGTCCCCCAGGGGGGCGCAATTCAGGTAATGACACCCAACATGTAACTTTACTGTGCTGTAAATCCTAAGACTTTGTGAAGAGATGCTGTCAATATTAACTCCTGCGTCTTTTTAAAATCCACAGATAAATGGATACCAGGGTTTAGTGTTCTGCCCCGACAGGAGGTTGTGTCTTTACCCGGATATCACTCCTCCCTCAGATGATGATGGTGGATTTCCTCCTTCCAACACAAGGCAAGTATGATTTAAAAAATATGGCTTCCCCTCGTCTTACAGTAATGTAACTCATGCTAACTTTACGTTGTTGTGTTTTTGTTCAGTGACCCTGACGGGATGATGAACCCAGCCCAGGAGGGCGGCGGGTCGAGCCTCAGGCCTCACACAGAGCTCAGTGTGGCCTCGGCCCTCGGCTTCACGGCCGCTCTGTGTCTCCTGGCTGCTCTGGCTGTGTCTTACAGGAAGTGTCGCTCCTGCATGAACAGGGTTCGCTCTGTTCCAGACGATCACAGTGACCTTTAACAAACCTCTCACCATTACCACTTTGATTGAGTCTGGAGTAGTTACTTTATTTTTTCTGTGCTGCTATTTAAGTGATGTGTTTATGAATAATAAAAAATTAATTCACACACACACAAACAGTTCATTTTAATTGCAATTTTAATTTGACCACTTAGTACTAGTAGATCTCTCATTATCTCTTATGATTTGGTAAATTATGACAAAGGAATAAGAGGCTGCAGTGTTTTAATGATGATGTACAAACTTCTGTTTAAATGCTTTTATAATCACATTATCCGCTCTTGATGTATAAATATAAATTATTTAAATATAAAGGCCCAGTCTAGGATAAAGAAAACAACAAATCAAACACTTTAGGTGAAACACATCACATCATGATTATTACATATAACAGAACCCTGTCACCTAAACCTTAATGAGTAAAACTTTTAAGAGAGTGCCATTTTTATGTCGTTTTTTATTTCCTGACCCACACTGGGATAGAGGTCTGTCTGGGAGCCACACCACCCACACAGAGTTTGTACGGTGAACTGGTCTTGCTACATTCAAGCTTTAGTTTCAGGCAGAGATAGCAGAAGGTCTCTTGGCATCGAGGGCAGTGAATGTTCTTGCAGTGTTGTTGGTTGTGCTGCACCCTCATGCCACATGTGGGGCAGGCCCTGACTGACGGGCAGCTGGGGACACCCTCCACGTCAGGCAGACTGATGGTGGAACATGTCTCCAGAAGCTGCAGGTCGTTGTTGGCACACCCGTCGTTGTCGCAGCGGTCCGACCGAGGGCCCCGACCTTTCCACTCCCTCCGACACTGCCAGCAGAAGTGGTATTTCTTCTTCTTATCAGCAGTGCATACGGTGCACTGGACACACAGGTTGGAGAGGTCCTTTCTCGCCACATTCGTTTTGCACTGTGGGCACTGATATGGAAAACAGTGAAAAATCCCATCATACAAAGAAATCAGTGCACTTGATTGTGTTTTAATAATGTGAATCATAAAAAAAAACAAATCCCTGGAGCACTCACGGCCTGAATGTCACAGAAGTCTGCAGCAGCCAGACGAGCAATGGTCTCTTCAAAGTGCCTCATCTCCGACACAGACAGAACGGCCATTCGGCGAACTTCTTTATACGACCACTGCTTATTGCACAGTTTGGTTCCCTCTCCCAGTGCTTGACATCTGAACTTATAAATCCCCTTGAAACAACAATTAAAGAACCAGTTAAAAGTTTGTCTCCAAGACCCTCTGAAAGCCCCATAGCCTGTATCTGAAGATGGACATCTAAAAATAAAAAATCTCAGAAATAGCATTTGTCATTTAAGATAATCACATTGGTGTTTGTCCAAATGATCATTTCCCATTAAGTTTGGATTTAATAAGTTATTTGATGCTGTAAAAACAGAGTGACACATCTGAATAGACCTCAAATGACATCATCAGGACAAGATGGCAAAATCATAGAACAATACAATGTGACTCACTCTGCATGTAGTTATACTCAATCACATAATAATACACCAGTGACTTTACTTTCACTTTTGATTTGTCTAAAAGTGAAAGTAAAGTACAGTGACACAGGCTGTGTTTCTCGTTTCATTTTCAAGCACGTTGATTTAAACAAAGCCTAGAAAGAAACAAACTAGTTTAAGGCAGCTACCTGATCCAGCTGACTGCGACAACTCTCTGTGAGAGACTCGGGGGACACGGCGTGTCCACAGGACATCACTGCTCGGAGATCACCGTCTTCTGAAGCTGAAGTGTACGAGAGGAAGTCATGAGAAAAGGAGGTTTCGTACAATCCGATGTTCGAAGAAAAATAAACAGACAACTGAACTTACTAACAAAGGGCAAACAACAGTTTTATCATCTGCATCCGTAACTTAAAACACTGGCCACTCTTGTGAGAAAGGGAATAAATCTTACAAAATGGATCCAAGTCGTCCTTTCTGCCGACTAAATCCAGTGTGGAGTCGCGCGGGTTGTATTTCTTCTCAGACATCCTCTCTCTCTCCCTCTCTCTCTGTGTGTGTGTGTGTGTTTGTGTGTGTTTAGCAAAACCAGCAGCTCACTTTGACAGTCCCCCAACTACTTCCTTTTTTGTCACGTGGTTGTGTTTCTTATGTTCAGATGTTTAAATGTATTATATAGGAAATTAACTGATAAACTTTACACGGACCACCTCGTTCCCACAGTTGTCTTTCGTGTCTGTAATTCCATTTCAAACTTCCCTGGTGTTCAATCTCTTTTACAGATGGATGCATGAAGCAAAAATAAACTTCTCATGTAAAAAAGGATCTGTATTTCTTTAAGATTGGTGGTTGAAGCACATTTTTAAATTATGTAGTTAAATTATTTTTTATTGCATGTTTACTTATTTATTACTTTTACCAATGTCTATTTCTTGATAATATTTTTTGCTGATAAATTATTCCCTAACAATGTGACCCAGATATTTAAAGCAGGAAGTTTTAAAAACACACAATATAACACAATAAAGGACATTATAACCCAATAATACACAATATAACATAATATAACTCAATGTAACATAACACAATGTAACACAATGTAACACATTATAGCACAACGTCACAGATGATCTCGAATAAAGGTTTATAAAGTTGTTTTACCCAGCAGCCCACCGTCTCCCTCCGCTGCTGCTCCTGGACGCAGGATGAAGAAAGTAGATCCTTTTTGTGTCTCACTTCTAGGACATGAAACTTCCTCCAAACTTCTCCTGAAGATCTAGAGTGTCCATCAACTTAAAGACGGTTTGTTTTTATCTCGTTAAAACGCGTGTTATCTCATGTATTAGATCTGTGAACACCTGGAGGCGGAGGGACGCAGCACCACCCGGCGGAGGAGCGAGGATTCAGCCGCTGGACGTCGAGCTGCGGCTCCGCGGTGAGAATGAGACTGATGTCAGATCTGATTTGATTGACTCGTCTCGAGGACAACACACACACAGGTTTGCGTCTTCAGGACTTTTGTGTTGGACTCACACACGTGTCGAGTGGAACGAGCTGAAATGAGCTCATGTTAACGCAGCGGGCGGCTTCATCAAATCGGGAACTGATCACGTGTCAAATGGTGACGACTGACGCACCAATTAATATAAATTAAAAATCTCTGAGTTTCTTTGTTCACGCTTTTATTTGTGTGTTTTGTGTTAATTGTGATTTGTTTATTACTAATTGGCAGAAAATGGAGGAAGAGTGAGAAGCTAAAGTTATCTAGCTAAAGTTTCTGTTAGCACATGGTGCGTGGCCCTCATCATTAGCATCAATTAAAGTCTGGATACACTTTCTCTTTATTTATACTTTATAAACAATGTGGAGATATTTGAATTAGATACTTTCTTGTGTTGCTAAATTCTTTTCGGTGTCTCCTGTGGCTTTTCCCTTTTAAGGCAGGACCTCTGTGTTTGGGGCAGATGGAAGTGAAGTACAGATGGAAGTGAAGTACACAGTAAGTAAAACTTCTAATACTGTTGTTACCACTGTGTTTTTACTTACTAACCCTAACCCTAACCCTACTATACTCGCTTATTTGACTCATGTTTTCACTGCGTTTGTCCTAAAACTGCATTAAAATGTGATTGAATGTGTCAACGTCACAGTTAAAGGGATAGTTCATCCAAAAATGAAAATTCACTCTCATTATCTTAAATCAAAACTCAGCCTAATTATACAACAGCTCAAACAACACAAATCTCTCTTGCTGCCTATAATTCACCAGATATTCAATCTAAAACAGATACCCATGTAAATATAGTATTTTTACCTACTTAACGTTAGTTATACTGTTACTACTCTGTAGTGCTGTTATAAAGGCACTTGCAGTTAGCATGTCTCAGCCCGGCTAGCTCAGTCGGTAGAGCATGAGACTCTTAATCTCAGGGTCGTGGGTTCGAGCCCCACGTTGGGCGCACAATCTTTTCTCTTTTGTGTTGGGATTTCCTCTATATTTGCAAAACACAACTAAACGATTAATATACAATAATATAATACATCATTTTGAGCTAGCTTGTCTGTCTCTCTGTTGTTTAGCAGGATCGTAGACAGATAACAAGGAGCCACATACTGGGAAATATCAAAAGGGAGCATGTCGGCACGGGGACTGAGCCTTCAGCTCCCCCCACAGACAAAGCATGTGTCTGCTCTGATCCCTCCCCCCACACAGATAAGATCTCTGTTTTCACTCAAGGGGGATATCCTTGTCTCTGTGGCGCAATTGGTTAGCGCGTTCGGCTGTTAACCGAAAGGTTGGTGGTTCAAGCCCACCCAGGGACGAATACTTTTTTATTTTTATAATATTAAAATTACAATAAGATGTTAATTTATTTGACAGGGAAGTAGACAGAGTGGGCCCCTCTCCCAGCTTCCCCAAAACACAGTCCCTGTCGTTTGAACAGTGGCTGTTTCAGACGTTTCTCTTCCTGCTGGAGTTGTAAAGTGGATTTTTTTTAGTTTGGCAGTTTGTTTAAAACTCTACAATCTCTATTTCCCCCATAAAATCCCAGTTCTCCTCACTCTATAGATGCAGAGAGATTATATAAACAAATGTCTATTAAGTGTTTCATACGTGGACACAATCTCTTCTCCCTTCTCAACACACAATCTCTGAAGCTTTGGCAAAGTAATTCATATAAATTAATAGAGATTATTAAAGAATATTTAACAAGGAAGAAAAAAAAACATGTCGTCCCTGGGTGGGCTTGAACCACCAACCTTTCGGTTAACAGCCGAACGCGCTAACCAATTGCGCCACAGAGACTGGATAGAGGCAGAGGCCCAGAATTGGTGTCTTTATATATTTACAAGATACAAATGTAGGGTAATCTACAAACGTAGATGAACAGCAGTATGGAGGGACCATGCATGACTTAGTATAAATAAATAAATACAGAAATGTATAAATAAGTGTCTTATATTTATTTCCACATTTATTTATTTATCTATTTCTATGTCCGGATGCTAATGAGAAAGGCGGGCCTAACCGCAGTCTCATGTTTCTGGTCCTGTTTCAGAAGAGCTGCTGTATCACATGGATCTGTTTATACAGCGTGGAAGAACCCATTCAGTCAGTTTAAAGGAGAGACTGGACTTTGAGATTGTGTGAGCAGCGAGCGGGGGGGGTCAGTGAGAGTCGCCCTGGATAATAAGTATGTGTACAAATGTGTCTCTGTGGCGCAATTGGTTAGCGCGTTCGGCTGTTAACCGAAAGGTTGGTGGTTCAAGCCCACCCAGGGACGATTTCTATTCTTACCTTATCCCTAACTAAATAGACAGTGTTACCTTTGGGCAAGTTATGCACTTGCTAGGTTTGTGCCTCCACACATTGTCACAGAAGCTGCTCTATTAGTCATGTATAAAATGGAAAATCTCTGCAGCTGATCTTTACAGGGGGCAGCCAGTTCTTCATCTCTCCCCCCACCAGAGCCTTGACTTCATGGCCTCTCTTCTGGGCTATTTCGCTACTCTCCATTTGAGCTGACCGTAATTATTTTATGGTCTTTGGTGGTCCATAATGCTGTCTATGTGCAAGACTCCCCCTTTGATCACAGAGCTTGCTGAATGGCCCCTACACATGCTAATGTGAAACACTGATTGGCAGGTATCTGTGATTAAAACCAACCCCTAATTCCTATCAGAACATGTCTCTGTGGCGCAATTGGTTAGCGCGTTCGGCTGTTAACCGAAAGGTTGGTGGTTCAAGCCCACCCAGGGACGATTTCTCTTCTTACCTTATCCCTAACTGAATAGACTTTGTAACCTTTGGGCAAGTTATTGACTTGGTTTGAGCCTCCACACCTTGTGAAACCAGCAACTCTATTGGTCATGTATAAAATGGAAAACCTCTGCAGCCGAGCTTTACAGGGTGCAGGAAGCCAGTTCTTCATCTCTCCCCCCACCAGAGTCCTCACTTTATGACCACTCTTTTTTGGGCTTCTAAAACCAACCCCTACATCTAAGTAGAACATGTCTCTGTGGCGCAATTGGTTAGCGCATTCGGCTGTTAACCGAAAGGTTGGTGGTTCAAGCCCACCCAGGGACGATTCTCTATTTGTTCTTTACACTTATTGATTACATCATAGTTTTTCCTCTGCACCTGTATCCTTACATGGAATCTGAACTCTGTTCTGTTGTGTTCTCTCTCTCTGATTAGGTGAGCATCATTGTTGCTCTGTGGCAGAACCTGCTGGACCAAGACAAGCAGAGGGTGGTGGTGGCCAGTCAGAAGAGGCTGAAGAAGCAGTGGTGATGCAGGGGTCCTGTCCAGCCGCTTGTCTGTGGCTGCTGGCTGTAGAGGCTGTGTCCAAGGAGCAGTGGCTAGAGGACGTTAAAAAAAAACTGGGCAGAATTTAGTGTTCTATGTTATGTTATTGTATATAATTATAGATGAATGAAGGTAGTTACGATGACTCTACTACCCTGTGGTTTAAAATAAATTTTGTTCACAACAAAAATGTCCATCTCTCCTTTGTGATTTCCAACACTAAACAATAAAGTATTATGACCACCTCATCCGGACATGAACCAAAGTACAAGTCAAATACATTTTTATGTACATTGCACGTGTATTTGTTGATGAATAAAGACAATTTGATTGAATAAGGCTGATGAAGTATAATAATAAATAACAATACATTTCTAAGAATGAGCTTCATAACTTTTTAGAACCTTAATTTATTTATATTTTGAAGGAGAAAAGGCACATTCATAATCCTTATAATTAACTTTTACTTTTTCAAATAAAATATTTTTTTACGTACTTCCGCTTCTAAACAGGAAGTGCATCACTAGATTCTCAACTGAAACTTAACTGATGGTTCTGCAAGTTATCTCAGGTTAAATCACCCTGGGTGAAACCTCACGTGTGTGTTTGTGTGGTGTCACTCCTCACGTGTGAGTTTGTGACGTTTCTCTCATCGCGCGCGGGTGTGTGTCTGTGTGTGTTTCTTTTCTCTGCCGCTGGTTTTCAAAGTGAAAGTTTACAGCCGGAACTCGTCAGATCATCGAATCCGCTGCTCGGTGAGTTTCCTCCCACTTCCCCACGTCAGGTGTCAAATGGGGTGTTGTCGCGTGTGTTATACCGTTGTGTACATGTCGCACGTTATTGTGTGTTTGCTATTGACTTGTGTTAATTTATTCGTCATTGTTTTGGATAAGGGAGGATCGAGAGGCAGCGATAGTTCCCATAACACCCAAACACAACAGTTGCCTTCACTGACCCTGGTTCTTTCCAGATGTTTTTTTTCGATTCGACATACTTTTATGTTTATAAATTTAAAATGTAAATAAATCTTATTTCTTATTGGTGTTTTTTGTTTAGTGAGCAGTTTGTTTTAGTAAAGAAACCCATCTCAAAGCACACAAGTCTCCTTTTAGAGGAGGTAGTAGAAATTTCCCACTGTGAAAATACTCAATTACAAGTAAATGGTGATGCTGTGTTTTTGCACATATCTTGTAAAGCTGGTTTCTGTCCCTTAACTTCTTTCTCTGTCTAATTTCGTCCACAGGCTGAAGCCGAACATCTGGAAGAAGAAGGTTGAAGGATGCCCCCACTCTCTTTTGAAGGACCCCAGTATGAATTCTGAGCTCATAGAGATGTTCATAGAGAAACTGGACAACCTCACAGTCTCAGGTAAAGGACATTACATCAGAATCAGGTTTATTGGCCAAGTAAGTTTGCACAAACAGGGAATTTGACTCGGTAAAGTGGCTTTCAATTGCTTACACAGAATACACATCACAAAACAAACAAAACAAACAAAACAATACAAACAGTCCGAACAGTGCGAAGGTCTAAGAAAAGAAGTGCAGGTGTGCGTATTACAGTTACAGTTATACAGTGAGGGTGAAATAGTAAACATAATTAAATATAATTATAATATATATTATATATGATATAATATAATGACGGGAGTAACTGTACAGTGATTATTATATAATAATAACAAATTATAAAGGTCCAGAGTTATTGCACAGTGCCACAGTGGGTTGGCTGTTCAGAAGTGAGACTGCAAGGGGGAAGAAACTGTTTTTGTGTCTGGAGATGACTGTTGTGTCTCTAGATCACCACGGCCTCTGCAGTCCAGGACTTACCTGTTATCTGAACACTGTGCTGCAGCTGCTTTTCATGACGGAAGACTTCCGGGACTCGATCAAACGGTTTGTAATCTCACTTTTTAAGAGACGTTCTTGTAGTTTCCGACAAATCTGATTGAAAATATATGATTCGGAGCAATTTCTGTGAGGACATCTGACCAGCAAGCTCCTTATCCCCTTTTAAATCCCTCTTGAAGACACATTTTTATAAGTTTGCTCTCTCAGGACTAATCTCAGGTCTGATCTTTGTAAATCTTTTTAACCCTTCTTCACACCAAGTTATAATCCTGGCTCTGATGTTACAGACTATTCTATTGATTTTTAGAATATTTTACTTTGATACTTTTATCTTTGTAACCGTGTTTTAAGAGGTACTTTTGAAATAAAGTTTATTATTAGTAGCTTAAAGCTCATCAATGAATAAAATCAGTGGAGTGGAGATTCCAGGAAGTCACTGGTCCCAGGCAAGAAATATTCGGAAATAAAACTTACCTTTGTCAAGAAAGCAAATAATGATGATAGAAGATATTCCTTAAAACTAGAAATAATGTTATCTCTGTCAAGATATGAAATCAGTGCTGTTCACATGAACTGCTTGTTGTGGTAAATCCTAAGCTACATATTCTTCTCACTGTGCTTCAGGTGCTGCAGCAAAGACTCCACAACCATTGATGCACTGCTGAAGAAACTGTTTTATGACCTGGAGAGAGGTTTGGCTCAAACACAACGTCTTACAAAAAAGCTGGGGATCGTAGACGGTAAGTTTTAGACTGGAGGCGTTTCACTGCAGCTGTAGAAGCAGAATATAACAGATTATATCTTCTTTTTTATTTGTCGCCCCCTCTAACGCTTAGTGTACGAACAACGTGACGCTGCTGAGTACTTTGAGAAGATCCTGTGTCTGACCCGTCTGGAGGCGTCCAAGGTAGAGACACGTCCATGTTTTAATTTAAAAGGGACAGTGTCCATGAATCTTAGGGGTCATAAATCAATTCATTTTATTTTTTGAAAATGCTTTTGGACCTCTTCATATCTATTTGAGTAATGTCGGATAAGAGCAGTAGAGTAAAGGTAAAATGGAAACAGCGACGTATACTGCAGACACACTAAATATACAAATAAATACTTATAGTTAAGTACAGTATTAATTATACTTTTTGGTGTGTTATTCCTTGAACAGAATCCAACTGAACCTCTGCTGTATCTTTTATGTGCAGATATTTAAGGGCGAGCTGAATCATAAAACCACGTGTGGCCAGTGTAAGACAAAGAGCGACTCCAGGGGCTTCTTCTGGATTCTGCCTCTCCCGATGGAAGATTCAAGCCGTCAAACCTACACCGTGGTACTGTGCCATGTGTTAACGAGAATGGGAGGAAGTGTATTTCTCGTATAAAGTGAGAAGAAGACAGGATGAATGAATATCAAACGTTTACAGGAGCGAGGGTTGACGGCGTTCTTCAGGAAAGACAAAGTCTACGGGGAAAACCGGATGTACTGCACTGAGTGCGATCAGAAGCACGACGCAGACCTCGTGAGTCGAACATCTGATCTTCACTGGATAACGGGTGATTTGTTGACTGTGTGTTGTTTATGCTGATGTTTTCACCGTGTGCTTCAGGAATGTGAGATGATACAAAACCCAGAGATTCTCACGCTGCTGCTGAAGAGATTTACCTTCGACTACAAGTGCAGACACTACGTGAAGCTTCACTGCCAAGTGGAGGTTCCCCAAACTTTGCACATGAAGGTATTTCTTTTAAATTAATATATATTTACCGTGTTGCAGAAAAGGGATTTAATTTATCTCGGTTGTTTTACTTCCCGCTCTCCAGGACTGTAAATATGACCTCTACGCTTTAGTTAACCACTATGGGAATCTCACTGGAGGTCATTACACTGCAGTGATCAAGTCTTTTGAAACTGGGGCGTGGTATTGCTTCAACGACGACATTGTTTCCAAGGTGAGGAGGCTTGTTTTTTTCATTTCCTGTCCAATTTCCTGATAATAACATAATGTTTAACAAATCCACATTTGAGTGACTTTGATATTTATATTATGTTCTACTTCTACAGGTCAAACCACTCTTTGGATCTGGAAACGACTCATTGAGGTAAATATTTCATTTTAACCAGAAAGGAGCTTCAGGGCTTGAATTCTCACCAAAACATGTTTATCTCCCCTTGATGAGGCGGTTTGAAACTTATTATCGAGATGGTCCGGTCCAACATGTTGGTCCAGACTGTCCACAGAGGACAAACAATTCTTTGGGTATATCTCTCGACATCACAACTGAACGGTGGATATTACCCATGATCCCCGGCTTCCTGAACCAGAAGTTTCTGACCTCCCAGTTCGTTTGAACTGATTCTCACTTCAGCTTCACTCTTCAACTTGCTGGACCTGATTCTGATAATTGGAGCTGTGACTCTCAGTCACTTTTCACAGGCGATCGCACCAACTCACTAAAGTTACATAGAGAAAAAAATGATCTTCAGCTCAGGTTTATGTGCCTTGCTCAAGGGAAATGAATAAGTGTTGTGGTAAGACCTTTTTTATTTTCAAACCAGGTCCGATACAGCGTATCTTCTCCTGTACAGGAAGGGTGAGCACATGCAACACATTTACTTTTTAGTTAACGTTTAAAATGAACGATTTAGTTTGGTATTGCATGTTTTAGATTTTTACAGTTCTGCGATTTTTTAGATGCCGAGGCTGAAAGACGACAGCATGAGGCAGAGCAAGCAGAGACTCCCGGTCCTCATCGTACACCGAGGGATGGAAGTGGCTGCGGGGGGGCAAACATGAACCACTTGAAGAAGAGCTGCTGTGGCGACGACTCTCCTCAGGGAACTGCAACAGCAGCCAAACCAGGGAAACCAGGGACACAAAGACACTGAAGTAGACAGAGACATGTCACTGACAGAAAAGACAGGTTTTTCAAAGTCGCAAAAAGGTGGAGGTTGTGAGTCAAACAGACGGCATTTAAAAACCACCTCGGAGCACATCAGAACACACTGTGTGGACAGTACGTCTGAACAAACCCACAGTTACCAGAGTAAGAGACTACAGCGAGAGGATATTACCTGTGACAAGACCGGCAGCAGCCCCAGAGTCGAACCGTCAGAAAGTAAACGTGTGAAAAGTAAAATGGAGGTGGCAGCAGAGAGAATATTAGGAGGAAAAGACACTGTAAAGACGTGTCAAGTTTCCCCCGTTCACTACAGTAACTGCAGAGTGAATGGACCCGCTGCCGGTGGCTCCTCACCCCCCCTCAGGAGACATTCAGGCAACCTAAAGAGAAACAAAGGTGAAGGATCGAAACTGGAGGCAACACAAACTGGAACGGCCGGAGACTGCAAGAGGAAGACAAAACACGCAAAAAAGAGCCAGGAGACAATAAAACGACAGCCGTGGAGGTGACTAGATAAACAAGGCTGATATTTTTATTTATAAATTTGATTGGATACTGATTTCAGACATGGACTCTGGACAGTTGGGTTCCAGACATTTCTCTGGTCTCTGCAATGGAGTATTCTGAGAAAAAGATAATACTACAAGAATAAAGTGGTAAATTTACAAGAATATGACTTTATTCACAAAGTATTACAACTTTATTCTATAATGTTGCCCTAATCCTCCATCATAGGTCTTCATGTTGTTTAATCCTTTCTAACAAGGAGTTCAGTGAAGCCTGAGTTTTAAACCAAGAATCAACATTCATGGTCAGGTTCAAAGTGGAGGTGTCGTGTCCTACAGTTATTAAACAAGTTCATATCAGGAAATAAAAGATGAAATTCTGAAGGTTTGTCTTGTTCGTCTTTTGATCTTAAATTCAAATGTGCTCACTTTAAAAGGAACAGGGGAGTTTACCTCGTCTGTTGCAGCCGTTCTAGAAACTGCTGATTTGCAGTGAACAAAGTGAAACGTTTCCTGCACGGAGCTTGTTTACATTTACTTTCAGTCTCGATGCTTTTAAAAGAAATCATGTGGATGAAGAGCAGCGTCATGAACAAAATTCAGACGGGAATTCTAGTCCAAACAAAGCTGCTGGAGATTCAGGGGATGTCCAGTCGACATTTCAGTGACAACAACATTAAATGAGGTTGAATCAGGAAATTTTTTAGGTGATTATGAAGTTATGAATCACTTCTATTCCACTTTTATTTTCAGTTCTATCAATTTTACATTTCACAACTTAAGATATGTCCCTAACATCCGCTGTTGGTAACTTCATGTATATTCACCACCTCGTCCTGTGTTATAACATTTTTCTCCTTTAACTTAGTTTGAAAAAAGATGTATACAGCTTCATCAGTTTTTATTTCCTCTTATCTCTTTACCTCTTTCGTTGTTTAAAACAGTTCCTTCTTTTTTTTATTGCTTTCTTTTATTTTGGAGCACCTTGAATCAATTATAGATCTTCATGATTCCGTTCAGTCTGGCTATTAAATCAAGATTATGATTATGTTTATGGAAACTTTCCCCAGTTTGCAGCTTCACTGTTTGTGAAATACTGTGCTGCTCTTTTAAATTGTATTATTCAGGTAATTTAGTCATACACGGCTTATTATATTGGGAAGAGACAAAAAATTGACATTCTGTGTTCAGGTGAAGGAACCTTTATAAAGTGATACAGAGATTATTTCAATTTGTAATGAACAACATTGTAGGAGAATACAGGAGATATCTGTAACCCTTTCAGATTAAGTAAATAAAGGTCAAAACTCAAACAGGAAAAACACAAGAAGCCCACGTCCTCAACTGTGAACGTGTGCGTTCCTGGACCCTGTTAGTTTTCTGGTGCCACACGGGGATGGAGTTCACACTTCTGTAAGGTGCCGTTCTTCAAAGCGGGGCACTTAAACTTGTACTGGCCCTGAAATCAAAAGAAGAACACACCCATCAGTCAAAGACATAATGATCCTATATCAAATTGACATTACTGAGGATCTTAAATTCTTATTGTACATTTGTTAACACGTGATTATTTACAAATTAAGAAATTATGGAGCAATATCTGTGCAATGGAGCTAATATACAGCTCGGTATTCAATCTTTTTGCTCAGTTGTTGGTCGGCAGCTAAACAAGCTCACTGTGAAACTCTAATAAATGTAAACTCAAAATAAATAATTGGCTTCAGGATAACAACAACAACAACGACAACAAGAGCATGTTATTTTTCTATTCATGTTTTTATCTTTAGTGTCTTTTGAGTGTGTCCTTCTTAATCCTATGTCATGTGTCTTTGACCTTCGCTTAAAAGTGCTAAACAAATAACATGTACTATTATTAATCATATTATTCATAGACTTATTAATAATAGCAGCGCCAGTAATACAAATAATAATAAGAGTTACGTGAACACAGTGCATCTCCTTTGTTTAACTAAATGAGAGTAATAAACAGGAATCCTACACTTCAAGGGTCAATAATTAAAGTCTTATTTCTTACGCATCGGATCCAGGTCGTCAGGCCGGTTGACGAACTTCAGGGTCGTGTCTCTGGGGTCGAATCTCTTCTCTCCCTGGTTGTTTGTGGTCATTTTGAACTCAGCTCCTCCCCTCCGGTCTGAACGGTGGAGGCTGCAGCTGCTTCCGAGTCCAAAACAATCTTATCTCAAACTCTCTGTTTCCGCTGCAAAGAGTTCCGGGGGAATGGGTGGAGTGTCGGATGAAAGTGAAAGCTGTTTGCTCGAAACAACAACCCTCCACGGGAAGTAGAGGCAGAGCAGAGGAGGCGAGCGGTTCACTGAGAAATCTGCAAAAATGGGCAATTGCCAGGTCGTGGTTCACGGTCCCAGGGGCGAGGAGGTGACCATCGACTTGTGTAACACGGAGGAGCAGATGCGGAACATGACGGTTCTGCAGCTGAAGGAGAAGATTGTGGAGAAACTTCCCGAGTGCGCAGGTGAAACGCACAAAGTGACGTTTAAAAAAAGAGTCTGTCGCTTTACCCCACCCCACTGTCTAAGTGCCCCTGAGCAAGGCACCTTACTCCTCTAACACCTGCTCCCCGGGGCGCCGTGCATGGCTGCCCACTGCTCTGTGTGTCCTCCTGTGTTCACCAGATGGGTCGTAGCAGAAAACAAATCCCCCCCTTTGCATGTCGTGTGTGTGTGTGCATGTGTGTGGGACAATAAATGTATCTCTGTATCTCTTTTGTTCTTCTATGAGGGAGCTGAACCGTGTCTGGGAAATGTTCCTATTGTTTGTCTGTCCGCAGAAGTTCATAAAGCTTGTTATTAAAGCAGTAGCGTTCTAAGGCAGAGGTCTTCAACAGGGGGCCCGTGACCCCTAGGGGGTCCACGGGGGTACTGCAGGGGGGAGGGTCGCAAAATGTTTTGTTGATTAGACAATTTTTTTATAATTTGTAATTTATTTTCTAACCAATTTTTTTTTCCACAAATTGAAATGTCTTTTAATACACATTAACATGCATCCGACATATTGAGAGGCTGATTTGACCCTCTGCCTGACAACCTTCATCCGTCCAAGGTTAGATAAGTTGTGTGTTACCCATCACGGTCCGACATCTCACTAATGTGGGAGTATGTGTGCCATCCACAGATGGCTTAAGAATTCAGTGTCTCTTCTACATGCATGTTTAAAATAAAAACATGAATCTATGAATTACTTTAATAGCTCAGTGTTGTTCAAAGATGTATGTTTATAAATGGCAGTGGCATGGCCACCCTGTACCTAGCACATGCTTAAATTAAAAACATGAATATATTAACCCTTGTTATATTTGAATATCTTAGTATTGAATGCACAATAACAGGGTAGCTATGTTTATATATGGCTCTAGGACCAGTTTAATATATTCTGCTCTTGAATACCGTTTAACTGTGTCTATAATGACTGTTTCTCATAACCAACCGCCAGCTGAGTTTCACTTGGGCTATAAATTAATGCTAATAACTAGTACTTAATTTATGCTTAGATTTTAAGTAATATATGTCTTACAGTTTGACTTACTACGTGTGTGTGTGTGTGTGTGTGTGTGTGTGTGTGTGTGTGTGTCTATGTGTTTGCAGGATGGAAGCATATGAATCTGACCTTCGAAAACAAGCTGTTGGACGGAGACTATACGCTGCTCTCTGAATATGGAATCAAGCACATGTCCGAGATCCGGGTTTCGGTGTTGTGTTTATCAGGAGCATCATCGACCCCCACTGATTCCTGTTTACTAATGTAGAACCTTTCTCCTTATAACCCTTACAGCGATGTTCCCAAGTTGTCTTGGAATATTTTTGAAAAGTTGCTGTTGCACGAAATAAAACCGTCTAATTTCTCATCTTTGATCAGTGTGTGGTTATTCAGAGGTTAAAGTGAAGCCTCAAGATTCTTTAACAGGGAATGAAATACTGGTAAAAAAATAATATTTTTTAACATAACTTTACTACATCCAAAAGGAAAAAAAGGTAGTTTGACTGAAGGCTCTAACATGGATCCCTGCAAAGCCTCTATCGTCCTGCATCAACAAAACAGGAAATAATACTTAGTATAAACAAATAGTCTACACATGAGAGTAAACAAACACATGTACGGGTAAACTGAATGTGTACATGTATAATCCACGGTATTAAAGCATTTCATTAATTAATAGACTGAAGTAATTCATAGTTTTAAATCCCTTCTAAGTTATTTTTAAGTTAGAAACATGATCATACCGAGAAATAAAAGATGAAATTCTGAATGTTTGTCTTGTTCGTCTTTTGATCTTAAACTCAAATGTGCTCTCTGTAAAAGGAACAGGGGAGTTTACCTCATCTATTCCTGGCGTTCTAGAAACTGCTGATTCACACTGACCACTGGACGCCACCTCATGTGAAACGTTTCCTGCACACAGCTTGTTTACTTTTACTTTCAGTCTCGATGCTTTTACAAGAAATCACGTGGATCAGAAGGAGCGGGTCGGGATTCCCCATTTGGTTATAACCTCAAAACAAAATTAGGACGAGGAAGTTTTGTCCAAACAAAGCTGCTGGAAATTCAGGTGATTTCCAGTTGATATTTCAGTGACAACTACATTTAATGAGGTTTAAAACTGTTCTCCTTTAACCTATTATTTATTTCTTAAATGTATACAGCTTCATCAGTTTCTATTTCTTCTCATCGCTTTACTTCTTTCTGACCTCTTTGGTTTTGCTTGTTATAAACAGTTCCTTCAGATTTTTAATTGCCTTCTTTTAATTTTTAGCACCTTGAATCTTGTGTTTGAAATTTGGTTTATGGACACAATTGTCTAAAGTGCTGCACAGGCACTTAGCTCCTCAGTGTTATCATTGGTTCACAATTATTTTTTATCATAGATTTTTATGATTCAGTTCAGTCTGGCTATTAAATCAAGATTATGATTATGTTTATGGAAACTGACCAGATTGCAGCTTCACTGTTTGTGAAATACTGTGCTGCTCTTTTATATTTTATTATTAAGGTAATTTAGTCATACAGGACTTATTAAATTGTGAAGAGACATTAAATAGACATTCTGTGTTCAGGTGAAGGAACTTTTATTGAGTGATACAGTTGTTAATGATCAGTGAACAGAGATTAATACAATGTGTAATGAACAACACTGTAGGAGAATACAGGAGATATCTGTAGCTCTTTCAGATTAAGTAAATATAGGTCAAAACTCAGAGTGAAATCAAACAGGAAAAACACAACAAGCACACACCCTGCCCAGTGAATGTGTGTGTTCCTGGACCCTGTTAGTTGTGGTGCCACACAGGTATGGAGGTCTGTCTGGGAGCCACCCCGTCCTTGCAGGGGATGAAGTAGGAGCTCTCCTTCAGACACTCGCTGGTGAGCTTCAGACACAAGAAGCAGAACTCCACCTGGCAGCGAGGACAGATGATGTTCTTGCAGCCGGTTCTGTCGTGCTCCACCCGCTGACCGCAGGTGGGGCAGGCCCGGATGGAGGGACACTTGTCCACGCCCTGCACCTGAGGGAGACTGGTGTCCTTGCAGTTCTTGAGGAGCTCCAGGTTGAGGTTGATGCAGCCGTCGTTGTCGCAGCGGTCAGAGCGCGGCATCGGGCCTTTCCACTTCTTCAGACACTGCCAGCAGAAGGCGTAGTGATCCTCATCATCTTCCTGGCAGACTGTGCACACCACGCTGAGGTCAGTCAGGTCCTCTCGCTCCACAAAGGTTTTGCAGCCAGGACACTGGTGGAAAGAAATCATTGAAAAATTGGTTCTTTGAGGAGAAGATTAATACCAGTCTCATATTTGGGGGTTTAATGGAATCAAAGTTCAACTTCAGGACCAAACCTCCACCACTGCTCTTCCTATCATATTTATAAATCTTAATAACTTTCCTTCCTTCTGTCTTTTCTATCGTCTCTAATAAGGGCCCTGTGAGTTTTGACACTTCCTGTCGAGCTGTACATAAATCAGTCTGTATCTTTTCAAAGGTAAAGATGACACTGGGACAATCACCTCTTTGATTTCACAGTATTTTACGGCAGCCAGGCGGGCCATCTTCTCTTCGAAGTACGCCATCTCTTCAGTGGTCAGCACTGCCAGCCTGCGCACCTCCTGGTAGGACCACACTTCATTACACTGCTCTAAGGTGTCGTCCATCAAAGCGGGGCACTTAAACTTGTACTGGCCCTTAAATCAAAAGAAGAACACATCAACCAGTCGAAGACATAATGATCCTATATCAGATTGACATTAGAAAAGGTCTTAAATTCATATTATACATTTGTTAACACGTGATTATTTACAAATTCAGAAGTTATGGAGTAATATCTGTGCAATGGAGCTAATACAAATCTTGGTATTCAATCTTTTTGCTCAGTTTTTGGTCTCCTCCATCTCCTGAGGGGAGTAACTAGCACTAACTTGGTCGAGCAGGCGGTGCAGACAAGGATTTCTGAGCTTTTTCACTAATGTTCGGGGCAGGCAGCTAAAGAATGACTGAAACTCACTGTGAAACGGTTTTCTGGCCTAAGTGCAGTAGAAACCTGTTAAAGTGTGATGGTGGAAGGTACCTGATCCAAGAGGCTGCGGCACCACCCGGTGAGGGACTCCGGGGTGACGGCATGACCGCAGGACATTTCTGCTCGGAGACCCTGGTCCCCTTCTTCTGGGGCTTCAGGACAACAACAACAACAATGACAACAAGAGCATGTTATTTTCTATTCATGTTTTTGATCTTTAGTGTCTTTTGAGTGTGTCCTTCTAAATCCTATGTCATGTGTCTTTGACCTTCTTTTAAAAGTGCTAAACAAATAACATGTATTATTATTAATCATATTACTCATAGACTAGAAACAGTTGTTTAGATGTAAGTGTGTTATTAATAATAGCAGCGCCAGTAATACAAATAATAATAAGAGTTACGTGAACACAGTGCATCTCCTTTGTTTAACTAAATAAGAGTAATAAACAGGAATCCTACACTTCAAGGGTCAATAATTAAAGTCTTATTTCTTACGCATCGGATCCAGGTCATCAGGCCGGTTGACGAACTTCAGGGTCGTGTCTCTGGGGTCGAATCTCTTCTCTCCCTGGTTGTTTGTGGTCATTTTGAACTCAGCTCCTCTTCTCCGGTCTGAACGGTGGAGGCTGCAGCTGCTCCCGTGTCCAAGACAATCTAATCTCAAACTTTCTGTTTCCGCAACAAAGAGCTCCGGTGGAATGGGTGGAGTCTCGGATGAAAGTGAAAGTCCCCACACACTGTTTACTTGAAACAACAACCCTCCACGGGTATTAGAGGCAGAGCAGAGGGACAGAGTGCAAGCGAGCGGTTCACCGAGAAATCAGAGAATGGGCAAAATCTACCAGGTCGTGGTTCACGGTCTCAGGGGCGAGAAGATGACCATCGACCTGTGCAACACGGAGGAGCAGATGAAGACCATGACGGTGCAGCAGCTGAAGGAGAAGATTGCAGAGAAACTTCCCCAGAGCGGAGGTAAATCGCTTTATGTTATTCTATGAGGGAGCTGAATGTAATCTGGGAAATGTTCCTATTGTTTGTCTGTCCGTAAAGTTCATGGAGCGTGTTATTTAAGCAGGGGCGTTCTAAGGAATGTTGGTGTCCCAGGCAAAAAGGGACCTAGGGGGGTTTACTGTTAAACTGTGTCCACCATTACTGTTTCTCATACCCAACCACCAGCTGAGTTCCCTTAGGGTATTAATGTAATGCTAATGATTAATACCTACTTTAAGCTTAAAAATAATGTAATATATGTCGTACAGTTTGACTTACTGTGTGTGTGCGTGTGTGTGTGTGTGTGTGTGTGTGTGTGTGTGTGTGTGTGTGTGCAGGAGAGGAGGCTCTGCGGCTGATCTTCACAGATAAGATGTTGGACGGAGACTTCACGCTGCTCTCTGATTATGGAATCCAACACATGTCCGTGATCCAGATGGCGTTGAGGGTTCCTGGAGGAGAGACAGCCTGACAGAGACGACGCCCCCCTATACCACCACTGTGCTGCTTCACGAAGCTACTTCCTGTTTACAAATGTCAAACCTTTATTCCAGTAAACCTTTTAGTGATGTTCACAAGTTGCCTTGAACATTTTTTGAAAAGTTGCTTTTTGCACAAAATAAAACCGTTTAATGTCTCATCTTTGATCAGTGTGTGGTTATTCAGAGGTTAAAGTGAAGCCTGAAGACTCTTTAACAGGGAATCAAATACTGGTGCAAAATTAATATGTTTTAACAATAACTTTACTTTACCTCTATTGACCTCCATCAACAAAACAGGGAATAATACTTAGTATAAAAAAATAGTCTACACATGAGAGTAAACAAACACATGTATGGGTAAACTGAATGTGTACATGTATGATCCTCAGATGAGGCATCAATGTAAACAAATGTCACGGTATTAAAGCATTTCATTAATTAATAGCTAAGTAATTCATAGTTTTAAATCCCTTTTAAGTAATTTTTAAGTTGCCCATTAAAATATTGAATCTAAAAATGATCAACTTTGAAACATAGTCTATTAATTTATAGATTATTGTATTTATTTGTGAATAAATGCATTAATGCATGTGTTTTTTCCAATTTTTTATTAATTAAGGAAACGATTTATAGCCATTTCCTTGGAACTCAGTGTGTCACTTAATAGGATCATTTCATTCCCCACCCTTAGCTGCGTTCAGGTTGTGCATGGAACGAATCACAAGGTGTGTCTCAAACAAAATAGCTTTCGGTCTCTGGACTATTTTTAGAGCTGTTTTTATTGCAAACTAATATCCAGTTTCCTTGTATGGAACTTGTGAAACTTGTTTCTCATAAGAGGTGTCGGCTAAGTGAAGCGATTATTCAGAAACACGCAGCAGCAGGATCCCAGCAAGTGAAAGTGAAAGAGCTCAGTTTATGGTCAAACAGAGGAAAGGGTGTGTGAATGTTACAGCTCGGTGTATTTGTGTTTAATGGGAACACAGTTGTTTTTCTGAACAGAAGACAAACTGTGGTGATTGCTAAAGGATCATGATGAGCTGTCTTTGCACTGGTCTACCTAACACTCCTGGTAAGAACCACTTCCTGTTATCTGCAGCCATGTTGTGAGACGTTCCTGTACTTTACATGCATTTGATCAAACTCTCCTCCCAGCAGCTGATATAGTGTATCATGGCTTGGTCAACCAAGGGGCCACATGTTACCTGAACAGTGTGCTGCAGGTGCTGTTCATGACCGAGGACTTCAGAGAGGCTGTGGAAAGGTGTGTTACAAAGTCCAACTCACAGTAAGATCATTTTAAATAAGTGTATCTTTGACTCTGGGTCTGATTTCTGTTCAGGTGCAGCCCTCATAACCCTGAGTGTATTGATCCTCAACTCAGAGACGTGTTTGATGAGTTACTGAAGAAAACATCAAAAACAAATGACATCACAAAGAAGCTGGGCATCCACACAGGTATCAAGTTGCCTTAATAGAGGCTTGACGTTGAAGGATCAAACTGTTTTGATTGGTGCTGTGTTTAAAGATGGACGACATGTCTCCTCCCACTAGCCACAAAACACACCCATCTTGTGCTGATGATGTCATTCAGAGCCAAGGTCTGTGCAGCAGTGATCCAACCTGTTTTTATATAATGTAATGACATGCACTTTGAAGATTTAGTTTGGTCCATGTCTCTTCCACTAACATGAAGAATGCAGGGTTTGTGACCCATACTGCAGCCAGCCACCAGGTGGCGATCAAGTGGCTTTGGCTTCAGATTTCGGGAGCGGTCATGTCCATCTTTATATACGTCTACGCCTGTGTCTGAAACCATTCACTAATCCCTATATCGTCTATTATATAGTGAGATCTCATCGTTTGCATAGTGAAAAGTAGTGTACGAATGATAGTCATTAACTGAGCATATGTCTCATCATGCATTGTGCTCCTGCTTAGTGTAAAGTCAACATTTGAAGTTTATAATGGGATTTTCCACTGGTCTCATATTGTTTTGAATTGTTGTAATTGTGTCTTTTCTTTGCCCATGCATGTCTGTCTTATTATCATACTGTCAATAATACAAAGTGAGTCTGGGTTGGTGAATGAGTGAATGTCAGACACAACCTATCTATGTATCTTAAAGGAACATCATGTGATTCAGATCTGTGTCCCGCACATAGAAGTATTAACATGTAGTGATTTAAGACCCACTGAGAAACATTATCATTAGTGTTTTCTGTCCAGACACTGTTTTCCTCTCCTCCCTGTTCAGTGTGGGAGCAGCGCGACGCTGCCGAGTACTTTGAGAAGATTCTCACTCTGACCAGTTCTGAAGCATCACAGGTAAACACGCCACCAGTGCTGAAGTTTGACACGTGAGTGACATGTTTCATGTAAAGTAAGATTTGTCTCTTCAGATCTTCCATGGAGAGTCGACGCGTAAGATCACATGTTCCTGCTGTCGCAAAGAGAATAACACAGATGGGAGATTTTGGTATCTTCCTCTTGAACTGGTTGATTCCCACAGTGACATCTACAGTGTGGTGAGAACCTGACTTGCTATGAATTATTATTTATAATAAGCTGTACAATATTAAGCCTCAAAACATTTCAATCCATAAAGGTTTAAAGTAACTGAATCTTTTTTTTTAATATAAAAATCTGCCAATATATCAGAGCAGATAAAGAACAGGTCTCTTACTCTTATGAACATTGAGGTCTATGAGTCCATGGTGGTTTCATGTGTTTCATTAGGTGGATGGCATCGATGAGTATTTCAGAACCTCAGATTTCAGTGGAGAAAACCAGATGTACTGTGACAACTGTGAGACCAAATCGGATGCTACTATGGTGAGTTATATGACAAATCATGTTCTGATTCCTGTGCACCGAGGGGAGCTATAACAACAATACAACACGTGTTTCACACAGACATGTGTAATGAAGCATCATCCAGATGTTCTGGCGCTGCTGCTGAAGAGGTTTGACTTTGACTACCGTTACATGTCGTATGTCAAAAACAACCGGGTCGTGGATGTTCCCTCCTTCCTACAAATCCCAGAGGTACAGTCTGTATTTTATTTTGTAGTATTTTATCAGAACACATTAATTTTTCTACTGCTCACCCTGTTCTTTCCCCCCTGGTGATCAGAATCAGACGTATGAGCTGTATGCATGTGTGGATCACTTTGGTGATCTTAGAGGTGGACATTACACAGCAACGATAAAGTCCCAGGAGAATGAGAAGTGGTACTACTTCAACGATGCCAGTGTCACGTTGGTAAGAACATGAACTTCATTTTTATTCCTTTTCCTGATTCATTGTGTAATGTTTGATGATTCTTGTCATCAACAGCTTGATTACCAGCCGTTCCAAAACGTCATCATTGAGAGGTTTGATTTAATTCTTATTTTCGTACCCTCCGGACATTTTTGAGATTACCAGTAACCAGTTTTGGGTGGTATAGTCAAGGTGGCATTCGACTAAAAAATGAACTGATGAGATTTCAGTGTTCGGGTTCAAAGGGTCACTGGGACCTCATGTGATTCTGGGAAAAAAAACATTGTTTTGATTGTTTTACTGTATTTGAAAATGGCCTGTATTTATTTCCATGTCCTCCCCCCCAATACAGCTCCAATAGTGCTTATCTCCTCTTCTACAAGAAAAAGCAAAGTAAGACACTTGTTTTTTGTTTCATCATGCTCGTGCATCAGGATGTCTGTCACTTTGCTTGAAGTCATTCGAATCCTGCTTTCTGGTCCATGTTGCAGATATTCATACTCAAGAAATCAGTGAGGTGTTCACCAATGGAGGTTTACCTCTGCCTGTTGCTGGACGCGATGGTGACGAGTTTCCAGATGTTGGGCAGATGACAGAGCGGGAGGAGGGTATGGAGGTTGAGGAGACAGCAGAAGTTGGCAATGGCAAGACAGAGTCCGTCTCCATTGACAGAAACGAAGGAACCGGAATTAAAGAGAATGTCAGTGTTGGGTCTGCAGGACCAGATATTCATCAAGATTTGAAACCAGAGTCCATTGACAGGGAGGCAACATGTGATAGTCTTGTTAGTACGGACAAAAAGGAAGACAAGGAGGAGATGGAAGTTGACGATAGCAAGGGGAAGACGGGAGCTAATAAACTGACCTCAGATCCAGGGAACTTGACAAAATGCCCCCACTGTGGCAATGTGTTTGTCTCTGGTCAGAGCCCTCCACTCGTCATTGTGGACAAAAAGTCAGTTGATGAGAAGACGAGAACAGATGATAAAGAGGAAAAGGGAGGAAAGACCGGGAGATTAGAGCTCTTGACAAAAGATGATGTCTACCTTGAAGGGTGTGAGGACACAGGAGATGTTGGTGCTGGAGAGCAGGGAGGCAGCAGCAGGTTGTTAGAACGAAGTGAGCATCAGAAAGATGAGAGGAGGGAGGAAAAAGGAGACAAGGAGACAAAAGGAGGAAATGACAAGGACGAACATGGATCCCAAGCGAAGCCTGACTGTAGTGAGAGTGTGGCAGATCAGGACGAGGGAGGGTTAGATGATGGAGGACAGAACGGACCAGAGGACACGATCGGTGTCCATGAAGGTGTGGGTGCAGAGGAACAAGCTAAAGAACATAAAGAGCCCTCTCAATCGGGAACGGGAGAGCTGAGGGAGAACCAAGGAGGTGAAGGTGTTGAAGAGATGGAGAATTCTCAGCCAACAGAAAGAGCTGTAGTGGAGGATGGAGGTGGGTCAGATAAGAAAATACTATACGGGATCAATGATGAGGAGATGAGAACAGATGATAAAGAGGAAACGGAAGGAGTTGGTGCTGGAGAGCAGGGAGGCAGCAGCGGGTTGTTAGAACGAAGTGAGCAACAGAAAGATGAGAGGAGGGAGGAAAAAGGAGACAAGGAGCCAAAAAGAGGAAATGACGAGGCCGCACAAGGATCCACAACCAAGCCTGACTGTAGTGAGTGTGTGGAAGATCAGGACGAGGGAGGGTTAGATGATGGAGGACAGAACGGACCAGAGGACACGATCGGTGTCCATGAAGGTGTGGGTGCAGAGGAACAAGCTAAAGAACATAAAGAGCCCCTCTCAATCGGGAACAGGAGAGCTGAGGGAGAACCAAGGAGGTGAAGGTGTTGAAGAGATGGAGAATTCTCAGTCAACAGAAAGAGCTGTAGTGGAGGGTGGAGGTGGGTCGGATAAGACAATATTACACGGGGTGATAATTGAGAAGGAGATCAAGCAAACATCTAGTGGCGTTAAAGAACATATCGAGAGGACACCGATAAGAATAAAAAGGAGAAGGAGCCAAAAAGATGAAGATACACTATGACTAATGTGAACCAGACTTCAGAGTGGGATTAGAGATAATAACACTGCTCGTCATTGTCATGATGCACAAGGTGTTCCTCATGTTGTCAGTAATCAGGCAGTAACATTAGTGTATATCTGCTTATTTCATTGGCCGGTAGCAGAAAGCATCAAGTAGAAGAAGTCACTGACGTCACTTTTGACTTCAATGGAAAAAGTTATGTTTTACAATATAAAGCAATACGTTGATTCTGAACTTTTTTAGAGATAAATAAATAAATGACGCTGAATGTAACTTATGACTTTGTTTCAGAGAACAGATTGTGGAGGGAAATTCAAATGTAAAACTTTGTTGAGATATTTTTATTGTTCGTTGTCTAATTTTCTATGTAACTGTCTTCACTAACAATCGTAAATAAAACTTTTGGTAAGTTTAGAGTTTATAATCTTTGAAACGAATGGATTGTGTTGTTGTTTACCTCATGTCACTGAAATGGTTTAAATGATAAAATGTGTATACAATAATAATGATAAGGACATAAATAACTGATAATAAAGGATCATGTTTTTGAATATTGTGTTTTCCGAATTCCTTTAAATTTGATTTCGCTTTTCATTTCTGTTGCTTACACTTAATAAAAATAAAATAATAAAAATAAAACGTTGTCTTGAGACCACAAGGTTCACGGACGGTGATTTTCCTCTGCAACAAAATGAAGAACAATGTTTAGTCCATTTAAAAATCAATTCCCACAATAGTTTCACAATAACCTACATGTGTGGTGTTAATGTAGGAATTTGAATATATGCAAAATGTTAACGGCTTGTGTTGTAGATGAGGATATACACTATGTTTTAATATATGATCCACAAACAGGAATGTACAATATCGATGTAAAATATAATCTTGTTTTTCCACGCTTGTGTGTCAAAAAAATATATTCAACTGCTGAATAAGCTTCATGGCAGTTCGGGGTGTTTTATATGATCAGTGGCCTAAAGGGTTTCATTCATAACGCCCAAGCTTCTTGTAAGTCATGTGATCCTGAACAGAGCATTCCAGCCCCAGTGAAACAGAAAGTGTTGTGAGGTGGATGCAGGAGAGAGAGAGACTGTGCGTGAGTCGATGGTAAACAGAGGCAGGGTTGTGTGAATCTTACAGCTGGAGGTAGGCTCATTGTTTTTATTTATTAGTGATTGATTTGTTGTTTTGAACAGAAGATTGTTAAACTGCAGCTGTGGATCACTTAGGAGGTGACTGAGAAAGGGAGAGGATGATCTCGATGCACAAAAAACAAAAATCTGCAGGTAAGATCCACTTCCTGTTATCTGCAGCCATGTTGTGAGACCTTCCTGTACTTTACATGCATTTGATTAAACTCTCCTCCCAGCAGCTGATATAAAGCATCATGGCCTGTTCAACCAAGGGGCCACATGTTACCTGAACAGTGTGCTGCAGGTGCTGTTCATGACCAAGGACTTCAGAGAGGCTGTGAAAAGGTGTGTTACAAAGTCCAACTCACAATATGATCATTTTAAATAAGTGCATCTTTGACTCTGGGTCTGATATCTGTTCAGGTGCACCTCTCATAACCCTGAGTGTATTGACCCTCAACTCAGACACGTGTTTGATGAGTTACTGAAACGAACAACATACACCGATAAAATCAGAAAGAAGCTGGGCATCCACACAGGTACGTGGAGCCACATGTTGCCTTTGAACCAAACCCACATTTGAATCCGTTCTCACTAAGCTAACATGAAGTTCTACCTTGAAATCCAACCCTTTGATATTCCTGTTTTCCTCTCCTCCCTGTTCAGTGAACGAGCAGCACGACGCTGCCGAGTACTTTGAGAAGATTCTCACTCTGACCAGTTCTGAAGCATCACAGGTAAAGACGCCACATAGATGAACATGTGAGTGACATGTCAAGTAATATGTGTTTTGTTGTGTGTTGTCAGATCTTCCATGGAGAGTTGACGCATAAGATCACATGTTCCGACTGTCGCAAAGAGAATAACACAGATGGGAGATTTTGGCATCTTGCTCTTGACCTGATGGATTCCCACAGTGAAGTCTACAGTGTGGTGAGAACATGTTAAATAATATATCCCATTGGCTTGAAGTAAGGAGTGTCTCATCTTTCTGGAGTCCACAGAGAAATGTCCCTGCACTGCCCTCTACTGGATTTGTTGTATAATTTTTTTTATAACAACCTTTAGCCCTCTGGCCATCAATAAGGGCTTCAGGAGTGTTTCAAGGGACTTCTCACAAAATTCTCATTCTCGGGCCCCCCCGTCTTTAGTCCCTTATATCAGCAAAGGCCCCTAAAAAAACAAGTCTTGAAAAACATTGGTTCCAAAAGTCTAAGACGATAGATAGATAGATTACTTTATTCATCCCCGAAGGGAAATTAAGAATGAAGATGTCATGTGTTCTATTAGGTGGATGGCATCAAGGGGTATTTCCGAACCTCATGTTTGGGCAAAGAAAACCAGATGTACTGTGACCACTGTGAGACCAAATCTGATGCTACTATGGTGAGTTATGACAAACCGTGTTTCTGATTTGCTAATGGCAGCATAAAGACTTTATAAAGGATATTAAAACAACGTGACAACCCATGTTTCACACAGACATGTGTAATGAAGCATCATCCAGAGGTTTTGACGCTGCTGCTGAAGAGGTTTGACTTTGACTACCGTTACATGTCGTATGTCAAAAACAACCGGGTCGTGGATGTTCCCTCCTTCCTACAAATCCCAGAGGTACAGTCTGTATTTTATTTTGAAGTATTTTATCACAGCACATTCATTCTTCTACTGCTCACCCTGTTCTTTCCCCCTGGTGATCAGAATCAGACGTATGAGCTGTATGCATGTGTGGAGCACTTTGGTGATCTTAGAGGTGGACATTACACAGCAACGATAAAGTCCCAGGAGAATGAGGGGTGGTTCAACTTTAACGATGACAGAGTCATGTTGGTAAGAGTGATCACTTTGACTTTTATTCATCTGTGTATTTATTTTCCATCTCATTTTTTGTTGTTCTTTCAATCAACAGCTTGATAACCAGCTGTTCCAGTCTGGCAATACTGAGAAGTAGGTTTTCATTCGTCTTTTCTTTCCCATCAGACGTTTTGCTGAACATGAAAATGACTTTATTTTTTCTCCTTCATCCCAGATCCCAGAGTGTTCATCTTCTTTTTTACAAGAAAAAGAAATGTGAGATATTTATATTTTTCTTTCTTTCACGTGGCATGGATTTCTGCTTTAAATGGGTTTGTTTTATTTTAAACCTATTTTCCAGGCGCTTACTCCAATGGATTGTGTCAGCCTGCAAACAGAGGCGATGTTCCCAATCGTAAGGGTTGTAACAAGAATAGACGGGACTCGTGGAAAGAGCCCAGAAAACATGAGGGAGATAAGAGGAAGATGATGAAGGGTGAGAAGGAGGAGGGAGGAAACAGGGCAGAGGCTTATACCAGTGCAGAGAAGAGAGTACTGTCCTCAATAGGAATCCAAACTTGTGAAAAGAGAAGATGATCAGAAACTGTGAGCGTGGAAAACAGAGAAACCTCCCAACAGATCAGATCCTGAACACAAGCATGAGAAAGAGGCCAGACACAGGTCCCCTGATTATCCTCAAGTTTGTGTGGAGGAACGTAGAGATAAAGGAAAGAATTGATCAAAAAGAAAAGAGAAAAAACTTAAAACCCTTAACAAGGGATGCAAAGCACCAAGACATGAAGGATTGGACAACATGGATGATGAGGAGGGAGGTAAACAGGGAAAAGGTTACGCTTGTCAGAACAAAAAGAGAGAGGATGAGAGGATGGAAAAAGACAAAGAACCTGCTGATGATAGAAAACGTGACACGTGGGGGTCTAAACTGGGAAGGATCAGCAGGTGGAGCAAAAGACATAAGCAACCGAAAAAGGAGAAAGACGATAAATGGAGGAGAGGAGTTGATGAAGCTGCACAAGGGAAAAGAAGATCCTCTGCCAAAGGTCGCTTTGGAGAAGGTTCAGAGGATGAGAGACGATTAGCTGATGGACCAGAGGAGAAATGGATCAACATGGAGAAACAAAATAAAGGAGATGCTCAATGTAGTCAAATCAGACAATCAGGCAGGAGGAGACAGTTAGAGAACCAGGGAGACAGTGGTGCTGGATATGAGGAGTGGGATAGGAAAAGCCAAAGAGGCAGAGACGTGAAGAACAGAGAGAAAACCCCACAGGACACCTCAAAGAATAGAGAGAGTATCGAAAGAGAATCTGACCCAAGGTCGAATGGAAGGGGGACTTTGACGAACGGGCCTGAGCGGGATGAACCTGAACCAGTCGCCCTCTCCAGAGCCACAGCAACACAGGGCTGGAAACACACAGGAGGACAGTGAGACAGACGCCGCTCCTCCACCGAGAGGAGAATATCCAAAGAGACAAAGAAAAAGACAAAATGGCAGCCGGTGGACTGGCTGTTTCACTCTTTTTCCCCAAAAGAAAAGTACATTCCGGACCAGAATTCAATGTCGGAAGAAGATAAAGTACACACGTTATCCAAGATAACATGATTTTACACGACTGCATGTCAAAGTGGTGATTATACATATATTTCAGACACTACGGTATAATCCACACTGTAATACTGCATATTTTGTGTTGTTGGAAGTCTTTAATCCATTCTGTTTGGTTCCGTCTATTGAACAGATCATCTTTGATGGTTTTTGGTTGTGTATATTGCATCACTTCAATTCCTGTTCAAGTAAAAGGTTTAAATGAGAGACATGGTTGTTGTTTTTATATTAAAGTGCTGAATTATTGTATCACTTTGTAATAGAAGATGACACAAATAGAAGTTAAAGGATTATTGATGAACTGAACTAATGCAACAAAACATATTTTTGACTTAACTGTTAAAGTATACGTGTTTTTAGTTTTATCACTCATTAATTGTAACTTAGGAGATTCTGGTGACTAATAAAATACCTTTGCTTCATATTTAAAAATATATTTGAATAAATATACATAAAACTTCTTCTTCTTCTTCATTTCTTCTTCTTCATAATCTTCACCATCTTTATTTTTCTCATTCTTCTTTTTTCAATAAATAAAAACTGGAAATAAAAATCTAAACACTCACCATGCGAGAAGCGCGTTGCCACGAACTGGCTCCGCTCTCTTCCCGTAGCGCGTCATCCCCCTTCTTCCCTGTCAAACATGGCGGCCATCAGGAGCGGGGTGACACCGGGCTGCCTGGCCAGAACCTTCCTGAGACAAACTGGGAAACCGAGCCGCGGCAGTCGACCCGCCTCCGACGCGTGGAGCCACGTAGGTTATCTTTACTGTTCCGCGTCTGCGTCTCGGTTCCTGCGTCTGAAATAACGACGTAAACAGTAGCTTCCAGCGGCTAACCAGCTAGCCGGTTTAGCATGCTCGATGCTAGGTAGCTGAGCTCGCATGTCTCCTGTGACTTTGACAGCAGCAGCAGCGTAACACAACAGTAACACAACTGTTACCGCACCGGGGGTTGAACCAGAACAACGTGTGTCTAACGATATATGTGTTCTAACATGCTAACATGCTAACGAGGGGAGAATAAGTACATTATGTGTTGGTGCTTCATTTATTATGGTTTCAAGTCACTGGAGCTGTGGCTCTGCTACAAGCTCAGCTGTGGTATGATGGCGAGGAGGGGTTCACACCTTAGCTAGATGTACCCATGTAGTATTTATACAGTATATGCATTTATATATAGTATATATAGATAAGAGTCAATAGCCACCCAGTTGTTGAGTCTGGTGTAAATGATCTAATTCCCACTAGAGGTCGCTGTGTCTGAAGGTGAACTTCAACCTGCTACACACCTTTAAGATATGATGATGATGAATATTCAGATATTTAACACTACATATTAATATACATGCAAAAGCCCAAACGAGAAAAAACATATACATTTTAATCTCCTACATAAAGACAGCAAAAGCAGTGTCCCCACTGTACGTATAGTGCTTCATTTTCAGAGTCACTGTGCTGACAAGTAAATGTGTACATAACGTTTTTAAGGGCAGATTGAAAAGTGCTGACTCCTGCAACTTCATTAGTTAGTGTTGTGTATATATAAAGTAAACTATGAAGTTTTTACAGGATGTAGGGTAAGTTCGTAACTTTCCCTTCTCTGGGTCTACAAATCCCAAATATTTTTTTTTGCGTCTGATTAGCTTGGCATCAGTTATGTGACACAGTATCAAGCTCAGTGATTTTTATCAGGTTGTAGTTTTGTTGTGTGAAGTGTCGACCCCACTGACTCTGACCCTCGGGCTCCCACACAGCGGTTGCTCCAGAGGTCCCACCTGCACACAGTGATCGAGTGTCGTACCGCGACCACCAGGACCCTGCTGGGCTGCAGACAACGGGGGAGGATCCTCTGGATGAACGCGGTGACGCTCAGACACAACAGCTCACAGGTGATTGGTCGTACACGAGCTGCTGTAGTCCAGTAGAACATTCTTACTAGGCTGATACTCAATGTGTATTCGAATCTCTCCAGATCCCACCTGAGGATGGATCAGTGGCAGCTCCAGTGGTGGAAGCTCCTTACAGTTCTCCAATCCTGGAGTCCACCCTCTCTGTCCGCTGACCCCACCCCCATCTTCGGACAGCCAATCGCTGAACAGGTGGAGACCACATCTGGAATTACATCATCTGTCTTAGACCTGAACACTCTAAAGTTAATTATGTTATTTGGTCTTCATTAATATTTTCAGATTCCAATTGAATCCCTTTCCATGGCCGTACCAGTAGCAGAGAGCGCCATTTCTACTCCCGTCTTGGATTTGTCCCTTGAGCACGTGTCCACTGACCCCTCCCCTGTTTTAACGCAGCCCCTCCTCGAGTATGTGGCTGATGCTGCCCCCACCGCAGTGGAGGTCCTGCACGCTGCGACCGCAGATTCCACCTTAGCAGAGCTGGGGACTGGCTGCTCACACACCTGTGGGACTGATCCAGAACCTTTTAGAGTTCATGCACTTGGATTTGGGTTTGCCCTGGTGGGGGGCCATCGTTGTAGGTAAGCACGGCGCTCAACAAAATACGTTTAACATATCGTGAATCAGACATTCTAGGGAAATAGTCAAGGTAGATCGTATCCGTATCTGATATGATATATCCTGCGCCCTGATTCATTCTCTTCCTCCTCTCTCCGCTTCGATGAACCCCGTACAGGAACAGTTCTGGCTCGTATGGCTGTGTTCCCAGTCATCGTGAAGGGCCAGAGAGAGGCGGCCAAGCTGAATAACGTTATGCCTGAAATGTCCAAACTCACTGCCAGGATGTCGGAGGCCAAACAGAGTGGAAACAAATTTGAATGTAAGCTTAAATTCTTGTCTTGCTTCGTGTGTTTGTGTGTCCCCAATCTGATCAAGTTGTCATGGCGTTTGTTTTTTTATGCTGCAGTTGCCAAAGCCTACACAGACCTGAACATGTTCCAGAAGAAACATGATGTGAATCCTCTGCGTGGCTTATTGGTTCCCCTGGTGCAGGTCAGTTTGTCTCCTTGATTGTCTCCACCAGGGAGAGGTTTCTATCCCAGTCTGTTTGTAGAGTAATCCCCGGATCTTAATGGAAATATCAGACATATTTAGGGAAACTGATTTCTACTCTAGTGTTTGGTGCAGAGTTCAAAGGGATACATGTGACATTTAGCTGCTAGTGTTTTTTGATGATCAAGTCAAATCACTCATCTGTCTCTTCCCTCAGGCACCAATCTTTGTCTCCTTCTTCATCGCACTGAGGAAGATGGCTTATCTGCCGGTGCCCAGCATGCAGACGGGGGGTATGCTCTGGTTCACAGACCTGACTGCAGCAGATCCTTTTTATATTCTACCTGTAGTCGTTACTGGAACCATGTTCTTCATCCTGGAGGTGAGACAACACAAACGGACATGGTCACATTTAAACACCATGAACCTGTTATGATCATTGTATAAACTTAATGATGTAAATTGTCTTTTCCTTTATAATAAATGTGTTGTTTTCTCTCTTTCAGTTAGGAGCAGAATCTGGTGTCGACAACCCCAATCTGAGAGCCATGAAGACTGTGTTCAGGATCATGCCTTTCGTCATCCTCCCTCTCACTATCAACTTCCCCACGGTCAGTCTGTCACTCACTCACCATCTTTTGTTACTGTTCACATTATAACAAAAAGACACATTCTAATAGTAAAAGTCTTCTTTTCTCAACTTCAGGCGGTGTTCACATACTGGCTGACCTCCAACTGCTTCTCCCTGGGTCAAGTGGCTCTGCTCAGACACCCACTGATCAGAGATAAACTGAGGATCCCAGAGAAGATCAAACACCCAGAGTCTGCTCTGCCCACAAATGAAGGATTCTTCTCAACCATGAAGAAGGGTGGGTGTTACAGACATCCAGACAACTGATGTGTTGGGTTTTGACAGTAATGTTAAACCAGAAAGGCTTCCAGTGTCCAAAAAACAGGAAATAGGAACACTGATGATTTCTTACTGTTTATATTGTGACTCTGTGCGTTTCCAGGCTGGAAGAATGCTCAGCTGGCTCAGCAGCTGGAAGAGAGGGAGAGGAGGATCAAAAATCACCTGGACCTTGCTGCTAAAGGTCAGAAACTCTAGATTCATTTGTGTTTGTTTTCCTCTTGTTTTTCTCAAATGTGAATATCTTTCTTACAAGGTCTGAAGTTAAGTGTTAAGTGAAGTATAATGCACTTTTTGTTGCCTTTTTTATAGAACAGACAATGAATTAGTTTAAGAAGATGAAATGTAGATTAATTCACGTCAGGTAAACAGTCTATATTCCAATTTATGTATGTTTTAATTTATTGTTTGACAATTGGGACTTTTCATGTTATCATGTCTGTAAAGTCAAGGAGGGCTCACTCATGGGAACAGAGACCGAACACTCCACCAGGGTTTATGAAAATGTATTTACACATCATGACAGCCAGATGGAGCTGTTAGCATTGTTCGCCCTCTTTCACTCTCATGTGCAGTGAAAGCACAGACTGTATTTACTGATAGAAAAGTGAAGCCCAAGTGTCCAGATTGCCCCCTGGTGGCCGTTTCCTATGTGTCAGTGGATGGGACATTGTCTAAAAAGTCACAGTTCACGTAGTCTTTTTTTCACTCTGATGTTTATTCAAGTTCATGTTTCCTGTAAGTTTGGTTTTAATTAGTAAATTGATGTTTGATTGACTGACTCCTGATTGGTGAAGCACAGCAGAGCATAGACACTTATTTCCTTCAGTTTATCATCCAACTCCTTCTGTCCATTTCCATCACAGGTCCACTGAGGCAGACTTTTACCCACAATCCTGTGCAGCAGACGCCTCCCATGGCCGCAGCATCAACGAAAGACAAGCAAGCTCAAGACAAAGACAGACCATGGAAGGACACTATTGGATAAATACGACTTCCTCGTAGCTTTAAAGTTTTAAATCTACGACAAACACATTGTAAATATTTATGGATCGAATTGGGACAGGTTGAGGCAGTGTATGTATCATGCTAATTAAAATGTCAAATCTGTCTTGAAACAAACACTGTGGCGTGAACGTTGTCTTTATGTTCAAGAACATACACACACGAGGAATTCAAGAAATGAGTCAGTTGTGTTGTCAACAAGTAATTTTATTATAAATACATGTTTTCAGCTCAACTGTCTCAAAATTACATTTAACAGCCCAAGAAATATACTGAGTTACTTTGTGTAAAAATAGCCCTTTACTTCACTAGAGTGTGTATAACACTTTATATGATATATATATACTTTACCCTCCACAGTGAATGTGAAGCTTATTCTAATCTATATAAGTCCTTGCTTTTCTTATGTGATAATGATAATAATACCAAGGATGTTTCAATGGTCGCCCTTACTGTCAGTTTCAAGGATCATTTCCCGTCCTCTCAAACAATTAAAACCATATTTGTTACCTTCCCCTATGATCAGGAAGGTGTCGCATGTATGTGTCTTCACACACAACACTTGTCTCGATATGTCAATTAAATAATTATTGACTGTTCTGTTACAGTAACCGGAAGGTGATTTCTTCAGAGATACATTTAATTGTTCTTTCTGAAATCAGTCAAGTCAGTTAAGAGTGAAATCCTGGCTTGAAGCACCTGGAGCCTTCATTCATAAAACATATAACAGGGTGATGATTGACAGGTCAGAGAGCTGGGTCCAGCTCAGACCCAAGTGTTCTTTAGTCGAGGCCGAGCGGCGGCAGTGGACCGGCCAGGATGAGTTCGAGACGAGCCTCGGGTTTGTGCGTGGTCGGTCTGCGGCAGCGTGTTGAAACCAAAACGTCTACTCTTCCTTGTCAACGTCCATTTCAGTCAGAACAGAGAAGCAAACCTTCTGGATCACCAGGCCAGATTTAGCTGAAAGAGGCCGAGGAGAGAGAGACAGGTTAGAGCAGCTGGTGCGTCTGTTGTCAACCTGAAAAAACAGCTGGATTCAGTCGTATAAGATGAGAAAATCCTGCGGGGTCTCTTACCGATGAAGCGCCGCACCCACAGTGGCCTCTTGGTGGCAGGAGTGTAGATGCAGAGGAAGTAGACGGGCACTCCTGATAGGGCGATGCCGATTCCAATCAGGGAGTTGATGGTGTCGCTGTAGAGCGGCACGACCACGAGGAAGACGGTGAGGAGGCAGAAGACGATGGGGAAGAAGAGACTGAGCTGTGGGAGGGAGAGAGAAGGGAGAGTGGAGACGATGATCACCAGGTCAGATAGGACAAAGGAATAGGGACCATGCTAGAGCCCGGTGGGTTGGGCGGTACTTTGGTATTGGTGTTGATGTGGGTGACCGAAATCTCCCAGACTGCACCAGTGGCTACAGCAAAAGTTTCCACCCCATTTACCTTCAGTGGTCTCTTTCTGTCCGGCTGCTTCCAGCGCAGGTACAGCTGCCCCAGTATGGAAAGGCCCACAAAGAACCAGTAGCTGAAGCTGTAGTAGTTGATCAACCTGAAGACGTCTTCTACACACAGGTATATAAGAGCCATGACACCCTGCAGAGACGTGCGAAAAAACAGTGAGTCAGACAGAGAGACGCGGGGATGGAATGTGAAAAAGACATTTAGACGACGGAGGATAAATGGATTGGTGAAGATGGACTAACATTGAAGAGCAGCGCAGGGACGGGGGTGTAGCGGTGGACGTGGATCATGCACAGGTAGTCGGGGAGGTGGCCCTCTCTGGAGCCCACGAAGAACAACCTTTCAAAGACAGGCGGGATGGAGATGAGTGACGCTGATGGACACCATGAGACACGAAACATTCAAACGTCGCAGATTCCCTCACCTGGAGGAGGCCAGGATGGAGGCGTTGAGTCCTCCGAAGCAGGAAAGAGCCACGGCGAGGGGAATGGTCCAGTTCATCACGCCGAACACCTGGTCTGCAAACGTCTGGAGGGGAACGAGGGAAGAAGCTTAGAAGCCAAAGACCTGAGAGAAGAGTATAAAGCTGAAGTAGCACAGGCACTCACCACAGCTACAGCGTCACTGTCTAGGATGGCGTTCATGGGGAGGACGGCGTAGTACGCCACGTTGGTCAGAATATAGATCACAGTCACCACGGGCATGGAGATGGCAATGGCCAGTGGCAGGTTCCTGTAATTCACACACAGAAACAGCAGGGGGAAGCAGAGCAGATGAATATGAGAGGCCTGAAGGGATGGAGTCCCCCAGGTCAGGAGGCGATGGACCCTGTGGTTGAGGGAAGGATGGGGAATGCTGGGATAAGGGCAGTGGTGGTGGTGGTGGTGGTGCTGGTGAGGGGGGTGTTTGTCAGTTAATCTGCCTGGGAACTCGTGGAGAGGCTTGTGATCCAATCACGTGTGTAGTCCGCCTTCATTTGATCAGCTGTCAATCACAGGGAACGGCTTAAACCTGATGTTTAGACCTGCTTAGACTGTGTTGTATTTATCGTTTCCTTCTTAACAGATGCAACAGACGAGGATCAAAACACAACCTGTAGATTTGTTTATTAATTTATAATAAGTACTGAGAGGATGATGATCAAAATGTGAGCCCACGTTTGATATTAATAACTTTAATAACAGTGTCACAATGGTGCTAAGCTCATTCCCAAAGCTTCACCCTGCAGCACTGCTAGTAGATATCACTAATTGGAAATTAGCAATTAATGATGGCCGACATTAATTTGCCTTGATGCAGGTTTATGTCTATATAATAAGTGTTCAGTTATGTTCTGCTGTCCTCACCTCTCTGGGTTTTTAATCTCCTCCGTGACAAAGTTGAGGGTGTCCCATCCGGAGTAGGAGAACAGGGCCGAGTACAGAGCCAGGGCGATGTCCCCCGGGTCCTTAGACGAGCCGTAGAAAAGGTCCTCGAAGTTCTGAGTGTGACCTGGAAAATAGAAAAACGGAATTCCCTTTAATTTGCATTATCGTGATCGAAGCCATCTAGGTATTTGTTTTAGTTGTGTTAAAATTGCAGTGTTGGGTATCGGGGATTGAGGGTCCGCACCTTGTCCGATCTTCACCATGCCGGTGATGATGACGGCGATCAGAGCGATGACTTTGGCGTAGGTGAAGAAGTCCTGGACCCTGGTGCCCCACTTCACGTAGGCACAGTTCACAAAGGTCAGCAAACCTGAGGGAGAGGAAGCACAGCTCATAGATTACAAACGTGCATTCATTACTCTCTCTCTCTCTCTCACACACACACACAGACACACACACACACACACACACACACACACATAGAGAACAAACGGTTGCTGTGTGAACTGAATGTGGGCCAGCGTGTGTCCGGGGAAGAGTTGGGCTGATTTAAGGAAACGCTGCTGCTGACTCAAACAAACTGGCCTGTTGTTTTTCAGACGAGGAAACAGCTGAGTGCAGCACATACAACTTCACACACAGACACACACACACACACACACACACACACAGACACACACAAGCAGGTACACCCACGGAAGCGAGACTTGGGATTTTAGCGACAGTTGTGAAACCAGCTCTGATCTGATGACCTTGTGCATTGAGGTGATGTGTGACCATGTCCACTTATTGACCAGCAGTCTGAGCAGCTGATAGGGAAACTGCTCTCCCTCCTTCACTTGGAGCATCTCTGGTGAACTTGGAAAAACATGTTGTTGTGCTTCTTGACCTTTGGCCTCTGGTCAGCGCTTGATTCCCTTACTGCAGTTCATAAATAGGGAGATAGTGAAGGCTCAGGTTGGCCGGCTCATATCTTTAAATCTTACTGGGATTGTTTGATCATATTTCTCTGAGTTTAAGGAGTTATGTTTTCAGTCCTGTGTGTTGACTCGATTGTGAAAAAGACTACACAAAAACTACTTAGTGGTTAATCGCAAAACTTACTGGAAGGATAAAGAAACAATTATTTGTTGTCATGGATCCAAAAAAGAGGGTGCACTATCAGACGAGGACTCTCAGAGAAGGATTCCTTGGATCTTGATGACAACATCAGGCACATTTAGAGGACTGATATCTACGAGTGCATGAAGTTTGGTGCTTCATTGAATGTGAGGAGCCTTCCTGGAGGAATGGGCTCCACTCAGTCATTCTAGTTGTTGTTTAAATCCTCCTTCTGTCTCCTGAAGGTTCCTGATCAAACAAGCTCACCTGCAAACCCCCCCTGCCTGCACTGACCAGTCCACACAGACCTCCACACCACCCAGACGCTTAGACAAAAGACCAACACAGGATTACATCACCCGCCGTCAGCCGCAGTGAAGGGAGGTGAATCACAACACTATCGTCTTCCACCTCATTGACAGGTGGAGGATCATAACTAGCCCCTTCCCGGCAGGACGCCTCTTCAAACACAACAGTCCACGAGGGCTCGGGCAGCGGAGAGGGGGACGCTGCCACACAGAAGTGGAGGCGTAGTGTGTTGACAGTGAAAGGATAGAAGGGTGGGAGGTGTGGGATCGGGTGCTGGAGGTCAAACACGGTCCAGATGTGCAGTGAAATGGAGATCTTTAGAAAACTCCTTCACTCGCTCTCTGACTGTGGCCTCACGTGAGAATGTGATGGAGAGACTAAGTAAAAGTATTCAGTACTTTAAGAAAATACATACATTTAACTTTATAATGCAAAATATTTTGACTCATTAAGTACAGTTTCTAAGTCAAGGTTATTTCTTCCATTTTTGACTTTACAGTTTTGAGATGCTAAGTTATAATTTTGAGATAATGTGTACAAAAATTATAAGCTAATTAATTAACCAATTTTGACTTAAATCTGTCATATTTATATTATAATAAAATACGCCTTAACAGGTTAAGTCCAGATTTATAAAGTCAGATTATTAGATCATAATTAAATTAAGACAAACTGTTTAAAATTTGATTTACTGAATTATAATTTGGATTTTGTAAGTCAAATAGTTTGAGCATCTGATCATTTTCAATGAGCTTCTGTACAAATTGAACTATCTTCCTTTTACGCTAAGTGGGAAGTTCTACTTTGAACTAAGGGGAAAAAATAGGATGATGAAAATTCACTTTTAACAATATTGGCATGAAGACAATCTTATTCTAATCTCCACAATATCCGGGAACTAAATCGCACAGCATACCCTGGGAAGTAAAAGCTTCTTCTTTTTTAAGGGAGACCTTCACTGAATGGAAGTAGAGTTTACTTGGGTTTAAACTGGTGCTCCTGTGCTGAGCTGTCAGTTTGCCTCTCAGGTCCCAGTGTCCCTGCTGTGAGGAGGATCACAATATTTTTTCTTTCATCCTGTACCTGAGTTATTACTTCATTAAGCTCTCTGTCTGCCTTTGGCCTTTTGCCTCAGCGCCTGGTTGCCTGAGCGTTGGTATTTCTGTGCCCCTGAAGTCGTGTGACCAGTCGAGTGAGGTTCTTGTTAGTTTGATTTATTCAGTTTTTAAGTTTAGCTCTTTCCCAGTGGCCTCATGTTCAAACTGCTTTGGGCTGCAGTCTTGCCGCTACACGCATGGAGAGTTTCCAGCTCAGAAAAAACGTCTGTTTAAAGTTCACATATGACAAAATGCTGGGATTTCTAAATCTGAAGTAAGTAAAATGGCTTTTCCTAAGTTTGCAGGTTTCTCACTTCCCTGTTTCATTTGATATCAGTGACTCTTTGTGACGCAGACCTGCTGACTCCAGCTGTTGAGTCACAGTGTTTCACTTCTCCACGTCTCTAACGCCCACGTGCTTTGTCTAAGATGCAAAACCGACAGTGGCCATGACAGATCATCACTGACTGATTGTGTCAAGGATTCATCCTCTTTTGTCTCTCTGTCGCACACAAGCACCAACACTCTCTAGATGTGTACTTACATATACAAGCAGCCGCCAGCATCCTGTTGGCCAGGTACGGAGCTATGCAGGTGGGGAAAATGGGCTGCACCATGTAGTTGGAGAACGTGATGGCGATGACGGCCTGGCTGGTCGGCTCGATGATGAGCAGCGACGTCCACAGGCGGATGAAGGCCATGAAGCCCCCGAAGGCCTCCAGGATGTAGGCGTAGGAGGCCCCCGACTTGGTGATGGTGGTCCCCAGCTCGGCGTAGCACAGGGCCCCGAACACGGAGAAGATCCCGCCCACGGTCCACACCACCAGAGAGAGGCCGTAGGAGGCGCTGTGGATGAGGACGCCCTTGGGCGAGACGAAGATCCCCGAGCCGATCATGTTGCCCACGATCAGGCAGACCCCGTTCAGGAGGGAGATCTCCTTCTTCAGCTTCATGGACTCCCCAGGGGGATTCGACTTGGCAGACGGGATGTCGCCATTCGTCTCCTCTTGGGTTGGGGCAGGGGCGTAGGACGCCATTGTTCGTGTTTCACCAGTTTATTAATCAAATTTAAAAGTGTGGAGCTGTTCTCTGCCGATTGAGTCACAAGCGAAGAGCTCTTCCTTCTCGATGGGGACAAGTGATCTCTCAGTTATCGCTCATCACCTCCTGGCCATCTGTGGAAGCAGAAACACAGGGTCAGGTCAACGATGCGGTTACCACGGAGACTCGATGCATTTGTCACAGAGAGCAGACGGCAAATACCCGTGTTGTTTCAATCCTGTCCGAATCTAGTCAAACAAAGATATGTTTACATGCTGCAGGCGCTAATGTGGGAACAAATATGCAAAAACATCATAATACGGCACCGGTGTGGACACTAGTGGACCTGAGAGCAGTTTCGTGGATTGCGGAGCCATTAGGCCCCCACGGCAAATGGCCTTTTGAGGTTGAGTGTATTGACAGAGAGAGGGGGGAGCGGAGCAAACATGTGGCATGCCTGAAAAAGGCCGGTTCCTCGCTAGTAACCATAAGCTGAGGAAGAATTACGAGGCCGAGACGCTCATTCTGACTCACGGCCACCCAGCTATCTGCCGACCCTGGCGTGCTCAGAGATATAGAGCGTCAGCACCGTGGCCGGTCACATGTTTACCAAAGTTCATGATCCTCTGGAGTTTAATGATGCGACAGGCACATGTGAGGCAGCGTGTTCACTCACCCCGCTTCAATAAGGCAGCGTCACTCTGTTTTATCAGGTTGCAACACTCTCGTATACTGATAATGAGGTTTTAAGTGTGAGAGAGTGCTTCCTCAAAACCAAGTATGACATGAGGGCTATCGACAAATAGTGTAAAATCTGCTGAACACAGCGATTTTGGGTGAGAGGAACCCGAGGATATATTAAGATTGTAGATACAGCAAATGTTTCAAGAAGATTTCAATGACCTTTAAACTATTTCAGCTCAAGAATCTTTATGTTTTAACCAAATATATCCAAGTTTTAACCCGGCTGACTTAGAAAATGACCTCTGAGCCCCTCAAGCTTTTCTTGATGAGCAGAACCAAACATGAGATTGATCAAATGAACCAAAAACAGAGACTCAGGTTGTGGACAAACTTGAGATTCCCAGTAGCTCAGACAGAGAGCTCAAGATAGGAAAAGAAAAGGCTAAATAAGTAATTCAGAGGCAGAGATATGAGCTGACGGGGTTTCCAACGTGCACACAAACACAACTTTCTGTCGATTTGAGTGAGTGTCGGAGGAGTTCACATTACCTTGAGGCAGCAGCAGCAGCAGACCAGCATCAGCACGTGGGCTCGTGAAGGACTGGGACTGTGGAAGGGTGCAAAGGAGAGAGGACAGTAGATGTGAGCGTCCCTGCGAATGATCAAACGTGAGCCGGAGACACTCAGAGGCGAGGCCCCTGCCACAGAGAGAGAGGGCGAGCAAGGTCCAGGAGCTGCTGATAAGTCGTCCTTCCTGAGCTACTCAAGATTACAACCTGGATCCATAAAATACTCTCTAATCAAGTGTGTAGTGGTGAATCTGTCAGACTAATTCATTATCAAGTGGATTTGGTTTATTTCCTGGAAATTGGATTGGGACACTGAGATGTCAGGGGAGAAAATCAGCTGGTTGCAGGATGTCAAGTTCTTACTTAGCCTTCACTGTGTTTTCTGGTTTGACAATACTTCCTCCTAAAATAATAAACAGGGTGAAAGTCCTCCGATGAATCCCTTCATTGGATTTCAATGAAGTAATTCAGTTTACAGATCTCCACATACACATGGAATGACATCTATAAAATAATAAATGATATATGATGTGAGTTGTAAAGCTACCAACCAGTGTTATCTGGTATGATTCACAGGTTTAAAAGCACCACTGAGCAGATACAGTAAAAGGAAAAGCAACTGTTGGTGTTCTGGGGTGGATTGTTCGTGAGGTTCTCACCTTCTCCAGACGCGTCTCAGCTCCGTTTGCAGCAGGGACAGTCCTCACACTGATTACAAAAAAAAATCAATAATTCACCATCTCCTCGCCAGCTCCTCTGTTATCTTCCTTCCTCTCTCTGCTCGTTTTCCTCTCGGTTCGGATCCTTATCGTGCGTCTTTACGCAGCGGCTTCCTCCTGCTCCTGCTCCGTGGTGTTCCACCTCTGCTCCTCAGCTGATGCACTTGTGGCTTTTATGCGCCACTTTTTTCCCCCTCGACGCGTTTTACTACCAAGGAAACGAGTCAGATGGAGGGGGGGGGGAGGGTGGGGTGGGGTGGGGGGGTGAGGATGTGTGGAGGGTTATCACCACTGATGGATGGAGGATGATGGCCGCGCTTTGATTAACGTCACATGGATGGTGCGGTGATTAGAGATGTTGTTATGCAAAATACACTTCTGAGTTGATTTAGTGAAACAACCATTAGTCCATACAGTGATGCTTAATAGATGCATGAATGCTGGGAGGAAGTTGTGTTTTCTATTGATGTGAGTGATGAATGCTTTCATAAATCTTTCTCAAAGTCTCTGTGTGTGGAAATGTTTTCATCTGCCTCTCAACAGCAGGACAACAATTCAACAGCACAGTTTACTTCACTGGGCAACTACCAATAATATAAATAATTTAAAATTAAATAAACATAACTTTGTTTCTGTGTAAGACAGGGTAATAAAGTAATAATTCAGTCAGTTTCATACAAAATGATCAAATGTATGTTACAAACACTTCATTCATTGGATTTCAAAATAAGGACCATGGCTCCATCTTGTGGATTTTAAAAATAGCACATGGATTTATGAGTGTGTCTCTTACTTACATCTGTATGAGTTTAAAATGAGTTTTAGGAATATAAACTATATTATAAAGCATCCCCACATTATGTTTTTCAGGATCCAATACCTATATCTTTATTCTGATATTGTTTTATATATATACATATATGTATATAGAGGCATTTGTGTCCTTTGTAAAAGTTGTAGACATGCAGCTAATGGGACATTTTCAGTCTTTATTCACATGCAGAATTGTTTCACAAGTACATGATATTATAACAGTTTTATTCTATTGTCAGCCGCTGATAAAGACAAATCAAACACTTACATTTGTTTTAAACAACATAATCTGCCTCACATTTCATATATCAAGTCTTTACATTGTGCTCAGGAATGCTAAAGGACTAAATAAAATGGTTTTATTTCAGATTTTGCTTTAAAACAAACACAAAAGTGATCTGATAAGCCAATGAATTCAAAAACCAGGTAACAAACCCCATCCCTGCTCTGGAGAGTTTGTATTTATATTTCAGTTCAATGGAAATGAATTACCAAACATTTGATTAATTAAAGGTTGATGTGGGATAAACAACTGTTTTGTCTTTCGAATAGATGCTGGTCCTTTAACGTCTTTCAACTGAAGATTCAGGTTTCATGACCTTTCACACCTTCAGCAGCGTTTGTCCTTCTCACTGAACATGACCGATTGATTAACGCTTATTGACAAGTGATGAATGTGTTTCCTGTGATCAAAGTCTGCAGCCATCACCTGTGGAGTTCTGTCTGCACCTCGCCCTCTTTACGTTTCTTCCTAAACTATTAAATAGACGTACTTTTTTTCTAAGTCCCTTTTTGATTGAGACACATCCCTGGTTGCTGGTGAACGCATGTGGACAAACTTCTCACACATGGCTCCTTTCACTCCCTTTGTCCTGCTTTCTGCCCTGGCCATTCTTGTCCTCGGTTACTGGTTGTCATGGTTTCGGGGAGCCCCATGTAAGCTAAAAAACTGGAGGGATTAAAGGCGGCCATTTTGGGGACAGCTGGGCCAGGTTGGTCCCTGTTGCCCCCCTGTCCCGCTCCCAGTCACTCTGGGGGGAAGAGGGATGGCATTGTGTGAGGATTAGAGCTTCCTGTGTGTCAGCTCATTACACGGGGTGTGAGAGGGGGGAGTACAGGGGTGATGGGGTGAGTAGAAAGAGTGAGGGAGAGAAATGAAAGAGAAAATGAAAGAGAGTGCGTATGAAAGAGAGTATGACACAGGGAGGGGAGGGAGGGAGGTGGCGGCCTCTACAGCTGCACCCTCAATCACACTCATACAGGCTCTGATTATCCTTTTCACACACACACACATACACACACACAGTACTGGGGAACTGAAACATATTAAAAAAAGACACTGAAGGCAAAAAAAAGGCAGAATTAAGAGAGACAGCCCGCCAGCGTCCCCGGACAAAGGACTCCCCCGAATCCCAGAGCTGGAACAAACATGAGAAAGCTGAGCGTACATGCAGGCGCACACAGAGGACGAGTCATGCAAACAGAATACTGAACTAGATAATTGAATTCACAGGCTCCGACTGAACCCCCCCCCACACACACACATTCGAGGAAAAGAATCTCCACAGACGAACAACACACAGGTCTCCTCTTCACATCGCCATTGTTTTATTTATCTTTTTCACACATCACATTCGGGGAATCATGGGGGAACATATTCTGTGTCATTGCTACAAACAAAAACAAAAGTTTGGGTTTAACAAGTGGGGTTTACACAAGGGTAAAAGCAAAGCATACAAATCCTAAACTTGGCTAAGCAGGAATGCGGTGGGTGCAGACAATTTCTGCAGGAGACGAAAACTCTCAAGTGCTTTGAGAGAGAGGGTAAAGAGGAGGAGGAGGGGGAGGGGGGGGTATAACGGACGGGGCTCATCCTTGTTGTCGGCGTGACGCTGCAGATCAACAACAATAGAAACATTTACAATCATCAGCATGAATACGGTCATCAGCTGCTAGGACAGTGTACAGCTGTGGATACAGTACTGATAATCTAACACAATCATCGCCATCATCTTCATCATCATCATCTTGGTAATCTTCATTGCTAGCATGCGTTTGCTCCAGTGGATGTTTCGGCAGCGCAGCTCACAGTGCAACGCACATCAGAAACATGCGTTCAGCAGCATCACATTTAAAAAAAGAAAAGGAAGAAGAAAGTAACAACAAAAAGGCATAAAACACAACCGCAGCTCATATTTACAAACTTTGGCCATTTCTAATTTGGCCTGGTTTGGTATGGAGTTCCTTTATGTAAAATTCTGGACCCTCCACTGTGTGTGTGTGTGTTTTTTAAATCAGCTTCACGCTGAAGTAGGCGTTAGCAAAAAAAAATGTATTCTCATCATGACAACGCTGTGTAAGAGTGTAAGATAAGGCCTCACTGTGGTCTTTGAAATACAAAAAAAATACATACCTAAAACACTACATTCAAAAGTCTCTTGTAATGGTGCTACAATATAAACTAGATCTATTTGCCTAATACAAAAAGGTACACAGGAACTTGAATTAATTACTCTAAAAACAAAATCTAATCCAACAAAACAAAAAAATACATTCCCTTGTCAGGACCCTTTAAAATCTTACTGCAGCCATTCAACAATAATAAACTACACAGTAGCGTCCATAGGCTCGTCCGCCACTTCAGCGCCAACACTGATTGGTAGAGGATCTGCGCTGTCACCCTTCTTGGGGGATTCAGCCAATCCCTGCTTATCATCTTGCTTTGTCGGGATCTTATTGGTTGAATGTGAGCTCTGATCCTCTGCAATGTCATTGTCATTGGTCTGGGCAGGGGTGGGGGTGCTGGTCAGGGCTCCAGGGTGAGTCTTCATATGTCCCTGTTGGAGAAAGATACACAACAGACGTTTACACACGAGTCCAAAAGTATAACAACTATAAATAATAAACACACTCTTTAAATATCTGCCAGGTACCAGATAAAAATCACTTAGTTAAGACTAAAGCGCGTTGTTGACTCTTACCTTAAGTCCACTCCGGCTGGCATATGCCTTTCCACAGTGGGTACAGCTGTAGGGTTTGTCTGAGCGGGGGGGTTGGCTCTGTGGTGCTGCTGCTGGGGCAGAGGGCTCTGGGCTCGCTGAAGGCTTTTCTGGAACACTGTTACCCTCGTCCCCTGCAGTGTCTTTGTCCACCTCTGGATCCAACGCTGGCAAAGGCTCTCTGGGCGTGGTGGTCTCCCCCTTCCCTTTACCCTCCTGTGGGCTTTGAGGTACACTTCCACGGGCCTCTTCTCCTTCTGGGACAGCTTTGGGGCTGGCAGGAGGGGTGAGGGCAGGTGAGGTATTAGCAGCTTGGGGCTTTGGGGTAGAGTCCGTGGCGGTTGTGGGTTCGTCTGTGGCGTTGGCTTCATCAACACTGACCTCTTTCTGCGGTGTATCTTTCTCTACCCGAGGCTTCGAGACACAGAGAGAAAGAGGGGTTTCATCTGCCTCTGTATCTTCATTCATTACAGCTGACTGAGAGCTAGCTGTGGGTGCTTTGAAAGGGCTGTTGCTGCCCAGGTCAGTGTCGGTCCCTTCTTCTGGGCCGTTCATGCCACCATTAGCTGGGGCGTTGTCTCCCAGACGCAGGGGGTCTTCAGCTCCTGCTGTGGGGGGATTACGGGTCATGGGTGGACTAACACTGGGTGTTGAGGCCTCAGTTTCCTCTGTCTTCACAGTAGTAACATCAGCAGCTGTGGATTGTTTAGAAGTGGGCCCTAACTTGAGCACATCATTTGACGACTTGGAGCCCATTGTTAAAGCCAAGGGAAGGAGTTGTGGGCCTTTAGACGGGGAGCCGATGGTGTCGTGCTCAACATCATCATAGACAACACTTTCTGCACCATCTTCAGGGGGCATGTCTTCATCAGGGGGTATTTGCCCTCCCAGGTGCAGACGAATGTGATGCTGAAGAACCAAGGCATTTGTAAATTTGCGTGGGCACAGCGGGCAGGAGTTCAGAGCACGGGCATTTGCCGGTCTTGCGCGATGAGTGGCCAAATGAGCCCTTAAGCTACCCTTCGTGGAGAAGGAGCGTCCACACAGCTTACAAGGAAATGGACGCTCTCCCAGATGTGTGGCCTGGTGCAAACGCAGAGCTCTGGGGCAGCTGAGGACACGCAAGCAGACACCACACTGGTTAGGAACCTGGGTACTAGGCATAGAAGGGGCGGTGGTGGTAGTTGATGTGCCCGAACCTGAGTAGCCCTGGCTGGTCACCAGTCCTGCAATAGTGGTACTTGGGCTCAGGCCGAGTGCGGCCAACATTTCCCTGCGATAGGCACTGGAGGTGGTGGACAGGTCATGACCATATGTGTCCCTATTGGCTTCAGCAAGTGTTTGTGCGGAGGTGGATGAAGAGGAGGCAGAGAAAGAGGAGGAAGAACCTCCCTTCTCGAGTTTCTGGACCAGCCGCTGCAACTTGGAGGTGTCAGAGGTCTGGGCAGAGGTGGCGGGAGAGGATGAGGAGGGAGAAGAGGTTGATGGTTTGGGGAAAGGTGGAAAGGGGAAGGGTAGCTGATGAGAAGTGAGGTGGGGGCTGGATGGGTGGCCGGGAGGCCGCAGAAGTGCAAGGTGATGAGGGGAAGTACCTCCAGGGAATAGTATCTTAGGGAGGTGGGCCAGCTGGGAGTATGGGGAGGTTGCATGTAGGGTAGAGTGAGGAGGTGTGTTTTCATCAAAACGCTGCTGCTTTACACCTTTAAAGTGGTTTCCCATGGAAGCGGAGGAAGAGGAAGACAGTAGAGTGCCTGATGCACCGGCAGCGGCTGCAGCTGAAGCTCTGTTCAGCTGAAGCAGTGAATGAGCCGTGGACAGCAGCGCCATGTCCACCGTGGGGGGAAGAGGTAGAGAGGAAGGGGAGGGCCGAGTGGATGAACCAGGTGGGAATCCTAAAGACATGCTCTCCGTCATTCCAGGAACGCTGCCTTTCACTGCATTAAATGGCTCGTCATCATCAGCCCGCCGTTTTCTCCTTCTCTGGATGGCTACAGGAGGAGCCAGCATTTGCTCAGACAGGGCTGGGGGGCAACAGGGAGAGGGACAGCTCCGGGTTCTGCTCTCTGTGTCGCAGGAAATGAGCTTTGAGGTTCCCTCTGGTTGTGAAACGGCTCAAGCAGACTGGACACTGGTAGGGCCTTTCACCTGTGTGTGACCTCAGATGGATCTGGAGGGACGAATCACTGCTCAGCACTTTCCCACAATAACGGCAGACATGCTGGGCGCGTCCAGCTAAGGCGGCAGCGGCGTTGGCCTGGAGCTCCTGGGAAAGGCTGGTGGTGGGAAGTGGAGGAGTAGGGAAGCTGACACCGTTGCTGTGGCTGAATGAGGAAGTGTTTGACGATTTCTCATGGAGGTAGCGTGGCGTTAGGCCCAGTGATAAGGACAGTGGGTGCAGGGCGGCAACAGACGAGCCGATAGAGGACAAAATAGATGAGGAAGAAGAGGAAGGTATTGAGGAAGTGGTAGAGGAGGATGAAGCTCTGCTGCCATTAACATGTGAAGCACCTGACTTGGAGATGGCTGACTTGGGGAAGAGGGAAGACGGAAGGCCGGTCAAATATGATGAGGCTGTGGTCACTGGAGTAGCAGTGGAAGGGTGTGTTGGTGATGAACACACTGCTCCGGATGACTTCTGGTTTCTTTCTGAACCATTGGGCTGCGCATTAACATCCTGTCCAAAGACGGCCCCTCCCAGCCTCAGAACCTGCCGACAGATCTCCTCTGTAATCTGCATCTGGTGGATTTGCCTCTGCTGTAAAACCCTCAGCTCCTCCAGGAGGACAGCCAGGGTTGGAGGCACCTGGAGCTGTCCCTGCAGCCCCGGAGACATGGAGGACAGCTGCTGACCTGGACTGGTGCTGTCCCGGGCAGCCAGCGCAAACTGTGAGGATGTGGAGGAGGACGAGGAGGAGGTAGTGGTGGTGGCCGAGCTGCCCATTGGTGGGGAGGTCATGGTGGAGTGAGAATTTCCCTGGTGGGACAGGCTGTGGGAACCTGAGGTTTGACCAAGGGGAGGAGGCGAGTGAGTCTGGGAAGAGAGCGAGGGGTGAGGGAAGTCTGGGGAAAGGGAAGAGTGGGTGTTGGGGAGGGATGTGGTGTAGGGGGCGATGTGGCTGGGCCAATGGGGAGGAGGCGAGTTCTCGCTGGGTAAGGAGGGCGCGTGGAGCCCACCGGGGGATGGGCGGGGGGCCAGAGGCGGCTGGCAGTCCTGGAGAGAGGTGGGGGACGAGGACGATGATCCTGATGATGTCACTTCAGAGCCCAGAGATGTGGACGGTGACTTCATTCCCAGGTGATCATCTGAGGATTGACAGGATGCTCAGAACTTTGTAAAAGTCGGAAAACCTGTGTGTTTCATTGCATGAACATTATTGTGCAGGAAGTTTTCAAATCCTTTTAAACTTTTGGCCTCAGTTACAAACTTTGTTTATATAATTGTTTCCAGTTGCTGTTTACAAATGTAGTTTTGAGATTTGTGTGCAGAACCAGAAGATCCTGTTTCACCTTAACAAGAAATGCCTGCTAGGAAATGGCCTTGAACAAGCAAATAAACAAGTGGCAGAAACTCTGCAGTCTATGACTCTTTGTAATGTCTCGTCTCAATCTGTGTTCTCCGCTGCAAAACTCCTCAAACATCTTGCACACACAAAAAAGCTTACAGACCACCTTGTTGCTAAGGCAACACATTTTAGAGGACAATGGGCATCACCAAGACAACCCATAACCCCTCTTAACCCACCCCCTCCCTGCAGCAGTTACGTCTTTCATCTCCCTATTCACCCATCCCCCCTTACGTCACAGTGGAGGTCAAGGGTCAGGCCACGCTAAGGGTTCTGGGCACTGTCCAGACACTCTGATTGGTCAACTAATCTGACCTCTGCCGCTCAGGGGTCAAATTCTTTCAGAATCTTGAGCACAGAGTGAGAAAGAGTAAAAGAAAAAAGAAGGGGGAGGGTAACAACAATGGAGAGACAAACTAACTATTCCCTCCTGGAGAGATATAGTGATGGAATGAAAGACTGTACCTCAGTGAAATTCCTTCCCTGTGACTTATAAACAAACCTGAGCCTGCAGGCCACACATAAATAAATCTAAACTTCCACTTTCATTAGTGGAAGTTTACCTGCAGAGACTCTAACATGCATGCACTTGAAGCTGGGTCCCATTGCAGCACAGTACAAGTGCGAGGGCAATCTCTCTATCCCCTCTCAATCTTTTTTCCCATCCACCCCCCAACTGTGAAGGAGTATACAGTCAATAGGGCTGGAGGGGGGGAGGAAGAGGGAGAAAGGAGGGGGGGGAGGAAGGTATTGAGGAGGTGGAAAGTGGGGGGGAGAGGGGTGCAAGGGGGGAGAAAAGCATGGACGGAGAGCAAAAGAAGAAGAGAATAGCAGGGTGGAAGATTAATCTTGACCAAAAACACTGTCTTCCCTTCCCCCCACCCGTGCACCTTATTGTTAACAAATAAGAGGGAGCTCTATGCTAATCAAAGACCTCCAGCAGTCAGCGCTGAGCAGCCTGTTGGTTTCCTGGAGGACGCCCCGCACATGAAAATGGCCACAGATGTATGTTAGTTAATCCTCCTCTATTCACTTCACAGGGACAAGTTTATTGGCCCGACCAAAGTGCCCACGGCCTCCATTTAGTGGGGCCCATAGCTGTGGGGGAATAACCAGGATGGGGGGGCTTCAGCAGTTGACAAACTTTTTTTTTAAATTGCGTTAAATCAGGTGCGTTTGCAGGAATGTGGCCACGCACGGGCCTGCGTGAAACCAAAGAGAAGCAGTCACACGCAACATGCAAGACAAACCCCCACAAACATTTGACTATCCGTAAAGTTTCTTTCTCCGATTAAAATGCACATGCACGTTTCTCTTGGACACGCAGCTTCCCTATGAATGAATCGAAGGCTAAAAAACACATGCGCGCACGTAGAGCGGTGTTTCTTACCGTGAGAGAGCAGCCGTGGGCCACCCAGGTCCGCGTTAACGAGATGCTGGGGTCGCTTCTGTTTCCGGCGTGACATGATTCACGGCGACTCAGTCACACAGAGAGGGGGGCATCCGTGGGTCGAGTGGCACAAGGCACACGGGGGTTTTTGCGCACTTGGAACGCGCTCCTGGAAGCATCCGCGCGTACAAAGTTCCACCAAAAAGAAAAAGTTCCTTTCATAAAAAAGAATGAAATCGAAATGTAAATCAAATCAATTGAAGTGGTCGAGAGAGCGATCTGCTGTGGGAGGACGCTCGGCAGAGAGGATTCAGATAGGTGAGTGGAAATCCGCAGGTCTGCACCGTGTCAGATGGATCTCCCGTGTGTGTGTGGCTGTTTTCTAAAGTCTCTTCTCCCCCAAAAAACTTGTCCAATTTGCGCCCCTCCTCTCCCACTCCTGCCCCGCTCTGCATGCACATACAGGACACACACACTCTCACACTCTCACACACCATATACATACACACACACACACAGGAACGCACACACACACGCCATACACACTCATACACACAGAACCACTCCTTGTTCCTCACTGATATTTGCATTTCAATGGCGTGTAACACAGCCTCCCCGGTCCTCTCTCTTTCTCTGTCTGCCCAGCTTTATTTTGTCTTTACACACTCACAGCAGCTATAAACTTCCAATATGACAATGAGGTGTCAAAGCTGCTGGACGCAGAGGGAAACCAATTAAAAGTGGGGCTAAGGATTGACTGTTTGTTTGCTGGATGTGATACATGTTTTAAATCATTGCCAGGGTAAAATCCCCCATCATGGGGGGGAGAAATCAACATGCAACATGTATGTAAGAAGTCTAACAGGTGACATCTGTTCAGGGCCCCTCAGGTGTCCTGTGCTTATAATCCTATTAAAGATCATGTGGTTATAATAATTGACTGGCAGGTGCACGGCTCCATTTGCAAAAAGTCACCAAAAAAATTCCATGATCCCAGCTGTTATTTGGCCAAACGTGGCGTGTGCAGGCAATATTTCTACGCTTTGATTTCTATAGGGCCAATTATCAACAACAGTGCAGTGAGTGGCTGCTGCTCTGCAAGAGGGGCCACACAGCAGCCACACATGCATGCATGTATTTCATGTGTTATCACCAGCCGCATAATAAACCCCCTCCCTCCCTCCCTCCCTACCCCCCCCCCTAAAAAAAGCATCTTACACTGGAGCTCTATTTAAAAGGCAGAGAATAGATGGGAATCTTTGACAATGGAGTGCTGGACACAGTTGAGTGAGCATCTCCCCTCTCGCACTATGAACCCCCGGATCCACTGCTGCACAGCACAATGCCCCTCTTTCACCCCCTGCCTTCACTCCTGTACCACGTGGAGAAATGGATAAAAGGGAGAGAGAGAGAGAGAAAAGGGGGGAGGAGGAGGAGGAGGAGGAGGTGGGCCATATTTAAGTTGGTGTCTCACATTATACATATATCTACTCAGAGGCCGCGGGTAAGAAAACAGGGCTTTATTTGAGTTGTGGGAATATTTATCTAAAGGGTTACAGTGTGTGTGTGTGGGGGGGGGGCTAAACAAAGTGTCCGACTTAACTCAAGCTAATTAGTGTCACATAGAAAAAAAATGGAAAACAATAACTACATCATCCTGGAGGTAAGGCCAAAGTCAAAGAAGTGGTTTTAATCTCCTCACGGAAACATGCAATACCACAATGTAAGTTATCAAATCAAAGTGAAAATCCAGAATTCAAAATGTCACTTAAATGAAAGCAAACAACAAAAGAGTTGTCAACATAATGAACTTAAAGTACCAAAAGCAAAAGTATTATTTTAGATGCAAATGTTTAAGGAGTTGCCGTCGGCCTAGTTTTACTATTTACATGCGTCGGCCTACAAGTCACAATAGCATCAATGTACTTTTAATATGTAGGAAGTTTGTTAACAAATTCATGTTGGCCACAAGGCTACTGGTAGTTTAACCCAAAAGAAAAGGTGATTGAATGTGTTAGATGTAGATTTTAATTTGCAGTTGTAGAAGTAGAAGTACAGTTCTTATATGACTGAAAAGGTACAAATGTACAATAGTGGACATATAAACTATAGTCAGCAGAAAATACTGATAGAGGAATACGAGTATTTTTAAAGTAGGAAAATATCCTCATAACTAGGGTAAATAGGTCCCAATAGTGTTATCAGACTTTTCTGAAGAAGGTTTTTTATATAGCAATATACTCTTCTATATATCTATATATAGATAGATAATTATATATAAATCTATATTTAGAATTGAAATTAACTATTTTGAGTGGTTTTTGCTATTGGTTGCAATCAGCCAATTAGAATACAGCATTCCTCCAGCATCACCTGCTGCTACCTACAAGAGGAAGAGCTAGCATCAACAGGTAGGTTGGACATTTCCCAAAGTTTAACTCTGAAATAAAAGTTAAATTCAGGCTTATACGTCGGATTAAACTCCACAGACGGATTAGTTGTAAGATCCAGAGCGTGTTTATCCACAGTTTAGTCGAATTAAGTGTTTAGTTTTTAATGAAACAATGAGTAAGCTAGCCGGCTATTGCTAACCTTTAATGGCAGTGGATGTAAAACTAGCTAGCTTGCTAATTAGCCATACATCTGAAAACTGACATTCACAAGTCATCATAGAACACAAGGATGTGTTTGAAGTATTTAGTGTTTCCTTATCTAATAAGCAATATTTGAAATAAGGTTAAATATAAACAGTGGGACAAGCTGCTAACTACAGTAATGGTGCTTTATTATTTACATGAATTCAATGGGGAATCTTTGAAAGCAAGATTTGAATTGTACATAAATACATAACCTTGAAGATATTGAGTTTTTAACGATAACATTTGAGTGGGTTGAGAGTTAAATTAGAATAAGAGATATTTCTCATTCATTTAAAAGTGGTTTTTCAAAGACAGTGCTTCTACATGTTAACAATGGCCACATTTTAAACTCTAGTTATTGTCAAACTTACAATATTCTCAAGAAAAGTAGTTTAGTGATAAAACAAGAAACTTGAATAAAAGATCATTATGAAAGTGTTATTTTCAATCCCAAATGTAGTGATTTTGATTCCCTAAATTTAACCAACTCGAAATCAGACAAAAACATGTTGATTGAAAAGCCAAATGAATTCCTTTCATGATGTGTCTGTCCTCTACGATCCTCAGCCATGTCCCTCTGCGACGACACACTCCTGTGCAACTTCCCAAAGTGCCGCACCAAGCTGAGCGGCTTCGCCTGGGTCACGGCCTGCTCTCACGTCTTCTGTGAGAAGCACGGGTCGGGCGAGTTCAGCCACTCTCCTGTCTGCTGCCCGGCCTGCTCCTCTGCGCTCTCTGGGAAGCTGGACATCGTGAGGACGGAGCTGTCGCCCTCCGAGGAGTACAAGGCCATGGTGCTGGCAGGTCTGCGGCCAGACATCGTGCTGGACATCAGTGCCCGTGCTCTGGCCTTCTGGAGCTATCAGGTCAAATCTCTGTCTCTCTGTCTATGAACTGCTCCAATCTGAGTCTGTGAACCTGGAATTGCCTATGACAACATGTCAGTTATTTGTACACAGGTCCATCAAGAGCGTATGTACCAAGAGTATAGTCTCTCCCGGGCAGAGTCGCAGCTGAAGCAGATGGAGAAGGTGTTGAACCAGCAGAACCAGAGCAGAGAGCTGGACCTCGCCGCCATGAGAGGGGAAATCACCTCCCTGAAGAAAGTAAATCACAACTCTTGACTACAGTCTTTATCTCTCTTTTCTTGATTTCTTAGATTATCCCAAAAAGTAGAAATGGGAGTAAAACATGTCTCTATTGTGATATTACTTAAATTTAATGATTGTTAGAATTGTTAGAATAGAATTTCATAAACTCAAGAGAATAAATAATTCCATCAGGTGATGGAGGAGTATAAGAGGAAGTACAGTGAGGTGTCTGAGAGGCTGATGGAGAGGAACCGACAGCACCAGAAACTCCAGGGGCTCTACGACTCTCTGAGGCTGCGCAACATGGTGGTGGGTGCTGGGGAAAGAGATGTGCAGCCACAACCAGGACATCGTGACTTCATGACAGGTAAGAATATCATAAATTTAAACTCAGATTAAGACCTTGACAAATTGTTTTGTTTACTTTTGAATTGATAGATGCTTTAATGCCATTTTACCCTAAGAGAACAAAACATTTCAGGTGGCTTGTAGAGGTTTAGGGTTTATCAGGTCACAAATTTAGTCAGTCGAGAAACACCAGCCTTTTCTTCATAGACAAGGAACATTATTACATCATTTCCAATTCTCCATGTTTAAATGCTACGGAAACTTTAAGACTTTTGATACTTACAAATATTTCTTACTCACTTGCTTATTCAATAATATCCCATTTAAGTTTGAACACCAGTATCCGCTCTGAGATGTTTATTTGAAAGAAAACTCTTCACCCTTCAGCAATTTCAATTCATCATTTAATAATCCAGTCATTTATGAAGCAGAGATGTCACTGTGGGCTCTGAATAAAAATGGATCCAGTTTCTGGTGGTTTTATTAGCTAAAGGACATATTTATAAATTCGTGAAAATGAAAGATGCGGTCAGTTACACAATGTAACAGTGTGTCTGGTAGAGAATTACAAATAGACCTCATCCAATACAGATGTGAATAACAACTTTGAATGCTTCTATAAAGACACTTGTCGCATTGTGCCCACGCTGATGGATGAGAAGAGGAAGGAAGCTCAGCAAGAATAATGTTAATTGGCACAAAGGAAGACACAGCTGTAGGTGTTTTGTGAAGAACCGTGGGAGTAATGAGCCGATTGTCTATGTCAGGGAATTTTAATTCGGGGCAACAATGAAAGACAATCCCTGAACCTGCTGTGTGTCACCCAGGGATGGCTCGGGCAGCGTCTCCCCAGAGAAGCCCAGAGTTTCACTTCATGGGCCCTGACGTGGACAGTCGATTCTTCTCCTGCCTGGAGGCGGAAGGAACCAAGACTTTCTTCCAGTTCAGCTCCCCTACCAGGGAGCGAGGCCGGCCATTCACCAAGAAGCACTGAGAGGAGAAGGTTTCATAACGGCCATTACTCAAGTCACCCAATTGTTGTGGTTTAATGTTAATTAAGTTTAAGGTTTTTGGCCTCAGGTGATTTTTTTGTGATGGATTTTAAGCCTGAGATGTGGATTCGGACAATAACAATTGTCGGGTTAATATTGTAGATTCACTTTAAGGTCTGTCCTTCTACATTTATGTGACAAGTCCAGTGGAAGTCATTAAAATACAATATTAACAGTATTTCCACTGAGCACCTCCAGCCTGCCAGTGTCTTTCAATTTGCCATTTGTATTTTCTTGCAGTAGACAGAGAATTTTCATAGTTATACACAGACAAGCATGTACTGTAAGGTGATATGAAATAAGGTCAGCATAAACATTTCCTTCACTTCCTTGTATTGACGTTTCTGAATAATTACAGTTAATTGTGAAGTTTGTAACGGCTCAGCACCAAAGTGGCAGGTAAACTGGTTGAGCTACACCTAAAGAATGTTAAGATAAACTTAAGATAACTCTGACATCACATTGTCGCCATCACAGGTTCATTCATTTAGAAAATCAACTCCACGTCTGCGCAACAGAATACAAAAAAAAAGAGAAATATTTATAAATATAAACAAGTTGTCTCTAAAGACCATGTGAAACTTACATAATAAAAAAACAAAACACAAAAGAGGCACAAACTTTGGAGACTTCAAATTTCCATAAATATCCAGACTGTTCTTGCTTTTCCAGCAAAAAGAAGAAAAAAAAGATTGGTCCTCTTGCTTCTTGCTCGGCTGCTTATTCACACTGAGGCTTGTAGCTGACGGAGGCAGCGATCTGACTGTTGACGTTTTGTTTCTTTCCGTTGACGATGAGCAGCAGAGGCGAGTCCACTCGTATACTTCTGAAGTCAAACGACTGTCAGAGAGGAGAGAGGCGACATGTCAAAGTCAGACAATCGGACGTTTTCCAGTCAATTTTCTGATAAAATGCACGGAACACTGACCTTTTCTTTATGTGTTATACTGTGTCGTTTGAGCTGAGGCTCAGGAATGACTACACTGTCTCCTATCAAGACACCCCAGCTGCTCGCTGTGTTGTAAACCATCACCACCATACAGGTCTCCTCGCTGTCCACCATACCGAATGCACTGAGGAAAAGAGAAATTCATATTTTACTTCCGAAAAGCCAGAACGATTCTTCCACCATCACACAAAGACTGAAGAAACCTGCATGGATAAGAAGAAGCAGTACTCACAATGACATGCGACCCTCAGAGGCCAGGCTGAACACCACCTTGCCCAAGGCGGCCACCCCAGCGTTGTGGCCGTGGGACAGGGAGGACAGAGTCCGAGGCTCCAGGCTGCCCACACGGCCGGTGGGAGAACGGAACTGAGGGGAGGAGCAGGGACCCAAAGCCGACGTGTTGAGGTTAGAGAGCATGTTCCTTAACCGACGGGCCTTCACTGTCCCCTGAGGAGAAACAGAGTGAAGGTTAGTCCCAAAACAAGTACCGGTACTATGGCTGCACTTTGCTGCCACCCTGTGGTTAAAAAAAGTCTTAAAAGGTTAATTGTCTGTTTGAAAACAAAGAGGCGAGCAATCCGTTCCACCTTTTTCTGTACGAGTTCTGTGACTTTCTCCAGATACTCCAGCAGCGTCTTCTCTTTCTCCGGAGGATCCTCCCAGCCCGGGTCAAGTGCTGCCGCTCGGCTGTAGCCTTCAAGCGCACAGCCGAACATCTCCTCGTACTGGAATAGTGTGGCTCGGTTGAAATGCAGCTCCGGGTAACAACAGGCAGCTTTGTCCACTTTCTCCTACAAAGGAGGGAGAGGAGTCAAATATTAGTACAGCAGTTGATTTGAACTGAAATTAATTGTGTGTTTGTGTGTGTACTCACAGATTGAGCATAGGCACTAAGAGCTTGCTGAGACAACTGAGGATTCTGTCCACAGTTAAAAAACAGGGACACGTATGCATTTCCCAGGATATCTATATAAAACAATATAAAATACAATTTAGTTCAAATACATGCATGACGGCAACATTTGTGTGATGAATGTTATAATTTCTGGATTTAATCTTAATCTGTGTTCAGGTCCTTCGTTACACAGAGCAAAAGAAACACTCTACTCACACCAGGAAGTCCCGTCTGTGACATCTAGTTGGACAGCTAGTCGGGCCATGTCCACACTCTCCATAACCTGTTTGCTATGTGCGTCGCTGTTCGCCGCTGGCAACTGCCTCAGCACCATGGACAGGTTACGTAGAGACACTTTGTTCTTGCTCTACAGAGATGCAACATATATACATTGTTAAAAAAGGTTCTCAATCCTGGCTTTTGATATTCACACATCCCTCTCTTTGTTAAGTCTACCTGCTGCAATGCCCCTGTGAAGCAGTTCTTAGAACCAATCAAGTCTCCTTTCTTCCAGTACTGCTCCCCCAATGTGTTCCAGCCATCAACCAGGCCAGGCTCCAGCTTCACAGCCCGGGAGAGACACTTCTCTGCCACGGCGCTGAAGTCTGGAGCTACGTTCAGACACCGGCCCTTCTGCAGCAGGAACTCTGTTTTGTGTTCGTAGACATCTGTAAGAACAGAAGTATGTGAGATGCAGTGGGCGTCACAGATGATTTCTTCAAACTGAAAATGCTGCGTGGTGCTGTTGTGTCAAACATAACAATCACCTTCTTTCTCTTCCAGCTTCTTCAGCGTCTTCTCCATTTCCTGCGCGACATCGCTTTGCTTCCGTCCGGCTTCCTCCACGCTGTGAGTCTCGAAATAGCAGTCTCTAAAGTTATACAGTTCATCCACCAGCTCCTGTAATTGAATGTAGCATGGAGAGGGAAGGAGGGATGAGGGGGATGAAGGAATTAAAAATAGACCAAAGGCACATTTCCTCACTTCTTAATCTGCCTGTGGCACACGACTGAGTTTGTGAATAATTAGGACAACCATGTGCTATATTGAACAAAGAAGGCTATTGGTTTGAATCCCTGGTCAAAGTTCAAAATGTTCTCCCTGTGTCTGAGTGGGTTTCCTCCAGGTCCTGCCGGTTGGGTTATTTTGAGACTTTAACTCGACCATAGGTGTGAGTGGTTGGAAACGTGTCCAGGGTGTTTGTACCTTCTCTTAGGTTATTTCCTCAAATCTATGCACTTGTATTTGTCCTTGTGGTATGTAAAGATAGATATAAGGCTACTGATAAATGACTGTTAGCATTTGGGGCAGAGCGATATGGCCAAAAATGAAATCAATATAAATACTTCAAATCAATCCATATCGTTTATCATCTCAATAGATAGTACATTTGAATTTGTTTTAGCTTTAAAGACTAATATGTCAGGATATCTTCAACCTTTGTTATATTGCTATTGATGACAGTTATATTGCTATGGATTATTGATCAAGGGAAATTGCCCAGCCCTTATTAGTTTGCTGCAATAAGCCTCCAGACATACAGACAAACATGTGACCAAAAGAAAGAAGAAGAAATAAGAAAAAAATCATAATTAACAGAATACGAGTATCATGTAGATGAATGAGGTACAATCAAAGATCTGTGGCCCCTCCACACCTTTTACATTAAGGGTGATGAAAGCATGAATACAGTTAGCATGGCAGTTGTTATAGTAACAAGCTGACAGGAAGAGGAACACAACACACGAACAAGTACCACACAATCCATCAACAACACAACCCAGCTGCAGACTCTGTGTGAGGGTTTAAACACCCGTATAGTTTACAAATGACAGGACTTGCCTTAAAAACCTGCAGCTCGGTATTGTCTGTAGCTGGCTCGCCACTCTTCTCGTCTTCCGCCATCTTTTCCCTGAAGCGTCAGGGAGCCTGTTCGCAGGCTGGAGACGCAGAAGGAGGAACGTACCGGACTCACGGATAAAGACGTTTCAAATACGAGGCCTCGATTTTGCTTCGTGGGGAGAAAAGTGTCATTTCTTCCTCGAGCGCCCGGGCATGCGATGATGCAGGGAGAGCAGGCTCAAATCGAGGCAGCGGGAGCTCGTTGAGGCACTTCCGGTGTCAACAGAAACTGCCACTGGATATGTAGCAAGCTGCCTTTGATGCTTCACTGTTTGGAAGCAGCTGCCTTAGATGCTTCACTGTTTGAAATCAGGTGCCTTTGATGCTTCACTTTTTGGAATCAGCTGCCTTTGATGCTTCACTGTTGTGAATCAGCTGCCTTTGATGCTTCACTTTTTGGAATCAGCTGCCTTTGATGCTTCACTGTTTGGAGGAAGCTGCCTTTGATTCCACACTGATATGTTTGAAGCTGCCTTTGATGCCACCTGCCCCCAAACAGCCGCGGGAAACTGACAGCTTCCTTTTACATATCAGTGGCAGTTTTTGTGTTGCCACCGGAAGTGCCTCTACGAGCTGCCGCTGCCACGATTTGAGCTCCAGTGGAAACCGGGGAATTTGATTTCAGTGACGCCGGAAGTCGGAGCAGTCCGCACTGAAAATGATTCCCCTCTTCACAAATAAACGTTTTACTGTAGAGTTATGATTCCTTTAATAAATCCCATTCAGTTATATTCATGAAATCGTGATAATTGTATTAAAAATATGGACCATAACAACCAGGGTTATTATTTAGCTGTGAGGCGGAACCTTCCAGTGAAGCGGAGGGGACCGAGACGTTTCCCACGCACACCAGACACCGTCGCTCTCTGCAGGGCGGGTTGTGTTTGTCTCTGTGTGTCGTTCTGTGTAGGGTCTGTGCCTTCAAGTTGATTCATATCTCTGCGGGTGTCGGTGTGTTTTATCGCCGGTGCAGGCAGCTCGTCATGTCGGACACGTGGAGCAACATCCAGGCGCACAAGAAGCAGCTGGACTCTCTGCGGGAGAGGCTGCAGCGGCGGCGGAAGGATCCTGCGACACTGTCCGCGGGTAAGTTCCGAGCCGGGGGGTCCAATCCAACCCGTGTTATTCTTATGAATTCATTAAATTAGAGATTTAAAAGCTCTTTAATGACTTATAATTAACATAAATGGAGAATAATGGCAGTTTGTTATGATCAGAAGCTTCTATTTATCAGAAAATACTGTGAAATGTTTAGTCAACACACGATCAGCTGTCAAAGTTTGACCTCACTTGAAAGTTGCATCTTACTTTGCCCCGTTGGCTAATTGATTTAATTACCAATTGAATCTTAATTGCTGTAAAATTAACTTTCATAGTCCATTTTCAATCCATTATCCACAGAATAATTATATGTAAGACCATCAAGATTTCACATATTTGACCAAATAAACCTATTAAGTTATGAAAAACCTTCAATTTTATATACACTGTAAGTGTAAGGGTCAACTCTGTCTCACTTAGGGCATCAGCATCTTTAACTGTTGTCCCTTTCTCCATCACGTAGATGGCGGAGGCAGCGCTGAGACTTCCACGGTCCGGAGCGACAGCCCAGCTCCGTCTACTCCTGTCACGTCTCCGGAGCAGACAGAGAAACCACCGGATCCTGAACTGGAGAAGAGGCTGCTGGGATATCTGTCAGATCTGAGTATCTCACTCCCGGCAGACTCTCTCACAATCATGAATGAACTCAACAGCGTGAGTCTGGTTTTCAGTGTCCGGGAGTTTTATATAGAAAAGCCCTCATGGCTGCGTCCTATTGTCAATTTGATATTTCTGTTTCTTAATTTGTTTTTGATTGTGTTCTATTTGTGTGTTGCCCACAGTCTGCATCAGCTGTAAGTCACGGGTGCATCGTAAGTCTCCTGCTCAAATTCTCAGCTCAGGAGCTCATCGAGGTCCGACAGTCCACCTCAGCCTCCTCCTCCTCCTCTGCCTCCTCCTCCACGGTCGTCATAGCCGTGGACCACACAAAACTATGGGCTATGATAGGAACTGGGGCTGGAGCCCAACGGGCCAGCGTCAAAAGAAAAGCAGAGGATCAAACCCACAACAAAAGAGCTGCAGGCTTCTCGCCCTCGCTGCAGAGGGCTGCTTCTCCCCCACGCGCATCAGCCACCTCTATCACACCGGCTTCCACCACACCGCTGGCAGGGCCTTCAGCATCGGGGAGCGGGGCTGAGAAGAAGGGCCGGAGCAGTAAGAGCCAGTCGTCTCATGTGGACATGGAGATCGAGAGCCTCTTGAACCAGCAGTCCACAAAAGAGCAGCAGAGCAAGAAGGTAACGATGATTATTGTGACCAGTGAAATGTTTAACCATTCAGAATCAGAGTAACATGAGCAACTGTCAACCCCAAGTCTGAAGGTGTCTCCCACAGCATCCCAGTATATCTTCCTGTACTTGCGTCACCCAGTCCAACCGCACATTTATGAAAAGCTAGAATTACTGTCACTCTCTTTGTTACATGTAGGTGTTCACATCCTTTTGGATGGTTAAGCCCAGAGCATGCATTCCTCATCCGATGTAATTTGTGCGCATTAGGTGAGCAGAGAGATTCTAGAGCTGCTAAATGCCAGCACGGCCAAGGAGCAGTCCATCGTGGAGAAGTTCCGGTCCCGGGGCCGAGCTCAGGTCCAAGAGTTCTGTGACTGTGGGACCAAAGAGGAGTGCATGCGCTCCGGGTACACGCCGCAGCCATGCACCAAGCTGCACTTCCGGTCAGTGATTCTCAGCATACTTTAAATAATCAAAAATCAATGAATATGTTAACTGCTTTGCCTCTGCCACATTAAAGACTTAATCCAAGGTTGATAGATTATTTATTGATCGATCTTCTACTGTTATAGATTCAGAGTTTTACACTTAGATTAGACAAACTATGAACTTGAATTGAACTTCAGTGTTTATACTCAGCTTGGTCTGCAGATGGCACTGTAATACAGGTAAAAGAATGATTGTCTCATCTTTGTTGCATTTAAATGAGTTTCTTCCTATAAAACTCAATTTCCTTCGAGGCATTGATGGCTTTCAGGGTCTTAAAAAGGTATAAATCCGAGACGATCAATAACTGCTAATGCAATCATTGATTAATTTGTAAGTTGCTACATACAGTTTTATTATATTTTAACATTTGAAATCAAATATTGGATTCTGAAGTTGTTGTCACACAAACTGAAATCAAGCTGTTGCCTTTTGTTGATGTGTTTTATTCTTCACCCAGGCGCATCATCAACAAGCACACAGACGAAAGCCTCGGCGACTGCTCCTTCCTCAACACGTGTTTCCACATGGACACCTGCAAATACGTCCACTATGAGATCGACAGCCCCCCGGAGGCTGAGGGGAGTCTGCTCGGGCCCCAGGCCGGCACCACGGAGCTGGCCCTCCGTGCAGAGGACTCCGACAGCGACGAGGGCAAACTCTTCCCTTCACAGGTGAGAGAGAGAGAGAGAGAGAGAGAAAGGGAGCGTGGAGAGGAGAGGGAAGGAGATGGTGTGGGACTGCATGGTTATTAATCTCTTTGCGCTTTTGTGTGTCGCAGTGGGTCAACTGTGATATCCGCTTCTTAGACGTTTCCATCCTGGGTAAGTTTGCCGTGGTGATGGCCGACCCTCCCTGGGACATCCACATGGAGCTGCCCTACGGAACACTGACTGACGACGAGATGAGGAAGCTCAACATCCCCATCCTGCAGGACGATGGCTTCCTCTTCCTCTGGGTCACCGGCAGGTAAATAATGCTGGATTGCTCTCACCGGGGTGTAAAGAATATTAGTAATGAAGATAATTTAACCTGCAAAATTTGAAGGGGTTGAACCTGGATAGCAACACATCATCTGCTCCTTTTCTTTCCAGGGCTATGGAGTTAGGCAGAGAGTGCCTCAACCTGTGGGGGTGAGTCTTTCCTTCCCCTGTATCTCCCACCATCATGTCCTGGTTTTCATTTGCACCCCATTCGATTCCATGTCTTGATACGTTCCCTCTTTTCGTTGCTTTGTTGTTTTTTCTCTCAGTTATGAGCGTGTGGATGAAATCATCTGGGTGAAAACCAACCAGCTGCAGAGAATCATCCGCACTGGAAGGACGGGCCATTGGCTGAACCACGGGAAGGAGCACTGTCTGGTAGGTTTACCAGTAACATGCCGTCATATAGCTAGAAGGTGTTTCGGAGGAAGATACTGAGCTGCTGTTGCTTCTACTCCTGACATGTGGTTTGTTTCTCTTCAGGTGGGCGTGAAGGGAAATCCGCAGGGTTTCAATAGAGGTCTGGACTGTGACGTCATTGTGGCCGAGGTACACGTCTATGTCTCCTGTCAAACATGCTGCAGTTACCTCATCCTGAAAGGTTTGCTCTATTAAACTATGCCCGCTCTCTCTCCCCAGGTTCGCTCCACCAGTCACAAGCCAGATGAGATCTACGGCATGATAGAGAGACTCTCGCCCGGCACCCGGAAGATCGAGCTGTTCGGTCGACCCCACAACGTCCAGCCCAACTGGTAATTCAGCCATTTTCTCTAGTTCTTTTACACTCATGTTTGTTCAAGTGCCTATTTGTACGGTAAGTGTTGTTTTAATTAGGTATTTAATGCTATAAAAATAGATTAAAATGTCACGATTGACTTCTGAGACTCACGACTGGTCTAGTGCGTGTAGTGTCCGGACCTCGATACCGTGCCCCTGATTGCTACTGGATCCAAATCACAACATATCTGTATAGTGGGATGAAGTGTCGACATGTCGTCCATCTTACTGAACAGTCTATGATTGTTCCTGCTTTCCATTGTTCCCCCTCCAGGGTAACTCTCGGAAACCAGCTTGATGGAATTCACCTTCTGGATCCTGAGGTCGTGGCTCGGTTTAAGAAGCGTTATCCCGACGGCGTCATCTCCAAACCCTAAAACACGTAGTGATGAGATCATCTGTTGGTCATAGGTCTACAGAAGTTTGTCTATAGGTTGTTTTTGTTCTTTTCTTTTTTTTATATATCTGGAAATACTTTTTAAAATAAACATTGTGAACAAGATGCATCGTCTGTGTCTTTGTAGAAGAATTGAAACCCCATGAAGAATGTGTGTGAATCGCTTTTGGAGCAATGTTTTATAAATCATGTTTGTAAACCTCGTAACTAATGCAGAAGAACTTCACAGTCATCAATAAAAAAACACACGAGGCTTTTTCTTTTATGTACATTCTTATTTTGTTAGTCAAGAATAAAGATATTTTCTTTTGACATTCTGTGGATTTGAAAAGCCAATGATTTGCATTAAAGGACAAAAACATCAAAGCAGATTTTTCACAGTCATTCGGGATCAGCGCTTACATTCATATCTTTTCATTTGACCTTAAACTTAGAGTTTGTTAAAAAGTCGAGACATTTTAATTTCAAATGTAACCAGGAGTGTTTTATTTATAAAAATATATAGACAGAATGAGCCGAAGCCAAGTGGGACTTACAAAATACCCACGAGAACTTTAATACCTGTGAAGCTCAGTTTCCGAAATGTAATTTACAACGAGGAAGTAACTAGAGGCAGCTGTTGAATATCCTCAAGTCTGAAATATAATACAACATGTCAACATGACACCGGTACATTTATTCTATATTTAGGGTTAATTCCTTTTGAAAAATAAGAATAAAAAGCAGATTTGTGTCAAAGGGCAGGATTAGAAAGTTAAATCAATGCAGATTAGGATAAATGTCAACATTAGGTTTAAAAATATGATTAATTCAAGGTTATAACTGAGATATTAATATCCATACTCTGCCTCATCCTGCTTTATGAAACGCCCCGATGGGCCATGATATCATCTGCACTTTGGAAAATAAAATACTGCATTTTCCCCACAGAGGTTGCTAAAAATAGAAATTAAAACAGCACAGTAGAAAAAACAAAAACTTCCCCCACCCACCCACCAAAGAAAAGAACTAGAATAATGCACTTGTTGGTGTTGAACGCTGTAATCAAGTCTCTGTTGTCCTCGGTTCATCAGTAATCTGTCCAGTTGGGCGGTGGATCCGCTCCGTGAAGTATCCTGACGTCTGAAAGCACTAAAACTGGAAACTAAGTCTATTTCAGTGTGTTTTCACTCGTCCCTTTTTGGATCTAATAAATCATCCAGAGTTGTTTGTTTGGCAGCAAAGACCGACGGGTCAAAAATGTGAATTGTGGCCCGTCCCCAGCCCCTTGTCCTCCTTTCAGTAGGTGGCGTCCACTGCGTTGATGTTGCTGTCGAGCTGGTGTCTGAACGACAGCCGGGCCTTGGTGGAGAAGTAGATCTGTGACCCCCGGCTGAGGCCTCCGGCTCCTTCACTGTCACTGCTGCAGGATGTGGTCGAGGACAGACGGGGCTTCATCTCCTCGATGGGAACTGAGAGAAGAGGTCAGAAGGTCAGGCTCTAGTAGACTGTACTGCTTTTTAATTCACTCTACATTTGATTTGTCTGTACTTGCTGCTCACCTGTGTCGGGGGGGCACTGCCTGTTCTTGCAGCGCTCTTTACAGCGTCTGTAGAACGGGAAACACTGCAGCATCTTCACACCCATGATCGAGCCGTCTGTAGAGAGAAGGGAAGGAACAGACACGTAAATATCAAAGAGATTCTCTCAAACTTGAAAAACACAGCATTTCCCAGCATGCCCAGTTCCTCACCCCCTCACCAGGTCACAGTTTGAAGGAATTACGATCATGCACTTCTGTAACATGATAGCCTAATGTAAGATAACGATATCAGCAATGAGTGGCCCGGAGACCAGACATCACTCACTAATTACAGTCCCATCATCATCATCATCATCATCATCATCATCATCATCATCATCATCATCATCATCATCATCATCATCATCATCATCATACATCATCATCATCATCATCATCATCATCATCATCATCATCATCATCATCATCATCATCATCATCATCATCATCATCATCATCATCATCATCATCATCCTGTCCACCCGCTAATCCTGGAAAAAGGACGTCACTGTTGTTCAACAGCCGGAGACACTGATAAGCTCTCACACAGATTCACTGGGCTGTCACCTGCTGTGTGGGAGCTTTGAATAACAGGTGGATAAGTCATGTGAGGCCGTGGTTTTGGATTTGAAGATGATCAAAGACAAACGTTTTCCACTCAGCCGAGTTGTGGGTCAACCTTCGCCCATTGGACATTACTAGCTGTCAATTCCACGATAGACACGCCCCCGAAACACTGCGCTTTATCGTCTGTCTGACCTTAAATGGACAAATATGAATTGTGCTGTATTGTAGAAGAGATTACACTCCTGAAAATGTTTCCTGACGTTATAAATCATGTTGTTTACTCAAGACTTTTGTAGAAACCAAACGAGTCACCCTCTGCTGGTCATTTGAGAGATTACAAGTTTCTCTTCTACCTCAACTTTACTTTCTGCACCAGGACTCTCTATGTCCACTTCTACATCCAGTCTATGATTCTCTCTCACAATAGAGACTTATCCTTAGCTGCCAGTAATTCAAATAGCTAATTTCCCTCGAGGATCGTCCTTCAAATCGTGGCACCTCAGAGAGATAAGATAAAGTCAGGGCCACACGATAGCGCCGAGCTTTATTTACTTAGAGTAGAAAAGAAAAAAAGGTCTTTATTTTAGTCTAATGAGGTTTAGAAGTAGGTCACGAGAAATGGAGCAGAGCTTCTATTGTAGGAGTGAGAAGAACGATTAAAGCTCCTGCACAAAACTTTACACGATCGAACATCAGCAAATATCAGGCTCCAATAAAAAGTGATGTAGTTCATGGGTTATGACAGGATGGGAAGTTCACTTACTACGGAACTAAAGGGAATAAAACTGAAAAAATGTACAGGAAGTGTGAATATCTTGTCTAATGGGCACCCAGATGCAAAATGACCACGAAAGATACATCAGAGTACAAAATGGAGCGTAACAACGACAACAAGTCAACAAACAACTGCAGACAATTGAGCAGAGATAAATAATCAAAACACAACACGACCACAAAGAGTTTGCAGTCTCTCCTTGCAGAGGAAGAGTGTTATCTCATTAACCCTTTGTGTTAATAACATATTTATAAATGCTATAACCGCCTCATTCAATGCTTCTGCATGTCCTGAAGTTCCACAGCATTAAAAATCAATATCAGTGAGCACATTGTTTCCTCAAAGCAGTTACTGTCCCCACAACTACAAAATGTCCCCAGGAATTTGTCAATGTATTTCCACTGAGCCGCAGTTTCATTATAAAATCCTCCCTGCAGAGTCGGGACCGGAAGCAGCAGCCCGCTCGGTCTGATGAGTCAAAACCAACTGCTGTGATAATCCACTGAGCCCCATTGTTCCCCTGATCACAGAGGGGGAGAGAGATTTGGATATCTGATGATGACAAACTGTGAACTGTGACTGAAGGAGGCTAGTGTTGTTAGTGTGTTCCTTCCCCCCCCCCACTCCCTCCTCCTCTGTTGATCTGCTGATGCCGCTCGAAGGTGTGAGGCAATCGTGTGGAGACGTGACGACTCACACGTTCAGTACATACACTCGCCCAGAGCTGCTGCACACAAGCCAGAGGAGAGAGAGCTGCAGTAGGTGAACGACTCTATATCCACAGATCCCCCTGTTTCTCTCGTTTCTCGTGCACCTCCCTTCTCTGCTTCACTCAGGTGTGCCTCTGAAATCCAATCCCCTTTACACACACAGTGGAGCCCATTATGGTGGTGGTCAACGCAGAGGTTCTCACAATATGCAGTCACACACACTGTAAACCGAGCACGACACAGCTTCCCACATGTAGGTGGACTGGAGCTCGCAGAGATGTAAGACATTCTTGTTATGAGTCACTTGTTGCCTCATTAGGAACAAGCTTGGGTCCCCATGAAGTCTACTGGTCTTGACAAGGGGCAACAAAACATGCACACGCACACACACACACACACACACACACACACAGTGCTAAGTGCCTGCTGGTCAATGGTGAGGAATTTTGGCCCGCGACCATGAGTGGTTGTGGGGGTCTGGCAGCATGCAGCGCCCTGGTAGGCTGAAGGAGAAAAACAACCTCAGATGGCAAACATGCACAACTACACACACACAACTACACACACACACACCCCACACACACACATAAACACACTGTCTGCAGAGAGAAAACACTAGCAGAAGACAGGAGGCCTTGGGACTGGTCACGTTCTACATGTCCAGTGAAAGGTTGTCGTTATTATTAGATGCACACAGGTTGACTGGACACGTGTTGCATTTAGAAATGTATTTATTGATTGATTCGTTGATTAGTTTAAGTTAAAGAGATAAGACAGAGAAGAGGATGTGATAAATGATCAAATTTATTTTCAGGGCAGGTTTAGGGGGGGGGGAAGTAAAAGGGTCAAAAAGGGAAGCCAGTGAAACTTGAGCCTGATTTGTGTTTCTCTTCTGTGAGCAGCACACGGCCCTCAGAGTAATGTGGCTCTTCTCGTTCAATCAGTGTCGACGTGTCGATGGAGGTGACAATCACACAATCCCTCCGGGGCAACATAACCGAGCGGCGTTTGACTTGTGAATTTAATTTCTGCGCCGTGTCACGAGTGCCAGGTTTTCATCACCTTGAAGGAGTTTGTGGGAGGGTTAAATATTATTCTCTTACATATATTTTCCACTATTTACAAGTCCCCCTCTGTCCTCCCTCGTTCCCTTATCAGCTCTGTAAACACTGTTAAAACAAGCAGCAGAGCTCATGTGCTTAAAGGGACGTGATAAGAATCTTCCTGCAGCTCCACATTTCCACTGAGACGCCCTTTTTCTACGCTCTGTCCCCAGGGCTCTGTGAAAGAAAATGAAAAAAGTTCTGTGTCCCTGCCCTCAGCACAGCTCCACACAGGGCTGCCAGAGAGGATGACGCACAAACTGTGTGAGTTCACCTGCACGAGTGTGTGTTTGTCCATCGATAGCAGCGTACAATCCTCTTTCATGTTCATCGAGGCAGCTGTCAGACTCCAACATTAGAGAGACTCATCAAAGTAATGGCGATAATATCACTGATGGAACAAGAGTAAAGTTTATTTGGTCAACTACTTTGTTTAAAGACACATTTACCTCCTTGTGGCTTCACTGCAGCTCAGATGCAAATGTTCTGTCTCTATCTGACATGTGAGATACTGCAGCTGCATTAAGAATATCACAAACAATATAATGTTTTGTTATGGATTAAAGTACAAAGTAGGATTTGTAGCTGCAGAAAAGTGCAAGTGACCTTGTTTCTTTTATGGAATTGTCTCTTACACGAAAATTAATTTACTCATCCTGCTTATATCTGTCCTTATATTTAAAAAGGTGTTGGCTGAAGTGAAGGCTTATTGCTCTTTATATGCAGAAGTTATTTTCATTGGCTGCCCTATGAGTTCTGAAGCTTAAATATAATATAGTTTTCTTTATCATCTTATTTTAAACATATTTTAACTTGAAGCCTTTTGTTTACACCCTCTCCCTCCTCATCCCTTCCCCTCAGTCCCTAACCTGCACATTTTTATTTATTTCCATCGCTTTATTTTACATATTAATAATCTGTATTCAGCTGCATTACAGAGCTGTACTGTCCCCTGCCTCTTGTTTATTTTGTTAACTTGCGTAGGTCTCGTGCACGAGGGTTCCAGAGCCTCCGTGCACGCCGGAGGTGGAAGGTTGAACGAGAGGCTGCGGCAGACAGGTTAATCTGAGCTTTCATCTGGAGCACTACACTCATCACTTATCCCTCCTCTCTGTCTCCGGGAATAAACAATCACAGACTCGGCTTGTTGACGCAGCTGAAGAGCGAGGGGAAGTGGAAAGACTTGGTTTTGAATACATCTGAAGATATAAAATCACTTATAAACCTGCAGAGAGAGCAACAGATGACGGGTTCAGGAGCCCTCTCACTGACACACCCCCCCCTGCTCCACTGTCAGAAAACCAACTTACATTTCAGCTCTGGAGTTAAAAAGGATCATTTGACTTCTTGTGACCTTTCATTTGGCCTAAACAGCTTCTTTTTTTTTCCCACTTATAAATAAACCAAGTTACCTACCTGGTGGGAAACCTTTGTAGAGCAGCAGTGGAAACTGGATATTCTTGATAATGATCCCCAGCTACAACGACGTCTGTTCTCTCCTCATCTGCTTCCCTGCATTACACAGTGGTTCAGTGTGTGTGTCTGTGTGTGTGGGTGTGTGTCCAGGTCCAGGGAGCGCTGCCCAGTCCTGTGCGTCCTGCTGCGTCCTTATTGCCAATGGAAAGGTTTGTGCAGTGACTGAACTTTAAATAGCTAATCCTCCGAGCACGATGGTTGAGTGAGTGAGTGGACACGCCTGCTTCCTCCCTCCCTCACCCTCTGCCTCCCTCCCTCCCTCCCTCCCTCCCTCCCTCACCCCCTCCCTCCCTCCCTCACCCTCGCCTCCCTCCCTCCCTCACCCCTCCCTCCCCTCTGCCTCCATCCCTCCCCCTGTGCTCCTGTCCTCCTCGTCCATCTCTCACCCATCCCACATTCTGCACATGCTGCACTCTGCTACACATCTTGCTTTGTGGTGCCGCCACACATCAAACTAATAAATCAGGGTGATAGGTTTCAATATTACCACGAGGAGATAATCGCCTTCTAGCAACACATTAATTATGTTATTCAATCACACATGAAATGAGCTGTTGACAGAGCCTGATGTGTGGGAGGATGCTTCTCTTCAGAGACATCAGAGGTCATCATCAACAGTGACGTGTTTTCTCTCTTGCTTCTGGTAGCGTTTTCTTTTTAACTGTGTTATTTTACTTCCATTTTCAGATTTCTGCCAATGTTGGAATAGCTGCAGCACTTTGAATTGTGTTTAGTCACAAAAGTGCTCTATAAATACAGTTTTTCAGCATTAGTGTTACTGTGTTACTTCTGCAACCGTAATCTAATCGCTAAACAACTGGATGTGGCAGTGACAACATTTCAAAACAGGTTAACAAATTTGTTCACTCCTGTTTCTTGGCTCCTGTTCACTTTAAATTTTTAGGAACCTGTTTTGAAATGTTGTCTTGAAAGAACAGTGTGTCACCGTACGATTTGCGGTGGATAAGATACCATGGAAGTGAGGTCTTCTTAAAATAAAGGGTGTGGTCGGGTGTAGCTTGTCACCAGCGCTAGTGAGTCTCACACACAGTCTCCTATCTGCCTGGTGCATGCTCCATCCTGACTCCCCCCCTCACCTGAGCGCTCTAGACATCTTCCTGTAGTCAGGAACGCGTCTCACTTGGACAATGTAACTGTAACTGCACCTAAAATCCATATTCTGCATTTTTCACATCAGGCTGGAAACCAACGCATTTTCTCATCATTATGTGTCAACCCATTAAAATATGACTTGAGGAGAATTCTCCCATCTGGCAGGTCTGAACATGCGTATTGTTGTTGGCTCTTATCAGCTGACTAGACGGCTCATAGCTGTTTATTGGCTCTGCAGCCGGAGTTTAAGGCTTATTGAGGCCAGTCCGCCGGCTGCAGAGATTTGTCCCAGTGGAAATTTACCCAGATGGGTTCTGAGCTCGCTGGTCAGAAATCACCCTGGAAACGGTCTGTGTTTTCCAAAGCTGCTGCTGCTGCTGCTGCGCTGAGATCCTCGACAGGGACTCACCCACAAGGAGAAGAAAAGACTGTTCTCATGTGGAGTTCATATGGAAATGTCCACTTTGTGCAGTGTCAGGTTGTGAAATAGGTCGGTTATTGAATAGCTGGTCACCGGGTCAAGTTGGCAACTTGTGTCTCATTCAATAATCCAACAATAGTCGTGGGTTTTTAACAATTTGGGCCTTTTGTTGAAGCTCGTAGCTCGAACAAACCTTCACAGAATCTTTAACTTTGATTTCTTAAGACGTTGATTATCATTCTTTTGCTATATTTGCCTTATTTCTGGCATTTGAGCTTTAATATCTCCGTCATCTGTGTAAATGTCCGGTCTTACCCACCGAGGTGAGGTGGTGTGCACGCTCACATGTCCAGATTCACACTGTGGACGTGGATGAAGGACGGACACGCTTCAGTAGGACATTGGCTCTAATTTTAAATCTGGCCCGTGTGATGATTAACAGCAGGACAGTCGACTTGGACCCAGGCGGTTATAGACAGTTATGGTTTTGAATTAAGCTACGTATGACGGTGGTTATCACACTGATGTTACTGTCACGTCTACACAGACAGTCCAGTGGTCGCCTCATTGACCGAGCGTTGACCGACTCGTTCCTCTCCATGTAAGGTGGCGAGTTTCCTTCCGAATATGATTAGGAGTCGAGGCCGGTGGCTTCCTGTGGCTCAGATATCAGCAGCTGAACGACTCCTGCTGCCCCAGTGACCTCAAGTGCCACCGTGATATCAGACACTTTGAGCCACGGGTGGGAGGCAGGGAGGACGTGGGGGGGGGGCTGGTGTCAGTGGAGGGCAAGTGGAAACTGACGACACTTCAGATTTGTCTAGTGGCCACAACTCCTGACCCACGGGTCCAAATCCCCCTTAAGAGTTTTAAAGTCTTTACTTATTTACTGAGAAAGGTCATGATCTTACATTGCATGAGAAGACGGAGGGTTTTATGAGGCAGTTTACTCAGTAAGACTTTCTCAGTTTAACAGCTGGAGGAGCTACAGGCTGTTTGTTGAGTTGTCCCACACCCATGTAATGACATTTAAAATCAGGCTTATTTTATTTTAAAATGCCAAAATCTGTGTCTAGTCATTGTTCTGCAGCCTGAACTGCTGACCTAAAATAGAGCCTATGCAGGAACAAACCAGATCTCTGTGAATGTTTACTGCTCCCCACCCCGAGTGCACGTTCTCCTCCTCGCTCCTCCTCCTCCTCCTCTCTTCCCCAGACCTCCAGACATTCCCATGCCCAGGGTTTGTTGATTTTCTGTTGATGTTGGCGTTGTTCTGTGGAGCCGGGGGCGAGGGGGCGGGGGGCCGGGCTGGCTGAGGTCACTCGTGGCCGGTTCAAACCTCTGTGACCGTCCTCGTCTCATCAGTCGCCTCCTTCCTCCTCTTCCTCAGAGCACTGTGTCTGTTATCTGGTGCCTCTTCATCACGTCTTGTTTACAGAAGAACCTGTGCATGTGTCGCTCTCAGTGATTACATCAAGGGGAGTCTGATCAGGGCTGTAATCTACACACCATGCAAATCAGCTGATACTGAAGAGTTTAGTAAATACACCATCTGAGGGAAAAGGTTGACCGACTGTCTTTATTTCTCCCTCTTCTCTCACTTTTTGATGTCAAACCAGTCAAATCAAAACTAAGAAAAGTCAGTATTAATAATATATATAATATTAAAGCAGTGTAACAGAAATTAACTGCAAAACAGGTAGAAATGTTAATATAATTCCTTGATTTGATTAATTTAAAGGTCATTACACAGGCATAAAGATCGTTTTACCTCCATAACTCCAACATCATACTTAAATACTTATACTTCAAAATGTAAATATCGACTAACAAAATACACAGGCTCAGGTTTTGTTCTTGACCGTTTGTAACTTTATTTTGATAACTCCTTCTTTAGGTGATTATTAAAACCTGCTAATAACCTCATATCTGCAGGGACCGTGTAATTGAATGTGACGCGTCGGTCACGGAGAGTTACAGACTACAGAGCATCTCTGCTGCTGGGCTGCCAACAACTTCATCAACTGGGAGACACTCTGTCATGGTGCTAATATGTGGTTCACGTGCAAAATGTCACGTCTCAGTGTTGTTTGATAATAAGGAGCCGGGGACACAGGCGCTGACAGGGTCCTTTAACAATTGGTACCTTTGGCAGAAACTTCTTGCAACACAACTGAAATGAAGAACTTACATCGAGGCTCCATGCATCATTAGAGTAGAATGAATAATGGATCGGATCTGACTCCAGACCTGCTGAAGGTGCCTGACTGTCTGCTCTGGGGATCCACTCGGGTCATCGTGTGGTTGATGTAATTGCCGGGTGGCGGTGGACACTGCTGAGTGTTCAGCTGCTTCATGCGTCATGCGTTGGTCACAGGATGACTGGTGCTTTCAAGCCAGGCTGCGGTTGTTGGTGTGAAGCTGAGATTTTCAGAAGATGCATATTATCATGTTGCTCAGAGTCGTTTTTCACTGTTGTGACACTTCATGCTGACTTTTTCTTTTTCAGTGTTCTTTGGGAAAGGGCTACATTTCTAAATAAAAGCCTGAGAGATGGATTTTTGTGCCTTTTCTACTTGTTGAATACTTTTCTTGTTTCCTCCTCCACCTCTTTTTGGCCGTGGAGGAGGAGGGGGGGGGGCTTTTTCCCTGCCTTTTCATCCTCCGTCCGTGCATGTGTGCTCTTACATCACCGTTCCGCCGCCTCGCCATTAAAAAGCACTTTCTCTGCCTCTCTGGATTTCTTTCAGGGCGCCTTTTTCCTCGATTTGCATGAGAAGCAGCTGGGAACGGGCCCCCTTCCCGTTTTCCTCCCTTTGTCCCTCCGTTCTTTTATTCCAAAGTCTCCCCACTTCAGCCCCTTCCTCGCTTTGTGCTGTTTTGCATTATATAAGACGGCTGCATAGCGTCACACCGGCCAGTCGTTTAGCTAAGATGCTCGTGGTGTCGGGCACGGCACTTGTTTTCCACGGCAGAAACAACACCCCCACCCATGTCCCGGACGTGTGTTTTGGAAATAAGTTTTAAATTTGAAACAGGTTGTGAAGTTTCCAGGCCAAAGCACGTGGGGTTGTGATTCAATTGGGTGCACTCGGAGAAAGGCAGAGGGGTTTTAATAGAGCAGGGTGAAAAACGTTCTGTAGACATTATTAATGAGGCCACTGAAGCGGGTCTAGATGTGTTTATCCGCCAGGGAGTCTCCGAGCTGCAGAGCTTTGGGTTGTTTGGCCTCTCTGAAGAGACTACATCTATATTTACCTGGCTGCAGCCCTGCGACGGGTCTTTTTCTTGAAAGTTAGGTAACAATTACCTAGAAGTCGCTGCACGGCAACAAAAGATTAAGAGCTTAACCCTGCAAAGGGCCGCTTGTGAGGACCGTGCACCGTTTGTGCAGCTGCAGCGCTCACCACGTCCACAGGGGGCGTTCTGACCTTTGACACTTGGTCTTGACGCACGACAAATCCTGTTAGATGTGACTGTCTGTGGCTGAATGAAGGTGTGTGTGTGTGTGTGTGTGTGTGTGTGTGTGTGTGTGTGTGTGTGTGTGTGTGTGTGTGTGTGTGATTGAGGAAAATAATATAAATATATATATATATAAAACAAAAAAGCAAGATTCACAAAGAAAATGTATTGGGAAAAATAGGTTTTAATAATTATTGATGTAGATTCACTTTCTCTCATGATGCACAAGCACTCAAAAAATGGATTAAGTTAAAAATAATATTAAGATTCATAATATGTATCTTTTGTCCTAACCATTACAGTGTGATTCATGTTGACCCCCCTGTGTTTTAAATCTTCATATTGGTTCAATCCAGAAAAAAAGAAGCAAAGAGACAAACAACTGACATGAACAACAAATGGAGTAAAGCTTCTCAAACAAGGATTGCCTTCAGAATAAAAGCACAGCGGGGTATCAGAATAAAAATCTCAATCTGCTTCACAGCATTCGATCCCTTGCTCCTTGCGGACGCAGGTCACAGCAGGTTGGTCCTCACAGGCCACCGTCATCCTGCAAGGGGACACAAGTCACGGGTCAATTTCAATGTTTCAGACAGGAGGCCATGTTCAGATGACTGACAGGGTCTGTAAATAAATGTGCGTGTTGTGTTAATGTGTAGTCGACGTTTGCTGATGTGTCTGTTTACTGAGAAACGTGTGGAACAAGTGTTGCTCAACGTTGAATCATGTTGTGGATGATCCTCCAAATGAAAAAAACTCAATTAAACCCATATTATTATATAATTTACTCTTTACCTTATTTGTTTAATCCATTAAATATTGCCCAAAGTGACATGATGTGTTTTTAAGTGTATTTCCCTTTGCTAATGTTTTCTGTAGTGGACTTCCTCTCATAGGTGGGAGCCATTTTCCTGTGTCGTAGCCTAGCCCGTGCTACAATCCCACTAAAGCCATTAACAGTCAATCTGCACACTTCCCTGCGCCCACGTTATCAACCCAGGATCAAAAACTCACAAAACTCTGCCCTTTCCTGTTTTCCATATACCTGGCTCAATTCCTGAAACTCCACCAGTACAGAACCCCTCACGTGGGTGTGTTCCTGTTTGATAAAACTGTGTAGCATGTTATCACTTCCCCCTTTTCATAACCTCATTTGTGTTTATTTCTCGGCCTGTGGGGATCAGAAATACAAAAAACATGCACGTGTCCTCTCCTAAGTTCACGATAGGATTCCATTATTTCTTTCGGGGATCTGGTTGTTTACCCACATCGTTTCTATCGCGGCAGTCCCCGCAGATGCAGCCCAGGCAGCCGTTGACCACCTGGATGCCACAGAGCACCATCTGCAGCAGACCCATGAACAGCAGGATGAAGAAGAGCACCACGTGCCACATCACTGCGTTGTCAGGGGAGGTGCAGACCGTCCACATGGTCTCGTTCCCGATGTAGCTACCCCTGATAGGGAGAACAGTCACACACACACACACACACACACAGATTCAGTTAAAAAGTGCAGAGTTTGGGGGTGCAGGAGGAAAAAGATGGAATGACTGAGGTGAAGAAAAATGTGTCATTAAGGATGTTAATGGGAAAAAGTTCTTGCAAAGTTTCAGAGTTCAAACTTAATATTTAAACGAGTAGATTGACACAGATGAGCAGGTCTGTACGACTCTCGTGTCTGGAAACAGTTCCCGTGCTCTTTGTCCAAAGTAACAAGATCACTGCAGCTTTAATGGTCACTGATTAACATATTATATCGTGATTGTTTAACCTGTGGAATAACCGAAGTGTAAACTTGCACGTGTTTGCTGTTCTGGCCTAAACCGGGTTGAGAGACATTTGCTGCCACAGCTTTATATTCACCTACGAGCTCCTCGTCTAACTCACAGCTATATTGAGGTAATTCCTTAATTTTCCAATTTTCTTCTGTAAATATATCATACTGTAGTTACTAACTTCACAACTAACTTTATTTTGAAACTTGAACTTGAAGGCAAAATGGATGAAAAGTCTCCAAAGAGTGTTAAGAGTCTTGTTCAGCATCTCTAATTATATGTTTGAAATATTTGTATTAAGGGAAAAGTGAATTTTGACTACTATCGGACAATATATATTTATAATCATGTGTTAATCTCTAGAATCAAGATCATTTTGTTTGATCAATCCTTCATTTAATCTGTAAAATACCAGAGACCAGTGTGAAATTCCAATTTCAGTCTCCCAGTGTCAGTGGTGAAGTTTACAAGTTTTTACAGATATGAACTTTTCAAATCAAACAAAACGTTTTAAAACAGTAAATCCTCACTTTTAGAATGGAGCTGAATTTAGGAAATATTCAGCTTTTCTGCTTGATGAATTTCCCAAATGATCAATAATGTTGTTGATTAATCTCCCCAGTGATCAGCTGATTTTCCTATAGATTATTGTTTTATTATAACCCAGAAACACGTAGAAAATAAAATAATATATCCCATCATGCAATGTGTAATCAAGCCCAGTTCCCCCCGCTGTGAACAGTGACGCCCTTTAATATCCTGTATCTAGTAACCATGTCCATCAGGTGACTCACTGGTTCCTGTGTGAGCATGTGAAATGTCTCATTGGAGCCAAACACATTATCGCTGTGGCTCCTCCCCGTTTTAAATATCAGTTTCTAAAAATCTATCAGCAAGAAGATGAAATATATATAAAGACTGAATATTTAATTCAAGAATCAGAACAACCACAATCTGTTGCCTAATCACAAACTTAAGGCCTATTATTGCCTTTATCTTGATATTAAGGTTATTATTTAGTTTTTATATATCTTTTTCTTCATGGTAATTTCCTATTTCCACACTTTTGCATTAATAAGGTGAAGGCCTCATGGCCGCTGATCAGAATATAAGAATTGTTTCTTTCATTTGGTCATAGGTTTTTTTATTACTTATTTATTCACGTTTTAAAACTAAATATTATGGAGAGAAAGACCAATTTTCCAACTACAGCTGCGATGACACAAACAGAAGAGGTTGGCTCAGTCTGCCACCTACTGGTCTTTAGGAATATGACAAGTCTAGTTCTTCTTTTCTTTCTTTTTTATGACAATAAATCCTAACTGTTTCTGTTCTCAAGAGAAAGATGAGGAAGCTGCCTGTGTGGTGGGGTCCGGTTTGCTGCCTCAGACTTTTTGACTCCACTGTAGCCGATGATAAGATAACACATAGATACACAGAATCTATAAAGAGGCGTGAAGATCACTCACGTGCCAGCTTCTTCAAACGGGTACTTCCATCCCTCATCGGTCAGGCACTTGGGTCCGATAGCCAGACCTGCCGAGGCCACGCTGGTGCAGTAGATGGCTCCGATGAGGCCGAACACCGAGGAGAACACGGAGCTCAACATCTGAAGGGAAGACGAGGACAGACATCACTTCACCTCCAGTAGCTTCAACACTGCAGAAGTTACACCTTCTGTATTCTGTCTTATATTGCATGAGTGTTCTGTACTCATTTCCTTTCTCACAGTCAAGATTCAAAGAGCTGCATTGTCATTATAATAAGGTGTTGTAGATCAAGTGTAAGAATATAGAATAATATAGGTGTTGTTAGGCACGAGGCAGTAGAGATTGAACTCTGCTTGACTTTGGAGAATCCCCAAACTGATTCCTTATCATAAAGAGGATGATGGTGAAAGTCTCCCTAAAGAATATTTCTGGATTTATTCAATTAGTGATAGTTAATTGTCTTTGTCTCGATTGTAGGATTCCCTCGACTCGACTAGATATAAAACTTTAAAACTTATTTTTTAAGTAACTTGTCACAATCATTTCTAGTGTTGTAATGGATTCACTTGACTTGCTGCCTCAACCTGTTTTTGCTGATTTCCTATTGATTTTTTCCCACCAGTCTTACTAGTGGCAGCCTATGAGGTATCCCTGTGTTGAATACACACCTAAACACATCTTTTCTCACTGTAATAAAGTCATAACAATAGAATAAAAGCTCTTTATCCAATGCAAACTGTAGGATGACTCTAGTATACCGCAGCTGCACTTCTCCAAAAAAACATATTTGGCAAAACCTAGTAACTGTAAACTGTTATTTCAAAATGTGGAAGTGCCCTGATAACCATCTCCCAGTGCAGTAAACCCTTCAATGACCCGGTTGCACTGCTCCTCTGGTGCATTGCTGATAAAATACACACGATTCAACTTTGTCCTTTGCTCGTTTTTTATGGGGTCTCCTTCTCCGTTCGCCCCCCCGTCACCACCACCCTTCATTATCAGGCCTGTACCCAACAACGCCTTTATATATATTGAAATCTTTTCAATGACTTTACTCACCCGGCAACGGTTGCCACAGCAACCATATCCGCAGCAACCCTTGCCCCCGGCCTTGATAGCCGAGCAGCTCGGACACAGCATCTGAAGAGTGGAAGATATGGAAATAAGCCTCATTTCATATGTTTGATTCTCTCTGAAGCTTTTAACATGCAGGTTTAGTGTGTTTGTTTTTGTGTCTTTTAATGCACACATGTACGTGCATCTTTTCATATTCATTTCCATACGTGAGTCTCTCTCCGAGCGCCGTCTTATCTCATAACCAAATATTTGTGAAGAGTTTCTCATCCCGGCAGGCGATGACATCCGGGGTAGATTTACACTTTATACTCGTCCCTGATCCAAACTGTTATATCAGAGCAATAAAGACCTGTCCCTCTGCTGGACTCAAAGGTCTCTGATACATGTATGAGATTATGTATTTATCATTTATTTATTCATATCATATATATTTATTGCCCCTGTCCAATAGAGGGATGGCGTGAGTGGAAACTCTTTGTGTGTGTGTGTGTGTGTGTGTGTGTGTGTGTCTTTGATGATGAAGAACAGGGGATATTTCAGTGTTTCCCTCCAAGCTTCTCCTCTGTGTTATCAGGAATAACTTAATGTATTCAATATTTATCTTATTTTTGTCCATAGTGAAGATAATTTGATCTATTTTATATAAGTTTGGTAGACTAGTCTGTAGACTAGTACTTCCCTCTGAACTGTAGGAATACTCCATCACTTGAAGTACAGTAGAATTGTACTTGTGATAGTTCATGTACTTCAAAGTGAAGGTTGAGTTTAAAACTCACTGTAAAGGTATTTTATTATTGATAGATCTTTCTCATGGTTTTTCATTTAAGATTTAAGATCTGGAATAGAATTAAAAATACAACCTCTCTTTCCAGAAGTATCGTTATGGTTCACAAGTCAAAACCCAGATAAGGAAATAGTAACAAGACAAATTCTGATAGAGGAACTAAAATATAATCGAATGAAACAAAATGTACAAAATATATTCTTCGGTAGTCCCCAAAAAATAATACTGAGTAAAACTTACTCGTAAAAGTAACCAATAAAATGTTTACAGGTTTACACAAGGCTCAGTAAATGACTGGAAACCCAATAAAACATCCGTCCACGCTCCATTACTCACAAAGAGGCCTCCTCCGATCAGCCCCCCCATGAGCCAGACCTGGAGGGAGATCTGGTCGTTGTCCAGACTCTTCCCGTCGGGGAAGAACAGCAGCAGGTTGGCGATCATGCAGATGAAGGCGGTGGGCAGCAGGATCAGGCCCACCAGGCGAGCACACTTCCCCGTACAACACATGGTTTCACAGCCCTTGTTTCTCTCGCTCTCTGCTCCCTGACCACGTTCTCTCCTCTCACTGCGAGGTGTCTCCTAAAGTCAGGGAGAAGTCGGTGGTGGTGGTGGACGCTGGTGGGAGGGAGGAAGGGGGAGGCCCAGGACTGACGGCTCACCCCTGCTCACGGTGAAAGTCAAACAGTTCGAACAGGGAGGAGAGAGGGAACAAAGGCCGAGTATTGGCGTGGTCGACTCCTAATCTGATACCAGACCTGCTGTGTGTCGTCTCACTGGACTCAGATAAAGAATCTAAACCTGAATGTGAAGATCCTAACTTCTCACAGCAAAAGAAAAGCAACACTGAGAGGAAAGGAGAAGGGGTCAAGACTCGGCGTTTTAAGGGTCAGCTTTAAGTTTCAGTTTTAGGTGTGATGATTCAGGGTTTAAAATCAGGAAGTGAGAGCAGGGGATGCATGACGTCAAAAGGTGCACACAAACACCCACACACAAGTTCAACGTGTGTATGTGTGTGTGTGAGTGTGTGTGTGTGTGTGTTCAGGGGGCTCCCTCATGCCCTTTGATACTAGCTGATGATTATACCAGTCTGTTTGTTCTATTTATGGCCTCTTGCAAACACAGGCGTGGGTTTGGTCCGCAGAGCAGAGCTATAGACGTTTCACTAAATCGATGGTTTAAAACGTATTCGCTGCTTTGGAGCTTTTTTACCAACTGACCATCGAGCCCCTGTGTGTAAACTTTACAAATATCTGTCGTCCAAAGTTGTTGTACATGAAAAAGCTTATTTCACCACAACAATATGTGATTTAAAGGTTTGAAACATTTTCTTTATTGACAAAATAAACATATGTTAAAGAATCAGGTACAACGTTGAAAGCACATGTTGAGCTGAGGTAATGTACACGTAGAATAGAAATATACAAAACAGAAATATATATGTATATCTATGTACAAATATACATGGTAATATATAAATAAACTTTTCATTGAGGTTAATAGAGTTCACCAGATACTCAAGGGCGTCATATACTGGATGAATGTAGTAACATCACTGATTTCAACTTGTACATAGAGCTAGTTTTGAAATGTGTCCAGTATTTTAGGAGGTATTTCACATTCAAAAAACAAATGAGAAATTGTTCCTGTACTATGTTTAAAAATGGTAGAATATGTATCGCAATAAGAGTGTGCGTATATTTTATGTCGAATTTAGAAATGTACTTTCTTTGCCTTGTTCTAAATACACTACTTGTACCTTTTATTACTTTATTTAAATGTACAATACAAATGTAGTCTTTACATTTAGGCAGATGCAAGATTTAAATATATAAGTCACAAAAAGAATTACAAAAACAAAGATAACAGATTTCCAGAATTTAAATTGAAAGACTCAATGAGAAACAAAATATAATTAAATATGACTAATAAAATATTTCTGCAGTTTATTTTTATCAATAAACTTTAAGGTCTTAAAATAATCTTTAAAATCTGTCAAAAGTCTATACGGTAATTTGGTTATTCTAAAAAGGCTATTTAATAATTAACAAACAAAAACATTTGACCCAATATGTTACTTTATGTTATTAAGTATATCATTTATTTAATTTCAATACAATGTTTTTTTTAGAGTTAAAACCTGTTTTTTCTTCCTTTCTTCTGTTTTTTTGGTCTGGGTGATGACGCAGTGTCCCAACAACCAATTACGTGAAGGCAAACAATGCACATGAAGTTGTCCCATTACCCCAATGTGTGTCTCTCTCTCTCTGTGTGTGTGTGTGTGTGTGTCAGCTGCTGTCAGGACTGAAGATCACTCACTGACCTCATCAGGACTCAGATTGTGTGTCTCTTCAAGCTCTGTAATGTCAGGTGAGTGTTGTGCTTCTCTCTTGTTGTTGTTGTTGTTGTTGTTGTTGTTGTTGTTGTTGTTGTTGTTGTTGTTGTTGTGTGCTTCATCGCATCTGACTCATTATTCCCTGTTGGTTGTGTCTCATCCTGGTTTGTGTCTTTTTGTCCCAGATCAAGTTAAAGAGCTCGTGTCAAAGTGTCTCCAGGCTCGGGTCATGGCTTACTGTCCATACAGCCGCTTCCCTGTCGGTGCTGCCATACTGACAGCAGATGGCGCTATAATCACAGGTAATAACCAACAGGTCTCTGTACAGCTTTAAAAACCTGGTGATGGTGAGTGAGATCAAGTGTTGTACTTAAGTACACGTTTTCAAGTACTTTTATTCTACACGTTATCTCTTCTTAATTCAATTCAGTATTTTTTACTTCACCCTATTCATTGTAAATTATAATATTATGTATATTGCGTCCGAAAAAGTTTGAATGAGTGACTTCTACATGTAGGGAAATACTTTTAAATTGTGTTTATTTATAAAATGTTTGGTTACTGAAGTAAAAGATAAGGAAATGTTTTCTTCTACTTAAATGTATCCTTAAAATAAATGAAAATTTAAGCGAAGTGGTAGAATACATTAATATAAGTACCATGATTATAGTAATAGTAATAGTAATAGTTTGTAATTGTATTTCTTACCTTTAACACTATTTGCAGATACAATATACTTTACACCTTCTATTCCATTTTTTAAATTAAAAAAATAAAAATGTTATTGCTAATCGAGACATAAAGAAAAATGTCTTCCACCTCTGAAATTCACCAACAAAATAAATAAAATAATTCAATTTGAGTGAAGAGGTTCAATTTGACTGTAAGTACATTTACCTAATATTATGATAATTATGAAAAATTATATATATTTAAAACCAGGAAATGTAAAGGTAGAGAGTGTGAACACTTCTTCTTCTTTCACCGGGGCCCAGGCTGTAACGTGGAGAACGCCTCCTTCGGCCTGACTGTGTGTGCCGAGCGCACGGCCGTGCAGAGAGCTGTGGTGGAGGGACACACACAGTTCAGGGCCATCGCTGTGACATGGTGAGAGTCTGTGCAGTCGCACTTTCGACACATGAAAAGCTCCATATTTTTAAGCATTCACCGTCTCCTCCATACAGCGACATCAAAGATCGCTTCGTGGGCCCGTGTGGAGCCTGTCGACAGGTTCTCATGGAGGTGAGGCAACTCTTTTATCACCAGTAGACAATCATTGTCCCCTGATCTGAACATGATGCACCGCAAAGACTTTCACAATCAGAGGAAGTTGTTTCTGACCATAATTGGAAAAAAGACCCTTAATTAAAAAGCATGTGGATTCAAAACTACAACACATTTATTCTGCATTTTGATAAGACTGGGAATGAACATGTTGGGAGTTTACATTCTACATTTAGCTGCTCAGACACATGATTGATGTTTTATATATTAGATATATTAAATCTAGAGTTTTTCTGTTACCTGAATGATTAAGTACATTTTGATGTAGTATAGTGTTTTTGTATTCAGGCTGAAGGTGTCACCTTGTCACTCAGAAGGATTGATATGTTTGTGAAGTACCGAGAAACTGTGATATGATAATAAATCATTCCTCACAATATAATTATCCCTGTTTCTTTCCATCATCCTCACATGAATCCCGTCTTCCTCTCGTACATGTTGTTGTTTTCTCTTTCCTCACTGTGCATCTCTCTCCGTCACCAGTTTGGAACTGACTGGACCGTGTACTTGGCCAAGCCGGACGGATCGTACAAAGAAACCAGCCTCAGTGAACTGCTGCCTCTCGCCTTCTCACCGGAACATCTCGCAAAGAACTGATGATGGATTCTCAAAACTTACACTGATGTTATTGTTATGAGGAAAAGGAAACAATAAGGAATTATGTTTGTTATCATCTTCTTTTGAAGTTGATTTATAGAAAATGAAACTTCAAAAATAAAGTGTATTTTTTCCCTTAAACATTCGTCTGATTCTTTATGAATTGTTACTATTAATGCTAGTAGTTATAGTATTATTAGGTAGTAGTAGTAGTGGTAGTAGTAGCTGTATTATTAATATTGTTATTATCATTGCTATTATATTTGTCGTAGTATTGTTGGTAGTAGTTATAGTATTAGTAGTAGTAGTGGTAGTAGTAGTTGTATTATGTTATTATAATTATTTTATTTATTAGTAGTTATTGTATCATTATAAATTCATAATGATTATCATAATTACTACTATTTTATTATTTTTATTTGTATTACTATAACTATGATCTGTATTATTATTATTATATTTAGTGTTTATTATATTCAGATATGTTCGCAAAGGTGACGTTGGAAGAGATTGTGTCACATGATAAAAGTGGGCGGGTCTCGGGGCTGTTTCCGGAAACATGGAGGCTGTGCTGAGCGATGTGGTCGTCCCGGAGGACCTTTTAGTGAGTTTCCACTTGATTCAACGTGTTTCTCTTCATCTAACAAACACAACACACACCTGCTGCGAGGGCCGCGTCACACCTGAGTGGTTTGTAAACGCTGACATTCGGGTTAAATGTGACGTATCGAGTAGGACTTTGACGCGTCACTTAGCATGCTAATGCTAACGATCGTGTTTTTGTGATGACAGGCTTTTTGAGGTTTGAGCTTGAAAGCGTCAACGATCAGTGAAGATCACGTGATTCGAAATGTGATGTTACTGTGTCACTTGACTTCCTGCTCGTGGGATGTATTTAAACCTTTTATATATATTTAAATACACTCTGTGGTTTAAACATGACGGAGGAATCAGGTCCGAGCTCCGTGTCCGACCCTTTGTTTTGTTTCTGTTTGAGCAGAAGTTCGAGAAGAAGTACAACAGCGAGCTGGCGAAGGGAGCCGTGTCCAAAGACACCAAGTTCGAGTACGCCTGGTGTCTGATCCGCAGCAGGTTCTCCGAGGACATCAAGAAGGGGATCGTGCTGCTGGAGGGTGAGTGACAGCTGGGGCTTCATTCTCAAAGTGATGGAGACTGTGGTAAACCTATGGAAGTCTGCTGTCAACCTGCAATATGTGGAAACACCCAAGAGGAAGTTTTACATAATTCACTTGGACATTTTACAGCTAAAAAACGTATAACTATTACTTCTATCATTATTTATTTATTTTACTAGAACCTGAATTATGTATTTCAGTGAAATCTGACAATATGAGGCTTTTACAGTCATATCAGTCCGTGTGTTTATGTTTTCTTATGTGAAAAGATGTGTAAAAGAATAAACAAAGCATAAAAGATTTTGTATTTATGTTCAAAGTCATTTTTTTAATTTAAATTCGATATATTTGGTTGGATTTTATCCTAATTTCAGAAAACATAAGAAATGATCAAACTATCAAAATATCAGATTGTTGTGAGATACTGGTTTGCATGTTTATAATTTTTCATGGTTTTAATTTTTCTATATCAATTGCAGAGCTCGTTCAAAAATCCTCCAAGGACGACTCCAGGGACTTCCTGTTCTACCTGTCGGTGGCCAACTACAGACTCAAAGTTAGTGTGGTTCCCTTGTGCCAGTTTCTTTAACTGAAAGCTTTTGTTATCGTTTCTACCTGGAGCTTCACACATTTTTTTTGTTATTTAATTTTTGTCATGTTTAATGTTCCTCTTGCAGGAATATGAAAAAGCCCTGAAGTACATCCGGACCCTCAAGAACAACGAGCCAGGGAACAAGCAGGCTCTGGAGCTGGAGAAGCTCATCGTCAAGGCTCTAAAAAAAGGTAAACGAGACAATAAATAATAAATGTTAATATAATTAGTTTCCTCTTAATTGGTTGAATTTAACCTACAACACGGATGTTCGCCTATTTATCACCTAGATGGCTTGGTTGGCATGGCGATCGTTGGAGGAATCGGCCTGGGCGTGGCCGGTTTAGCGGGACTCATCGGCTTGGCGGTGGCGAAGGGAGCTTCCAAATCCTAACTGGGAACTGAGATGACGTGCTAGACTCCCACACTGACCCTCCCCCTGCATAAAGAAATAATAAAAGCTGAGCGGAGAAAGTTTGAACTACAACGTGCCAGTGATTAACCTGCTCTCATATTTTAACAGGGTTGAAAGTCACTCTTCATGTATACATTACTTTGCTATCTGCTCACCGTACTACAGCATGGCACCTTCATAGTACTTATGTAAATAAATTAGGATAAATCAGTATTTGCATTTTAGCCTAAAAAACCCTAAGTTGACATCTACATTTTTTGGACATATGTTTGTAAGAATACAGATGTGGAATCTGTATTTTCATTATTTGTTGACATGGAATGTTTTGGAAAGTGTTGCTGGTGCAGAGGGAAGTGCGGCTGTGTCATGATAAAAAGGAAGAGTCATTAGTTTCCAGGTAATAGTGACTCGGCAAAACTGCTTTTAAAAAAGCTGCTGCTTTGGGAAAAGAACTTCATTTTGTTTTGTTCTGAAAACAACTTTAAGTTGAAAGATGCAAATCCCTTATTTGAACTAAATACATTTATTCATGTGATCTGCCCTTTAAACATTCATCTGTGCTGCATTCACTGACCTGTGTTTTCATGTGGAATAAATAAAATAATTTAAATATAAAATGATTGTGGAGCTTTTCACTGACGTCACTGTTTGTATTTGAGTCTAACACATATAATTTGTATTGAATAGAAGAACAAAAAATACTAGAGAATAATTATAAAATGAAATAATAGAAAGGAAAAGCAGCAAAGCCTCTAATTGAGAAGCTTGAACCTTTCACTTTCAAAATGGTTGCCAATTAATGACCTGTCAATTAACTAATCAAGCAAATGTCTATTGACTTAATTTGACTATTTCCACAGATAAACTGTGAATTGAAAGTTAATTCAAACGGCTTTTCCTCAGTTTTGTCTTGATTTACAAGTAAAGTTTCTCCTTTTTGAAATATATGCTATAACATAACAAAGCCAGTTTAACAAAGTTGTTGCATCATCTCATATTCCTGCTAAACTTATAATCATTCATTTCATGATCTATAATCTGACATTTCTGATCCAACACACAGGATTTCGAAGTAATCTTATCACATTTCTTGATTCAAAGTGCAATATCAGATTTATTATGTGCATTGATGTCTTTCATTTGTAATAACACACCTTTTGTCTTATCAACATTTCACTTTAGCACAGTCCTTCTATTCTATAACACTGTCGTCTTTATGAACTCGTCACCTTGAGTGTGTCCTTTGTGTTCTCAAGTGTTACAAAAGGCCGATGGGGTAATTTTCCATTTCTCTATTACTGCAGTGGATCCATTCATCCAAAGTCATTTTCACAATGTTCTTTTTATTGATGTTGCAAAGTCCAGGATACAGTTGCACTCTTATCGCTGCCATTTATTGACTCTAAATTTACAGTGAAGCTCTGGTGGACACTGTGGAGGAGGACTGGGGGTGGGGGGGTCTATTAGGATCATTATCTACTTGAGACTGAATCGTTCATATTCACACTGGAAAACGTGCCTGGCCTAGTTCAGGTCGCCGCTGCTCATCCTCACATCTTGACCCACAGTGGGTGGGTGGGTGGGTGTGGGGTTGGCGCCGCCAGCCTTTACGACAGGAGGCCTTATTGAGACTATCAGTGGTGAGTGGCGTTATCAGCCTCGTGGGGTGTTACTCATTAACCCACCTGACAGCACCGAAACTCCCCCAGGGACATATCGGTGACAACATCTTCTCTGGTGTGGAAGAGGTGATCGAGTGGGCGAAGGCAAACACGAGGGTGGGTGGAAGGCCAACCAAAAAAAAAGGATAGAAAAATCGATCCCATAAACAAACAGAGGAGAAGGAAATGAAACGTTTCCAAACTGAACCTGGAATCGTCTCAAGACTCTTCTCGTGATTTGAACATCAATGATTCATCGGTGTCGGGCTTCGCTGGGTTTCAGCTGCGAGGGCCAAACGTTCATTGACCCTCCATAGCTGAGGAATATTAATGTGTAATAAACCGGGAGGAGAGGGAGAACATGAGGGAACCGGACGGTCAATCAGAAGTTGTTCTGTAATCCAGCAGAACAGCAGCTCATTGGGTGTCACAGTGTCTTACTGCAGGAGGTGACAGACGCAAGGAAAGTACATTTATCTCACAATCCTTTGTGCGGTTAATGTGCACGTGAGATTTATGCCTTTCTTCCGAATGCACTGATTGTGTTGTTTGAAGAAGAGATAAACAATATTTCTTCACTTATTCTGGATTTTTCACTTATTTCTGCAGACAAAAAAACACATCAACAGTGGAAAAGGCCGTCGAGAACATCAAAATAAAACATCTTCTACAAAGTTTCTGTGCTTCTGTAGGATGAAGATCATTTTATCCATCGTGCTTCAATGCACTGGATACGATCACCTCCACCAAGGATGTGATGTGTGGTGATATCTGGGGATTTAAGGGGACTGTGCATCATTCTAGGTTCCATCCCATGGAATCAGGTTAAAAATTATCTGTTGATAAAATATGGGACCAATTACTATAACGTAGTATTGTACAAATTCGAAATTTCCCCCTTGACGCTGGCAGTGGAGGAGATGTGATCAGCAGAGTCATAAGAAATAATCTCCTGGTTGATCTTTGCACTAAAGTTTGAACCAATCCCTCTAGTTTCTGTACAATCATCCCTACAGTCGTGCTGATAACAGATGAAACGTGAGATAAGAGGAAGAGTCTTCCCTCGTCTCATCCTGTGTTCACACAGCCTATTTTTATTCACTTTTAAAACTGATCTTCAGGTGAAAATTACATCTTAAATGTTTAAAAACTGCAGCTATAGTAGCAAAATAGAAATAAAGCATTCTTCTTTAAGAATGAATTAAACAGGGTTTGTGCTACATCCATCTCTTAAAGGTCAATTTAAATGTTTTATTTGTTAATCCCTCTCTTCTGCTGCCTCTTCCATGTTGTGTCTCCTCCTCCCTTCTTCATCCCACTTCCCTTGAATGAGTCTTTTTTTCCTTGAAAGCACTTAACAAAGTTTACGGCCCTCTCTCCAGGTTTCTCACGATAAAGTCATTTTTTGAATATAGACAAACCAAAGTTAAGAGTCGTCTCTAAAAACACACAAACTCATCCACAACTATATGCTCAGCCAAGTGAGCTGTTAAAATCAGCTTCGCAAACACGCTCGGCCATAAACGGAGATGAAGTTTATGGAAGAGGGCATGATGTGGCGTTCCAGAGCAAATCACTGGAGCAAGCTAATAAACATTTTAATGACGCTTATCTTTATTGCCATCTGGAAAATTGAAACTTGCCATGATAGCCTTCTCTGTAATCTCTTTACAAAATCTTAAATATTTGCACAGTTTAAACACAGACTTTTTTCTCAGTAGCCGCATCCACAAAAGTTTATTTCAAGGAAACCTTGGCTCCTCCGACCAAAACTTATAAAAGAAGGAAGATAGTGCAAATCACATGTTTATTGATGTATTTAGCGGTGGTGAGGTTGTGTGTTCTTTTTATCCTCTATGATATGGATTTCAATTATATTTTACAACGTTTGCTTTGTCACTTCAACTGATTTACAGTTAACAAACACTTCTCAATCGGTTCCTGAAACCGATGAACCTCTCAGATCGGCGTCCATTTCTGGAACCTGATTCTCGAGCCTTCGATACAAATTAAGGGGTTTATTGGTTTTTAAATCTCCTGGCCTGTTATTATCAGCGCTGGGAACTCGGTGTGCTCAGCGTGGCCTGGATTTTGGCAACGATGACCCAGCAGCTATCAGGAGGATTATTAATGAAGGCAAGCAAACCCGGAAACTGCAGCAGGAACTGGACGAACCCACAACCTTTGTCTGCTGCTTACGTGTGACTTTGCTCCTTAAATCAAAACAGTTAAACGCTGCTGAAACTTTTCCAAATATTATAAAATACTGGGTGAGGCTCTGGGTCATTGTCCCCTCGTGTCCTGTGGCCTAGAGCAAATCAAACCAATAAAATATACATGTCATTATACTGTTGAATTAGTATGTGCTGCGTTTGATGCATCTTCAGAGAGAAACTTTAAGAATAAACCAGCAAATATCATCAAAAATCACCTAAAAACTTAAAAGAATCCTGTAAAACACTTGATTGTTCATCATTATCACTTAAAATCAGGGGAAATGTGGACAAATCTTTGCGATCAGAGGAATTTCTTACGTAGAAAAATATGAATATGTCTAATAAACACACCTGACAACATACACAGTGCAGCGTCATTACACACATGATCGACCATTGGACCCTGAGAGTGAGCCGATAAACACCTGCTCAGTTTCAGGGGTGTAAAATGCAAAAAGAAAAAAAAAGTTGAGGAAAAAGAAGTGTGTGTGTGTGTGTGCGTGTGCGTGTGTTTGTATGTGTATGTGTATGTGTGTGTGTGTGTGAGGGAGAGAGAGAGAGTGACACGAAGGGGAGGAGAGAAAGCCAGACATAAATGATTATCCATATCTGCTGAGTTGGACACATTTCACAAACGCCCCACACACCCTCACACACACACACTCACACACAGTCACACACACTCACTCACACACACACTCAACCGAGAAGTCTCCTCAGATGTTCTGACTTTTCAACACAAGTCACATCCGAATCATTCCATTTCTGGATCTGGACACACTTTTGCTCGGCTGCTGGACCAAGGAGGGGGAGCATGGATCCCATCGTGGAAGTGGTGGCCCTGGTCCTGGGGTTCATTGGGTGGGCGATGCTGGGGATCGCCCTGCCCAACCGTTACTGGAGGACCTCCACCGTGGACGGGAACGTCATCACCACGTCCACCATCTACGAGAACCTGTGGATGTCATGTGCGACGGACTCGACCGGGGTGCACAACTGCAGGGAGTTCCCTTCTCTGCTCGCTTTAAGTGGTACGTTAACAAAAAGAACAAGATTCATTTTGAATTTGTACCAACAAAACATCAATTATAGATCATTTCGACTAAGAATAATTACAGGGAAACATATTACACAACTAGATGCACCGGGTAAAGGCCAATTTCAATGGTTTTATAGGCCCTCGGACAGAGCCAGGTAGAAGATGGTTAATCCAGCTGCTGGCTTTTTGATTCACGTCATCTCCAGGTTACATCCAGGCGTCTCGAGCCCTGATGATCACGGCCATAGCGTTTGGCTCCATTGCACTGTTTCTTGCCCTGGTTGGAGTACAGTGCTCCAAGGCAGGAGGGGAGAACTACGTCCTGAAGGGGAGGATCGCCGGCACTGCAGGGGTCATGTTCATACTCCAAGGTAAAGACACAACTGTGAAAATCAGAGGGATTGGATCAAAAGTCAGGAAAGCTGTTCTTTCTGTTGACTCTGGTAATAATGACCTCCTAATACACCAGCATATAAATTCAGTTTATGGGGGAATATCTCCTAAAATCACTCCTCCCTCGTCCTCCCTGCTTTCTCAACGATTTAAGAATATTTGTGGGATGTTTTATATCAACACAGGTTTGTGCACGATGGTCGCGGTGTCCTGGTACGCCTTCAATATCACTCAGGAATTCTTTGACCCGTTCTACCCTGGGATAAGGTAAGACAGTGTTTGGCTGGGGGGTTGGGGGGGTTGGAAAAGGGACACCTGATGTGAGTGTTGGCTGACTGTGCACGCCGTGTGTTGCAGGTATGAAATAGGAGAGGGGCTTTACATCGGCTGGTGCTCGGCTGTGCTCGCCATCGCTGGAGGGGTCTGTCTCACCTTGTCCTGCAAACTGGGGAGGGGGGAGCAATAGTAAGTTCAAGCTGAAGCGTTCGGTCCGTCTCTGTCTTTATCTACAGGATAATAACAATTTGAATTCATTTAAAAAACGATTGTTTGCTTTTGTGTCCACAAGTATTAACACACATGTTTATGGCATCAAATTGTTATCAAGCTTGATACCAGGAGGCCTCTGCAACTACAACATATCATAAATCAGAGGCATGTGGTGCTTGATGAGTCATGATCGCAATTGATTTATTACCTAGTTACCTGTGTCAAACATTTTAAAGGTCAAATGTACAAGATCTAAAAACGTTAACTTTATCCTTGTAAAGTTGAGTGATGGTCTTGAGCAAAGATTGCAACTCACGTGTGTGTGTGTGTGTGTGTGTGTGTGTGTGTGTGTGTGTGTGTGTGTGTGTGTGTGTGTGTGTGTGTGTGTGTGTGATCTGAGCCCCTCTGTTTAGCTGCCCTGGCTGCATGTTTATATTGGTGCATGTTAAACTGGGAAAGGTCAATAAAGCAAGATAGTTCCAGCCCCGATTGGTCGTTAAGTCAACATGACAGCCTGATGGATGTGACGACTTTCAGAGCACCTGCACAACCACAATGCTGCTGAAACACAAACACCATGGCTACACCTTACATTTTGGGCAAAGTTATGCTAAAGATTCAAGTTATGCTAAATTGCTGCTGGGCAGGTTCACTGAGTTTCCAGAGCTTGAAAATACCTCTTAAAAACCTGTCCTACAAGGAGAATCTGAAACTGGAAAGAGCACAAACCAAGAATATAGGGCTGTGGACTATCTTTATTCAGTTGTGTTTCTTGTTGTGTGTTTAGTGAACACTTTAATTGGGTTAAGCAACACCTTCCTGAGAACATTAATGTAGAGGTGAGTAGTTGAGGCCTTAGATTCTGTTTCCAGGGCGACATCTAGTGGCAATGAATATCACACGTACAACCTTTAGTAATTCAAATGTGCATGAGGAAATAGAAATGGTGGAAGTTGCAGTGAATAGGATTTGGCGCCCCCCAGTGGTGGGACAAGAAAGATGCTGCTTCAAATAAGCTGGACTGAACCATTTCCCACCAGAACTCAACAGAGATAATAACAAAACATAACTGTCTCGTACTTTTATTGTGAAATATGGTATGAAAAGCACATTTGTAAATATTCCATTCCATTGAGCTGCTTCACTTTCAGGGGTCTTTGTTATTGCCTGATCAAATCTAAGAAATGCTGATTGACCCTGAGGGAAATTAAATATCTTCTCTGTGTGACTGACATTTTTCTTTTTCACCCTCTTTCCCCCCCCCTCAGTCCTTTGCCATATCAGACCAGAGGAACCGTATACTCTGGAACTGCTCAGGACAGAAGTGTGGCTGCCAGCACTTACGGCCGAAATGTTTACGTTTGAGCCGACTGTGAAGCCAGAACTATGTCGATCAAATCTTCCTTCATGTGGCCGGGTCACTTTCTGTTGATGCACCTGACATGTCCAAGTGTTTTCCACTCTCTGCTGACTGCCATGCATCCAAACACAGCACCCCACCCGGACTGTAAATAACCACAATTACAAGTGTGTGTTCTGTCTAATGGAATAGTCGCCTCCATGTTGTAAAATTTGTACAAAGCATCTTCTCACTGTTTGAATGCAAAAACCACACCAAAATGTTTGCAGTGATTTTATTTATGTTCCTTTTTGCATATTCACTTATTCACAAGAAGTTCAATCATGTAACGATCAACATACACACTCAGACGTTTGTAAGGGGAAGGTCAAGGGCGTGATGATTCAGGTTTTTCTCTCTGTGTTGTTTTATACAGTTCTGTTTTTGTTTTTAGATATGATCTGTGTGAGATGGTGGAGGACACGCTATCTTTGTTTGGATGATATTTCGGTTGTTGTTTTTTACGATTGCACACAATAAAATGTATTATACTTCATATTCCTGCGATGAAAGTCATTTTTTTTTCTATCCAACAGGTTAAATTATCATAAAAATGCATATATACGGCAGCCATAATTTCCCATCTATAACCAACATTTAGACAAGAATGTAGAGATGATTGAATTAATTAGAATCATATTCAAAGGGTGTTACATTTATGCTTTAGAAAATACTGGATATAGTAAAACTTAAAGCATAAATTGACACAACGGTTGGATCAATACCCAAAGAGTCAAGTAGAAAGGTTTCTCTTAAATTTTTTTATTATGATATACATGAAATATTGTGTCATCTCAACTCTATGGAGATTAATACTACCTTGATTTTTCAGTTAACATAACATAGTTTGACCAAAGTTGGATGATTAGCCCAAAAAATATGGATTTATTATAATTCCTCTGTGCATTGTCCAATCAGTCCCAAACCTATTATTATTTTAATTTAATATTTTAAGAAATATTAATATTTATATTAATATAATCCTAAAACCTTTAACTTTCAGTTTCTGTGCAGAGGAATACCCACCCTATTAAAATAGTCTGACCAATGAGAGCGAACCACGTTTCCAGCTGAACCCGGATCAGCGCTGTTGTGGACCAATCACAGACATGTAGGCCAGAGGGGGGCGGGGCGGAGGTTTCCTTGGATTTGAAGTCATCAGCTGTTCAGTTTCTCTTCCGTCACGTTGTGATTAGATGTTTAAACTTCACGTAAAGTCCAGATGTTCCAGATGTTCCACGAGGGAAACCGCTGTTGAAGAGTTATTCCATATTTTTTTAATATTTCATAGAGGAGGAGGGTTGATGGGAACCTTTCTGTGGCGTATCTGATTTCCACCCGGACCGCTGTCACGCAGGGATCGTAAATACAGCTCCTCCGGCTCCGGCTCGGACACAAGCGATGAGGAGTTCAGGCAGGACATCCCCATTTCAATGAGGCACAGCGGGGGTTCGAGTCCAGGAGCCGGGCTGAGGGAGTGAACCAGTACCGGGGGGGGGGATGGAGTCGTGTGGCCGGGCCGGACTCAGCGGGGTCCTGTGCTCCCTGTCTCTGCTGTGTGTCATCCTGGACATCCAGCTGGACGGTGAGACTCCATTACAACACACACACACACACACAACGACCAAGACTCACACCCATTGACGCTGCTACACACTTACAGCTGGGTTGTGTTGATGACACTTGTTTAAAGTTAGCTGACGTGACAAGTTCACAGGGTGTCGCCTGATCCCTCAAATTAAACGTCCGGTGGGTTAGATGTAGGTAAATAGGATCTAAAGGCAGTCATGTAATATAAAATAATCCTAGTGATGTTTCCACTAATGTCATTCAGCTTAATTGTATGAATTGTTGTTGTTTTATAACCCTAGAATAAACCCTTTATATTTAAATGCCTTATATTTACATCAGGGAAGGGTCCATGTTTTTTGTACAGTAGCCCAATTTGGACAAACTTAACACCTTTTGAGTTTTTATGACAGCTGAAGGCCACCACAGGTTCTCCTCCATGTTTGGAAAGGAAGGGTGAGGTCAGGTGTTCAGCTGCAACACGCAACGCCACCACTAGATGTCACTAAATTCTGCACAATGAACCTTTAAAGGTTCTGCTGCAACCTTCAGTTGTCATAAGAACTCAGAAGGGGTTTAGTTTGTCCAGTAGGGGCTACTGTAAAAGAATCATGGCTGCCTCCATAGAGAGGATCTGCAAGTATTTCAATATATAAATATTGATATAAAGTAGCCATATAGGGAAATACAAAATATAATACAAACACGTGCATCGATCAGTATATTAGTCCGTACTACATGCAAATCACAAACTGTTTTAACTGCTTGAGTGCGATGACACCGGTTGTGTTTAGAGTTAAAGAAATTAAACAATATGATATTGTACATATAAATCTAAAAAAGCCTACGAGACAGACAGGACATAATTAAACAGTTGCAGTTATTTATATTATTTTTGCCGTCCAGCCGCAGCTCATGCAGTTTTATGTTCCAGGCGTCTTGGGGGTGACTCAGGTTGAGATCGAGCACCACTTGGAAATGGGCCGCAAACTTTTGGCAGCCGGTCAGCTGGCAGAGGCCTTGTCCCACTACCACTCTGCTGTGGGTAAGGTTACACACGGCGACCCGCAGACACACACACACACATTTTTCCACTGCTATCTGACATTTATAGTCTGTATCTTTGCTCTTTTAACGATCATCCGACTCACTTATTGTTTGTTTTGATATTTTCCAGAGGGAGACTCTAAGAATTACCTGACCTACTACAAGCGAGCTGCGGTTTTCCTGGCACTGGGAAAATCCAAATCCGCTCTGCCCGACCTGACCAGAGCCATCGAGCTCAAGCCTGACTTTTTGGCTGTAAGCTCACCTGCTCACTCGCCACCAGAAAGATGATCAGTCTCTAAAATCTTGTTTGTTGTTTCCTTGTCTCCTGGGGATCTCTCACACCTCCTCTTCTTGTCATCCCTTTACTTTCTTCCACTTTCAGGCCAGGTTGCAGAGAGGGAATATCCTGTTAAAGCAAGGAAGCACACAGGAGGCCTTGGACGACTTTGAAGCAGTGGTGCGTTAAACGTTTCCCATCCTAAATCATGGTTGTTATCATTTTAATCTTTTGTCGACTGTCGTTAAAGGAGAAATCTATAATTTTTTTTAGCTGCAGCGCTCTCCAGACCATGAGGAAGCTCACATCCAGTTCCAGAATGCCAACGAGCTGGAGGAGCTGCAGGAGGCCGCCCATGCTGCGTACCACCAAGGAGACTACAACGCTGCCATCAACGAGCTGGAGAGAGTCCTTGAGGTGTGTGTACACTTCTAGTGGCGTCTACAGAAAGCGTCAGGTGGAGGAAGATGACTGAAACTTTTTATATTCTTTGCATAGTTAAATGAATTTGCATATTTCTGCTCACCGCCTTTCTCCAGTTATCTCCCTGGGATCCTGAGTCGCGGGAGCTTCGCGCAGAATGCTACATCCGGATGGGGGAGCCGCAGAAAGCCATCCAGGATCTGACGCCCACAGTAAGGCTGCGCAACGACAACCGCGCTGCCTTCCTGAAGCTCAGCCTGCTCCACTACAGCCTCGGAGAGCACCACGACTCTCTCAGGTGAGCTTCTTCAAACAAGACGTGACAGGCAGACATGCAAAACAGCTAATTTCCGTCTTCCAGAGCAGCCTCTGTACTCTGGATTTGTTTAAAGTCAAAATATACAGTAGCTACCTTCACATCCCCCACTCCTCTCATCCTTCTGTCCGTCCCTCTCTGTGCAGTCACATCCGAGAGTGTCTAAAGCTCGACCAGGATGACAAGGAGTGTTTCAGCCACTACAAGCAGGTGAAGAAACTCAGCAAACAGCTGGACGCAGCAGAGGAGCTCATTCATATGGAGAGGTCAGTTCTCCTGTAGGATTTGTGCCCTTGTTCCTCCTGAATTATAATGTTCTTACATTTTATTTATTTCACGCATCTGAAACAGAAACAACTTTTTATTCTTTTAATCAGGTATCAGGAGGCCATTGATAAGTATGAGTCGGTGATGAAAACGGAACCTAACATTGTTTACTACACCAACCTGGCCAAAGAGAGGATCTGCTTCTGTCTCGTCAAGGTGAGGGAGAGAGAGTTTGTTCTCTTAAAGGTCTCTGTGGATTTCTTGCCAAGTGATGGAAGTTTTCGTTGTGACATATGGTGAAGAAGATGAGAACGTTTTAAATAGTCAGTCAGAGGTTTATGCCACGTCATTGCTTTTAATGCACGTTTTCCTTAGGGGTATGCAAGGTCCGATTTTTAGCTTTCCACCTCAGCTGGCATGAAACGTAGCCCTCCTACTGCTCTGCTGGTTCACGTTAAAGTCTTTTTATCTGAAATATCTCGTGCTTATCACCAACTCTAGATCAAGTTGGCTCCGGAGGCGATAGACGCATGTTCAGAAGCCCATCAGAGAACCCCCCGCAACACCAACGTCCTCCGAGACCGAGCGGAGGCGTTCATCCTCAACCAGGAGTACGAGAAAGGTAACAGCTTCACCAATGAGAATAAAGCTGCAGCAGAACTGGTTTAGAACAGGAAGCAGTGCGAGGAATTTATTCTGTGATCATGTTTAAATGTCTTATACTTGTTTTTGTCTCAGCGGTGGAGGACTACCAGGAGGCGAGAGAGTTCGATAGCGAAAGCAACGAAATCAGAGAAGGACTGGAACGAGCACAGAAGCTGCTCAAAGTCTCCAGGAAGCGAGACTACTACAAGATCCTCGGTGTCAGCAGGTGCCCACCTCACTTCCTGCTTCACTCTGTGTGTCGGACCCTGTGATTCATGAGCGTATAAAAGAGTTTGATTTACTTCCTGTGGACTGACATCCAACTGCAAACCAGGCCACTGCAAATCACACGGACTGATGAACTTTCCTCTTTCCTCAGGAGTGCCAACAAGCAGGAGATCATCAAGGCGTACAGGAAGCTGGCACAGCAGTGGCATCCAGACAACTTCCAGCTAGAGGCCGAGAAGAAGGAGGCGGAGAAGAGATTCATCGAGATTGCATCAGCGAAAGAGGTTCTAACCGACCCAGGTCAGGAGCTCAATACTGTATTCTAACTTGAGGAAGAGTCGGTTTCAACAGGGTTCAGGTTATGTGTCATGTTCATATGTGTGAAAAAGCAAAAGGTTGTAGCGTGGTGAATGGCAGTAAATGAGAAATTATTATTATTTGCTTAAGATATGTGTTCATAATTCTATTAGTTCAAAGTGTCATTATTCAAGTAAATTTCTACCAGATCCTCTCAGATCCATTTGTATCTTTCCATCTTACATCTTTGTCCCCTTCCTTTCCCCGTTGTCTTGTCAGAAATGAGGCAGAAGGTCGACGCTGGCGAGGATCCACTGGACCCAGAAAACCAGCAGGGTGGTGGAGGACAACAGAACTGGCCTTTCCACTTCAACCCGTTTGATTCTGGGGGCAGCTACAGCTTCAAGTTCCAGTACAACTAGACCGACTAGGAGGAGGACTTTACGGACACACCGACGGTTGGAGGGGTGGGGGTGGGGGGGGTTCATATCGGACGGAGGAGACATTGAAAGAAGATTAATGGAGGCATCTTTCTCCAGAACTTTTGTTTCAGCCTGGAAACTGTTTTGTGGGTTACTGATTATTCTTTTCGTGCCGTGTTTGGACGGCAGAGGTTTGAGTTTTTTAGTAAAAGAACCTGGACATTTTACCACAAAACTAAGGACAGAGTGACTTGTGGCTACGATCCTTAGGAATGAAACGGTGATGGTTGAAGGGATTGGACTTCTTTTATGTTTTTGGGACGTCTGCTCTTATTACTAATTTCTCTCTTTGTGCCATTTTTTAAGACTTTATTGAGGAACTCAGTTTTTTTTAATGCAGTAGCTTCTGCTCGTACAGAGATGACTGTCGGTTTGTTGGTTTTCTCCTCCCCAGAGAAACTAGATCTGTTGCTTCTAATGAAATCAAAAGTCACATGTTGTCATTGAGCTTCTATATTAATGTGAAACTCTAACAGGAAACTTGTGGCTGTAGAAGCCCTGAAATCCTACGGATCTTAAATCTCTGAAGCCGCTCTGTGAATGTTTTAAATTTTGCTTTAAAGTACCATAGATTTTTCCTTTGTACAGTTACTGAATTGGAATAATGTGTAAAGTTTAGTTAAAAATATATAAATTTTTTCATGGGCCATATATTGAACTGTACGATGGAGTATTAGAAAAAGAAATTGAGATTTTGAGTAAACATTTGTGATTTATTTAGAAATAAGTCATCATTTTCAATATCCGCATACTTAATAATAATGTGAAGCTCATGAGCCAAAAGATTAAGTATTTTAGTTGTGAAAACTCCTGTGAAGTAAAACAAGATTCTATCATCACAGGTTGATTTTCTAATATTTCCCTCTAAAATGACACATCGCCTAAAATGAGAACTTAATTCTCATAATCTCCAATGTTTTTTCTCCAAGTGGCCCCAAATACTCCATCGTACAAATGTGAACATTATGGCTGTAACCAGATTTGAAAAGTGGCTTGAAAACAAAGTAAGTAACATAGTTCACTATTTATTGCACAAAGTTGTGGCCCCTGATGACTGAGTGAACAACTGTTAGATTTCTCTTCTCCATTTGACTCCTTTCTAAGCAAATCTTTGAAGTTATGCACTTTGACTGTATTTGAAAAAAAGAAAACACTCCGTGAGCTCCACCCTGAAATGTTACTGCAGAGACTATTTACAAACCGGGTGTGTCTTCAGTGGCTTATCTGATGGAGTCATAGATTAGGTCTCAAAGAAAGTACACACGTCTAATGTTATACTGGATTTGGTCCAACAGGTTGCACTGAGACACAAACTAAAGATGGAATCAAAGTACTTTACTAATTGGGATTCGTTTTACTGACTTGAAAGACACAACTGTTTAAACCATGACGGTTTTTTTCTCAGTTTGTTTTTGCACAATTTAAGTTATTCTGTCAAAGTGACTGAACCTGCTTCTGAATCCCATCTACTTTTTAAACATTGTGTGAGGACATGTTGACAGGCTCTTTGTATTTAAAATCAACCGAGTAGGACTGTTTGGTTTCTGGGGTTTTCCTGTTGTAGGCAACACCGATTGTATCTGTTGCCAAACAGCTGACATGTTCAAGTGTATTAAAATACTGACACAATCAAACTTCCTCATTCTGTACAACATAATACGAGGCGAGCAGGGAGAGCAACACAAACTGTGTCAAATACAGCTATTTATTTATAAAACATCACAACAAAGACACAACCTGTACACGGCACTGAAACACCTTTTCCACACACATCAAGGTATCTGCTGTTTGCCCACTTATCAAACACACATGTTGTAGCTGCACAGCTGTCACGGCTTCTTCAACCATGGAGGGACGTGGTAAAATCCAGGATTCTGTTGAAAAATCCTCCACAGCACATGTCCTGAGGTCTCTGGGCTCAGCCACAACCTTACATCATGGCTCGGTGAGCGTCAGTCACATGAATGCAACACAAGTGTTGTTCAAGCAGCCAGGGCTCCGTCAGTGGTTCACCCCAAATCCGTCTGTGTCCTCCAGACTGTCGGCCTCAACCTCGATGGAAACCACGTGGTGACCGGGGATCATCGCCAGGCCCAGGACTCGGGGTTCACCCTGGGAGAACGTGTCTGCAGAAATAAGATCAAGAAAAAATCCAGTTGAATTATTCTGAGTCTTAAAACGTGAGCAGCTCATTTACACCTGCTTCTACCTTTCAGAACTCACTTTGTTCTCTAATAACATGTCAAATTTTAACCCTTAAAGTTTATTCCTGACCTTGGAAATAACAATAAGTAAAGTAGAATTAAATCTCCATGGTAACGTAGGCGGAAAAGGAGACATTGAATTAAAAGTGCATTTGGCTGATATTGTCATAAAAGTCAGAATCCACAACAAATGACCTAGATCATGAATTTCTTTCAAATAGCCAGTCATAGCAATTAGGTGAATAACTAATTAATAATTATCTGGCTAGCAAGATGCTCACGGTTGGTTCTTGCTGTTGCTGTATTAGTGTTTTTCTGCCATGATATCACTCTCATGCAGGTGAACCAGTATTTTACTCTGGTGTCAAACTGCTTCATGATGGAAAGAGCTCTTTAAACCTGTGGACTTGAGAAACTCCTGAGCCGAGCCCAGGATGACGTTGCAGTCCCGGTCCGTGCAGAGGAAGAGTCCCACCAGGGTGCGTCCGTCTGTCATGCGGATCTTCATGTTCTTGTTCAGGAGCCCCTCCAGCTTGTGCCTGGCCTGGTAGGACGAGGACATTCCAGGCTGCTCCTGTGGGTCGACAGAAAATAAACAATGGACTTTAGTGGATATTTAATTAAAGCTGTTAATTGGTACTTTTTAATTTAATAAATGACCAAAATAACACGTACATTAGATGCTTTTTTTTTAAATGGTTTTCAATTTTATCACTTAATAGATGCAAAGAACTTTATTTGAGATCTGATTATGATATATATTTACTTATATTGCTGACAATTATCTACAATAAATACTGAGACACATCTGTGTTTGCTGGTCTGTTAGCATTGAGACACACATGTTTTATAATCATACACACTCAGGAACATGTGCTCTGTATGACCTCAGATTCATATTTACAATCTTAGGGTTATGTATGCAATAATAAACTGGTAAATCTTATAAAATACAGCATGTTTGACAGGTGTAAAGATAGTGGGGCAAGCTAACTCGTTAGCCCCCAGCTACATGTTCAACTATAACCGAGGCCTTGATGCTAATAAAGTGTGTTTCAAGTCAAACAGGTTTATTCAGTCATTTAAACAATGACAACAATAATATAAAACTAAAATATTAATTACATACGTGACTGGAAGGTCCGTTTTCCTCCATCATTGACGCCATGGCCGCTTCCTCTTCTCCTTCTGCGTTTACGCACGGACGTATTTCACTGACGGACCAGCCTCCAAACCGGAAGCTCAGTATCCAGTTGTTTTCTTAAAGGGAACGACGCGTTAATAAAACATTTAGATTTAAGATGAAAGTTTAAAAAAATTAAGGGAAGCAACGAACCGACAGAATATTAAAAAAGAGAAGAGAAGAGAAGAGGTGAAGAAACGGAAACAAACTTTAACAAGTAAGAATTCATCTTTTAAACAAGTAAATATTTCACACCTGACCTTTAGCATCTTGTTTAGCTAATTGTGTTGATGGAGACACGTTTTTCCAGACACACAAATATTTCCACGTGAGCGTAAAGTTACAAGTTTCATTTTAGAAGAAGAAGAAGAAGAAGAAGAAGAAGAAGAAGAAGAAGAAGATGGTGACTCCTTTTGATTTCTCTTCATTTCTTCACAGGGACTTCACACAATCAATAGTTCAATTAAAATATTTGTGAGATAGATATTATTATAATATAGTCCAATTCAATACAAAACAAAATCGACACACACACACACGCATTCTATAGAAAAGTCCAGTGAGTCAAGTAGCACAACATTGGGCAAATTAGATCATTTATTTAGCTGATTATGAATTTAATTTGTCATTTTTAAGAGATCATCTTATTTTAATCCTTCTTCAAGTCTCCTGAACAAGTTACATTCTCAACAATTTCCAGAGGAGACAAAAGTATAAACTGTAAAAATGCTATGGAGATGATACCAGAAGTAATAGGATGGAAAACTGTCAAACAGGAGCACGTGAAATAGAAATAGAAACGTGGAGCTGTGTGGGTGCACATTGGTTCCACCCTGAATATGAAGAAGATGTTATTGTTTGGTCAAAATAATCAATGAGGAGGCAGTTTTCAGCCACATCCCTGATTTACTCATGTGTGTATCTTCTCCTCTCAGACTCAAACCTCTACAAGATCCTTGACTCTCCAGACGAGGGTTCATCCTGCTCCTGCTCCTGAACTTGAACTGACTGGACCGGTCTCGCTGGAGGGATGAATTTTGAAAGGTGGCACTGCGACACCTGTGCATCACAGGAGGTGCTGCTGGAGGTGAATGACATTCCAAACATATAATACAGATAACACATACTGGATCTGGACACCTGGGAAACTCGAATAATGGTTGTAAATGACCAGTGTCTTTATTTGACTTTGATTGAATATGACCTCTTTATTTAAATCTGTATATGAATGGACTTATGAGGCAATATGTGAGATTTACAGATTATTTTGTGCAGAAAATGAAACACGTCCTTCAGAGTCTGCAAATCTGAAAACAGCCGAAGACTCATAATTGGACTATTAGCTGACTCATGCTCCACTAGAATACATGTGAGACTTTTACATGGAACGCTTAGTTGGAATATGTCAGGGTGACATTCTTCTTCACATCCCCTCCTGCACACGTTGTTTAATCATGATCTGCTCCCTGGGTCGCTCGCTCTGCTCTGCTCAGCTCAGCTCTGAGCCGCTGTCTCCCTCTGTGTTCTGTCACATCGCATAAAATCTGTGTTAGCTGGAGTGCAGTACCCAGGGGAGGCGCTTTTCCCTCTCATCTCCGACATGTCTCCCCCGCCAAAAGGACACGGGGGTGGGTGAGTGGTGGTGGTGGCGCAGTCACAGCAACAGCACAGTAGTGCAGTGTGTCAGGGCCGCCAGCAGATCTGGCTCTCCCATAGTGTAGACACGTCGTCAGACACATGCACAGTCACTGCTACAGATACCCCCCTCCCTACACACACACACACACACACACACTGGGATGCTGCGGGTGAGGATATATAAACTACACACATACACTGCGGCCGTCTCGCCAGCCACGCAATCTGGCAACTGCAGACACCTCAGTGGCCAGAGGCTTTTTCGGGGATGGGAGGTGGGATTGGTTTGCACTTTCACAGCACAGATACACAACATCCCTCGTGTTTCTTTCATCGCATTGTCTCTCTCTCTCTCGCTCTCTCTCTCTCGCTCTCTCTCTCTCTCTCTCTCTCTCTCACTTGGCAGATGTGGCCGTTGGATCTGACACTAACAAATTCCTCCCTTCTCATTTGTGGCCGAGCCGGAGCTGTTCAGGCACCTGTTGCACCAGAGATAGACAGAGAGAGGGGGAGAGAGAGAGGGAGGGATGGGAGAGTGCACAGCCGATGATGCATAATTGAAATGCTTGTTTACATGGTTTCCAGTTATTGGTATGAAAGCCGTGGCTGACAGAGCTGCACGTATTGAGCAGACGAGAGCGCAGGTGAGGAGAGGAAGCAGAAGTGGTGGATGGCTCGGTGTAGCGGAGGTGTGGAAGGAGGAGCTGTCGGGATGCAACACGTTAAATTGAGACTCTCACCTTCTGTCTCATTGTTGTCACTTCTCTTTTCCCTGTGTCTTGTCACATTAGACAGAAATATCCAGGGTCGGTACATCATTCTTTTAAAAGTTGCCGAACAACAATTAAATTAATTTTAGTTTCTGGGATTTGAAATGGCTTCATTCAAGGTTTTGGGCTTAGTTTAAAACTAAAAGTACCATTTGATTGCAATAAGGTTTGAATTAGATAAATAATCTTGGAAATTAGGGCACAGAGCAACATCCAATCAGGGGCCTTGCATCAGGGTCGGCAAATCAGCCAGGGGCCCGCAAAGTCCCACTAAAACAGTCTTTAGCTGTGATTTCTTGTCTTATTAAGTCCTTTTCTAATTGGTTTTCAATAACCTACTGCAAAAAAAAACGTTATGGCAACCGTGTATGAGCATAAGAGCATAAGTAAGACTTTTATTTCCATTGTAGTGAATTCGAAACTTATGATATATCTTATTCTTCTGTGTGAATAAGAAATATCTTTGACTGTACATATTTTGAGTCAGATTTGAGTTATTCTCTGACCCACAACTCCAGCTACGACAACTGTTGAAGCAAATCCGTTGTGCACAAGTATGAGGACGTTTCCCTGATTCTCTTTCTCCTTCGAAGGAAAAGCAAACTGAAGCAGCTGAATGGAATCCAGCCATAATTACTTCATATATGAGCTACACGTGTGCTTTTTCCTACTGTAACAATGTCTAATATGGAAACAGGTCAGTGCGACCTCACATCAGGCTGCTCAGATGTGTTAGTCCTCAGGTAAATATATTGTAATACAAGGTTTTCTGTCCAGATACTGTTTCAGACTTTCATTAGATTCATAAGAACAAAGGCCTATTCTACTCATAATCGACTTTCACTGCTCTGAGTAAATATTCAGTGGTTATAACGTATGATTACTGCATTAGTTGTTGCAGGTTTAATTAGCTTTTCCTGTTAGAATGCTTTAAATCTTTAAAATCCTTATTCCTGCTTGACATTTCATTCCCTTAACCCACACGGCTGCTCCTCCATGTTTTGTGTGCACCGGTGTCACACTGTCTCCTGTCTGGCCTCTTGTTTCATCGAGAGGCTTTTTGAATGTGAGCAGCAAATCAAAATTGCTTTTTGTCCAAACACACGAGCCAGGAGCAGAAACCGAGGGCTGGCCGGGGGGTGTGTGTGTGTGTAGGGATTCCCGTGGCCTCAGCGCCATCCAGTCCACTCGGCCCTCTGCGTTTTATCACAATCTGATTTTTAAAAATAACGTCTCCCGTGTGTGTTTATCAATCCACTGTCTGCAGGAACGCACCAGTCGCTCCGAGCTGCTTCAACATGGTGGGTTTCCTGCAGTTTGCATATTGTGAATCATTTTCATCCCCACCACAAGTAGTTAATTTTTAAGCAATACAATCTGATGTAAGTCTGGGCATGGCTGCGGCAGATTTTCCCAACCCCCCTCTCTCTCTCTCTCTCTCTTCTCTCCCTCTCTCTCTCTCTGAATCCCTCCCCAGCACACACACACACACACACAGACACACACGCGCACACACACGCACAGTGCTCCAAAATATTTCTTTCCACCACGGTGGGGGCTTCCAGTGAGACTATAAGGTGGCCATGTTTGATAGATGTGTGTCGGGCTCTGCAATGCAGGAAAGCGAGAGTTGTTGCGTGTGATCCTGCAAAAGTGACAGTGACACCAGGGGGAGTGGGTCGGATTCGTGACTGATCCGGACTTTGTCATGGGGGGGGGGTAGAGAGAGAGAGAGAGAGAGGGTGAGAAGGGTGTGTGTGTGTCTGTAGTGTGTGTGTGTGTGTGAGAGACAGAGAGGGAGGAAAGAAAGGCAGACAGTAAAGAAACAAACAAGTAACAATGTAACTCACATGCACTCGCGCAACCCCCCCCTTTTTTTTCTCTCTCTCTCTCTCCACTCGCAACAATGTGTACGTTTTCGCGGAGGGAGGGGGCGCGCACGGGAGAGACAGCCGCGCACAGAGGGAGGGAGGGAGGGGGGGCGCGTTCTGAAATAATATAGTCAGCCATTTTTTATGTAAGGGGATTTTTTCTTATTGGGGGGGTTGTTAAAAAATAAATATAAGAGGGCGGCCATCTTTGTTGCTCTGCCTAGTGTAAAATATTCCAAAACGCCCCCCACTCTCTCCCGTGCCGATTTGAATATTAAATAAATATCAAACATCGGCGCGAGAAAATCTCTTGTATATTTTTTTTTGTATAACCCCGCGCCGCTTTCCCGAGGAACACGAGGACGGATCCCGATGACAGGAGGATAATGTCCTCTCCGCTGCGCTCCTGCGAGGAAGACGAGGAGGGCATGGTGGTTAATTCCGAGGGAGGAGATTTCGATGAAGAAGACGACGACGGGGACCGAGACGAGGACGCAAGCGACATAAACTCTCCGGCGGCGCCTCGGGAAACTGCAACAGCCGCCGCCGCGCCAGGTAAAAAACAGACCAGGAGACGGGAGCGCGCACAGAGAAAAATAAAAACACTTTTACTTGTGCAGAAATGTGCAGGACAGTGTCCGGAGAGAAGCCGCAGTTTGTGTCTCACGTCCGGAGCGTCTCCACAAGTCCAGTGGGGTACAGTAGAGGAGTGCACATAAAATAAAAAACACTTTGACTTGTGCAGGAATGGGGACAGTGTCCGGAGAGCCGCCGCAGTTTTTGTCTCCACAAGTCCAGTGTGGTACAGTAGTGGAGTAGAGCACATCAAATGAAATAAAAAAATACTTTTACTTGTGCAGAAATGGGGACAGTGTCCGGAGTGCAGCTGCAGTTTGTGTATCATGTCCGGAACCTCTCGTCAAGTCCAGTGTGGTACAGTAGAGGAGTGCACATAAAATAAAAACACTTTTTACTTGTGCAGAAATGGGGACAGTGTCCGGAGTGCGGCCGCAGTTTGTGTGTCATGTCCGGAGTTCCCCCACACTTCCATGATGGCACAGTAGAAGATGGCATGCTCGTAAATCGGAAACACTTAATGCTAATAATAAAAATAATAATAACAATAATGATAACAGTCCTGATTCCCCCCCCCTAACATAGTTGTTGTACATACGTGTTGCTGAACACGCATGTATACACCTGTAGCTGCAACACAAGAAAAGACACACACAAGAGTGAAAAGCTCCACTTCTTTGTAAGAAAAAGCATGTAAATCCAGATGTGTTGTTTTTCTTCAATCCTCCAATAACTCTTCTCCACCAGCAAAAAGTTTTTAAAACCCACTTCAGTCCCAGCTGAGTGTAGTGGTCACTCAATACCCACCATGAAAAAGAGAGAGAGGTGGTGGTGGTGGTGGTGGTGGGGAGTTGTCCCTTAAATCCCTTTGACAGTTGCTGGTAACAAGGTCGCCCCTGGAGGCTCGTGCAGGCTGGAGACATGGACTCCTCTGGCCCCGGGCTGTGCATAAATAGAAATGTGCTGGATACCCATCTCCAGGGGAGGTGAAGCTTGTAGCCTTGCTCACATAAAAGCCCGGTGATGGTGTGAAATCGTGGACCCCCCCCCTTCCTTTACCCCTTTGTGGCTATGACAGGTCAAACAGGACACCGTCTGCTGCATGCTGCTCACTTCCAGGACATGAGGCTGCAGATCCCTCTGCTAGCTGAGCATACCTGCTCTCTATTAAGCTGTGTTATCACTATCATTATTATTTTTTGCAGGATGCACAGGAGTTCTGCAGCTAGATGGGATATTGGGGATTGGGTGATATGCACGTGACTTTCTGGAAGTTGCTGTGACAGAAGTTGTTTTTACAGGGGTGCAAAAAGTAGAGCACATCATCTATAACATGCATGGGCAAACACGGTGATACATTGGCTTGGATGCAATGCAGATGTGGTAGAAACACTTTTAAAGTCACAGTGCACGTGTCGTTAAAGGAGGAAACGTGAGCCTGCTCCGCGACACGATGGCTCAAAGTGTGACTTTCTATATGCATATTTGCAGTAATCACGCTATGCATTGTCTATAATTAGCTCGATTCCGGACGCGCCGCCCAACCGTGCCAGACCGTGCCAGACGGATAGATTAGTGTCAGGCTGGATCTTAACCCCTTGACGACCTCTAGCAGCGGTCACAGAGGTGGTCACGGTCCCCGCTGTGGGAATAACGGAGCCGCAGGGAGGGGGGGGGGAAGTCGTTCCACTTCGCCGCCACTGGCCTCTGGATCACCGGGCCCTGCGTGCGTGCTGCTGCCGCCCCCGGCGAGTCTTCGGCGGCAGCACGCTGCACGGATACGCGGGGGCTGGTGGTGATGGTGGAGGAAGACGGAGCTGCTGCTGCTGCGGGTGCTGGTGGAGGGAGCGCGCAGCAACAAAAGCAGGCAGACAATAAAATCAGACAAACACGCAGCTTGTGTTTTGGGTCAGGCTTTAATGCTCTGCTGCATTTTGTCTGAAGCGGAGGCTGCAGCTGAGTCCTTGTTTACACCATGTCAGGGCTGGCTGCTGGTGGAATTGCTTTCCCTGAACTTGTGATATTACCCTGGTACCATGGGGGGGGTGTATAACTGGCCTGATTATTTCCACTTCCTCTGATCCCTGAAAGCAAATGTTTTTAAAAAGCAGCGCCTATATAAAAGAGATTAAATGTGTTGTTCCGCTATTGTTTATTGCAAATCAAAACGTTTTACTATATAGACACACACTCGACAATTTTCACCAGAGATGGTTTGTGTCACCCTAAACCAATTATCCCTAATCTGTGGCACCAGCAACACCAGCTGTCAAATCGACTTACAGCTCTGTGACAAACTGTATCTAGCAGGTCAGAGGTCGCTGCAGCCACACTGGCTATCATGCAGGTCTTTGTGGAGTGTAATTATGTTCCGCAGGGATTAGCCGGCTTGTTAGGAAGTGTTGTGAGAAGATTATTGTTCATCTGATTGTGATAGCTGTCTGTCATTTCACGCTGTCTTTAACTCCCCCCCCAACCCCCTGCGCTACTCCCAGAAGAAGAGGCAGAGGCATCAGACAGAGAGGTCCCGTGCAGGAAGAAAGGACGGCCGAAGAAAAAGAAGGACACAAAGAAGAAGGACAAAGAGGGGAAACCCGCCAAAGCAAAGAAACGCAAGAAGATCGTACGTTTGTTAAACTGTCACACGCTGGATTTGTCCCACTTTGATAACTTTATCACACCATCTTAATTATTTTTGCCACCATCTTCCTCTTTCAGGAAAGCAATGTAGAGAGAGACTCAGACAGAGAGAGAGACTTCGGCGAGAACTCGGACAGTGTCGCCAGCGACTATGGATCTGGGGAGAAAAAGAAAAAGAGGAAACATAAAGAAAGGAAGGAGAAGAAAACCAAGAAGAAGAAAAAAGATGACGGGGAGCGGGACAGCAGTCAGGAGGAATCTACCAAGGTAAAGAAAGTTTGATCAAACACATCTATACCGTGCGTCCGTCCTTGTTTGTGTCGGGAACCTTCTCATTTGATTGGTGGGTTCTTCCCGGCAGCCAATGGAGCAGAAGACCTCGGCCCAGCTGGCAAAGGAGTGGGGTCTGGAGGATGTTGATCATACCTTCACAGAGGAAGACTACAGGGAACTCACCAACTACAAAGCCTTCAGCCAGTTCATGAGGTAGGAAACTCCTCTTCTGTTTAGATAGTGATGAACAAGCACATGTGCAGTGTTATAAGAAATACCCTTAAGTACTGGTGGAAGAGGGATGGAGTCACGTTCAAGATCCACGAGGCCAAACTCAAATCCTTACGTCTTGCAGAAGCTAATCTTTCCAAGTCCACACTAAAATGTTTGGTCATCTTTTTCAGATTTTCCTGCTCCGCCAGCTATTTATGAGAAGCTCAGGGTTTGGGTTTCACACACATGATTTCATTGGATCAAGTACACAACTCAAGATTTTTAATGCAAGAGTCTTGAAAGAGTATTTCCAGTTATCTTACATTTAATAATTGGGGCATCATCTGGAAGCCAGTTTTCATCCCAGCCAGAAGAATAGTTCAGTAATAACGGTCCATGACTTAACAGTGATCCATGAACTTTGGGCTTAAAGGGCACAAGTACTATTACTTGAATGTGTCTCCCTCTGGCACTTGTGTCTTTATCGTGTCAGCTTGTTGTGTTAGCCAACCAGCCGTGCTGTCAGTGTGTCAGTGTGTCAGTGGCAATGTGCCTCTGCCCCTGTGGCTGATTCAAACCTGCACCGGCTCTGATAAGACAGAGTGATCCATTATGCCTAATATGTGTGTGTGAGTGGGTTAGGTGGTTATCTGGTTGTCAGATTTGACTCAACTCAACCTCAGGAAGAAAAATTGTCCTTGAGGTTCTTCCACTAAAAGTCTACCGCCTCTAAATAGGTTAATTTAAGTCAGATGTTTGCTCTTTGCCTTGTCAGCCACGGTTTCTCTCTTCTCAACGATACTTCTCTCTCTCTCACAGGCCAATGATCGCCAAGAAGAACCCTAAGATCCCCATGTCGAAGATGATGACCATCCTGGGGGCCAAATGGAGGGAGTTCAGCTCTAACAACCCCTTTAAGGGCAACGCCGCCGCCGTCGCTGCGGCCGCTGCAGCTGCTGCCATTGCCGTCGCCGAGCAGGTCTCTGCAGCGACCGCCTCGCCTGAGCCGCCGCCACAGCCACCACCAATCAGGAAAGCCAAGACGAAAGAGGGCAAAGGTCAGTCGTCAGCTTCAGACCCGCAGCCTTCCCTCCCCTGGAACCCCCCCCTTAGAATTTCTGTCAACAGTCAGTGCGTGTCTTTGTGGTTTACATGCTAGAACGAGACAATAAATAAAGTGTACTATTGATCCAAACATCACTTTTACACATTGAATACCTTGTCATTCTTTAACTCATCCATTGCATATGATCTTCATATCCGTCCAGGCCCTGGCTACAAAAAGCGCAGTAAAAGCCCTCGAGTCTCAGACAAGAAAAAGGCTCAAGCAAAGGCTAAAAAGATGGCACCCATCCGTATCAAGCTGTCGCCCATAGGTGCCAAGAGGAAGAAGAGCTGCTCCGTGAGTATAAAGTTCACGGTGTGCTGAAGGAGCAATGTAAACACCCCTGGTTCATTTTCTTTCCTTCTCTCTTTGACTAAGTCCTCGACTCTTTTATTGTTCTCCGTCAGAGCGATGATGTAGAGGAGGATGAGTCCGAGCAGGAGGACTCCAGCGTCCACAGCTCCTCGGTTCGCTCAGACAGCTCGGGCCGCGTCAAGAAGAACAAGCGAGGACGCCCTGCCAAGAAGAAGAAGAAAAGTAAAAGAAACTGCTTTTTACATGTAGAGCACAAATTCATAATTGATATATAAGTTGATCATGTCCACATAAAAAAAAACAACTCCTGGGTCAAACTCATCCAATAATGTTGGGGAATCATGCAGCTTAAATGAGCCTTTTTTCAGTTTAAATTATGTTTTATTGTGAAAAGCCATCCCAGTCGTATAAATGTTCCTTCTGCTTCCTCCCTCTATGTGCCATTTCATGCCCAGCTCCAGTCCCTGGGGAGGAGGAGGGGGAGGGCTACGAGACGGACCATCAGGACTACTGCGAGGTGTGTCAGCAGGGTGGGGAAATCATCCTGTGTGACACTTGTCCCAGAGCTCATCATCTCGTCTGCCTGGAGCCTGAGCTGGACAAGGCCCCCGAGGGCAAGTGGAGCTGCCCGCACTGCGTGAGTACAACTTCACAAGCATACGCCGATTCTGCTTACGCACAGCCTTATTCAGATAGATGGATGGTTAATGTTCATAAGAGGAAAGCATTTTTTTGATTTTTAATTTGCTATTTTTCATCCTTTGCCAGGAGAAAGAAGGAATCCAGTGGGAAGCGAAGGACGAGGACTTTGAGGACTTCGAGGAGGACAGCGAGGACAGGGTGATATCAGACGTGGGGGCCGGGATTGTGATCCCCACCGGGGCGGAGGAGGAGGATGACGACCACATGGAGTTCTGTCGGGTGTGCAAAGACGGAGGGGAGCTGTTGTGTTGCGACACCTGCACCTCGTCGTACCACATCCACTGTCTCAACCCACCGCTGCCAGAGATCCCCAACGGAGAGTGGCTGTGTCCACGGTGCACGGTTCGTTACTTCTCCCACATCGGCAACAAACCTCATATTTCTATCACAGCCATGTTCAGATTTTGAATATCACGTGTATTCTTTGCTCAAGTGTCCGCAAATCAAAGGTCGCGTCCAGAAAATCCTCCACTGGCGGTGGGGAGAGCCTCCATCGCCGATTCCTGTTCCCCCGGCTCCTGACGCCGCGCCGGACGCCCCGCCGCCGCCTCCCATGAAGGGCAGAGCCGAGAGGGAGTTCTTTGTCAAGTTTGTCGGGCAGTCCTACTGGCACTGCACGTGGATCTTCGAGCTCCAGGTGAGAATGGGATGAATGAGAAGTGAGATTCAAATACAGAAATTATACTTTGTGTGACTGTGAAAGACATCAAGACTTTGGCAGATCAAATCCATCTCGCTCTTGTAAATCATATTATCTCTTTCTCTTTTCCTTTGTCCGTCTTCCCTCCAGCTGGAGATCTTCCACTCGGTGATGTACAGAAACTACCAGAGGAAGACGGACATGGACGAGCCTCCCAGTCTGGATTATGGGTCGGGAGGAGAAGACGAGAACGGAGTAGGAAAGAGTGAAAAGAGAAGAGCTAAGGATCCAGAGTACGCCATCATGGATGACAAATACTACAAGTACGGCATCAAGCCTGAGTGGATGATGATCCACCGCATCATCAATCACAGGTACTGGACTATACTCTCAGTTTCTGGGCTTCAGTGTGTGTGTCTTAACAATTTACTTCATTACTTACTGTATATTAAAAAGAAACTGCAGTGTTTAAAGGTTGATTTTTAAGTGATTGCTGTATATGTCAATTAAGATTGTTCAGTGAGCTATATGTGATCTAAGTAGCTCAATAACATAACATCAGCGCTCACTGTTTGTCCATCAGTGTGGACAAGAAGGTGACGTACCACTACCTGGTGAAGTGGAGAGACCTGACCTACGACCAGTGCACCTGGGAGAGAGACGACCTGGATATCCCTGATTTTGCAATTTACAAGGCTAACTACTGGAGGCACAGGTAGAACTGACTATTAAACTTTACAGATTTAAAACCGGAACCTTTAATTTCTAACAAGCTAGAAGTCTCAAACCTTTTTTTATTGAAACTTGGTGGCTGGTTGGAATAATGGCCAAGGAAGAAACTATTAATCTTTGGAGCAGATTTGATTAAGAGGGCGGATTCAGGAGTTTTGTCACTTGGCTGATTAATGCATTTACTTGATCATATCTTCTTATCCGACAGAGATTTAATAATGAAGGAGGATCCAGACAAACCAAGGAAGATGAGGAGCAGGAACCCAGAGGGTGAAGAGGAGTCTCCTGCTTCACCCGTCACTGACGTGAGTCAACTATTGCTGGAGTTTCTATATCGTGGCGTCTGATTTACAGCAGCTTCCTGTCAAATCATAATATTTTACACCAAATCTCCATTTCTACAATTTCGTGACTTTTCTCTGTACCTCCAGCCTACGATAAAATACGAAGAGCAGCCAGACTTTGTCACAGCGACCGGCGGGACGCTGCATCTGTACCAGCTCGAGGGTCTGAACTGGCTGCGGTTTTCTTGGTCCCAGGGCACCGACACCATCCTCGCAGATGAGATGGGCCTCGGCAAAACCATCCAGACCATTGTCTTCCTCTACTCACTTTTCAAAGAGGTACCAGGGCTGCGTTTCTCTGTCATTGTCTTATTTCCACCTCCCTGTGAATGATGATACAGAAGCAGAGTGTGGATTTTTCTCTCTGTGCTCCTCAGGGTCACACCAAGGGCCCGTTCCTGGTCAGCGCTCCGCTCTCCACCATCATCAACTGGGAGAGGGAGTTCGAGATGTGGGCACCCGACTTCTACGTGTTGACGTACACGGGAGACAAGGACAGTCGAGCCATCATCAGAGAGAACGAGTTCTCCTTCGACGACACGGCTGTCAAAGGAGGAAAGAAGACCTTTAAACTGAGGGTGAGGAAGAATTATATGAGTAGCAGTATTTTGAGCAAGGAAATATATTCATACATGCTGTTAAATAACTTATGAAATATAAGAGAACATCAAATGTAAGTAAACAACATGATTACAAATGACTTCTCCTCATCCTTCTGTCTGTGCTTCTCTTCCTGCAGAGGGATGCTACTATTAAATTCCATGTGCTGCTGACGTCCTATGAGTTGGTGACCATCGACCAGACGGCGCTCAAGTCCATCGACTGGGCCTGTCTGGTGGTGGACGAGGCTCACCGCCTCAAGAACAACCAGTCCAAGGTAGCAAACAGTGAAAATGAATCAATGATACAAAAATTTACAAAAGTTGACACCAAAAAAACAAGATTGTGGATTAATTTGAGCATTTATTAAATTTGTTTTATAAAGAACAGATCATAATATGTGTTGATGGAACATTGTACAGTTGAAAAATATAGGTGGCAGTCCTCTGGTGGACAAACCATGTAATGACAACATTATACACGTGTAGTTTTTGGATCTATTTACTGTTTACTTTATTTAACCAAATCCACTAACAGTTCATATGGGTATTTAAAGTATACTAAACAATACCAAACAATATATGCTGACATGTATGTAGATTCCCCATGAATATCAATGAGATGTAAAAGTGTATCGGTTATTGTCTGAATATTATGAATAGTCAGAGTTTTCTCGTTGTTGTTTGCAGTTTTTCCGGCGTCTGAACGATTATAAGATCGACCACAAGCTGCTGCTGACGGGAACTCCTCTGCAAAACAACCTGGAGGAGCTGTTCCACCTGCTCAACTTCCTCACGCCCAACCGCTTCAAGTAAACTCACAAAAATACACATGCCCATATTCATGACGAAGATCTTTCCATATAATACTGTATTTAACTAGCTGTCATTAGCACTACTGCCTTACCTATGTTCCCCACCCTCTCCACCTCCCTGCGTACAGTAACCTCGAGGGCTTCCTGGAGGAGTTTGCCGACATTTCCAAAGAGGACCAGATCAAGAAGCTCCACGACCTGCTCGGGGCCCTCACATGCTGCGGAGGCTGAAGGCCGACGTGTTCAAGAACATGCCCGCCAAGACCGAGCTGATTGTCAGAGTGGAGCTGAGCCCTATGCAGAAGTATGACAGAAGTGCAGGGGGGGGTGGATGTAGGCTGATGATTTACTGAAATAACCACATGACCTGAACCTCCTGCTGACACTTAGGCACTTGGAGATGCAAGTGATTGACAATGGAGAACCTGAAAGCCCAGTGGCTTCTGTGTGAGCTCGACAATTCTTTTGAGAACAAAAGAATTCCTTTAGAGATTCACCATAATTATTGTTTTTTACGGGAATCCAGCCCCACACTGACAAGACATATATCAAAAATTCCAGTAAGAGAAAACAAATGAGACACGGAGTCTTTGTGTTTCACTTTATTTACACTTTTATTTTTTTTTAAACACAGGAAATATTACAAGTTGATTCTGACCAAGAATTTCGAGGCTCTGAACACGAAGGGAGGAAGCCAGGTGTCACTGCTCAACATCATGATGGACCTCAAGAAGTGCTGCAACCACCCCTACCTCTTCCCTGTGGCCTCCATGGTACACACACACCCACACACACGCACACACACACACACACACACACACACACACACACACACACACACACACACACACACACACACACACACAAACACACACTTGCAGTACACGTCTCTTTGATTTGCTTGCATTTCCCTTTCTTTTACATTTCACTTTTAATCCTAAATCGAGTAGCAATGACACCTTGTGGTCATTTAAGGTAATGTTTTTCCCCCTTAAAAATGTGATACACAGTTTAAATTGCCGTTGAGATCCAGTTCTTCATTTTGTTGTTGTTTATTCTTGTGGTGTTGATCGTAGGAAGCTCAGAAAACGCCCAGCGGTGCTTACGAGGGGTCGGCCCTCACTAAGGCTTCCGGGAAACTGACGCTGATGCAGAAAATGCTGAGGAATCTGAAAGAGCAGGGGCACCGAGTGCTTGTGTTCTCACAGGTACACACTTGCATGGATGCACAGATGCACACAAACACACACAATGCAGAAACAGTGTTTAAACGCACACCAGATGGATATCACCCCTCGCAGATGTTATATTATTCCCATGAAACCCCCCCAGGAGGCTCAGCTGCAGACTGCGGTTCCAGCTGTGCATGTTTGTGTCTGTGTATGTGTGTGTGTGGATAATCAAGTACACACATCACCAGCTCTCTCCCTCTCTCCTCTGTTTGCAGATGACTAAAATGCTGGACCTGTTGGAGGACTTCCTGGACTATGAGGGTTACAAGTACGAGAGGATTGACGGAAGCGTAACTGGAGCGCTGAGACAAGAGGCCATCGACCGCTTCAACGGTGAGACACTGGAGGATGTGCAGCGAGTTCTCTCTGTGACTGGACACTTTAAAGATGCCGAGTCAGTCAGAATACGTTTGGCTGATTGAAGCAGGAATAAAGAAGAGATATCATGTGGCAGTGTGTTTTAGTTTTTATAGGGGTGGGAGGGGGGGATCGATGATGTCAGTGTAGTAGAAGGGGAGGGCTCTAGGCCAGCTGGCTCACTCTGTTTTGATTGGTCATCTGCTTCCAGTGCATGTAGACAAATGTCGTCCTCCACTCTCTCTCCTCCTTTGCCTCACGGTTAAATTGGCACAATGAAAATTTTGTATTTTATCCTTTTATAAATATATCGATATGATATAATAACATATAGAATGACATGGGAATTTATCCTAGTTCCTAGTTCTTTCTCCACTACTGCTGTAAAAGGAGATGGATTTTTAAAGGAGATTGAGACTCGGGTAAAACATCGAGAACCGACAATTATCTGTCATCTTGAAGAATTAGTGTCAAAATGACAAAGTGGTTTCCTGCTGTGACACCAGTTCCGACAGTTACTGATATATTCATATTACAGAGCGTGATTAACACCGGGGCATGCTAAGTTTGTTTTCATGGGAAGCTTTGCCATATCACTAAGTAGCTGCTGTCAATGAAAGCTATTGAATTAAACACTCTGAGTTATAGCCTGCAGGTGAGTGATGCATCCGTGAAGCTGGAACGAGTGTGTTTACCCCCTCAGGTGAACTCTTGTGTAATATTAAACTGGAATGAGACTTTAGAGCCTCATGGGAAAACTATGCAAAAGACATAAATAGAGTTTTGCCTATTATCTCTTTAATTCACTCACCAGGAGGTTGGTGGTTTGATTCCTGGCTCCTCCAGGCCTCAAGCTGAAAGTAGTGTCTATGGGCAAGACATTAAACCCCCAAAGTGCTGCACAGTGTGTGAATGATGTGTCATTGGAAAAATGTTGTATACTGATTGTGTGGGAATGTGGCCTGATCTATAAAGTGCATAACAATGACTTTTCAAGTTAAAAGATTTACAAAACAGGCTTGATACACAAATCTGGGACTTTCCTGTATCTACATTTGTCATTAACTTGTTATTATCAATACGATTCTGTCATTAAATAGAACATATTCATCTTATTATCTGTATTTTCCACTAACTCAAACCCTCTGTGTCTTTTTTCCCAGCTCCTGGTGCTTGTCAGTTTTGTTTCCTGCTCTCCACCAGAGCCGGAGGTCTGGGGATCAACTTGGCCACAGCTGACACCGTCGTCATCTTCGACTCGGACTGGAATCCTCACAACGACATACAGGTACCACACACGAATGTAGAGGGTGGAACTTCCTTGTGTCCAACATTGAGAATGAAGGTTTTTCAACCTGTTGCTTTCGTCCCTCTCTACGCAGGCGTTCAGCCGAGCCCACCGAATCGGGCAGGCCAACAAGGTCATGATCTACCGCTTTGTGACCCGAGCCAGCGTGGAGGAGCGGATCACCCAGGTGGCCAAGAGGAAAATGATGCTGACCCACCTGGTGGTCCGGCCGGGCCTCGGGTCCAAGGCAGGCTCCATGAGCAAACAGGAACTGGACGACATCCTCAAGTTTGGAACTGAGGAGCTCTTCAAGGATCAGGGAGAAGGTGACACCAGATACCGTTAAATGTGAAAATTAGAAGTGGACGAGCTCTTGTCAGATTAAATCAGGATTTCCAGTCAGCTCTAATGATGTTGGGTTTTGGGTCAAAGTTGGAACTGGTTTGATTTTAATAGAGGGAAATTGGCAGGCGTCTTCTCCTGAGTGAAATTATTTTGTCACAACACACTCACGTCAACGTCCTCTCCTCTTGACAGGAGTTGGCCAGAGGTTTAACGTTTGTCTCATCGGACTTTGATTGGTTCACAAGAGCATTTTAATTTGTGACATTCGACTGGAAACAGCTGACCAATCGTTTTCCACTTTTTTAACTTCAGGTATGAAAAACACCACAGGGGATAAAGTGGAGGACGAGGGCAACGTCATCCACTACGACAGCGTGGCCATCGAGAGGCTGCTGGACCGGAGCCAGAACGAGACGGACGACACGGACGTCCAGAACATGAACGAGTACCTCAGCTCCTTCAAAGTGGCCCAGTACATGGTGCGAGAGGAGGATAAGGTGAGAGGGAATTAGAATAAAGAGTTAACAACAAGCTTTCCCACTAATAACTGCTGCAGGGTAGAAGGAACAACAGGAAAGCTGTGACTGGAGGAAGGAGTGGGAGGACTGGTGCAGGAAAAGGAGTGTTGTGTATTTGGACCGTGGACCAGCCGACAGGTCGGGGTGCAGAGGAAGTGGGAGTTTACTGCGGAGAGCGATTGTTCTCTAAGCCCTGCAGTTACTCACAGTGGAAGATGAAGTAGACCAGATTGTTTCCGGGTTCACACGCATGTTCATAAATCATTTGAGTTTTAATTCTGGCACAAATCCTCTGTTTATTCTCCCAGTGCGCAAATTAGCCTTGATGTATGGAAGTTAAACCAATACAGAGAGAGCAACACAAGGGAGAAACCACTAACTTTATTTGTTTTGTGTTGTATTGTGTTTACTTACTTATTCAAGAAATACAGATGGATGACTCAGCAACACCCGGGTTGTGCGCTTACAAACATTCTGTGCACGGCTCATTAGAGCTGAAACAATTAGTGGAGAATTCATGGCTGTGCTTGTTCTGCTTGTCTCTGTCTTCTGTGACACTGCACTTAATGTTTCAGGCAGCAAATGATGTATTGGCCAATCAAGGAAATAATAAGCAGATTATCCAAGAATGAAAATAATCATTAGTTGCATGTTAAAAAAAAATTATCATTGGAGAGGAAGTGAGGATTCAGCTCAGTAGCAGATGTTATGAGGCCCAGTTACAGCCCACGCTTTGGAAACCTCTCGTGCGCGAGACTTTCACAGTCACATTTTAGGTGTAAATTATGTTTATTCTCATTTCATAGAACATGTTCATCATCTTTTACTGAGAAAATACATGAAGGGTTGTGTGTAAACCTGTTCTTTCTTCCTTCTGTAGGATGTTTAGCACAGAAATGTTTCAGAATCAAATACTTTTAGATCCCTGGAGAAATAATGTAACTCTTTACACATATGAAAGAGTTCCATAAAGCCTCGTCTAACCTGTGTGTACTCAATCTGATGATCCAGGTGGAGGAGATCGAGCGGGAGATCATCAAACAGGAGGAGAACGTGGACCCTGATTACTGGGAGAAGCTGCTGCGGCACCACTACGAGCAGCAGCAGGAGGACCTCGCCAGCAAACTGGGTAAAGGCAAGAGGAACCGCAAGCCCGTCAACTACAACGACGCAGCCCAGGAGGACCAAGGTAGGGTCTCGGTTTGGACCTGGACGGTTTTGAAAATGTCTCATAAGCTCAGCTGACTTGTTTTTTACGACGGTGAAACCTCAGAATCGCGGCCGTGTTGGCAGCAGACGAGGAGTAGTTTTCTCACTCATGATTCAAAAAATGAAATCCTCTTTCCCTGAACCTGAGAATTATTGCCGCAGAAGGACAGTAAAGTAAAACATTTTAAATTTATGATTAAGATTGATCATTGTAATCATATGATCCGAGGATTCTACTCTATTCTGTTTGAGTTATTGTACAGTGGACGTGAATGGGCCTGGCCTATTGACAGACCACCATGTGCTGTTTCAGAGTGGCATGCTGACATTTCAGATAACCAGTCCGAGTATTCAGTGGGCTCCGAGGAGGAGGACGAGGACTTTGACGATCGACCAGAGGGTGAGGAGGGATTTTCAAATAAAAAAAAATATAGAAAAAAAAAGCAGAGGGGAGAGAGGGAGACGTCTAGCAGAGCTGCTCACGAACAGCGAGAGATTCCTGTTGTAACACACACTGTATCGGGCCTGTGTTAAATTACTGTTTGAAATTGATTTAGTTGTTACAGTTGCTTGGCAGAGTCCAACCAATCGCTTTGCCAAAAATGCAAAAACCGCCATCCACCTCCTCCTTCAGACGGTTGAGAGGAAAGCGCTCCGGGCGTTTCAGGAGTTTTTGATTTGAAGTCGATCTATTGATTTTAAAGAGAAGTCTGCAAAATGTGCAAAGTTAAAACATACAAAAAAAAAGTTACTGTTGCTGTTTTAACATTTTTCTTTGCCCTGCTTTGATGTGCAGGTCGAAGGCAGTCGCGTCGCCAGTTGAGGAATGAGAAAGATAAACCTCTGCCTCCTCTCCTGGCCAGAGTCGGCGGCAACCTTGAGGTCTGTACATCTCCCTGAAGCCAGGCCCGCTTCCATTTCCATCATTTTTCTTTTAATTGAGATATTACTGGAATCTGTCAGTCTTTATTTAAAGTCAACTTGCACTCGTAGTTATTTTTCTAGCAATCTACCAATATTAAATCGGACGTGGCAGCAAAGCCTTTTCACGTCCAGCCAGGCTGAACCTCTTGAACTCATCCATCTATCATCCTGATAGTGGTGGACGTGATTTATAATGAGCAACAAGTGTTCAAATAGGATTTAAAAGTTTATTTTCGCTGTTATTAGGCAGTCAGACCAGTTCGGAGTAGAAATACTGAACCTGGATGTCGGCTAAGTTGTCAGTTCTTTCCCTGGTATTATTTCAACTGTTTCCATTGATAGGTGCTGGGCTTCAACACACGCCAGCGGAAGGCCTTCCTGAACGCAGTGATGCGCTGGGGGATGCCGTCTCAGGACGCCTTCTCCTCCCAGTGGCTGGTGAGAGACCTCAGGGGCAAATCTGAAAAAGAATTCAAGTAAGAAATTCATGATTTAAACCGTTCAGACGTGAGCTTCCTCCACTGGTGTCCATCATTTAACCAAATATTTGTCTCCCAGAGCGTACGTGTCTCTCTTCATGCGTCACCTGTGCGAGCCGGTGGCCGACGGCGCGGAGACGTTCGCAGACGGCGTCCCGAGGGAGGGCCTGTGTCGCCAGCCGGTTCTCACGAGAATAGGAGTCATGTCCCTCGTCAAGAAGAAGGTCAGGCTGCCGCTGTTTGCCCTCAAGTGTCAAGCATAGACTGTATAGAGAAAATGGACAATATAGAATATCCCCTTATACGAATGCTGCCGTGTAGCATGTTTGGAGCCAGAGTGGTATAGAATCAAATAATTAATTAAATCCAAACTTAACTGAAAAAATTTATCTAAACGGCACTTTTTACCTTTTGGCTCGTATCCCATCCACTATCATGGAGGTAGGTTTCATGACCTATACTAAAGCCGGCCACCAGAGGGCGATGAAGTTGATTTGGCATCACTTTTGGGCTTTCATGTCGTCCCCCTTCATATTCAGTCTGTGGGGCGTCCAAACAAATGTGCTGAACGAAACATGTTCGGACCCTTGATGCTCTAATCCTTTCCATTTCAGCGGTTGCCGTGGAAACAGCAAGTGCGGTTCAATACAACAGCAAACGCGTTGTCAGGAGCAGCTGTGCAGCCTGTTGCCTTTTAACTCGTCATGTTACGGATGATTTCATCACTTCTTTTCGTGCCTAAAGTGGCTCTTGTATCATTGTGCCTTTCCTTAGTGACAATATGACTAATCCATCGCTTTTCCCCTACGGCTGCTTCACAATAAAAGCCGCGTGGCGTTAGCTGACGTGTTTAATCCGAAGCAGCAGCAGGAGGAAATGTTTGGTTTGCATTAGCGGTAACTTAATACAAGTGTGATTCTGGTGCAGGAAAGTAAACAGCTGTTAGTTATTTCAAAACATAAGATTTTAGTATAAATTGGTGTGATTCCACATTAACAGTGTGTGTATTAATGCTTGGGGAGACGGACTGTAAGTCATGTTCAGGTCTGAGGAGGGATATTCTCTAAAGATGTCCTGATTGTTTGACTACTTCCAGTTTCTCAGTTTATTTTAGTTTATCCAAACATCTTTAATCTAGTTTTCAGTCCAAATTGTTAATACTTGTCGACATCCTGATCCGCTATCTAAGCCACAGGGATTATAAGATTTACTCCCAGACAAACGGGCCATGTGGGTGGTGAGGTTAAATCTGTGAAGTGAGTCTGTGCCAAGTTTTTTTTTATATTTGTATCTGTGTTTTTGTGTTCAGATCCAGGAGTTTGAGCACATCAACGGACGGTGGAGTCTCCCAGAGCTCAAGCCTGAGGTCAACGTGGACAAGTCCTCCTCCAGGGCCTCCTCTCCCGCGATGAAGACCACCACGCCCACGCCAGACGCCAGCTACAGCAACACACCGTGCACCTCCACGCCAGGTAACCAAACATGCACGCGCCAGATCCAGCAGGGGGCGCTCCATGTAAAGGGCAGCAGTTGAACATAACCCGGCATATTGTGTGTATTTGTATGAACATGTGCAGCGACCCCTGCTCCTGCAGACAAGCTGGAAAAGAACGGAAAGGAAGGAGAGAAGGAGGAGGACAAAGAGGAGGGTGAGACCCTGCCGGAGAAAGAGAAAGGGAAGGAGAAGGATGAGGGGAAAGAGGTGGACAGCAACAAGACTGGAGACCCTGAAGAGGTGGGACACGTTTTTCAAAACTCAAGAAACACGAAAACATCTTTATTTGGAGGCTTTGATTGGCCTCTTAGCACATTTTCCTAAACAGGCTCAGGATGATGCTAAGGAAGTGAAATTAACAGAAAGAGAAAAACATGCACAACTCTGGCTTGGTGTAGTGTGATATATTAAAAATGCAGTCCCCTTAAAAGCTGATTTACAGCTATTATAACAATAATACAGTAAAATACAGTAAATACCAACTTGTTGATCCCTTATTCTGTGACCGTCCTTAGCTGTCCTCGACAAAAGAGACACCACAGAGTGCGTCTCCTTGTCAAAAAGCCGAAAATATAGAGGAGCACCACCTGAAAGAGGCGGAGAAGAAAGAAACACCAGACATTCCAGCTGCCACGACAGAGGAGAAGGAGGAGAGCAAAGAAGAGACGAAGCAAGACACGGAGTTAAAAGAAGAGAAATCAGGTGAAAACCAAAAACACAAGAGAGAACATTAATAAACTGATAACTTGGTTGGATGAAATCTGATGTCCTGTTGTGGTTGGTTTCCGGCAGATGGAGAGAAGACGGCGGAGGAGAAGGAACGAGACAACGAAAAGCGTGAAGAGACGGCGACCGCAACGGAAGCTACCGACACCAAGGAGAAGTCCGAGGTGGCCGACGTGAAGAAAGGTTTGTCTCTCAGTCTGGGAACACATACGACGAGTCTACGCTCAATGACCTCTTCACTGTCTTTCTCAACAACAGAGGAGGTCAAAGGTGAGAAAGAGGCCGGAAAAGAAGTCAAAGCGGCGAAGGAGGAAACACCCAGAGGAAACGGGAGGCCTCCTGTTGAGCGACCTCGCTTCATGTTCAACATCGCCGATGGTGGATTCACTGGTGAGTACGGATTCACTGACAAGACTCTGTGGGATGGAAAACACAGATCTGTGAAGAAATAACTTTCCTTATGACTGATGGAAACGTTTTCTAAGTTCTAGATTAAAAGATGCATAGAAAAGATGAATTATTATATGATAACTACATATGTTGACTTCCTGAAACAGATTCCGATATGTCGATTGTGCATCTTGGCTGATACCGAGTACTGATCCAACACCAGTGCAATTTAAATAATAACAACTTATATAACAGCTGTCAGCTACTATCCTTGTATGGAAGTGATGATTGCTGTGTGGCATCACTCAGGTTAAACCCTTAAAAAACAAATAAATTCAGAGGATGAATATCATAAAATGTTTACTATCTAGTCTCTCGACAGTCACAACTGAAAAAGAAGACAAATAAATAAATGTAGGAATACACACTACTTCCTTTTTGTAGCTCAAAACTAAAGTCTTATAGGTTGCACGTCCTGGTTTTACTTGTGAGACTTTCCGGCTTGAAATATTACCAACCTGCTGACACTAATATACTTTAAGCTGTGCACAGATTTGCGTACTCCTGTCAGGGAACTGGAATTGCAGGAGAGACACCTCTATTTAAAGAAGGAGAAGGTTAGAGTCCAGAATCCCTGAAAGATGACGAGGAGGTGAAAAGGTAAAAATAACTAATAAGGTTGAGCAAACAGGTCACTAAGCAGTCCAAACAACGGGGAAAAATTGCTTTTCCGAGCGCCTCTGCAAAAGCAACAGTGAGCTAAAGAATTATCTCCGCCTTGATCACGAAACGCAGAAAAGCTCCACGTGCTGTGGAAACACCTGCAGCCGGCTTTCTGCTCGCTAAGCACTTTTGAGACCAGGCTCAATTTTTAACGCTGGCTTCACCCCCCCCCCGCAGAGCTGCACACTCTCTGGCAGAACGAGGAGCGGGCCGCCATCTCCTCGGGGAAGATGAACGAGATCTGGCACCGCCGACACGACTTCTGGCTGCTGGCGGGAATTGTGATGTATCCTTGACACCAGTTGCCCGGGCGATGACCCCAGTGTGTGTTTGTTTTTCCGTCAGCCGGCAGGAGCCCGGTGCAATAAGTCAACAAGCCGGCGAGAGCTCAGTAAACAGCAAACTGTGTCTGCTGGAAGTCGGTGTAGTTACAGGCTTCTCCACTGTTGTAGGTCATTTAGTTCATGTTGTTCTCTCTGTTATGCTGATTAAGTCCATGCAGCATTCACATAAATCTCTGCAAGTTAATGCTCAGGTGCTGTTAGACTGAAATGTTTTTTAGAAAAGCCCTGGCACTCTTTTTAAAGTTCATTTTAGTTTCTTTAGCTTCACCCTGTTAGACGTATTTCTTTTGGTATTTAAGACGAACCCCACAAAGTGCTGCTTCTCCTGCACGTCTTCCTTTAGTTGCTCTTTCATGACCTTTAACCTTTCGTGCCAGTCACGGCTACGCTCGGTGGCAGGACATCCAGAACGATCCCCAGTTCGCCATCGTCAACGAGCCTTTCAAGACGCAGGCGAACAAAGGCAACTTCCTGGAGATGAAGAACAAGTTCCTGGCTCGACGCTTTAAGGTAAAAGACGGAACACAAATACAGCCTTGTTCCCTTTTTTACAAGATGGTGGCTTTTTCTACACTTTGCTTTGAGAAATAAAAATGTTATGCCACAAACCCTTTTTATCACCCCAGCACATTACATTGGGGGGATAGTCACCATCAGTATTTCAGTGCATCTGTTCATCCATCTGTCTCTCATTCTGTTTGCAAGTAAGTTTTGTTCGTTTCATTGGGACGTGTCTTCTCCCGATCATTTAAGAGTGCAAACCTCCGCCAATGCTCATCACCGCCCTTACGAAACCACATTTAAATTCACTAGATCCAGATTTTAATTGTTGGATCTGCATCAATCGGCACACGCTCGTAATTATCAGTCATTTTTCCTCAAGGTCCACAAATTGTTCTCTTAGAAATCAACAAGAAATGTTCTGTTGTGGATCCTGGATCCTGGATCCGCCGCTGATCCGGATTTCACAGCAATTTGTGTGGTTGTTTCTTGACGCAGTCGAAATCCTTCCACCGAGTTTCAAGGGAATCAGTCCAGATGTGTTTGCGTCGTCCTTCTAACTAATCAACGCACAAACAAACACAGATGAAACAATCACCTCCTTGACGGATATATAAAGATGCTGATCTTTTTCTTTACCCTGAAATGACCCCTTTATATTCAAATACTTTATATTTACATCAGGAGCAGGTCTTCTCTACGGAGGCCGCCATGTTTTTATGACAACTGAATCTACCACAGGTTCTCTTTCATGTTTGGATGGGCGAAAGTGAGGGGTGTTCAGCTGCAACATGCAACTTGGCCACTAGATGTCACTAAACTCTACACACCAAACCTTTAAAGCAGCCAAACTATTTCGATCCCATTTCTCAGCCTCGTCAACCACCTGACCGGCTTGATGTTCGGATGACAGATGCCCCTCGTCCCACATACCGCCCCGATGGTCATGCTGACCGCTGCATTTCTCAAAGATCTCTCATCCTGTTTTTGAGCAGCTCACATGTTTCAGATCCTGCCCTCAACATCCTCATTTACTGTATCTCTCTGTCTGTCTCGCTCTCTTTTCTGCTTCTTATCGCTCTCTTGCTAAATTACTTTTTCGGAAAAAAATCCACCAACGAGGTTACTCAAGGCCGAACTAAATTTAACGATTTCACACCAGTTTCCCGTCGGATGAGTTTTCTTTGTAATTGGTTGTGTAACACGACACCCCTCCCACCCCCTATTTGGGAAATGTTAACACTTTTTCCTGTAAACATACATTCAACATAAAAATAGATTTCCCATTAAAAGGCTGTCTTGCCATTGCTTTGCTCACCACACCCTTGATATTTGTCAGAGAGACAACAGATGTAGATGAATCACTGGGAAATCTGTTTATCACTATTTTGTCATTTTTTTGTTCCTGAGAAAAAAGGAAATACCCATAAATCGTATTTCCATTTTATTGTTATACAAGCAAAGATATTTTTAATTTGTCAATTCCGTCTGTTGGGCACATTGAAGATCAGTTCCCTTTCCATTATACTATACCATAGATACTTATAACTGTATTATGTTGTCTCTTTTTTAGACGATATTTAGCTTATGTTAGGTTTTGATTATAAGTAAATATTCTTTTTCTTTTTTTAGTTTGTGCCGATTCTTCAGATCTTCACTTGGTGATTTGCATCCAACACTTGTCGGTGCAATCAGCGGCTTCAGCTGCAAACTGTGAAAGAAGTCTCTGTTAACTCTGAGGAGGGAGTGCAGACACACACAGAAATGTTTGTTTGATGCAGTGGTTTAGTCAAAATGTGTTGAGCAGTCTGCAGACACATCTGCAAAAGACATAAACCAGAATAAACATTTACCCCCCGCTGCACTTTCATTCCGGTCTTTCTCTTGCTTGTTCTCGTTCCATGTTGGCAGAGGCTTTGTAACAGTCAATCAAAGCAACTCCCTTGTTTAATATATCAAACAGATATCTGTGTGTTGAAGTGCAAAGTCTCCAAAGTTTGCACAAATGCCAACGTTAGACATTGTAATTTAATACGTTTCTGTCCAACGTCCTGCAGCTGCTGGAGCAGGCGCTCGTGATCGAGGAGCAGCTGCGGCGGGCGGCCTACCTGAACATGACCCAGGACCCCAGCCACCCGGCCATGGCCCTCAACGCTCGCTTTGCAGAGGTGGAGTGCCTGGCGGAGTCGCACCAGCACCTCAGCAAGGAGTCGCTGGGGGGGAACAAGCCGGCCAACGCTGTCCTGCACAAAGGTCAGAGATCCTGCAGAGAGGTCGTTAATTAGAGATAAATTTGTTTTCGTACCGTTATATAAAACCGTGTTGGAGGCCGAGCGGGAAAGATCTGCAGACGGATAACCACAAACATAACATGAACGAGAGATACACATCATCAACACATCACACCGGGCACTGTTGTGCAATCGCCTCGTTTCCTGCACCGGCAACCGTACAGCCCTGCCTGGAGCGGACTTCAGTTTCAGCCAAGCAGATAAGCTTACACGATGTTAAGTGATAGCTCCAAACATTTTCCTCACCGCCCGCCTGGCAAGTCTGTCCATGTTTAAATTGGTCTGTCGAAAGGATAACATGCTCAGAGCCGCGACTGTTCTTGTCCTCGTCTCAGATTTCCGCACGTAGCTGAAGTTAATGAACGTTCATAAACATTTATCAGATCTCTGAGCTGCGATGCCAATCCAAAGACCAGTGATTCATTTCATGCAGGGATTTGATAGCAGAGCGGCAAGATGATAAAGGATGGTAAACAGAGATTTTTTAGTAAAAAGATGAGACAGTGTTTGAAGCGTTGGGACATGACTGAATACCAACCTGCTTTTCTTCCTGCATAATCAATAAACGATCACAATGAAGCATCAATAGTTAATATGACGCCAGAAAGAAGCAGGAGGTAGAAGCTGAAATATGCAAATGTGTTTTCCTCTAATAACTCATTTGTTGTGTGTGGTTGTCATTGCAGTGTTGAACCAGTTGGAGGAGCTGCTGAGCGACATGAAGGCCGACGTGACCCGGCTCCCTGCCACCTTGTCCAGGGTTCCCCCGATCGCCGCCCGCCTGCAAATGTCCGAGAGGACCATCCTCAGCCGACTGGCGAGCAAGGGCACAGAGACGCACACACCCCCGGTCAGCGACGCCCCCTTCACAACCCGAGACACACACACACACGCATACACACAATTTAACAGCCGCACTCACACGTTAAAACCTGCTCCTGCGCTCAGTGGAAAAATAATAAATGGAGGTCGGCCAATAAAAATACAGAGCCCATTATCTTGTCACCCACCCACCTGCGCTTTTTCACTCTGCAGCAGCTTTGTCAGCACATTTTTCTGTCAGCTTGCATGGATCAAATCGGCCTTTTTTCCCCCTATTGTTCTGTTTTTTGATTTTCTTTTTTGTGTGTGTGTGTACGTTGTTCCTGGAAATAAAAGCTTCTTTCTCCTTTTTAACAGCCCATACCTCCAGGACCCTACGCCACCCCTCAGAACTATGGAGCCCCCTTCACCCCTGCACCCCCGAGCGCCCTCTACATGGGAGGGGCCAACTACAGTCAGATGCCACCAGGATCCTTCATATCAGGTCAGTGTCTTGAGCTGCGCTGACACAGACGTCCTCTAGGGCTGTAAATAACGTCTAGGTCTAAAGATGGGGACGTTGTTAGAAATCACAGACAGCACCCGGCTACCTGGTGGGTCATACGTCCCGCCTCCTCCATGTTAGTGGGTGGGACATGGGTCAAACTATGACGTCAAAGTACACATCAAACACATGGTTTCTATCTTTCTAGTTAGTCCTTATCACACTGATGTTTGTTCAAATATATAGTTTATCTTCTTTAGAAACTATTTAAGGCTTCTGTTAAGAGACATTTGGGGAATATTAAACATCACGTACACAAGCAAATACTGAGTGTGAGAAAAGCGTTATACTCATAAATTATTATGGCAGTCATAATTAGAGCATTCTGGCTAATTTACAGAAGAAGAATAGCTGTTTGCTTGATCTGCTTGACACTTGGCAGGCCGGCTGTTTGTGCCTGATTTATGTTGCTCTGCGGAGGTGTTGCTGCAGATCTCACCGAAGCTGCCTCCGGCGGAGGAACTGATTTATGGCTCGGCAAAGAGTTTAACCAGTTGATGGTTGACAAAGACGTGTTGTGCTTCCTTTGTGTACCGGCTGTGTTTCTTCTAGATAATAGAGGCTGATGATGATAAGATATGAACCATTAAAAAACGAATCTCTCCCAAGAGCATAAAGCAAATGTGTGCAAGGAGTTGTTTTTTATACATGAAGTTCCTGAGGAGGATTAATCAGTCCATAAAAACTGTTGTATAAGTTGTAAATCACATCACTGATGCTTCCGAATGAACTCTTTCATAACAGGGCACTGACCTACACCATATATCAGCAGCAACATTAAAACCAGTCACCGGTTTTAATGTTGTGTTGGATCTGTGTAGGTTTGTGAAATGACACTGCATCGCTCCAGCCCTGCGGCTGCTGTGACGCACAAGCTAACGGTCAATTGCGGTTTTAAATGATGGGTGAGTTGGCCCGACACCCCCAAGTCACACTCACTCAGCCAACTTCAAGCTGAGTCATGAAAAAGTATAATTACTGGGGGAGGAAAGTGATGGATTTTATTGTGAAATATTTGTCTTACAACAAAAGATGCAGACAAGTGACAAATTAAAGGAAGTTAACCAGTAAACTTGGGTTTCTGAGCAGGGCTACTCCTGAACCACACCTCTAAGCCTCTTATAATGTGTCAATCCATCACGCTGTCATTTTTCCGGAACATTAAATACGTATAATTCCACCAGAAACTTAGTAAATTGCATATTATTGTGGTGTGGGAAACTAGTGCTTATTGAGGAGGTTCTCAGGATCGTTTAAAGGAGACATGCTCATGTTCAGGTTCAAGATTTTAAATTGTGTTTTTACATCATGTTCCTTATTCTGTACATTGCTGCAGCTCTTCTTTTCAGCCCCTGTCTGAATTTTTAGGCCCCCTTCCTATAAAACCAAGTCTGCTCTGATTGGCCGGCTGGCCAATGTTGTGATGTCACAACAATGAGGAAGTGTCAACCTGACGAATGAGAAGGTGTTTCAGGAAGTTCTGTTTGTTCTGGGGAGGAGAGGAGCTCCCTTCACCACAGACTTTGTAGTTAGAAGTGAGTTGATGAGGAGGTTCTGCAGATGGTTATAGGAGGCTTAGTAGTCATTAAGGAGGTTCGAGGGGGTCTTCTTGAGGAGGTTCTGCTGTTCATTAAGGAGCTTATCAAGATACTTCACAAGGTCCTATTGGTCCCAGGAGATTTCCAAAGGGTCTTTCAGGGATTTAAAGGGTCCTCCAGGTTGGTAAACGCCTCCAATAGAGTTCAATACACTTGGAAGAACTTATCGAACCCGACCCCTTGAACTCCTGTATGATAAAGAGCAGTGAAGATGTTCGAGAGGAGAAGAGATTAAGCCTAGGAAAGTTTATTTTTCATTTGGCTGAGTCTTTGAGTTCACTCGAGGATAGAGAGCAGCGGTTGCATTTACTATCTCCTAATGGAAGCGTGTGGAGTTTTACTGAAAGCTACTGGGTCGTCCTTCCGCTCTTATGCTCCCTTTACCATCCATGGGCTTTACTGGCATCATAAACTTTGTATGAGAAAACACAAGAAGCCCCGACTGACCAATTACAGATCCTGTGGTGTGTCTGTAGCTGTACCGTTTGCAGCCGGCTGCACATGAGCCCCAGAGGCTCCACGACACTCTGACAGACGAGCACAAATTAGGCTCCAGAGGTCTGGGTTTATTACTTGGAAACTTTCACTGATGATGGGCAGAAAACCGTCCAAAAATATTTCTCTGATTCAGAGATATCATCTGAGGAATTCCATCTTTATATGGTTATGTTGTTGTGGAAAAACATTTGGCGAAAGAAAATGAAAATCGCAGACTGTGGGAACTTTAGTGATCAAGCCCAGCGTCAATTTAACTATAACATTTCAATGTAATCTTTAAATATGCGGAGTAAAGAACTCTTTGATTGCTTCTAAAGCAGCAGCATTTAAACACTTTGACTGGACACTTTATCTCCCCGAGCAGCTTAAGTTGTGAAACCTTCAGAATCCAGAAAGGAGTCAATATTGGAGAAAAACATCTGTAGCGGAGTTTCAGATGTGGCTGCCAGATAAACACCTGAAATAGACATTACCGAAATCAAACACAAACGTGCTGCTCCGCTATATTAAGGCATTTTCATCTCTCAACATGTCCGACCTCAAAACCTCAATGCTTAGCTCAGGAGTAATGACACATTGTGCAACAATAAAAGCCCAGTCTATCAGACCTGCCCGAGGAGTGTTTTATTTCTTTTTCGAGCGTGTGTATTTTCTCTTGTGTTATGTTTTGGCTCTCATTACTTATTGAGTTTAAAAGGTTTAGAATTAAAACCATAACCGCCAAAGAAGCAAAATAATTTCTTTCTCTTGTTGGCCTCTTGTCCGATCCCCCTCGCCTGCAGTCTGTCAGTGCGCTCAGGCAGTATGTGAATTTATTTGCTCATAATTAAGTTTGGTAACAACATATGCTCACCAGACGCATTCTCCGCTCGGCATGTGCGTTCGTGTTCGGAGATGTTTAGATAGCTAAGATGTGGCGGAGATAACTGGCAGAACCTGATATGCCCCAATAGCTTTGCCCTTAAAAAACCACAACAGCCAGCTCCCTCAGCGCCGTGCCTGCGTCTCACTCAGAGGATCTTGATTTATGTAATTGTAGACCGAGACATCTGTCAAAGCCATTGCGTTTTAGAGAGCCAGAGCCTATCTCTGAAAATGTCATTATGCTCAGCCTGTCTGAGTCGGGCCGTGCCAAGAAAACATTCGGACTTTTGTACCAAGGTATTTTGAGAGGGACAGAAACCACAGAAAGGAGTTTAGTTGTGTAAATGTTGTGTTGCGACTTGTGAAGCGGCGGAGGGCTAAGCCGAGCGCCGGGCCGGTCAGAAATAGTCACGCGCGAGTTGTGTCGCTCCGTGGGTTGTTCTGCTCGGGGGGGGGCCTCGTGGCGAGTGGCTGAGGCCGAGCGCGGCCCGGCTGCCTCTGAACATCCTGAACCTCTGGCAGGGCACAGGCACGCAGCAAATGAGGCCGCGTTTGTGGTCTTGATTGGGGTTCCGCTGCTTCCTGACCTCTTTTAGATTCAGCCGGAGAGGAGGGGGAAGAAAGGGAGCAGAAGAAACGGTCGGAGTTAAAACAACACAGTCCTCAGATTTTGTGACCTCGTAGCTTCCCTCCATTAATGACAACTCTCCTGAGAAAAGCTCCCTCACTTAAGTACACAAAACATGTCCAAAAATATGCACGTCTGCCCTGCATGGCACTTTAACTAGGCACCTACTTCTTTAGCTGCACTCTGTGAACCCTGCTACGAGTCACTATGATGCAGCAAATGCAATGTTCTGTGTTGTCTCCTTACACGTGGCTGTGTCTCTGCATTTGCTTAATATGTTGAATCACATTTTGGAAAACCCTGTTTCAGCCGTCAGTGCCTCCTTGAGGAAGCTGCTCATCTCAGAGGAGTCCATTCTAGACAAAACATCTTTTATTGGTTTAGAAATTAGAGCGATGGAGTGGAGCCCTCGTGTCTGCAAGCACCTGCCCCTGCTGAAGTGTCCTTGAGCAGGACACCGAACCTCCCGCCAGCTCCAGTAGCTCCCTGCGCTCTCTCTGACCTTTGACCTCTCTGCAGAGGCGGGAGGCAGACAAACAGAGAATCCCCTACGGGGACCAGTAAAGTGTCACATTATCCTGCTCCCCTGCTCCGACTCTCCACTACAGTCTGCCGCTTGTCTGCCCCCACAGAAGCCGCCGCCGCTGCTGGGGCCACCGGGGGAGCTGCTGGGGGAGCCGCCGGAGGGCCAACCGCTGCCAGCGTTTGCCAGAAGACGAAAGAGCACGACGTGGTGCAGCGGCAGCGAGTGGTGGACCTCTGGAAGGACGGCAAGTCGGAAGGGGCCATCGGGCAGGAGCTGAGGATGCCCAAGTCCACGGTGCACAGCATCATCGTCAAGTACCGGCTCAGCAACACGGTGGAAAACCTGCCGCGCAACGGCCGACCAAAGAAACCCTGAGGATAAACTGAGAGACTCGACACTGGGGGAGAAAGGAAAGAAAGGACATTTGGATTTACGAATCCTGGAACGTAGCAAAAGAGAGACAGTGGAAGCGGAAAAAAGAGGAGATGAAAAACCTGAATGCACGAGGAGGACAAGGACAAGGTACCTTAACTCTGCTGGAATGTGAGGGATATAAAGGGAGAAGCAAAAAAGCTCGCTGGGTAGATTGAGTGAGTACGAAGGAAAGCAAAAAGGACAAGACATGAAAAGTGAAAAGAAGTACTGGCACTATGGTCCACAAAATAAAACAAGCAATCAACCACAGAGGGAGACGGAGGGGGGAGACAGAGAGAGAGACGGGGGGAGAGAGAGAGAGGTCCAAAATACCAAGGGAGAGGTGAAAAGCTGGCCCTGAGATCAAGCACTAATGATGCGTGGGAGGAAAATGAGTCAGAGAGAAAGAGAAAAGGAGAGAGGACCTGTCTGGAACAAACAAATCCTCGAGCAAGTCGCTGCTGAAAAAAAAAGGCCCCCAAAAAAAATCTGACTTCAGGAGGAAATATGTCTGGACTGAAGGAGGAATGGAAAAAAAAGAAAACAGACGGTATGTTAATGCAATCACAGGTTTTCAAGAATTCAAATATGACGGTGGAATTGAAGAAAAGTGCAACAAAGAGAGGAAAGAGTATTTTTTTATTTATTTTTTTATATATTATTCTCTACAGTTTCTTTTTTTCTGTTTCTCCCTCCGCGCCGAAAGAAAAAAAAAGATTTCCCCCCGGATCAATTCTTCATCCGCCGGCTGACTGAACAAGCCTGCCCCGCTCGCTCTGACCCCGTCCTCCCTCATTCTTCCACAGTCCTCCACTCCTCCGTCTCTTTCTCAGTCTCTCACACACACACAACACAGACACAGACACACACAACACACAAAACACTCTAGACCTCACACACAACCTGAAAACCTGCAAAGAAGTTAATACGTCTGCCGAGTTTGTGCAGATGAGATCCAGACTTGAAATAGAGAAAAAAAAAGGGACGAGCTGGACTTATCTTGCAGAAAACTAAAAAAAGGACAGAACCGAAAGACAAAAAAAATAAAAATGTCTAAGTATAAAACTCTATTTCCCATGGACTCTGTTGCCCTCGCATTCCTCAGTCCAACCAAGCGTATCAGCAAGAAGCACAGAAGTTGAGAAACTGAGACGCTGCTGCCTTCGACCAACAACCAGTAGCAAAGTTACTCAGACCCAGTCTGACGGGTCTGGTATTGACATATGTACTGTATTAGCAAAAAGTTTATTTACTATTGCACCTTTGTGTTTTCGGTAGGGGTCACCCAAAGGGGAATATCACTCAAGTGAAGTATTTACATTTCCTGTTTTAAAGCCTCATCACAGGGAAAAGGGAAGGAAAGAAAAAACAAACGACTGTATTTATGAGCAGCTCTTCCCCAAAGCCGAAGACTGTAATCTGTCACCGGGAGAAGAAGGGGAGACTCACTTTGAAGCCCGAAGAGACGTTTCTGTTCTTCGAGCTTCTTTATTGTGACAGTGTGATGGATTCCACGCTGGAAAATGTCCCCTGATCCCAGGGAAAATAAAACACTCTGGACTCTGTCATCGTTTTTCCAGCTGAGTGTGTCTATGTGTGTGTGTGTGTGGGAAGTTGTGCGTGCATGTGTGTGTGTGTGTGTGCAGTAGAGCTGTACATCAGGGTGACATCTCAGAGTGGGGAAGCAGGACAAACTCTTTGGAAAGAGGAGACATGAACAATCAGTTACACAGTCCAGACTTTTCCAGGACTTACTAACTGTTTGGGTATTTTTAAGCTAAAATTGAGTGGTATTTCCCTTTCAGCTTGAAGAACATTGAGACCACAGAAGTGTGGCACTGATGTGGCCTGCAATGAGAATACACTGTGTGTGTCTTTGTGTGTGTGTGTAAATTTAGGAATGCTGTGTGTGTGTGTGTGCGCAGGGTAGCACTTCCACTTTTATTAAAACCAGGGACCATTTAGAATTTTCCATATCGGTACCAATACGATACTTAGTTTTCTTCAAATGAATTCCAAATACTGCTTTTTGAGTGACATTACTTCGCGGAATATGAATGTTTTTAAGCAAAATGTTTTATTTTTTATTTCACTAAGTTCTCAAATGCATCAGTGTTTAATTCTGTCTCAAAACAAAGTAGGCAAAAGCTATTTCGGGCAAGAATTCAGCTTTGGACTCTCTGTAGAGTTCATGCATCCGCTGGTAAATTCAATCAAGCTGCAACAGACTACACACATTCACAGATATGAGTCGTGTTAATATGCTTGATTTATTATTTCATCAAGATCCTTTAATTATTCACTGGGAAATCGTGAAAATGACAGAAAAGGTCCCATCATGAGACTTTAGAGAAAGTTAAAAATACTTGGATCAGGTCATTGAATCAATATTTTTCTTGTTACATCAATAAAATGACTGTTCTCGCTCATTCTGACTAACCCACAGTATTATGACTCATCAGTCCAGATTACCTCAAAGCATTTCAGCCTTTTTTAGCTCCTTGTTTTGGTTCTAAGACCCCAAACTTTAGTTCAGTCTCTCTCGTCTCTTCCACCTTGTTCAAGCTGCAGGCAGCTGTTTTCAGGAAGTAAGCTACCTGTCTAACAAAGTAAGAACCTCCGGAGCCATTAGCAGGTGATATTTCTACCTCCAGGGGTCGGTGGAGACCAAAAACAGAGCCAAAAGGAGAGAAACCGACTGAACACACAAGTCAAAATACTTTTTTGTGTTGTACTGTGATTGCTTGGTGTATAAATGGGAAGTTGTTGGCCAACATTTGAGCAAGTTCAGTTTACTAAGCGACTAAAATGTGAATGTACCTGCACGTGAACAAAAAATCAATTGAAAACAGGATAGTTTAAGATACTTGTTCATTTTAATAGATTTCTGTCTGTACTAACAACATGTGATACCCAGTATTTAAAGCCTACACAACACATGTTTGCATGAAAGATGTTGTGGGTCCTGAGCGGGATTGACGGCTCAGAGACACAAGGTTGTTGCTGATGAAGCGTTTTGGCACCGGTACACTCACGTAAAAGCTTTTCAGAAAGCAGAAATGCTGCGTCTCCTGCCAAGATGGCAGCTCGCGCTTCCATCAGATAGAATCTGGACCTACAGGGGAGAGACTCACATGTCGGCCAGGACCGATTTTTTTATTGTTTTTACTGGACTTTATCTTCCAGTGAAAGAATAAAGACAGTTGGAGTTTTAAGGAATTCCTAGAGATGCTGTGTGTCCATGTGAGGGTTGTGACTATAAATAAATCATGCCAGTGAGAAGTATATGAAGAAGGATGAGGAGAACAGAGGGGCATCTGGTTATCTGTTATCTGGCCTAATACAGAACAAGTGCTCCTTTTGAATATTTTCTCAGCGGCTTCTTCACCTTATTTGCCTCTTTGGTTCCAGTCCAACTGATACTGGGGGGGTTTACTGGGGCCGATACTAAAGCTGATATTTAATGTTAAAAATAAGTAAACTGGGTACACATGTGATTGCTTCACAATTAAAAGCCTTCCTCTGTTTTCGCTTATTCAGTGCTTTTAATGTGAAGGAGCACTAAAAGGAAATGCAAGGTTACAGTTACGGTTATAGACACGAGAAAGTTTATAAAAATTAGCAACTTGACAGCTGCTTGAAAGTGAAGCCAAAGCATGTGGATCACCCTCTAGTGGCTGGCTGCGGTATTTGGTCGTAAACCCCCATCTCATCCATGTTAGCAGATGGGACAGGGACCAGATAAAGGTCCATAAACCACTGATGTGATTTAATAACGCGGCTTTGTCCCCTCATTGGCTCCAAAGGCCCAAGATGGCGGTGTGTGTATATTTTGGCGCGATAAAGAGAGGAAGTGGAGACACGTTATCCATAGTTGCAGCGAGTTGACAGCAGTGGAACTACACCACTATATACAGGAAAATTCCATTACATACACATCAAATATTTATTTGTGGAATTTCATTAAATCGAAATATACAAAAAATGTATAAAATATGTGACAAACAAATTGGCTTTGGTCTCTTTCATGAGGGTCCTTTAATTTGTGACATGTGTACCTGTCAGCGCTCTCTGGTGGACAAACGATACAGTGGTGTCACACGACTTCACATTCATGTGCTGCAGCTTCCTGTTATTACACTGGGCCTCACTCGTCTGTCAGCTTTTATTCCTCAGCTCCTTTTCTTTCCAGAGCCGCTAAACCCGTCTTTCACTCGTTTTACCGTCTTCTCTCTCGTCCACGTCTCAATCTTCTGCAGCTTTCCTTTTTTTCTTCTTCTCTCGCTCTTTCACCGAGTTTTCACCTTGATTTTGTGTATAGCCTCTTATCAGATTTTGTCTCTCCCCCCCTCACCCCTTCCAAACACACACATACAAACTGACTGACTCTCTCTCTCTCTCTCTCTCTCTCTCTCTCTCTCACTCTCTCTCTCTCCTCTCTCTCTCTCTCAGCATCCCCTCTGTTGGCCTCCACTGGCAAAATGCCACACGTTTTCCCATAAATGGTCCCCCCGCTGGGTCCAGACACACACACACACACACACAGACCCACACACACCCACACACACACAGACACACACACAGAGGGCTGCAGCAGGCCCCACCAGCCCAAACGTCCTGGGCTCAATCCGCTCCTTATCACTTCTTTCATCTGCACGGTGGTGTTATGACAGTTTATCTCTCCCTGTGGCGCGGGTGAGAGAAGTGCGCTGCTCGTCTATTCCTGGCTTTGTTTTGAAAGGAGCGCTAAACTGGCCGTTCCACTCCCCGAGCAGATTTATGATAGTGCACAAGATGTGGGCCGCACAAGATCCCTGAGCTGGCCCGACGCTGCAGGAGAATCATTTCCATGCATGTGTGTGTGTTCGTGGTACCTGTGTGTGAGTGTGAGTGTGTGTGTGTGTGTGTTTATTCTCTTTGCCAGCCACACCTCTGCCAGGTTAACAGTTATATGCATTCTGGGATTTAATCATCCTTGTAAACATAATACTGTAAATGTTAAACCATATCTTGATGTACTGTTTGTTCATTAAAAAGATAATTGAAACGTTAAGAGCATCCTGGACTTGATTAGTTTAATAGTGGGGAAAACGATGCATACATTTCTTTATAATGATCATATAATCTAACAAATAATCGGTCCTTGAATTATCCTTTTAAAAACAATTGCAAATATGAATATTATCTCCAAGCGCTTCATCAGCTTGGAGATATTTGAGTCTTTCTCTCACATATTTCCGACAAACTATATTTCTTTATTTTTGCGAACCAGGATTTCTTGTCAAATCTGCTTTGTCAGCTCCACCGCACAATGTCCCTGCTCATAATATCTGTAATGAAAAAACATTTTGGAAGTGATTTTTCAGGCCCATCATTTTACCACACAACTGAAAAAAGAGTTGAATTATTATTTGAGGTCCTGCTGTGATTTGGAGAATCCGTGCTCTCGCTGCCATTCGTTGAAGAACATGTTTTCCTACAAGTTGTGTTTATCACCGTCTCATTTTCTCTTCTGACAAGATCCACGTTGAACCTGCTGAACTGAACTCTTCTCTCTCTCTCTCTCTCTCTCTCTCTCTCTCTCCTCTCTCTCTCTCTCTCTCTCTCTCTCTCTCTCTCTCTCTCTCTCTCCCCCTCCCCCCCCCAGTGCTGAACGGGCCTCCCATGCCCGTGAAGAAGGAGCGAGAAGCCGAGCTGCTAGTCAACCGGCGGGAGCAGCGCAGCGGAGAGGTCATCTGCATCGACGACTAGACTACACAAACACACAAACACACAAACACACTCACACACTCACGGAAACCCATCTGCTGCAAATGAATCTTCAATTTCTCTCCAAGAAAGTCGGGTCTCGGCGGCACACGCTCCTCAGACGGCACCGGTGAACCATCCAGTGTTAAAACAAACCGACTGACTGAGGGTGAACTTACTGACCCGCTCGTGATTGTAGTCGCTTCATTTGACAACACTAACACACACTTCTACACACAAACACAGACACACAAGAGTCTTCTAAGACTTTCACCTCGCTCCATGAGTAACTAAAATAAACCACACACAGTAATTAACGCACACGTGCACTTACTGGTCATACACACACACACACACACACCTACAGTGCATACAGTCCATGTAGACTCATAAGATTCTTATGACCTTCTTTGTCTGCCTCAAACCATTATACTCCTCATAACCGGCCTCCTCACACTGGCCTCCTCTTCCTCCTCCTCTAGGGATGCCTCTACCCTCACCTCCACACACACCTCCACACACACTCTAACACACACTCACACACAACGCACCTCAATCCTGAACCCTTTAGATCTCTCAGTAGACCAAGTAACCTTCCTCCTGCTCCACTGCTTCTTGAAAACCCTCGACAGGAAGCTGCATGTGAAACTAAAAACATTTCGAACCACCACACTCCATCCCCTGAAGCATGCTCTAATCACAATAACGCTGTCTCGTGGAAAAGGGGAGGGGGGGAGGAGGGGGTGGGGGGGGGGATAGAGAGAAAAAAAGTTAAATCTGTATCAAGCCGTGCCTCAAGAGTTTTCAATACTGTTTCTAATTCTCAGAAAGAGGCTGAAACCCCTGATTTCTCAGCGCGAGCGGCTCCAGCGGTTTTTCTCTTTGGCCTTTTTTGTTTTGTTTCCTGTTTTTTGCTTTTTGTTTTTCCTGATGGTACAAGTTCAGTATAATACACACGCAGCGAGGTATCATAATGATATCAATATAAAAAACTATATTCAGGACTCGTTCGACCACGTAAGCGCATTCGCCGCCATCCCCATCCCGCCCCCCGCCCCCCCGCTGGGTTCGAGTTGTTCTTTGAGGTATTTTTTGGGGGTTTGTTCCCAGAAAAAAACTGATTTTGCAGAAACCCCATGAATGTTTATAACCTTTCATAAACAAGTCAGTGTTATTAAATCCTATCGATCACCCTCCACACTCCTCCTGACTCCCCCCTCCTCCTCCTCCTGCTCCCCCACCCCCATTTCTCCCCTCTCTCAATTTTTGTATTTCTTTTCCAAGTTTTTATTTCTTTCCACCAAAAAAAAACCCTGTGATATACTTTGCATATTTAAACAGCTCATTCGTGTTCTGTTGTGTTTCTACTCTCGCGAGTGTTATGAGTATTTGTTGTCGTCGCTGTTGTTCTTGCTGTTGCTATTTGAGAAAGAGCTTCTACCAAAAGAGACATTTTTTTGTAACAAACAATGGAAAAAGCGATCGGGAGCGTGCGACACGCGATGCACCTCTCTGCCATGTTTGTCCTATAATTACAGGCGAATGGAAACGAAGAAGTTGAGTGAACTTCAGACGTAGATGCGTATATTACAGGAGAACAGATTTTTCTTGCTTACATTCTAGATTTGGGGCTTGCAAATTACATATACATATATAGAGAATAGGACATATGTTACCCTAAATGCTTCTATGGGCAAAAAACAAAAAAGTGTATCTTACCCCAATATTCAAAAAAGAAAATCATGGGTATTATCTTGAAAATTAGAGGCTGGAAATCCATTTTATACACTGCATCATTAAAAAGCGCCTTAATCGACACAGCTGAACAATTGTAAAATGGATTGAGAACCTGATGTCAATCTGTCACTTCCCAGTCAAAATCTGCTTTAAGTTAGAAATGAAAACAATTAACCAGGAGTTAATTTATCCCATAAACCCAGGACCTTTTATCCTGATCAGTCCAGGAGTTAGTCAGAGTCCATTTACAATTCTTGTTGCGTACAAACATTTTTTGCAACCCCCCAAAAAAATCAAGCACTTAGTTTTTTTTTCCTCTTCTTTTTACTTTGTCCTCTTTCCAGGTTTTTTTTGTGTTTTATTTCTGGGTATTTTGTGCAACTGTGGATGTCGTGGTGCCGATCAGACGATGAGTGGCAATGCAAACACGTCCATGATGATGGTTCTCCTTTTGTTTTCTTTCTTTATTTTTGTTTTTAATAAAACTGAACGAAACTATTATAAAAATGTTTTTGGCGTGTGGATTTATTCAAGATGAGATGTGTCAGCGATGCAACTTTAGCTTTACTTCTTTTAAATATCTCAAAAAAACACAACATTAGTTGGTTTGTGTGGTAAAAGCAACAAAAATAAAAGTCGTTAAATCTGCAAATTGATATTTATCGGAAATATCACTCGGAAGTTTGCAGAACATTGGCTAACGTTAGCCACTCTTTGCTCAATACTCTACTAGTGCAACAATTTTAAGAGCATTGTTGTTTTATTTCTTTCTAAAGTTGCCCTCTTACTTTGAAAAATCACAATTGTCATATTTTTACTCGTGCATATATTTCATAACATTAATTTATTATCTCTTTATTGTAACATTGCATTGCCCTGACCTTTTACGACAGTTGAACTGAAACCAAGAAAGTAAAGGAAATGCAGACTGAGGCATAAACAACTTTCAGGACTTAACTTTACTACAGAAAGCATCAAATCAAAATGTTCTCTGTCCCGTTTCCTGTTATTTCAAAGGTTTTAAACTCGTAATTTAAATGATTCCGATCCCTTGTCAAAATAAAAACCACCTGTAGATTTAAATGGGCTGTTACATTTAATGTTTGTTAAGCTCAGTTTCATTCAAAGTGGCTCTGGGCCAAGAGGTTTTACTCCCAACCAGTGAAATTGATCATTTACCAAGACGAGGCTTTCCAGGTCGTGAGAAACCAGTGTGAACGTTTGCTCCTTTTTCTTGATAAATGAAGTCAATAAAGTTCACGTCTGACTAAAGCAAGAGAACAGTGGATGAGTAGAAGTCTGGACTGACGCCTGTTTGTTGCCTGTAGACTCTGGGAGGAGCTGGTGGAGGAGCTGCTGGTGGAGGAGCTGGTGGTGGGCGGCTGTGATGAAGCTCTGATTCACCGGCTCCTCATTCGGTCATGATGCTGTTACTCAGAGCAGAGTGATTCCCCTCAGTTACCCCGGTAACTCATCTTTATGATTCAAAGGGCAAGAAGAAAAAAACTGTCAACTCCCAATTAGTCAGTGTAGATCGAGTGTGAAGCGACTCGGGTGAAACACTGTGGATTCACTTGTGTCTCAGATTGTGATGAACGGACGCATTTCAAGGTCAAACGCAGCCTCCGAAGGTCACAGCCCCCAGAATGGAGACGTGGAGCAGCTGCTTACTGTTGAGATTAATGTGAGGAAAGAGAAATTAAAGTTTCAGGCCAATAAAACCTAAACAGTTTGCTTAGAGACACTAAAATGCTCCGGGTAGCGCCAGAGTCATATTTATCTGTGGGTTCATTAGTGCATCTTTAATCGTCTGACCTGATTCTCCCCGTCCGGCCCAGACGTGATAACTTCTATTCTCTGCTCTTCACCCATCAAGGCTCATTTTTCACCCCATTAAATTAAATAAAAAAAACAGAAATGTATAAAGTACGACTTTCCAAAAAACATAAAAATAAGTTTATTCAACATTTATGATGAGTGACTTGAGAAGAAATAATAAAAAAATAAATGTCCAGGCGCGGCATACATCATCTTACAGAAAACTTCTTCACCAGACTTTGCAAGATTTTTCCGAGCTGGTAATAAACTTTGACATTTTGGGGGTGGGAGTGGGGGGGGGTGATTGGGACAGGGAAGTGTGTGAGGGTGGTGGGGGAGGGGGGAGGGAGGAGGGGGGAGGCATGTTTTTCCTCAAAAGACTTTGTGCAATGTGGTTCAGGTTCAGATTCAGGAAGTGAAAATTTAGATGGCTGCTGGTGTGTGTCTGTGTGTGTCTGTGTGTGTGTGCAGAGGACACTCGGGATTCAGTGTGTGTGTGTGTGTGTCTGTGTGTGTGTGTGTGTGTGTGCAGTCTGGTCGGTGCTGACAGGGAAATATGAGGTGCATGTGGTCGTACAAGTGGTGCGGGGGAGACACAAAAGGGAAGAGGAAAACGATGAGGAAATCAAACAGGATATATGTCTCATGTCGACACTTTTTCCATTTGAAAACATGAACGTTTGGCACCAATTAAAAAACAAAAAAGAGTAAAGTGCTGTGGAGAAAACCAATGTGGCCCCGTCCACAAAAAACTACTTATAAACAAGAGTGGGAGTCGAACCCGCGGCTGGAAATACACGCTGTCGGTGGTGCAGCGGGAAATATTACAGAACGAGGCAGAAAGGAAGGAGTCTGCATTTCAAAGAGAGAGAGATTCAGAAATAAAACGAGTCGGAGAAACAAGCTCAGACACAAACAGGAGAAAATGTGAACACGTTGAAAAGGAGAACTTTTGTGTTTTTAAAGGTTTTGTCGTACAGTTGTGTTTTTGGTGTCGTACGACTCAGAATCTTTGGCTTTTAAACAGAAATTAAAGTTAAGGCACAATTGGGCGAAACAGTCTGCACGAAGTCGGGGGGGGGTGGGGGTGAGTTTCCTCCACAAGACACAACTCTGAGTTCGATATTCGCTAAATGCTAAATGCTAGCACGCTGAAAGTTACAGTGTTAATAATTTGCACCATCTGCTAACATTTGGTTATTAGCACCTTTGGTACAACTAAGGCTACGTGTGAAGTGGCATCGTAATAAAGACGCATTTTTTACTAAACTTGGTGAGTTTGCAATGTGACACGCAAAAACTAAACAATGCTAGCAGCTACCACGGCTAAGTACGTGTGCTCGGATGTGGCGATGCTAAATGCTAATGTCACCTGAGTAAAATGGCGATGTTTAGCATCCACGAGAACGTTAACACTTTGATTTTAAAGAACTTTACAAAATAATATAATAGAAAGTCTTAACGATGCTACGCCTTTAATGAAAATCTCTTTAAGTTAATTGTCACTTAGTCTTGAATGTGTCATTTCCTCCCCGATATTATTCCATGATTTCCTCTCAGTGTGATTAACAGATGACGCACCTACAGGCAGGAAATGGTGTTTCGTTACCACTAACATAATAAAGTCAGAAAAGAGAAAGATATATATTCAAAGCTGTACACTTCTATAACTTGTGCTCACTTCTCAAAAGTAAAGCCAAGTACACAACGTATAAAAATACCTTACAATCAAATTTGACCTCAGAAAAGAGCACAAATTCACAATCCACGATATTTAAAATGTTCCACTTCCTTTTGTCGAGTTGAAACGCACCCATGTAACACGTGTGTGACATATATACAAAGTATGTGAAGAGGCAACGTCACACTTAAAAAAACGCACATTGGATTGTAATGAGCATAAATCAGTATAAACAAGAACTGTTGGATTCACACACACACATACCCTCTCTCTCTCTCTCTCACACTCACACACAGACACACACCGTTTTGTATAAAATATGAAACGACAACTCATTTGGCTTTAATAGCGTCGAGATCTGATGCTGGCAGATGTGCTCTCAGCTTCTTGAGGCAACCGGTGATATAAAAGTGAAAGGTGCATGCACAGCTTTACTGTCAGTCTTATAAAGACAGTGTAAGCACTATTTGTTACATGATACGGAGGCTAAGAGGATGAACCTTTTTGTGTGTGAGGCCCTTTATGTACACAACAGCTTTCATCGCACGTGTTTCGCAGACTTTCATCGAGGCCTCGTGTCCACTTTGTTTTTTTTGGCTTTAATCCCGAAGTCGGTTGTTTTGTGTTCCACTGTCCAGAGGAAACTGTTTCCACAACATCGTCCCGCAAATGTCAGGCTTGTCTTTCAAATGAGCGTCTTTGAGGAGCGGCTGTAGCAGGATGTGATGCCCTCGGCTGCTTCTGACCACTCTGGAAGAAAAAGAAAAAAGAATCCACACACAAAGATGTGTTTCCATCCCAGTGAGATGAGTTTCCATCCCAGATCGCCGAGCTTCAGTTGACTCTGAAGATGCTGAAGACGTGGGGCGAGGCGGAGGGGCTGCCCACGGTGTGCAGCCGGAAGGACGAGCCCGTGATGGCCTGCAGCTCCGTGCCCCGGTCCAGGCGCAGGAGGCCGGACACCTGGCACGACTTCACGAAGTGGAAGGAGTGCGGCCCGGCGGACGGGGTCGTGGCGTAGCCCTCGATGCACTGCAGCTTCTGGGGCTTCTGGCCGGTGGTCACCACGTCCAGCTTCACGTACGGAGTCTGCTGCTCGTTGAACAGCACCTGAGGACGAAGGGGAAACCAAAAGGGAGACGATCATCTCAAAAGCTTCATCTCCAGAGAGAAAAGCTATGAAGAGAATCAGCTAAACTTTGGTTTTCTGCTCAGTCAGAAAACGAACCAGTGCTTCCAAGGTCCTGTTATCAGAATTCTGCTCTTTTTTCCCTTTTGGCTGCACTTTCTCCAGACCTCTGTCGACAAGACGGACGCCTGGCAACACCAAACGGCCCTAAACCTGATATTCACCTCTCTAAAAAACATGACACATACCAGTACACTCTGGGTTTATGCACATACCAGTGCAATCTGGTTTTGTACACATACCAGTACACTGCTTGGTCACAAGACTCAAGAGTTATTCTCTCGAGTTGCAAAATATGACAGAGGTCTCTGGTTTTTTTCATCACTTCACCTCAGGGAATATGGAAAACCAATTTAAGAGCAAAGCATTCCTCTTCAAACTTAGTAGTTTTGTTTGTGCCCTTGAAACTTCATGTTACTTTTAAAAGAAAGTTCTTTTTAAAAGCTTATCCTGGACCTGAGAGTTATTTAAAAACATAATCTAGTAGCTGAGTTACAGTATCAGGACCAAATACCACTCATTTATGATTTGGACATTGATTTTCCAACTAAATATATGGAATTATACAATATAAAGATGCATTATTGTGTTTTTGGCCACTCTGGGGGCAGCAGAACAACAAATTTGTGTCTCTATTTAATGAAAATAGACCTAAGGCCGAAGATACTTGCTTTTCACGAGTACACATCATGGCTGTCTTGCGTGTCACTTCGGTGCGGCATCGAAAATTGACGCTACATCCGCACGATGCAATACCAAGATGAATGATAGGGGGCAGTGTAGGGCCAGATATTTGCCATCATCACGATTTTTATATGAACTACAACTCCCAGCAACAACCTCACCTGGCAGAACAGGAAGTAGACGCCGGCCTTCTCTCACCGTGAAGGTGCCCAGCTCCTTGTTGTACTTCACTGCTTTGCTCATATTCAACGTCCGCTCTTCCCAGCCCTTTATCACACCACCTTCTCCCACTGACACACACACACACACACACACAGAGAGACACACACACACACATCCAGGGTGATTAATCTCCTGGACGGGAGCTTTTGCAGATTATCCTCCATCCTTCAGTTTTTACGACTCTTACCTTGCTGAGAGGAGACTTTGGTTACTGGTGGAAAGTAAAAGAGACATTGAAAAGGGTAAGAAAAAGGGGGGGAAAGTCAATTAAGATTTTATGGGTTGCAATTGTATAGGACTATAGGATTGAAACCACTTCAGCAGATGCTACATGAGAAGGCTACACGAGATCTGCCAAGCCACTTACTCTCGAAATGAGACGCTGCCTTCTTTCCATTTCCATTCCTCCCTCGAAGCGTCCCCCCTTTTTCGGAAGGCAGAGACAGACAGAATATGAGTTTTAATGGCAAAGAAAATAACGGCTGCGGCTTTTTTCTTTTTGATAAAACAATCATTCCCATCTGTATCTGTCTAATAACAGAGTGTGTTAATTTGCGGCCATTTAGTCTGAACCTGGCTGGTCCTAACGCGGCTAACAGATGGGCAAAGGATTTCCTTTCACGTGCCTCAATATATTCCCTCAAACTGTTATTTTCGGTCGGGAGCGTGTGCCTCCTTTATTTTTCTTTTTCCCCTGTGGGGGCTGATCTCAGTGCCAGCTGGTCGGCAGTCATCAAGAAAGTGCGGAGTGAGCGGAGAAGAGGAACGATGAAGAAGTGCAAGCGCTGCCGGGGTCAGACAAAGACGAGATGGAGAAGGAAGAGGGATTTAAAAATGTTTCTCGCTAAATAAGAGAAATGAAGTGCCGGATGAGGAGAGTGGAAAAGGTCCTTTGGCTCCTCTCTGACCCTCACAGAGTCGATTAAGAGTGAAGCAACAGTTATGGCCCCTGCTCAAATAAATACAATAAATAAAACACAACAGTAAAAAAGGGCCCGAGCTGAAGAACGCCTGCTCTTGTTACTCGCTAAAAGTTTATTTTAGCTTTTTTTTTGCAATCTGGCCTGCGGGGAGGTATTTTCAAACACAGATATAGTTTGAATACTGTGTGAACCGTCGAAGAGCTTTCAGTGTGGAGCAGGGGCCCCTGCCATCGTATATGGAATATTAAGTCCCTGCTAAAATAACTCACAGGTGGGTGACCCTGTAGATTTAGGATTTGCTACGGGGCGAGCGTAAAGCCCTCAGGCCGGCCAGGTTCTCCTGACTGAGGCTGTCAGTCATCAGAGAGAACAGTGTCCCTCTGAAACGCTGCACCGCCGTGGTCAACTTTCCACAAACTGGAAAAAGCTGTTTTGGGCTTTTTTCTATTGATAGCCGTGGATTTCCGAACACTGTTTTAATGCATTTTGGAAGCACAGAATCAGATATCGCTCACAAAATGAAAAAGCTAATATCTGCAGGATATTAACGTGGTTGTTTTGGCGAGTGACCGGTCGTTCTCTAAATGAATCCTTGGGATATTGATTCCCCGCTGCACTGGAGCACAGCGGAGTCGTGAGGGTTCACTCTTGGACAAAATGTGAACAATCAAGCAGTCCCGTGATGGTGACGCAAGCCGGGGCTATAAATACAGCAATGATAGGTCATCAAATATCACCGCTTTCACAACAAATCATAGCTGTGTCAGTCGTGTGCTCAGGGGGGGGGAAAGAGAAAAAAAACCAATTTCATTGCCCAAAAGCGTGCAACAAGGCCTCAGTCCCGCGCCAGCTGGGTTTCTGGGCTCCGAGGCCGCTCTGGTCAGACCTGTAATTTCTGGAGCAGTCATCCAGCTGCCTACTTTTTCCTGTGTCAACTTTTAGCAGCGGGTAGTGCCTGCGGCCCGCTAGGCCTGACCATAGTGGCATGTGGGCCGAGGCTGGCCCGCGTTTGTGTTAAATGTTCTTCCCAGAAAAACAACAAGAGTGCAGTTGGTAAGTATATTGTGTCTGTGGTGATTTGGACGGGCTGGAAGGCAACAGAACGTTTGCTGGTGGCGCTGGAGGCAAGAGAAACCCGGGCTCAGGACTGAGTTTCTGTAATATACCGTCTCTCTTCACTCGCTGCCCCACCAGCAGCTCCCTCTTCTCCAGAATGAGCTGGACGATGGCCTTCCTCTGTGTATTCACCTGTTGAAAGAGAGAAAAAAGAAAACCACACTATTAACAAAACGACCAATGAGTTTGTTATGACTGTTTTCTGGCACCTGTCCCACGCGGCCTCCTCCAGCCAGCCAGCCAGCCACATAAACAGTCTCATCTTTTCCAGGATCCTGCCCCTGCTGCCACGCTCGCTTCAGAATAGGTCTAACCACTTCCTCCGAGACGGCTTGCGACACCTAACGCGTGTTTTTAGTGCTTCGCATTCCTCACATGTCTTTGCTCCCCCAGTTTTTCATTAAGAAATTAGTTCTGTGCAGGAAGAAGCAACGTTGGAAACTCTTGGCGCGGGGCTCTGCCGAGTGACCGAGGGAGGCCTATATAAAGTAAAAGGAGAAGTGGCTGAGGGGAAAGTGTGTTTTAAATTTACTGCTACTGTGGAAACGTCGGCAGCGAGTTGCTCTTCACTCTCCAGACGTTCACTCACTGGCTCTCATCAGGAGCTGGCGAACGGTCAAATGGACGGAACGTGGGGCCCCTTGGGAAACGCTCCAGCATCAACACTCCACGTGTCCACTTTTTGGGGTGTTTGTGCATGTGTGTGTGTGTGGGAGAAGCTCATGCATGTGTGTGCCTGTGCATGTGTGTGTGCATGTCTGTCAATATGGTCCACAGCCAGTCTGCTGTCCCCCTGATCTCAAATCCAGTGCAACCTGGGTTTGTAAGCACATGTGAACTCGAAACCAGAAGAATTTCCATCAGCTCCTTTCTGGCTGCTTCATTAGAAACAATTCACCTCGTGATGCAACGAAGTTTAAAGAAGCTGCACTCTGCACGAGCCTGCACAGAGCTTTACACTCATTCCTGTAAAATTCCAAACTGTGCTTCATACCCCGAGCCCCGTGCATGAGAAGAGGCTCGCGCTGGCTGCAGATGATTTACACTTGCCACACTTTTCAGGCCTCCAGCCACAGCAGCAGCCAGTTTGGGTATAAAGCGTTCACATGCCAAATAGCTGAGGCCTTTCCAGTAAATTGAGATAAAACTGGAGCACAACTGGCACCAGAGTAATTAATCTCTGGAGGGGCGGAGGGAGGAAGGAGAGGGGTCGCGCGTGCACACAACACGAGCACACCAACTCTGACTGGTCTTATTGGTAAGCAATAAAAGTGCCAAGAAGAGAAATGGTGCAATACAATAGTGGAGTTCGTGAGGAGGAGGAGGAAGGGGGAGGGGGGTACTATTAGGGTTGAAGTGTGGACTTGCATTTTTTTCTCCGTGCACCCCCCACGACGATTCCCGTAACCGCAGACACAGGATAAGTTACATAACAAACACTTGATGGTGCGCAAGAGGAAAAACAATAACTGTGCATGCCATTAACGTAAAGTGTGACACGAACCTGCTCCAAGCGGTCCTGCAAGACCCTGAAGGACTGGGACAGGTCCCGCGTCTGTCGCCAGGTCCACGCCGTGAACAGCGCGCTGCACGCCGCCAGGGACAGCGCCACCAGGGCCAGAGACGCCCAGACGACCCGCAGCTTGCGCACTCGCCTCCTCTGCAGAATCCGATGCATCGTTGGCGCAAGCACCGCGCTGCTGCTACTCGCCGCCGCCGCCGCAGACCACCACCCGAGATCCGCACTTCAGCTCCATGCCAGCGGAGCGCCGAGTGCCTCCGAACGCGCTCCTGTCCAAATGTCCATTCTGGGTATGGGGTTTGGTGGTGGTGGTAGTGGTGGTGGTGGGTGGAAGAAGACGCGCAGAAGTGGCACAGGCGGGCGCGCAACTGCAAACGCCAGCTGCAAAAGGGAAGATGCGTTTTTTTTTAAAGTCTCCCCCCTCAGCGGGACTGATGAAGTGGGTTCAGAGCCACAGAAACACCCGATCCTTCCTCCACGCGCATCCGAGCCACCATCCTCCGAGTGCGTGCAGGCCGACCACTGTGCAACTCACAGCGCACATCAACTGTTGCATCCTTCTTCTCGCTGTGATTCGTTGACTCAGCGCTCTTGTCTTGCCTTCAGCCAACGTGCTGGGGGGTCAGTCCATTAGAGAGACTGACTGACTGACTGCTGCTGCTGCTGCTGGTGCACGCGGGGGCAGTGCGCAGGGGTTTTTACGCACAGGCTCGCACGCACACATTACGCACAGAGACTCGGAGGTGAACTCTGATGTTGTGATATAGCAGCTGGCATCCGCAGGAAGAACAACCAGCGACAACATCGACCACTTCCTCCGCGTCTCGTCTACTTTCATCAAGTCGCATTGCCTTCGAATATGTGCCATTCACGCGTGGAACACCTCCCCGAGTCACCACGCGGTGGCGCTGGTGTATAAGTGAATATCAACAGCCTGTAGAAAAGTGTTTATTTCATTTTGATGTAAAATTATAAGTTAAGTGTCAAACTGTTTAGTTCGGATTTAAGGATCTTTATTGTCATCTTACGCAATAAAACTGTCTATAGTCAAGATTTATATTATTGTAAAATAAAGAATAACAATAATAACAGTAAATAATAATGTATACAATAAATAGAATAGGGCAATAATGTTTTATTTCAGTTGCAGAGGGGTGAGTTGTGTATGTGTGTGCGTCACAGTTCTTGATGTGTGTGTGTGTAACAGTGTTTGGTGTGATGAGGTCACGGCTCTGTTCCTCATTCTGTTGGTTTGGGATACTTCTGTAACTCTAATAATTGTTTATCCTCAAGAAATTTGGTACAAAATTATAAATCTATAAGGTAACAGAAATAAATAAATATATATATATACATAGACCATAAAGGGCTTAGGCTGAAGCTCACAACTAACTCACTTTTCTTTGCCACTTTTTAGTTTGAATAGTTTGAAGAAAGCCTTGGGAGGTCAAATTACTAACTCATATTTAATTATACATCTGAAAAGACAAGTTTTCTAGAATAGAATTTATTTATTTCCACACACTTCAGACTGGATTCAACCTTTGAACCGTTATGTGGACAACAAACTAAGCAAGAGTTCAAAACTAAACTGAGTTCTAGTAGAGAGACAGCCTCCTCTGTTTTAATTCAGTGGATGGTTTTAAAATGCAAAATATGTGTTTCACCAAAGTTCTTAAAAAACAATCATCTGTCTCTCCTGCGTTGGCTCACTGCTGCCTTCCATTGGCGTGTTACCACCATCTACTGTCGGTCTGTGAAACAGCCTGAAGCCGTCAGAGGAAATGTGCTTTGCATCCGACGAGCGTCCTGGTGCGTGAAAGAGACACAAAGCAGAAACAACTGCTCCTACAACACAAACGGTGTTATCAGACACAATGTGAACATTCAACTCATCAGCCACACATCATGTCAGGGGGGGTTTGTGTTGTTGAGTTGGACCCAGAAGCAGACCACATGCAGCTTTCTACTCAGTTTATTATTCTTAATGCAACTTAGTAAGATTTTCCTACTTTCTTTTGTTAAAGCAATACACAAGAGTTCTATTTGTCCTTTATTTTTATGAATGTTTATTCTGTAGTGAATGTATATTTATTGTGTCTATATCCATATACAAAATAATATGACAAGCCGATTGAGCATTTATTCCATATCCTTGATATCAAGTTTCAGTCCCCTCCACTAGTTCAGTCTGTGTCAGCACTAGTTGGACATTTGGTCAAATTAGTTCAGCGTCTTACTGAACTAGTTGAACACAAAAATCTTACTAGTCACTCTTTTTCAGCAACTAGTGACACTTTTGTTCAACTAGTTAAAACAGAAACCTTACTAGTAACACTTTACTGAACTAGTTGAACAAAAAATCTTACTAGTCACTCTTTTTCAGCAACTAGTGACACTTTTGTTCAACTAGTTAAAACAGAAACCTTACTAGTAACACTGTGTGCCCCACTAGTAGAGCTTAAGTCTCTACCAGTGGGCTTTTTGCTGCACTAGTGGTGCTCAAGACCGAACTAGTAAGGCTGAAAGTGAACAAAAGTGTCACTAGTTGCTGAAAAAGAGTGACTAGTAAGATTCTTTCTTCAACTAGTTCAGTAAGATGCTGAACTAGTGCGACCAAATGTCCAACTAGTGCTGACAAAGACCGATCTAGTGGATACTAGTTGATATCAAGGATATGGAATAAATGCTCAATCGGCTTGCCATAAAATAATCCATATAAGCTCATTACTCCTTGTAAATGATTAATTAATGATTATATGGATTAATTTACTCAGAGGGAATGAAGTTAAGTCAACACAGTTGCTTTATATTTTCACACGACAGATTTTATTTAACTCTCACAGGTTTTATTCCTCAACTGCCGAACAAATCAAACAAATAAAAAAATCAAACACAACCTTAAAAATAAGTTTTCTGAAACCAACATTTGAATTCCATGCAGGTTCTATAGGCTAAATCTAATATGGCTTTTGGTATTTTCTAATGTATTTATAGAGTAAGGATTTTCTGGTAGAGCAAATGACAGTCAGCGCTAAATGCTACGTAAATGCTAACCGCTCCAGAGACAACGTCCGTCACATATAAAACATGAATGACCGCAGGTGACATTTGAAAGACACACTTACTAACTCATCACATGAACATGAACATGTGGCACATTGGGTATCACACACATTTAGGCTCCACAGCACCGAAGTTGAGGAAACAACCTTAAGACTTCAACATTGTTGCTTTTATCTACGCGTACTGATTGTAAGAAACACACCCTGCTCCCTGAAATCTTCACTTTGCACATTTAAGTCAATTTATTGCTGAGATCTCAGTGGATTTGAAAGGAATCAGGGTTGAACTTTCACTTTATTTTGAAGGATTTTAAACTTGTGTTGACTCCACTGAGGAAACCGAGTCACACGTTGTATAGTCTGTCTCGTTCTGGTGAGAAGATTTAAATATCTCCTCTTCATCTTCCCCTGGACTCTATCGATCTATGTGTCACTCTGTAACAACACTTATGACAATGCACCAAACACACTGTTCCATTTGACCACACAATGTCCCGAGGACGGAGAAAAACAACTTCACATTCCTCGCTCAATTATTTCGTAAACAAAAGTATGAAAATAAATGTAAATTGCAAAAGCTACGAAGGAGGAGGGTTAGTGGTTCTTACTTGTTTAGAGTGAGAGAAAACAAACTAAATATACCGCTGAGTGTTTTCAGTAAATGGCTGGAAGTGATACAAGAAGTCCTCTTTGTGTGTTTTGTTTTTTTGAAATCACACTGGATATATAACAGAAGTGCAGCCCAGAGTGGTGCCACTTTCATGCGCACCCAGCCCAGTCCAAGATGTTTCCTTTTTTGTTTTTCAGATTCCGCCAGATGGATCGTTTTCCTTTGAAACACCAGCCCCGGGAGTTTGCTGTCTGGCAGCATGGGAGGGAGGTTTTAGGTTCAATCCCCACTGATTCCTTCAGTGCACACTTTGATTACCCTCACAATCCGTCTTTGTACACGGCTTAAACATGGAAGAGAACAGTGCAAATGCCAACATTTGTATCACAACAGCTTTACGCGACCGATTCTTTGGTTGTCATCGTTAATCATAAACTTAAAAGGGACAGGAAACCACAAACCCACTTTTTATTTCAAGAGCCGTACAATAAAACACTCATCCCTTTTTTTTATCTGGATCTTTGTGCAAAGGATTATTTCACTTCTGGATGATGATGTTTTGTACTTGATCCTTCAAATACACGCCCCCCCACAACACACACAAACACACACACACACACCTAATACCACTTATACCACAGATTAAGGTCCCTCAATTATGAACTATTTAAAAGTATTGCAAAGGCCCCATTCCTATACTTAAAATTGCATCTTTGATTCTTTGATTATTGAGCCAATTAAGTGTTTGCTGAGCCCCGCCCGCAAACAGCGATCGGCCAATCACAGACAAGCAGCAGTTACTTGACACTGTTTGTGAAGATTTAATAATAATGATTCTTTGCATATATAAAACCTCACATGACAATTGATTAATCTTACTAACGCTGTGTGTTTTATCTACCCCGACCTAAGCTGCCTGCATTAGTATTGCTAAGCTAACAAGCCCGATGATTTCGGTAGGAATTTATTTTGTGCGTCTACAGGTTGTGTAACTATATTGTAACTGTACCTCAGCTTTTAGCATTAAATCCTGTGTGCAGCCGAGATGTGTATATTTTTTTACAAGGCTGGAAGATTAATACAAATTGGTTATAATCAGGATTTTCAATCAAGCCAGGCTTTAGTACGGGTAGAAATGAGTAGGAAGTGTTGGAGCTTAGCAAACGGTCAACTATTTTAACTTTTTTTGTCTGAGTCTGTTTCCCTGCACTGTGTAGGTGGAGCTCATGGTTACCGAGGTCGAGAGGTCGAGAAGTCGAGTTAGGGTTGGGCCAGGTGCTCCAGGGCCTCTCCCTCGCAGCGCATGCAGTGGTAGCCCATCTTATCCGTCAGGTCGTAACAGCCCTGGCTGAGGTAAAAGTCCACCGAGGATTTGTTCCAGTTCAGAACCGTGAAGTTGAGCTGGTTGCAGCCGGCGGCCAGGCCCAGCTTCAAGAGAGCAAACATGAAAATGAGAATCACAGTCGTACGTTGAGCTGTGTTGATGTGACCTGTGTCGTACTCACCTGTGCTACCTTGCTCATCAGTGCTTTCCCAATGCCCTTCCCTGAAAGAGAGAATCCACATTATTATGTATTTACCTTTGGTTTAATAATTCCCCAGGTGTTTATCACGAGTTATATTCACGACTTTAAGACTCTTAACTCTACCTCTGAAGTCTGGCATCACGTACAGGTCCTCCATGTAGACGGCTCGGCCCGACCACGAGCTGTAGGAGTAGAAGTAAAGTGCGTAGCCGATCTTCGTGTGACCTGGAACAAGCCATCCACAAAGACACAATGTTCTTTATCAAAATGTGTTATTATCGAATTGTTGTTATGTAAGTTGCAGCTGGTGCTTGCTAGTTTTTCCACATTTGTAAGTAAACACTCTCACTGACGGTTCTCTCTCTCTCTCACCTTCTGTGGTTTTGTGTTGTTCTGGGACCTCAGCGACGATCCCGTGGAAGAACGGGTTCTTGGAGAAACCGTCCTGCTCCAAGTCTGCGAGCAACAAGCAGGAGGTAATAACAGGCTGGTTCATAATTCTGAATGACGATTCTAGATCTATTTATGCCTTAATACAACAGATATCGATGGGGGTGTAATGAATGATTTATGCAGCTTATCAGCTTGTTCTGTTGTCGTGGAATTGTTCAAAAAAAGGTTTACACTGAATGTTTGAAGTTAGATAAAAATGTCCAAGGTTCATTTAGTAGCTGTTGTGAAGCTTCAGATCTAATCACACAATCGTCTCAGCTCCTCATCCTGTTAAATGTTAATAGGCTGCAGGTTGAAAAGTTCACTATGTGCTCGGAAGGAAAATAAAAAACGAGCATTTAACGTCTGCAACAATCAGCTCTGATGCTGTAACCGCTCCACTGAAGTTCACCTCGTTATCATGGAGGTCAAATCGATTTTTTATGTGAAGTGAAGACAGTTAGTTCACGTTTAACAGCAGAAATAGAAATGTATTTATATCTCGCTGGCTGATAAAACAGTGGCAATAAGTGCTGCATGTTTATTATGATATTGATTAATATTGTTTAATGGCCGAAGCCCCATTTCCATCCCTGCTGCTGGCTGCTCTGACCTCCACTGATGTTGTTCCTATGAAGGTCGACTGTATTCTAGTGTCGGGTCAACACAGATCACATCTCACAGTACAGTTACCTCTCTGAGTCACTTTCACATGGTCCGTTACTTTCTCATACTCAGCCAATTCCTGCAGAGGGGGAGAAGAACCAAGTAAATCACATACATTAGAAACCCTTTATTTATATTCCTGTTAAACACACACACAAACACACACATACACAATAGTCCCAGTGTGTTCACTTTATTAACACACCCAGGAAATGCATCTCACACATGTTCTTCCCGCAGCTTCACGCACATCAGCTGCACCTCACACAACAACACGAGTGAGATCTAATAATAACAACATCCATCCTACACGCGAAAGCGAGGTAGTGACGTCACAGCAGCATACATACACCCGATCTGCACGTGCACACGCGCCTCCTCCCCCCCCCGCCCCCATTCTCCTCACCATGATCATGCGCGCGATGTCCTTGCAGTCCTCCACGTTGGCGGCGCGGATGGAGAAATCCATGACGGGCAGAAGGGACGAGGTGACCGGGCAAGAGTGAGGAGGTGTTCACGGTGTCAGAGGCGGAAGGAGAACCGGGGCTGAACGGAGGCAGTGACGATGGGGGGGGGAGAGACGTCAGTGCTGTTCTCTAACGCCATTGGTCAACCGCGTCAGTTCGCTTCAAGGTACGAGATTGTGATTGGCTGCTCGGCGAGGGAGGGGCCAACAGCTCATGTTTATTCCTCTTTATTGCATTTGAGACTTTTACAACATATTCTTTTGAATGAGTCAGTCAATGAAACTTTCATTCATACAGCAACTTTCAAACAAATCATATGTTGTTCAAAGTAACAACAAACTTTATTAATATTGCATCATATACATTAATTAAAATGAGTTTATGAGTAAAAAGTTATTAGATCAGTTGTAAAACTGATCTGAATTCACTCCACAGTGAAAGTGATTAAAATACAGTGGAACTTATAGAACATGTTAATATAATTAAGCTGAAAGTCATGAGAGTGTATGGTTTTAAACCAGGGGTCATGTAAGTCCCCTGTTGCTCTGTTTGGTTGGTCAGTTGAATTTTATTACGTCATTTGGATGTTTGTTTGCTTGCTTTTGTGCATTTGCCTTCTCTAATTGGCCCGTAGGTTTATTACGTGGTTTTTTCGTAAATAGTTTTAGACATTTTGGGCTAAATAAAGCTGCCTGTGACTCACTGGGCCTTCAAGCTCCCTCCCTTAACCTTCCCTTTTAAAATGACATGTCGCAAAATCCATTTAATTATCTAACAACTGCACACTGTAGTCAAAATCCTTTAATTAATAACTTAAATAATTATTGTTTCTATTTGCAGATGAACATTGATTTAGATGCACTACAGCTAAATGTTCACGGCCCTCAGAGGATGATATTGTGGCGCCCTCTTGACCTTTGAGGCCTCTGTCAGGACCGAGTTTCTCCTTGACCGGATCAGTCCATTAGTAACGACAGAGGGGTTTTATGAAATGTGCTGTGGAACTTGACGATACCCAGCGGATCAACCCAGATTATTGGGTTTGTTGACCCCTTGACCTTCATCTATGAGGCAACAATTTCTATGTGTACATGTATGATACTCTTGATTGCAGATTATCCTGACGTTAACTGAGCATTCGGGATGAACCGCTCCCACCACTTTTCCTTCAGCACTACCGTCATCATCAGAAGATAAGTCCAAATTTGTAGAAATCACTGTAGAAATCCACTGAACACATTCATACCTAAGCAGTGTGTTGCTTTTATGGGGTTGTTATACTAATGTCCGCCTCTAGAGGGAGCCGTAGCAGGGTTTCAGACCTGTGGTGTGAGTTTTATGTCTGAGCTGCTGGAAGAGAAGCTGATGTGCCTCATTCAGGGAGATTTATGGATGTGTGGGAAATCCGCAGTGGAGAAATGCACATCCTGTACTGTTGAGGTTAAATACGTTCTTATGAATCACTCAAGTTTTATTATGAATCACTCAATATACAAAATATGACCCATGGTGGATTATTGCATCTTTCGGCGGTTACATTTTCTAGTTCTCCTCAACAACTGAGTTTTTGTTTCCAACCACAAGCGGAGGATTAATTTTCTAATAACAAGACCGACGCCTTTGGCTTCTGTTTCTGTGTGTTTTACAGATTTATGCAGTTTTACATCCAGGGATCGTATTAAATAAAAAGGTCTGGATCTCACAGAGGAGCTGAGAAGAGGTTATATTCAGTAGAAGAAGCTGGTGATGACGCACGTGTAGACATGTCATCATAGTGAGAAGTTCATCAACCCAGAAATAAGAATGATCACATGAACTGTTTCACACAGACATAACGGCGAGTGCTGAGCGCCATGTTAGAGGAACTGAGAACCACGTGGTGAGAGAAGTAACGAACAAATTCATCAACTAGACCCGTGGGGAAATTACATAAATCTATATATATATAAAGATTGATCTGAACGGAGTGGATCTGAAGTTATGACTCATCGAGAGAGAGAGGAGGCAGACGTCTTTCTTTAGATACGCCAGTCAAATGAATGTGTCTTAATCTAGCATCCCAGTTCATGAGGAGGAACAAACACATGTGCTTTAAAATAGTGAGCTGATCAAATCAAAATACTTCATGTTTGACCTCACGCCCGATACCAGCTGTTTATTATGTGTTTTAAGAGTCTGTCAACGCAGATCCACCCACAGCAGGTAGAACACATGGAACCCCTCTGGGTGGTTGACGTCACTCAAGCCTCATTAAAGAAAGGGGACTATAGTTTGAGTGTATACAATTGTTATCTCTAAACTGAATACTTAAGTACACTGAATTAATTTGAGTATTTACATTTGAAGCTACTTTCTGCTTCTTAATTAACTGCTTTTCAATCGACTGCATTTATTTTACGGCCTTCGTTTCTTTTGAATAAAAAATCGAATCAATCCAGCAGAAATATCTTTCTCTTTGACTTTTTTATGTATTCCAAAAAACTCTGTCCCCTCTTTTTACCGTCCTTCTGTTTTTTAAGAGCCGTGTAATGATTGTCTGTGAAACCCACAAGACCTCAGCGGGTGAAGTCATGTGTGAAGTCTGGTTTGAGGTAATAACTGACGAGTGAATCAGCAGAGAAATATGTCAGAGATCGTCACTGTCAGTCCTCACATGATGATTTGTATTCATTAACCTGCAGCCTGCCGCGTGTGTAGCCCTGACGCTCTTCTATCTTCACTGCTCTTGTGTGATTTGTGTTGATTCTTCACACAAGTCTCGGTATAAATAGGAGCCTTTTAGTTGCTTGAGACTAAAAATACATTTAGTACACGGCCGAGTGTAGGGTGGGGAGGAAATGAGCAGGAAAAGGGGGATTTTGCTGGGCTGGCTTTTCTCCTGGAGAAAATAAAGCCGTCTATGTTGCTATTAATAGCTCCGGTGGGCCGGTGTGTCTCCTTATAACTGACTAATGGCTCCGTTGGCTGGACGCAAGCAGCAAGACCAGAGCCTTGCCGTCGATTTTTCATCAGCGGCCTCTCCGGCTCTGCCGATGACGTGGGTAAGACGCCCCCTGACGGTTTTTACAGACGCACTACAGAGGACTCACAGGCTGTTAGGGGAGGCAGAGGCATTGTAGACGGTATTAGTCAGTGGAGTGTGAGTAAGAGAGAGAGAGAGGGGCCTCTCACCGGGATGTCCACGACAACACAGATAAAAATGATGGTTGGTTTCAGAGCACATGTGAAAGTAAGAAAAAGAAGCAGCTGGGTAATATGATCAGAAGATAGACTGTTTGTAAAGATGGATGATGGCTCATAAATCCTGTCTCTCCCATGTTAGTGAATGGGACGTTAACCAAGCATTTTAAGGTTATTACACTAATGAATGGTCAAGGGTTGGTCGCTGGTAGGTTTGGTTTGAATTGGTTATTTGATTCTATAAAAAATAGATTGAAATTCATTATTGACACCTGAGACTGACTTACGATTGGTCAAAAGCGCGTATCATCTTTCCTCCTCTTCCTGGACTTTATGCTAAAGCTAATTAGCTTCTGTATCTTGATCTTGAGCAGAGCTAATGGTTAAATCAGGTATGAATCTTTACCTCTCTATTAAAACGCCAGGACTTTTGACCCCATGCTGTTTTAAAGACGGCACTAGAGCTTTGCTGTAAATGTTCTTTCCACATTGACCTTTTCAAGCTGACGCACAGGAATCCGTCTCTCTCGTTCATTAGGTGACAATAATGTCAGCGTTATGTAATAAACCGTCTCATGCTCAAGAAAAGTGACACAACCACAGCTTTACTCTTTAAATCAATCAGCCGCTTAGACGTGATGCTGTGAGTGACACCAATATCATGTGAAGTGACAGATGACAAGTGACGATTTCATTTCCTGTTATCGGGACATTTTCATGCGCTAAAAAAGAAAAACCTGTTTCCGGTTGGTGACCATTCATTTAGCAGATAATACCACAGGTTTGTATCCAGGTCTGTGTCTATGAGCGTTTCTCATACATGAAATAATCTGATATTTAACCCACCATCATACAAATAGTTGACTTCAGCTTTTGGTTCAAACTCATCATTCTGACCTGGATTACTTTTCATTTTTTCTCCAGCCATTGTTCCTCTGGCTGGCGGCTTGAGAAAGTCCTTCCTGCAGATTCAGAACAGTCCCATATAACAACGACCCTGTCGGGGCGTACAGGAAGCCACCTCCTCGTCCTGTTTAGTCTAGGTTCTGATTGGTCCCTGAGCTCGGGAGCATTTCCACAACAAAGCAGTCAACACCACATCTATCGCAAGCTTATCTCAAAAGGGCTGAACATGACAGAATGAGAAAGGGCCGGTGGACGGGGACTGAGACACAGTCAAAACAAAAAGAGGAATCCCAAGTGAAACCTCCCTGGCACAGATTCCATCAGGTCCATGTTTGGTCCTTATTTTGCTTTGAAAATAAAATCCCTGATTAGTTTCTCCGCCACATCAGTAAGAAAACAAAGAAACGCCCAGAAGGAGCAAAGAATTTTGATAAGAGCTGCTTGAGTGGCCTTACGCCTTTTATTCTGCTTATCGTGAATAGTACACTTTGGAGATACAGTCGCCACAAGAGTCCAAATATTATATTTTAAAAATATGTACATATTACAAAATTGGTTTGTCCCTCTTTGGATTAAAGTTTCTTGCTGCAAAGCTCAAGAAATCTTTTCAGCATGACGGCGTGAAAATAAGATTTAAGATTCAAGGAAGTTCCCCAAACTTCTCCTCCTGTCTGCTGTGATCATACCTAGCCTCCACTCAGAGAAATGAAAAGAAAAGCAGGAAATTAGCTCATCAGCTGACTGACGCAACCCTGGTGTAAAGATAACTGGATGGTAAAAGGCAGACAGGGTGTCATTCCCTCAGCTCCATTAACATGCCATATTAGGACATCTGCAGCCAGTTGTGTGCGTAGCAGCAGTCAGAGGTGGCAGAGGTGGCTTTTTTTTGTGTGTGTTGTTTTTTGTGTGTAGCCTCCCCTCAGACGGCCTGAGTCATGTGATATGTTTTAAAGGTCGGGTCACTCGGTCACTTGCTCACCACCACGGGACTCTGGCCAAAGCACAGTCGAAAAACTAAACAATAACACTGATTTTCGGTAAAGGTAGATATACAATCACCTTTCCTGTAAGGGAAATACAAGAAGTGTCTCATTCTGGCACAGCTCCTTGACCGTGTCCAGTGAGTATGTTCTCGTAAGGGGCACAATGGAATTCACTTTCAGTAAGCGGCTGGCAAACAAACAATCTGTGAAAACTATATTGGGATGAATCCTTTCTTTCACAAATTTAAACAGAAAACTATTTATATGGCTGCTGATGACACCTTTGTTAAACCCGAGGCTTCCCTTTATTAACCCCCAGGTGTATGAGTATGGAAAATGTGCATTTCTTGTCATCGCAGGTCAAAACTGAGCTCAGCTGAGTTTACAGACAACACCGACTTACAGGTCAACCTGTTGCCACAGTAAACACACTTTACTTTCCAACTTTTTTTGAAGGCTGCTGTGCAAGACAAGTGTTGTTCTGTCGTGCATATTTGTAGAGACAGATTACACTTCCTGAAATAAATAAGTACAATTAGTTTATTGAATGAGTTCTTTGACTTTTTAGTTTGGCCCATTCCCCGTCCACTAACATGGAGAAGGTGATATATATGACCTGCAGCCATCAGGGGGCGATAGAGATGCTTTGGCTTCACTTTTGGGAATCTATCATGTCTTCCATTTTTATATAGAGTTGAGACATTCGCCCAAAGTAATTGAGCAATTGAAGAATGGCGACATAGTCAACTAAAGGGAACCAACAAATTTAAAGCAATCCCAGAGTTTGGTATAAAACTGAGATTTCCCACAGGTTTTGAAAATGAAACCTTCAGTAAATCCCGATGACACACTTTCACACAATAATTAAACATTTTTAATCGGCATATTGTGGCGTCTACAAAGCCAACACCCTCTTGTGTTCACTGACCACAAACAGGGAAACAGCTGCACAGCGGCTCCACACATTCCTGTATTTCCACCAAAAACCAGCAGCTTGTGATGTGCATCGTGGCGTCGACTGCAAACACACACAGCAGCACATGAGCTGCTGGAGTAACATCCTGAGGAAAGCGCCTCTCCCTTACTGCTCTACTGCGAGGAGTCTTCACTGGCAGGAGGCAAAGGAGTGGAATGTGTGTGTATTTGTGTTGTGTTGAGGGGGTTAACTAAGTCTTTCAAGACACAATGAAGACCCTGTAGTTCTTCAAAAACTCTCTCATACTGTGAAATCATAATTTATGGGGTAACGTTAGATTTCCAAATGATCAGAAGTGGAAGCCGCCCATTTTTTCTCTTTTCTCACTGTTGAGTAATTTCCTCAGATTTTTATATTTTTATTCCTTTGAATTCCAGCGAATAACAGGAAGACTTAACAATGAGGCCAGCAAATACAATGGACCCCCCCCCACACACACACACACACACACACACACACACACACACATCGATGACTTCTCTTTTGAGTAACTGATCCATTTCCCTGTGTGAAACCAGAGGCCTGTTGAACTTGTTCTGGAAGGTGTAACCAGGGTGTGAGGATAGAGATTCACACTCCACAGGATTGAATCTGCTCACTTTCAATCAGGGAGAGACGCTTTGTCCTCTGATCAGGGTCAATCCAATGGAAGTCTGCAAATTCAGTTTTTTTTTAATGCTCTCTCTCCATTGTTATCTCCCATTAATGCAAACATCCTGCATTGGTTTTGTTCTCAAAACCAGTTGAATCTTATGATGATCGATAAAAACTTGATATCCAATCCGTTATGTTTAAGTTTCTCCCTATATCTTGAGATTTACTGATAATTTACATGAAAATCAAATGTCCTGATCCCTGTTCAAAACACACAAAGGTCTAAATTGACCAAACCTCAGGTGCATTTATTAGCCTGTCACTGGATGACGTGTTTTAAAATATTTGCTGTAAGGTACAAACACCTGCGTCCCTTCATAATCCTCTTATTGTAAATATTTGAGAACAGCGAGTGACCCATATCTCCACTGTCACCATTCCTGTTTTGATTATCTCCAGGCCACATCCGACTTCCTCCTCGAGGTAAACGCTGCTCTGCGTGTGCGTAAGTGTTATTTATGTCAACAACAACAACTGGTGTGACCACAGAGGACGACGTTGGCAGAAAACACACACCGCGTGTTACACTGAGACATGCTGTTGGTCATGTGTCTCACGTGTGACAAAAACATACACAAGTCGGTTTGATGGTTTTCTCTGTGAATGAGGGTTTTGTGCTTCTTTCTCATTTTAACTTATTTTACCTGTAATTAATCTAATTTTACATAAGTCATTGGGTTTAAAAGCTTTTATTTAGTTTCTGCCATTTATATATACGCAGGAAGCTATAGGCACTTTGAGATAAATACTAATGACACTGCTAACATGTTTGTTTTCCCACCAGCTTAGTTAATTGTGTGAATACTTGTTAATTAGCACTAAACACATAGGACAGTTGAGGCCTAAGGCAATTTCCCTTCACCTGGGGGCGTTGCCAACATGGCCGCTGACTTGCCAGACAATGTTACCTGGGGACAGACTGTAATGTACTTTTACTTCACCGTGACTCAGACAAATATTGAACTGGAACACTGTCTTCCCTGTTGACAAGCTGGAGATACACATCAGTGCAAATACTTGTGTATCTCATAGCTTGTGGCGTTTGATTTACAATTTCGAAAAAAGAGAAGTGGGTATAAAACACTTCCATTAATAAACCGTGGCTCATATAGTGTTATTGTACTTCCTTAATTTTCAGTTTGCACTGTTTCCCACAACAGACGCATTTTGTTTGTGTTCTAAAGATGCTGCATAACCAGCAGAGATAACATCTCTTCCAGCAGCAGATAAATCAGTAAACGTCCTTCTTGGAATCAGGCCTCTCATCTTTGATTCACTGGAGTTGGAAAAAAATCCTTCTGTCCCACGTCATACAGTTATTTCCAATCTCTGAATAAAAACGTAATCTCATTAACGGGCCGTTCTTTTTCCCCTTTCTCAACCTTGATCTTGTAAAACGCACAAACTGTGATTTTCTGTTCCTAGAAATCCTCAAATTTCCTCGTGGCTCAGCTGTGTTGACTTTGTCCATCAAAGGAGCTTTTTATTTTCTGAGACTTTCTGTACTTGCTCAAGCCGCCCGTTTTCCTTGACGCTGGAGTCAGAGGTCGTCTTTGTTGCCTCCACATTGACTTGGACTACCTGGGCAGAGGTTTGTGAACTAGTTTCAGTTTCTGGTATTATTCAGGACTTTTAAAAATACAAGCTCCCTATTTAGCTGTTGTAGGATATGTAGCAACCACACCCGCCTAAGGCTTTGCTCTCTGACACCGATGTTTCATATTAAAGGCTCAGGGTTTAGTATAGTTTGTCCTGATGGGTTTGACACATTTCACTGTAAAAACAAATTCCGGTATTTTATATTTGTACAAGCTTTGCTGTTTAACCACTGGGGTTGAATCATTTCTCAGGAGGTGAAAAGTTTACATCACTAAATCCATTTGACAGTTCCAAAGATATCCTCTGAACCATAAATATCAAGAGCAGGGGATCAAAGTCAGGAGTATTTCATCATCCTCTGGGGACCATAAATGTCCAGTGGTTGTGTTGATGCCAGTTATTTTCATCCCTTGAGCAATTCTGCCCACACGGCTAAAGATAAGATATCCAGACATATCAATACGTGTTGCAAATGGCTTTTAGATCAACTTTGATAATGTTTTAAAAGAGAATTCAAGTTGTGTTATGTTTTGTGTTCTGTAGGCACAGGGACTCCCTCAATGGTTCCCCCCCTGGGCACGTGGAGTATACCATATACCTTCACCATGCAGCAGGTCACAACATGCTCTCACGTGTTCCAGAGCAGCAGCTGGCCCCATGCCGTGGTTTACACTGGTTTGACACTGGTTTGACACTGTTCTTGCTGGCCGTTAGCAGATATATGGTGAGGGGTGGGCGCCAGGCGTTGAGATGGACCATTATGTCACTGGTGCCCCAAGAATAGTTCCAGTGTGTCCAGCGAGGCCCACGAGGCGAGTGTGACGTCCAGAACCTAACTGTTGTTGGGCCAAACCCAGAGAGAAACAGGGGCCCTACTGTTTCCCTGCGTCAGGCACACCCACCCAGCCACACACACACACACACCCCCACACACCCACACTTACACACACACACGTGTACAGACGACGCACACACACATGGAACCGTTTAAAATTTTTCCCCTGCCACTGTTCCAAATGCCCCCAGAATAAACACTGGGAGCACATCTGAGCCACTGAGCCCAACGATCCCCATTAAAGACAGACGGTGACGCAATGTGATGGAAATGAGAGAGGTACTGGGTTTCAGATGTTTTAACCAGTATGGCGTCGCACATGTGCTAGAATTTAGTCAAGTGAAACTTTCAGTTGGAGCATCATGTCGTCACAGGCTTGGGAAAGGAGGTCAACTCGTATATTGTCATGAGAAGTCAACGTTTTGTACATTTTCACCGACCATGTTGATCAATATTGAGGATTTATGTAAAAACTAAAGAGCAAATATGTCAATAAGTGGTTCCAACTTATCAAATATGAGGATTTTCCATCACTACAAACTGTTTTATTGATATTTTTTACTTTTATATGGACAGAAACCAGAAATTTTTTAATTAAATCTTGGAGAAGTTAAGCTGACTGTAGGTATGAATGTGAGTATGAACGGCTGTTTGTCTCTATATGTCGACTCTGGACAACACTGCCTCTTGCCCAATGTCAACTGGGATTGGCTCCAGTTCCCCAGTGTCCCCTGAAGCTGGATGGATGTATGGATGGATTCTGGAGAAACTGGTAAACTGAATAATTGATTAATTAATTGAAAAATACATGACAGATATGTAAAAATTGTGTAAATTATGTGTTTAGTGATGATGAAGTGTTTAGTTTTACATTTTAACTGGTTTTAATGAGCTCCCTTCTTCTTCTTTTTCTTCTTCTTCTTCTTCTTCTTCTTCTTCTTCTTCTTCTTCTTCTTCTTCTTCTTCTCATAATAATAAAGGGTAATGAAAACAATTAGCTGTACTCAGACAGAACTTTTTGGAAAGGAAGGAAGGAACGAAAGAAAGAGATCGAAAAGAAAGGAAAGGAGAGGAAGGAAGGAAGGAAACAACTAAAACGATCCAATAAAATATGGGTTAAAAGAATATGAGTTTAAAAATATCAATTTTTTTCCAAAGACATTAAATGCATCATGCTGTATTTGAGTGGATTTAGCATAACACGAGACACATTTGAGTGGAACACAAAAATCATGGAGTTTTGAGTTTTAATTATTTCGCTTTATATAAATGTTCTCTTAAGTGAAACGAATAGATGTGACTCCTCAGTCTGTGATCGTCACCTCCTCCTCCTCTTCTCCTCCCCCTCCTCCTCCTCCCGCCTCCAGCCCCTCGGACGCAAGTGCTCGTCCACGCGTGCGACGTGCTCGCGCCTGCGCTGTCTTTTAAGCGGTTTCTCACGAGCTCCGGGATTCAGTCACTAACGCACCGAGTAGAGGCACGAGGAGACCAGTCTGTCCCCGCGGCTTCCGTAGAGCATCAACCCTGCCTGTATGTGTGTGTTTGCTGTAAATGACACAGGAGTGTTTCCATGCTGGAGGACAGTGTGTGTATGTTTGTGTGTTGGTGTTTGCCTGTGTGAACGCACAGGACTACAACCCTGCACCTGAGTTTTGGGAAACTTCACCTGAGGCGCACGAGCATCGGCGTTTGCATGAGCGCGTGCAGGTAAGATTTTTAAAAACAACCTAAAACTCACGTGTTGTGTTAAAATGTTGCTTTCACTCTTTATCTTGTGAGAAATGTTAATGGGGTCTGGAAATGTTTAGATATTTGACTGAAATGTGGACTTTTATCGGACTCACGTTGAACCTCAATCAGAAATCTGTCAATTAAAGGTTTTCTCGTCCATTCCTGCAATTACACATCACACAGTATGTGTTTGTGTTTTTCATAGTGGTGTCTAAGATCGGGTGGATAATTCGGCTTATAAGACGAAGGAGCACTTTACTCTGAAACAAGTGTTTAAGTATTGTTTGCCACTTGTCTAGTATTGTTTGCTAGTTGTTGATCGATCTTTGATCTTGATCTTTGATCCTTGATATCTTTTAATTGTTGTTGTGTCTTTGTACCACTGAGAGGAGTTGTACCTAAGTTTCGTTGTGCAGCTGTTCAATGACAATACACGCCTGAATTGAATTAGTTATATATTGAGAATAAAGTGGTTGGACAGGAAAATGCATATCAGCAGAATAGGGCTGCGAAATAAGATGTTATCAATAATTATCGCAATATGTTTTTCATTAATAACAATATAGGAAAAGTCTGATATACATAGATGTATTGCTTATGCTTAAACATGTTGATCTACCTCAACCTGTGTGAAGTGTTTTACATAAAGAAGAGTTTAAATCCACAACCTTCACTCAGGAGCAAAAATCTGTGTTTAAACTTAAAAATAAATAATTATCGATATCGACTGAAATAATCCTTTTAATCTTGAAATTATTTTTTGGCCTCATCATCAATCTTTAAGCAGAAATGTCCCAAAACACAACAGGATGCACTTTTGGACCTGACAGCAGAAAACATGGATTATTAATTTGGACTGAATCCAGTGTTTGGTATGGAAGCAGTATTGTACAGTAGTCTTGGTTCAATGAGAATATCAGCCTGTTTGTATGTGTGTGTCTGAGTGCAGGTTGTTGTGTCATAGCCCGATTGTCACCCACACGTGTGCAGGTTCACGTTCCCTAGTTTCACGAGGCTCTGGATCAACCTGCTTCTCTTTTCATGGTGTGACACACACTCTGAGGCATGCCATTGTTTTGCAGGGAGACATATTTTAGTTATTCTTTTTGGTGTGTGGGGTGTGTGTGTGTGCAAAGCTGCTTCCTGCACAGGGGGTCCACTAACAATGGCCACCGGCTTGGAACAGTCGGCGGTTCTCTGTCCCCGCGTCTGAGGAGGAGGCTCGGATGTTGAAAGAATGTCCGAGAAAGGAGAAAGGGGGGAAAAAATAAAGTTTAGCACAATGGAGAACATTTGGTTCTGCAGGGTCTGAGTGATGGGACACTCTGTGTGTGTGTGTGGGGGGGGCTTGATGTGCTTGCATAACACTTGTTTGCAAGGTCACAGTCGTCTTCTAGTAACTAATAGTGTGAGGAGATATGAGGGCTGCTTATCTGATTTTGTTTTTGCCACCTTTGTGCTACCGTCACTTTCCGTGTGTTTCCAGTCAGTCTCCGAGGACTGACAGTAAATATTTAATAGACTGTGTCTGTGGTGAATAATTATTCTTTGGCTGAAATGCGTCACTAGTGTTACTGATCCTGCTCGGTGGCCTTTTGGTTTATTTTTTTCAATATGCAGGGACAGGTTGTGCTGAGAAAACACAAAAAGTGAAACTCGCACAACAAATCTCAAGCATCTGTCACTTTCCAGTTGTTCCTGTTTCTCTTTCAAACTGGATCCTCATCAACCTTTCTCTGCTTCCTTTCAGATAAAAGCAGTGGATGAAACTTCTCTCCATTCGTAGGAGAAAGGCGGACGAGAGGGTGACGCCCAAAGCTGGTTCCACCTCGGCTGAAGCCTCCTCCAGACGCACAATGTCCCTCAGCACTTTCCACCTCGTGCAAACGCTCAAGAACTCCCCGGCCGCCTTCCGCCGCCGCTTCCGCCGCGACCGCACGGAGTCCCTGTCCCACGGCGACCCCCTCTTCAAGGTCCACTACCTGGGCACGGAGAAAATCTTCTCCCTGGACCGAGAGCAGGCCCAGGACGCCATCAGCCACCTGCTGGACGGCATCGCCAGCGGGAAGAAGCTGAGCAAGGACCACGCCCTGGTGGTGCGCCCCAGGTACGTGGAGGTCAAGGAGCTGAGCACCGGGCGGCAGCTCACCAAGACGTACCTGCAGGACATCGCGTACTGCGCCGCCGACGCCACCCGGCCCAATGTCTTCCTGTACATCTGCAAGCATCAGGGCCAGCAGCTGCAGTGCCGGGTGTTCTGGTGCAGCCGGGCGGAGCGGGCCCGGGACATGACGGCGTGCCTGGCCCACTCCTTCCAGCAGGCGCTCAGCGACCTGCAGCCGGACGGCTCGGCCACGCTGACGCCCGGGGAGGGGAAGGGGAAACGGGGGGAGGAGTCGTCCAACTCTCCCACCCTCAGCAAGAGCTCCACCCTACCCACCAGCCTGGGAAAAGGTGAGATGACAATTTATCTACAGGCTACATCCATATTACTAAGCTGGGTTTTAAATGAAATGGCGACGCTTGGAAAGTCTGTTTGAAACCTCCAGAGCCGTGTTTGAGTCTTGACAGGCAGATGTTTGGAAATGATGACGTAGACACTTGCAGTCACAATGTAGCTGATTCGTCAAGCTGCTATCACACGACCTTCATCTGCAAGAAAACAACCGAATGCATCAGGGAAATTTTGTTACAAGCTTACTGACCCTGTTGTGCAGTTAAATTCTGTATTTTATAACAATACAACTGTTTACACGCGTGGGCGACGTGCTTGTATTCGAGCAGAAAACCACAACGCTCGTGTGGACAGATTGTGTTAGTTGGAAAACCCTCGTAGCCACAGTGTGTCGATCTAGTGCTGAAGCAGGAAGTGGTTAATGAATAGCCTCAATAGGGCGATTTAGAGTCAAGGTCAAACCAGCTATTGTGTTGATAATGGATTATTGAAACGCCCAACTGTTGATCTGCAGCGTCACTGACTCTTTCACTCCTTCTCATCAGTTCGCTGGAAGAAGCGCGGCTCGGTGTCCCGCAGCCCCCTGAGGGCCATCACCAGGAGGGGCTCGGCCTCCGACAGCTGGAACTGAACCTGGAGCCCCTCGAACACGATGGGATCACATCGACGTGACGACAACCTCGACGACGACAAGCACTGACGGGAGGGAGGGAGTGAACTACACTACACTACACTAAGACAGAAGAGAAGGAAGGAAGGATGACGAGTGTGGGGGGGGGAAGTCCATATTTGGACGGCGTGTGTGAGAGGATGTTGAGTGTGTGGACTCGGAGGTTTGTGTCGCAGTGCAGCTCCACTGCAGCTCAACACGCCACTGACGGCCTCCTTTGTTCGTCTGAGGACCTGTGGCTGGAGCTGAGACGTTTGAGGACCAGGCTGAGTCACGTCTGAAGGTTCTCTCCTCAGCTGGTCTGTTTCCATGGAGTCCACTTGATGCTGAATCCTCTGAAGATGTGTTGGGAAAGGACGATTAAACCCAACCACGACGCTGGTTGTCGGCCGGTTGTTGACACACAGGGGAAAGCTGGAAAAAGACGACGAGAGACCTGATGTTTCTCAAACCTGAGTTTCTTTTTTTATTTAACTGACATTCGTGACTGGTCATGATGATTTTATTTGGACTGACAAAAAAGCACATTTTTAATCCACGGCAGTTTTGGACAAGTAGATCTAGATACAGCAGAAGATAACGGAGGACAATGCTGGCAGACAAAAGTGGTCTTCCGGCTCACACAGTAGTCAATTCCGAGCACTTTCCAAGTTTCCAACTGTACAATCTGACACCTGAACACATCAAAGTTCAATCCCGACTTATGAAAACAAAGTTTGCAGTGTGTTTTTTTCTGAGTTGTGGCGACGGGCCGGTTACCTGCGTCACAAACATAAGATCATGTGCAAAACAGTTTTCCTGCAAAACCACAGCTCCCGACTATTTCACAAAGATAAATGATTTGCATTTGTATGTGATAAAAACACGTTGGGCCATGAGTCGCCGGTTTGTTTGTGTCCGGACACTGGGAACGCTGTGTTCCCGAGCGGAGGAATGCACCTGCATTCCAGCTTAGGAAATCTGAGATGGCGATAATTCTCAAAAAAACGCCCGGACTTCTTCTACACATCCGCGTGTGACTCTGCATTCGGAGCAGCCTCACGAGTACACGTCAGAATGTGCTTCTTGAACTCCCGGGCCCTCGACTTGTTCACATTACCAAGGCCATAAAAGGTGCCCTCTCAACTCCTAAGTCCATTCTGAGTGGCGGTTGTGGGCTCTGGTGCGTGACCTCCTCCTCACGATGGTGATTTCTGTCTCCGGTTTACAAATGAGAGACGTGAGGATCAGAGCTGGATCCCAAAGGCCACAGCTCACTTCTTATCTTTCTTACTTTCTGACCAAAACTAAGCTATAGGAAGGTGCCTGTGTGTGTTTTATTGTTCTGACTGCTGTGCCACTTTGTTTAAATTTGTACTCTCAACGTATCTTTTACAAACGGCACAATCCTCGCCTCAGGTTGAAGTGCCTGCTTTAAGATTTATTTTTATCGATGTACTGTTTTTGTCTTTGTACATATTTAATTAAATGTGTATTTTATGGATTATTAAAAGCTTTTATACGACATCTCGTGTGCGTCTCGTTGTGTTGCTCCGACTTTCAACCAGGCAAATATTTAACTCGTGCCCTTTTGACCCTGACAAATGATCGTCTGTTTTTCCACGTTTGGAGGTTTTTTTTAAAATGTTGTGCTTGGCCTGAGGAAAACAGAATTCCTGTGTGGGAGTCAGAGATTGAGATTGAAGGGACAGGAGGTGGCGAGAGGTCCTGGGATTTTTTAATCTTAGTCATGTGACTGTTTCTCTCCACTTTTCCAAAACATCTGATAACACGTGACAACCTTCCAACTAGAGTAAAGAAGCAGATACAGCTCCGACTGGGCAGGACAACCTTGTGCAATGTGTTTGCAATAAGAAAAACAAGTGACAGATTATTACAATGAAACAAATCGAGCTACAGACGGTCCTTCTGGGTCAAATGTTGCACATTCCAACCTATTATCACTCTGTTTTCCCTCAGTAATCTATTAAAAGTGCACCAAGAACATCTCCTCTTGCTGTGGTTAATATGTGAACGCGTGTCCGTTCACTCTTCTTCACACGAGTCCTCCTCTGCCGTCGGGTTGCAGCTCGACCCGGACGCCTCCCTGTGCCGCTGCAGCTCCAGCAGGGACTGGACGTGGAGGCGCCTCAGAGGCTTCACCTCCTCGACCACTGAGGAGAAACACACAAAAGCTTGAGCTGAACATGGGAGAACGGTTGTGTTGCAGCTAAACAGCACCACCAGCTGGCTCTCAGAGTCCACTGTAAGCTGTAGCTGTCATACCTTTGTCATAGTGCAGCTCGTCCTGGTTGCCAAACACCACATAGGTCTCCAGGAAGTTGAGGAGGGCCCCCGTGACCAGGAACCGGTCAGGGAGGGGAAGACTTTGGATGTAACGCATATCCAGGGCGAAGGGGTTCGAGGGCGAGGGGACCGTGCACAGACACACCAGCTCACTGACGATGTCCCACACACGGATAACTGGGGGGAAAAGGACAGAAAATGATTTTTTTATTCTAATACATTAATTGTAGAAATCCAGCAGAATATAAACTACAGCCTCCAGATGTTTATTTTTCCTTCAACAACTCTCATCCACACACATCTGCGTCTGATTTAACTCGTGGAAAAAAAACAGTGTAATTATTGAATCTGCTCGGTGAAACAATAACTTTCTCCTGTTTGCGGATTCCTCACATTGTTTCCATACCTCGCGTCTGCCAGTCTGCGATGGACTTGAGTTTCATGGGCGTGTCCCTGACCATGGAGTCGGTGCCTCCGATGTTGACCAGGCGCTCGTGATTGGAGCGTATCCAGGCGTAGGGGCGTCCGTACTTGACGTAGCCGGCCAATAAGAAGAGGGTGCAGTTCACCTCCTGTTGAGGGATGGAGAGGGGGGGTTAATGAGGTCAGGAGCTGAAGATACAGAGCCGGTATTTATTCAAATGTGTCCGACATGTTGAGCTTTGCTGGTCTGGATGAAGCACTCACTGGTACGGCTATCTCTCTCTCACTGGGAGATGCAGGCAGGAGGTGGTCCTCACTGGTGGGGGCCCTGGGAAAAACACAAAGAACAAATCAGACTATTTTTGTACTGCACTTTTCATACAAGCAATGTGACGCGAATAAAAATGATGAGGAAAAGCCAAATCTCATCAATTTGAAATGTTTGAGTGATGTTACTTCAGAATGATTTTGTCCAGTTCCAGACAAAACAATAGGGGCACATCCGAATCTCTCCCTGAATCTAAACACAAACAGAACACACACGTTACAACACACACACACACACACATTATCCTCAGTCACCTGGGCGCTCCGTGGCTGCGTCTCCGTGTGTGTCTCAAACGGACGGCCTCGTGGAGCCGGAGCTTCTCCAGGGAGGGGGGAGCTGCTGCGGCTGCCCAGGCTTGGGGAGCTGCTGCTGGGGGAGACCTCGCTGCTGCTGCTGCCTCCGCTGCTCCTGGAGGAGAAGGAGGAGGCCCGGGACACCGCGAAGCCCGGGGAGCGCCAACCCTGCACCGAGGGACGGTGACTTGTTTAGTAAATACACTAGAGAGACATGGTGTGGTGTAGAAGAGACAGTAAATAACAGAGAATAGCATAAACAGTTTATATTATTATTTGTGGGGGAGTTTTTCATTGTTCTACTGCTACTATTATTACTAAGTATATGTAGAACAAACACATATACAAACCTATTATATTATATATTTCAGACACATCTATGTTTTGTATATTTCAACAGGAACTGACCAGGTCCTCGTTGACGACTGTCAGCAGCAGCTCCTCCTTCCCTCTGAGCCACGGCTGGAAATATTTGAAACCCTGCGAAGGAAAACAAAGAGTTATTATTATTTCTGTGAGTTTAATTCTCTCTTTGCTTTCACTTCCAGTCTGGGATGTTGCAACAAGGTCAGTGGAGCAGGGACTTGCATGGGGCCCCCCCCTGAGCAGGGTCCCCTTTGGCCTCTGGGCCCCCGGAGACGCCCCTGCCCCCCTGATGGTTCTCACCTGTAAAGATCCGAGCAGAGCCAGGTCGCCCAGGAAGTGCTGCAGCTTCCTCTTCTGCTCCCTCTCTCTCTTCTGCTCACACACAGACAAATGATTTTAATATCACAGACAGAACAATACAAAGACACATAAACAAATAATCATTACGTCAGTTTAATTTAAACGTGTTTAATGGATATAATAAAAACAGGCCTGATCTCAAAAATCTTCCATCATGCAGCCTGCCATGACATCACCCTGCCAGTCTCGTATCCTAGCAACAAACACCTGCTCGCAGCCTCCTGCATCCTTAACCATAAATAACAAAGAATCCATTCACCGTGTGATGACATCATGCAGATTAGAGACTGAAGTGAGATGTAAACCTGAGTGATGACGCTGCTGCACAAACACAGAGAGAGAGAGAGACTGAGCAGCTGATGTGAAGCGAACAGGACTCACGCTGCTGCTGCTGCTGCTGCTGCTCATCTTCATCCACACTCACAGCTTCCTCTGCAGAAGAATCATGTTGGGACTCTGCTCACTGACACTGGAACCTCATCGTCGACCTCTTCTTTCTGGTGAACCACTGTGGTGATGCTCAGACACGGGACGAGGACGAGGAGGAGGAGGAGGAGGAGTCCGGGGTTTGGTTATTGGGAGTGTGATGCCCCTAGCGGCCGAACATAATACTGCCTATTTACATCGAAGCTGCAAATCTGCATCATCCAGACATTAGTTGCATTTTTGATAAGCAAAACTTCTGTGACCTTTTTCTTAGTGTCAGTTATTCTCATTTTGCGTGTAGCTAGATCTCCCCTGAATCAACCTTAAAAACTGATAATTGAGAAAAGCAGATCATTTATTTTGCAACCGCAGGTTTGATTCTAACTTATGATCCTTTGCCGCGTCTTCCCAGCTTGTTCTTCCACTTTAAATCTGTCCATTTATAAATGTCCATATATTTGACTCAAAGATTTAATGTTTGAAGGTCTGCATGGTTTGACATGCATCCGTGACTGGAGGTGGAGATATATTTGTATATCTAATAATTTACTGCAACAGACCCAATCAGTTAAACCTGATTTATTTAACCCGTGTGAGTGAAGTCAAACATGTGACACAGATATTTGAATGAGACAAAAATAATCACTTTATTCATTGCGAATCAACAGGGACTCAAAGTTGTCTTCAACAAATCAGTTCCCTCTAAAGGAATCAACATCATGTGCAAAAAGAGCATTAATTAACACTGAAGGGAAGAATCACAGGTTTAAAAAAAGCTCTGTTGTGTCTAAAGATCTTCACAGAAGAAAGAAAGACCCTTCAGACTAAAAGTCTTTGGAACCAAAGTGAATGAAGAAAGTCCGGATCTCTTTGGGTGAGATGGTGACGGTGAAGGTTTCATTTCCGTGTCTCTCACTCCCTTTGTTCTCTAAAGGAAGGATGAGAGAAAAGAGATGCAGTGTTATTGTGACTCCTGATATTTGTTGTTCTCTTCTCTGCTGCTGGTTCTCACCTGTTTCTAGGTTATCTACAGTTTTCCACTTCCACCTCTGCAGACCGTTGATGTTCCACGTTCCTGTGAGAGAACGCTCCTCCACCACTTTGACTTCCCCTACGCTCTGCAGAACCTCCTGAAGATAAAGATGCTGTTTTAGAATTATGATTAAAAATGCATGTAGATGTATGAGTTGAATTTCTCTATCAGCACCTTTAGGTTAACGGTGACTGGTTTCGACAGCTCCGGATCTTCTCCCTCCTCAAACAGATGCATGATTCTCAGCAGGACGCGGTCGTAGTCCGGCTCGACGTGAAGATCTTTACCTAGACGCAAATCCAAAAGAAAAACCTCAGAATATAACCAATAAGTATGGGTGGACAGATTTATGGACACAGTATTTCCTCCGTGCTGACCTGAGTGAACGTGTCTGAGGTGAACGTCGTGGTCAGAGCTGTAGTTCCACCCGGGGATACTGAGACTGAGCAGGTGGAGGTTTGGCGGCAGCACCACTGACCGCACGGCAGAACGTCCTCTGGGCTTCTTCTCCAGCCACGGCTTCTCTAAGTGGACAAACAATACACAACAGTGAGGTTTCTGGTTTGTTTCTCTGTATTTTGTTTCTCACGTGCACATGAACGTCTCTCTCATGTAATCGCCTGCCGAGGCAAATTAGGTATAATCGCTTGGTGAATGTGGGCAGTGCAGGATGTGACGCACTCGGGGATCGGTTGTGTGGTCGTCTGTTTGAGGTTGTGTTTGTTGGACAAGTTTGTTTTTCGGGTTGTGAGAAAAATGCACAGTGAACAACAGACTTGTGTTGTTATGGTTGTTTTTTTTTGTACTGCATTTAATTTGCGGTGACGTTTTTCATTCTTCTTCCAGAGTTTTGGCAGAGTCGGGAACTTTGTTGGCAATAACTTCAAGTGCAGAAGTAACACAAGTAGAGGGGGGGTTTATCCTGTAAGGGTCTATCATAACAAAAGTAATTTGACACTGAAACAACAAATTCATCAAATATTTGTAAACGTCATTATACTACTTTGTAAAAGAAAAACTCACGAGGTTGGTCAATGGGCATGATGACAGGTCTGTGCTGCAGCTCTACTGCCTCCCTCTGGTAGAGCCTGGAAGTGGTGCTGATGGAGCCCAGCATCATCCACAGGGTGGGCCTCACCACCGAGCTGTCGTTCAGGGTCAGGTTGTAGCCGAGGTTCCAGGGCAGGTTGTTCCACAGACGTCTATGGAGCATGACCTGAGGGGTAAAGACGCAGGATGTCAACATGGTCTCCTGTGTGAGAGGACGGGGACAGAGTCTGTGGATCTCACAGCTTCTCGTACCTCTAGTTGTCCACTGGCTTGGCTGGAGACGCCGTGAGCTCTGTCGCTGAGGAGCACCAGCCGGCTGAGGTCGTCCTCGATGTAGGCGGTCCGGACCATGGGGAAGTAGTTCTGCAAAAAACACATGTCAAAATGCATTTGTTCGTATTTTAAACAGTCGTGGAAATCCCCTGCAGCCCAGACTTACTCTTGCTATAGTGTTGTTGATGAACTGTCTGTATGGCCTCTTCATCATCTGGTAGCCGTTGTCGTCCGTGAACAGGGTCCTGTTGTTCTTCAGGTCGGTGCTGGTCCTGAGAACGACCTCAGTGTTAAGGAGGAGGGACTCCAGCGAATAGGTCTGCTCCAGCCTGTGACACCGCAACGTCGTCCCGAAGCATTCTAGGACCCGGGTGGTGATCGAGTACGCGTAGTCCTCGTCGTTCTCCTCTCTGAAACACGCACCATGTTAAATTATGAAAGTCACAGTAAGGGCTGAGAAGTAAAATAAGAGAGAGTTCCTTCTCTCCCCACCTGTAGAAGTACTGCCTGATCTCAGACACGATCTTTCCGGGGATGATCTCCATCTCCACGGCCTGGTAGGCACGCACGGCTGAACCGCGGCTGCTGAAGATGTAGTTATCGGAGATGGGCCCTGACCCCACGTCTCCGTTCGCGTGGTACTCCCAGAAATCCTGAGAGACACTCACCCTCCTTTTCTCCTCACTAGCAGGGGGACGACAGGAGAGGTCAAAGTTCAGAAGAGTTACAACATAGTAACTTAACGATAAAATGCAAAAATCGAATCTTACAGATAAGTGATGCTGTGCAGTAGATTTGTATCCTGGTCAAACATGAGCTTGTAACATTCATTCAGAACCGGCAGAAGCCTCCTCCCTGTCCTCGTCCAGTCGCGGACGCGGCGCCTCTCGATCCGAACGCCTTTAGCCGCGTACGTCCAGCCACACTTGGACCTGCCAGCGCACTTCCTGTCAGAGAACTTAATCAGGTATTTTCTATGCTGAAGGCCTCCCAGCTCCACCAGCATGAAGAGGTCGAAGGTCACGTTGGACTGTGCCGATTTCTGGATCTGTAACAAATTATCAAAATCTTAATTTTACATCATAGACATCCGATAGTGCAAGTAATTGAATAGAATAGAATAGAATAGATAGATAGACAAGAATAGAATAGAAAGCCTATATCGTCAATGTAATGAAGATACTGCTGACTATTCAGATTTAATCTCCTCAGTCCAGCACAAAGACACAAGTGACTGAAAATCTAAACTTTTGTGACTATCAGCTTTTGAAATAAGATTAATAATACCTGTGCAGGAACAGGCCGACCCTCATCATCGAAGACGGTTGCGTTCTGGAAGGTCACCGTGATGTTGATGATGGTGGTGATGTTCCAGGCCAAAGGGTTGTAGACGATGACGTGTTGCCCCAGAGTTCGATGAACTAATGACATGAGGAGAGCAAATAAAGAATAATTCAAATGGAAAGTTACATGACCGACATGTTAAATGAGCTGTACTCCACCTTTCCTGTGGTAGCTGCTGTCGAGGACGCTGGACATGTCAAGGTTGTGCGGCAGCAGAAAAAGAGCAGCGAGAAGTTCCTCCACTCCCATCATGCCCTGCACCAGGTGCTGCACATACATGTCTGCCACCTTGGGGGACTCGGTGCCGGTGATACCATCATGGTGCTGCACCTAAAAACACATGACATTGTTGTACTTGTGTTATGTGAGGTCCCCTTCAGGTAAATGAGGCCAGTAGCTTGAGAGTTGACCTCAGAGACAGCCCAGCGGAGTGCCCTCAGTTTGTCAAGGGCCCAGTCTTTAGTCACAGGTCCGTCGGGGAAGGTGAGCCGGTACCGGGTGAACAGAGTCTCGGCCGCGTGCAGCTGGGAACTCGCCTGCCGTGCGACTCCTTTCAAGACGTTTCTGGAGGCATAAAATCCCGTCCACGCCTGGTTGGACTCTGAGGAAAGAAAACACAGCGTCTCATTTCCTCCCTTTAATCTGACGCTTGGTATTATTCTTATGATTCACGACCCAGATTCTCACCAGTGGAATACGGCAGAAAATCGTCACTCCCCCGAAGCTCCCACGTGAGATCTGATTGGTGGACGGCTTGGAAGTATTCACCCAGACTAGCATACTGGACTGTCACTCCCAACTCGTGGCTGTTCTGGTTGATGTACTTCATTAAAGGATCCATGTTGTTGAACTGCACGGACGAGTTGTAGAACTGCTTGTCACAGCCCTGGAACACAAGCAGCACACAAGACACATTTCTTCCTGTGTTTTATATTTAAGCGACAAAAAGGACGTTAAAAACAACAACACAACTGAATCAGCTTCTCAGATACAATGATCCCAGGTGTTTCATTTTGCTCACCCAAGGCCAGAGCACATGGTTTGTCCGAAACCAAGCTGCCCTCTGCTTGATGTTCTCCACCATGACCTGTGCATAGGCGTGTACCGTACTCCTTGGTGACGGGCAGACTCATGTTGGGGTAGACTCCATCTTTAGGCGGGTCGGGGAACAAGGCGACTCCGTTCCAGTAGAAACCGGAGCTGCAGACAATTTAAAGTTTATGCTATTAAATAAAACTATGCTTCAAATGTTTGTTTTAGGTCATGAGTCATGATCTACCTGTTTGAGAAGTTGAGGTGAGATGGCGTGCAATAACTGAATTGGTCCATGATGTGAGTGAAGATTTGCTGCTTCTCCTTTAGGGAGGAAGACCCTCTCCATACAAACTGTAGTTTCTGTCAAAGTAAGGTGTAAAATCAATAAAAAAATTCAGGTTTAAATATATGATGAAACTGTGCTAACTATTCCCTCCAATAGTTGTATTTAAACCGAACTAGTACCTTCTCTTTCTGCATGCCGTCTTTGAGGTCGTAGTCGACGCGTGAGACGAGGTGGGCGTTGAACCCGGCCAGGGCGAACAGCACCGGCGTGGTGGCGGAGGCGCCGAACGGATCCACGTGCCAGGAGAACTCCGGGCGAACTCCGAACGTCTCGTAGAGGAAACCATGTCCCTCTGAAAACAGCAGGAAGCTTCAGGGTTACTGCTGCTTATGGAATTACAACAGCGTCCGAAAACAATGCGTGGTCCCACCTGTCATTTGCAAAATCTGATCTTCTAGATCGGTCACGGCCTCATCGTGCATCACCTGACCCCCGAGGATGAACTCAAGTCTTCCTTCTTTTACGAGCTGCTGCACCTGGAAGAACAACCAAACCACAACACGTTATTCATTTACTGTATAAACAAGTGGTTTTAAACATAAGGATCTTCCCCTAACTTTATGAAACACACAACATAGAAGTATCCCTTTCAAAATAAAGCTCCCAGGTGTATTATTCTATATCAGAACATCATGAAGAGCCATCACACAATCCTTACTTGTTTCTTCTGGGTGCTTGTGGCCACGCCGTCCCACCACAGTCTGAAGAACTCCTGCTCCACAGCGATGAACCGGCGGCCTGCAGCTTTTGACAGCTCCTCAGTCACACTGCTGTACACGTTGGCTGCATAGGCGTGCATGCTCTCCTATTGGAAAACACACACAAATCCCCCATGAATACAAGTAAAACACACACATCCGTGCACGCTGTTTGAATTAAAGTAGTTTGTTGAAGGGTAGATGGTTCGTCTTGAGGGTGTTTCAGAGGTTTAACTGTGAATTTGGACAGAAACCAACCTGAATGGTGTAAACCCAGCCAACATCCATGTGACTGTGAGGAAGAACAAACGTCTGGATTCCTCCTGACGCTTCGTGTGAGCAGCAGCAACACAAATAAAACACACACAACGCTAAATACATCATCTTATAACCGATAAAAGGTCAAAAAAAGAGAAGAGGGGCCAACTCCTGCAACTTCCTTGTTATTGTTGTGGCTGCAGCACATGACTACGGAAGCCCTGAAATACCAAACTAGTCGTTTTTGACCTTCACACCGGAAGCACTCGTTGTAAACACCGCGCAAACACACTCACACTACACACACACTTGGAGGTGAAAGCGTTTGACACACAAAAATGTCCAAGAACACGAGAATAACGTTGATCTTCGGAGGGTTCGTGACTGCGGTGGCCGCCGCGTTTTACCCCATTTTCTTCTACCCGCTCCATCACAAGGAGGAATACAGTAAGTGGGGGTCGAACTTTAATTACGTGTCGGTTACTTAATGGGAACTGTGGTGACCATAGTGGTGACACCCATTCCCAGTAATGACAGGTCAGATGCTGCATATGAAGTGTTTAGCTTTTATGCTAATTGTAGCTTTACCTGGTAAAACACCACCTAGCTAGCTCGTGGTTTTAAACAGGAGAAGTTCAATTAATTTGGTGGTTCTGGTACATTACATGCTAATGCTAATGTTGCTTTACACACAGTGGCCCCAGTTATAGAGTGTTGTGTTAGTTTAAGTTGTAATGTAAGGAGTTTTTTTATAAGGAACACGTAAGAAAGTTAATTTACTTGGTTTCACACAAGGCAGGAGACAATGAATGAAAATGTCTGATGCAAGGTTGCCAGGTTTGGGTGAGGAAATCAGCCCAATGACCACAACACCAGTCTAATGGCAACAAAACCAGCCTAATGGCAACAAAACCAGCCTAATGGCACTACATCCAGTCCAATGGCACTATAACCAGCCCAAAACCAGCTGTACAGCAGCAAAACTAGCATAATGGCCACAAAAACCAACCCAATGGCAATAAAACCAGCCAAATGGCAACAAAACCAGCCCAATAAATTAAATTAAATTAAGTAGATGCAGATGCATTTTATTTATCCCACACACATGCACAGACATGCAAACGCACACTCATGCAGGTAGGGAAATGTAATCTCTGCTTTTGACCCATCTGAGTGCGGGACACACAGAGCAGTGAGCGACTATGTACAGATAGCCACAAAACCAGCCTAATGGCAACAAAACCAGCATAATGGCCACAAAACCAGTCCAATGGCACTACAACCAGCCCAAAACCAGCTCAACGGCAGCGAAACTAGCATAGTAGCCAATTGAAACCAGTCCAATGGCAGCCCCTCAGTGTGAATTACCTCAACCTCTCTTGTGCCTTGTGCTTATTAAACAACCTTATTCTCACCACACAGAACAAATCATACTTTATCAAGTGGAGAATTTAAGAATTAGAATTAAAAGCCTTGTTAAAGTAAATGGCTGGACTTTAAATAAAAGTAGTTTAAATAAAACAGGGTTTTATTTCATCGAAAGCTCTTCTCATCAAAGAGTTAAAAACATTTATTTTGTCAAATTAGGCCAATGTGTTGTCCTGCACGCAGAGAGAAGTTTCCTTTCTATTTTTCCCAAACAAAGAAATAAATAAACATGCAGTGAAACCAACTGAGACAAAGAAAGAGAGATGCCAGGAAAATACATTAAGCTAAATAGTTAGCTTACGTCTGGCCAACTTCTGGCCGGCACGGATGGAAAGCTACGGTCGGGACGAGTTGAGGATCATCTTCTTCTTGTGTTGCTGACAAAAGACAACAACAAATGCTGATGATAACAAACTTCAATGTGAAAAATGTTGTTGATTTTAACCACAAATAAATGTATTTTTTCTCGTTAAGGAGTCGTTCAGAAGACAAACCGGACGGGAATCAACCAGGAAGATATTCAACCTGTGGGTAAGAGCAAATAGTGGATCTGAACCTAATGGTTTTGTAGCTGCAGATTATTAATGTTATATTTATGTATTTACTATATTGTTCACCTTTTCATTTCAACCTTTGGAATCGGTTGGTAAGTATTGAACTGAGCTTTTTCGTCCGTAAAAGTCTTAAATATGTTAAATATTACATACTACTTGTTTTTGTTGTTTGTTTTTCACTTTATCCCGATTGTTCAGGCCACAGAAAGGTTTAAAGGTCCTAAATTGAACTGGTTGGATCCTCCTGTCTCTAGTGTTTATTTCTGTTTCCCCCCCTCAGGTGTGAAGATGTGGTCCGATCCGTTCAAACCTGGAGACAAATGAAGAGCAGCGACTGGCCGAACTTCACGACTTCAAAACACTGATGCTGATGACAATTGCCTGTTGTGATGAGTGCTTGTTGTGCGTGTGAGTGAATGAATGATTTCCAGAATGTGTTTGGTTTGTTTGATGAGTGATTCTTTAATCCTATAAATAAAATGTAAAGTTCTAAAAGCCTAAATACGTTTCTTTAAAGATTTATTTGTATAATCTTCTTGCTGTACCCCCAGAATTTAATTTGTCCACAAGGGGGCGCCCCATGCCTGCATCTTATCACCGAAAACCATTGACGTGTGTATTGTTTGTGCATCTTAGATATTTTGGAAAAACTCTTGTATTTCCAAAAAGCCTTGCTCTGGTATGCAGCCTGTAGGAAATTATAATAAAATACAGTGGTTTGTTTACCCAGCCCATTCACAAGAGTCTCCTCTGACATTTTATTTTGATTTAGCTGATGCGAGAGTAATGAAAGCGGCTCGGCAGATGAGGGACATTGTCCAGTAACGTGCAGGATCATCTTCTGAAATGGAAACAGTGGAGACAGAGTTATTCCAGGACACATCACTCTGAATTATCATTTACCCGTCACAGACACAGGGTTCAGCTCGGCTTTTTTAAATGGCATGTGACTCCTGCTGTGTTTTTGCCCATAGGCTGCAAGGATGGGGCAGAGCTCCATGCTCGTCTTGTTCAAACTCCTACTCAATGTGATCCAGACTCTCTTTACGAGTCCACGGCTGCCGTAAAAAAAGCAGAGAATTCCAAAACTACCATTTTTTATTTTTTTTCCCCTGTACTTTTGTGGTTTGCTGACATTGACCAGCATCCCCGTCCAGAGCTCGGTCCATCAAAGTCCTTTTTGAGGAGCGATAGATTAAGAAAAGAGCTAAAGCATGTGTTTATGGTCCTTCAGAGATGGTGCATTTTTTAAAGTTGCCCTTAAATCCTTCACAGTCCTCCATGTGAGCCTGTACTTTCGGACTTTAAGGACCGTGCGCCAGGCCCTCTGCCAGCGAAATCCACTGCACGGGCCAGCAACGGCCACTCTCCCTCTCAACCCCCCAATCAACAAGCCCCATTGTTTATGAGAGGTTGTTATTGTTGGGCCGTGTTCAGAAACAAGAGAAAACTCAAGGGCCCGACTGCGCCGAGGCGTCCAAAGTAAAGAGAGCGAGGGGTGAGGGGGTTGGACGAGGGGAAAAATGAAAAGCAGAGAAATTCCTCTCATTCCCCGCTGGTGTTTTCCAGATTCCTCGGGCGACAGCTCCTCGGCCGTGCGAGTGAAGTGAGCAACCAAAGGGGAAATTGAAGCGACCGGCGAGAGGAAGAGAACCACATTCTTGAGGGGACGCGTCACCTACACACAGAATAGAAAAAGACACTCAATCTCTGTTACTCTGCCTGGCAAAGCATGCAACAGGTTGTGCGTCGGTGAGGCCCCCGCAGCTTCTCGTTCTGTGCAGGAATCGCTGTGACACTCCATGTCAGACACACACTTTCTCCACATGTCTGGCTTTTCTGCAGCAGGCCTCAAGTCTGCACCGGGCTCTTTAGGGTCCTGTGTTGTCTTTCGTCTCTTTATGCTTTTGCCCCTTGTCCCCATTCAGAGTATGTAGATCTACACTCGTCACTATGAGACATTCAGCGGGGTCACGGCCCACTGTGAACCAACATGAACTCTCCACTGTCGCCTTCAGCAACACTTCAACTATCCTGCTATTAACCCATCACACAAATCTGTCTCGCCTATTGAGGAGGTGTTGTTTTCGAGAGGGGTGGCACGTCCCGGCTCCGAGCTGTTTGTCAGGCGTGTGTTTCCAGAGCTGCAGATAATTGGCCGAGGTTTTTTTTCGAACTAATTGCCATGGGAACGAGGGGTTGACAGACAGGCCACGGGGTCGGAGGAGCAGCAGAGAGCGCGTTTTCGGGGAAGGGGCGGGTAGTAGAAAACGAGCGAATGCCATGTGCCCTGTCGAGTGTGGAGAACAGAAACAGATCATAAGTTAACGAAAACAATAAGTCTGGGGAGCTTCAGAGGAGCCTCTCGATGACACACTCCGTAAAACAAACAACCAAATAATAAGAGCGTGGAGGAAGAAAACAAAAAAACTAAATCAAGGCCAGACCGAAAATAATTAGCCCAAAATTATGGAACAATGAGTCAATTCATTTGGAAAATAATGAGTTGCTGCCCAAATTAAAAAGCTAAATATAATCTTATTGTACATTTACGCAAATACGTATATATAAAACTATTTTAATGTGAAATATATAGTCTTTATACCCAAGCGATTCAAGTGACATCACTTAAAGGCCCCTCGTTGGATTCTGCACAGCTCCCTCTAGAGCCAGCAATGCTTATTACAACTGTTTGCACATATTCTATAGTAAACTCCGGGGGACACTACACCAACTTTGATGTGTGGAGTTGCTGGAGTTCCCCCTGACTGCTGGAGTTCCCCTCACCTGACGCAGCACGGAGTGGATGCACTAAGGGTATTTATTATTCCATTCAAGGGAAACATGCAGATGGTTCAGGAGATATAAGACATCAGAGTTTCAATTCTGTATCTGAAAAAATGCAGGAAATGTACAGTACAGTGCACGAGGATAATTAAAGTGCTGACCACTTCACCAAAATACAAGAAAAAACAAGAAAATCATAAGATTATGGATTCAGCACACACCAGAAAGCACACACTGTGGATCCCCGCCCCCCCCTACACAAAACAACCAAGAGTCTACATTTCAGGTCTCAAATCTCCGCCTTGTAAAACAATGCACCGGAGTGCCGTCCACATTCCTAGGTCAGCAGGCGCACGGCTGTGGAAACAGATAGTACAAGTCTGAAGCAATGTCTAGGCCTATACCCGCTGCCCTCAGTAACAGTGTGCTCCGCAGCAAGCTTGTGTTACACTGTGTGCGTGCGTTTGTGCATGTGTCGTCCAGGAAAGAAAGCAAAGAAGCTCTGTCAAGAGGAACACAGAGTCCCCTAGAGACTACACTGTGGTCCTGGAACTTACTGGAACTCCTAACGCTCTGTGCATGTGTGTTTGTTTGTGTGTGTGTGTGTGTGTGTGTGAGCTTTTGTGTTATGCTCGTATTTGCCCCGGGCATCACCACAAATAGCTGATTATGGTTTGTTGAAGGTTGTGTCTCCACTGCCCGGTCGTGGAGGCATTGCAGTCCATTGCTGCGGCCGCGTCGGGCCTTCGTCGTGTGTACAGGGATCCAGTTGTGAAGGGCAGATGATGCAATGTGTGTGTTTGTGTGTGAGGCTCTCACAGGAACTATCAGTTATAAACAGTGTGTGCAGTCATTTGGCCAAGCACCAAAGAATCTGTGAAAACATGTTGTGTGTTTTTTTGTCCTCTTAAAGTCTGTTTTTAGTTGAACTCATTAAAAAAACCTTCATCTTCTAATTAAGAGTCATCGTCCGCAGCACAGTAAGTTTCACAATTTTAGAATAGTAATTAGCACAATTCCCTTTTTCTTTTATATAAATGACAGGTTACTGGTGTAAAGCAATCCCGGCCTTTCCTTGGGTGAGCGTGGTTAGCAATGCCACACTGTCTCAATAAACACAGGGGTGTTTCAAGGGACTTCGGGGGCCCCGGGCAAAAGGGACCTGAAGGGGCCCTGCATAAAATCAAACTGAGTCGCCAACCACATCATTCAATTTCATTTCTTTCTGTGAGGATGTGTGCGTTGTCTCTTAAAGTTGTGTTTTTTTGGCAGAAGAGTTGTTGAACTGACCTCTGTGTGGTTCTGAACGTTTTAAGACTAAAATCGCAAAAGAATGATTTTAAACCAGTTTTTCATCACTTTTATGAGTCTCTCTGTGTCTCACGGAGTAAATGTGGTGAGTGGAAAGAGGTCCAACACCATACAGTCAAAAAATAGGCCCTGGTAGAAAGGTGCATTAGAAATAAAGGAGCAACATGTGTCTCTACTGTGTTCTTGGCTGATCTGACCGGCCCTTCTTTCTTCACGTCTCTTCAGGCAGCCGGTGAATGTGATGAAGCAACACCTCTGAGTGAGATGAGTAGGAAACTCTCCGATGTGCCAGAACTCCTGCCTCCTGGCTCGTGCGCTCATGTGGATCTGTGGAGGAAATGTTCAGCAATTAGTTGGAGTTTAAGGTCGGAAAAAAGTAATTATTTCCTCCATCATTTTTTTTTCTTCTTTTTCTCCCAACAGAAAGGAAAATCCTTGTTATGGACCGACCTCATCGCGCAGACCGCGCCGGTTCCATCGATTCTTCGGAACCGAAAAAAAAAGGTTGAGAACCACAATTGCTTGAAGCTCAGAGCTGATTAACAGACAACACACAACACACACACACACACACACACACACACACACACACACACACACAGCTGGCTGAAGTATAGCTGTCACGCATCCTAAACACACACCGTTACAGCACCGCCGTCTGAGCCAGTGCAAGCCTCCGCCGTCAATCACGTTATATAGCAGGTTTCCGTTTTTAAAGTCCCATTATAATCTTAAAAAATGTCTTCTGCACTAAAGCAGCGGTGTGACTGTTGATTCAGGCAGGGCCACTGACAGAGGGGGCCAAGGCTGCAGGCAAATCGGGGCTGCTCCTCCGAAAACAACGCTGAGAGAAGAGGCCGAGGGATTTATAAGGCACCTTAAGACTTGACACGTTCATTCGTGAAAATAAGTCCTGCGACCGATCAAAGCCAGCGCTGACATTAAAAAGCCATGGAAAGCTCTTTTATAACCCTGTCCTGGGGTCAGTTTTCATTCATATTTCCTGGCACGTCGCTTCCTCCCCGGTTTTAGGGATTCCATCAAAAATAAACAGTTCAATCCCGAGACGGCATTTAAGACTTTTTATAAGGTATGCGATTTCACAGAGCTGTCTCAGCAGCGTGTAATGCAATAAAGACAGATAAAACATGCGTAGTGTTATGATCTGATGTGACGTACGGGGGTTCTTGTTGTAGTTGGAGCAGACGTGCAAGTGGACCGAGTGATTCACGGTGTTGACAATGCTCACAGTACCCCCGCTATTTTAGTGCCGCGAGATGAACTGTATCCTGTTATTAGTGGTTTTTGCACAAGGGGGGAAAATGAATCCAGCGAGTCAGACCTGTGTCCGATGGCAGCTGGATGGTTTCACTAGATGTTCTGTGTGTAAACGACGTGTGGGCAGGACGACTCCCATCTCCCTCTGGGGTTCCTCCGGGGGGGGGTTTCACCGAGGGCCTCGCAGATGACAACAAAATATACGACTTGGCTCGCGGTGGGAATTCTGGGAAAGTCATGGAATTTTGGACGCTCTGACGGAACACAGGCTGTCCACTTTTTGGCCCAGGAGGAGAAATCGTGTTGCAGTGTGTGTGTGGTGGACATCCTCAGGGAGGTGACCCAGAACACATGACAGGTTTACAGCTACGCACCAGGCAGGCGAGCTCATGGGTGGTGGGTGTCCAGCTGGGATCTCTGAGCACTGCAGCAGATACGACTCAGCAGCGTGATGGACTCGATAATGAGTCGAGGCCGGTGATCTGTGAATCCACCGTATCTGTTCACTGCATTTACCGCATATAGTCCAAAAAACTGAAGGCTCTGAGGATGAAAAACTCATGAGGAATCACTTATCCTCTTGTGTTCTGGAACAACTGCCTCTTCAGATTTTTGGCTGATGAGTAACATGCACAGTTGTTTCAGTAACGTCTTCAGAATATACCCATAACAAAACTTACTGATGTGTTTCGAATTATTGCTCAAAGAGCGGGAGAGACAAATTTATACAGAGTAACTGCTCGAGTCCTTTATGACTTAGAAGTATAAACAAGTGAGTCTCTGGTTTTGAGGTGAAATCCTGGAATGGTCAGCAGTACTTAAATGACTTGTTACTTGATTTGCACATAGTCACTATTAAACCAGCACTTTGTAAAGATTCATTACATAACATTTAGATTCGACATTCATATTCCTGTTTACAAGCTAGAGAGCAAAGTCTGATTATGACTCACATCATTACGTCTGAAGTCATTTCGCTATTATTCTTATTAATATCAGAATATTTGTGTCCATGTAAACTTGGTCACATGATCCCCGGCTTCCTGATCCATCAGACAAGTTTTAAAACTTCTTTTTTTAAGGTTAAAAAGTTGCATTGGACTTGAAGCACTTGATGGATTTGATCTTGGTTGACCTGATTCTTTGAATATAAAGTCCCTTGTTTCATATTTAGCACCTTAGTCACTTGAATATGTCTTTGCATTCTGCCTCATACAGAGAAGTGTGGTGAAATGAGAATAAACTTCTTCTGAGACCTAACATGAGATTTTCCATCATAAGACTCGTGACCTGACTTGTTCTTGTTCTTAATGACACGAGCCGTTGGTTGAACTCGCCGTCGGAAGCCTTGTCAGCTCTTTCACGATATCTTAGCCACCATGAATTTCAAATTAAGATTGTGGAAAGGCTGATAGTGTTTCCTTTTTTTCAAAAAAGCCTCGCAGCCCTGGAAAGGATTTTTTCTTTTTCCACGGCTGCTCAAGAACTTCATTATTTCCTACATTTGGGTTACGGAGGGTCAAAAATAAACCGTGGTCATGTCATGTGCATAACCCTAAACCTAACCGCGGGATTAAATAGCAGCCATATGTACTGATGTCAGTTGGAAATTTGCAAAAACGATTGAATCGCACGCGCAGCCCTCATCCTCGTATTCTGTCGAAAGGATATTCGCCCGCAGAAGAAATCCACCTCCAGTCCAAAGCAGAGTCGTATCCCACCTGAGCTACCACTGATCTCTCCCTTAGGGCAGTGAGCTTACTTTGTGGTCTCTCCCTTCTTTCCCTGCCTCTCCTCATCCATCCATCCCATCCATCCCTCCATCCCTCCGCTCCTGCACCATCCAGCGAGCGAGTACAAACCACATGTTTCGGGGAGGAATGGAATGAACGGGCAGCATCCCAGACCAGAGTACCTCCAGCTCTCCTGCCCCCTGGCATCACTTAGCTCTACCCTGTCATTAAGGACAGGGTTGGATGATTTGTGTTGGAACGCGGCCCTTTGTTGGAGAAGGATGGTTGCAGAGGGGGGGGGGAGAGAGAGAGGGAGAGGGAGAGAGGGAGAGGAGAGGAGTGATGTCATCCCAGGTCGGGCCCTGGATGTGGGCCGGGGCCTGTGGTGTTGCCTTTGGGCTTCGTTGGGAAAAAAAAGACGGACTGAGATGGAACCATGTGGAATATGATGAACACAATTGTGTGTAATTTGGTCTGTGTGTATCTGGAAGACTCTTTTTTTGTGTTTTGTTTTATACTATGGGCATGCAAGTGGGTGCACGAAACTTACAACATGTGTGTGTGTGTGTGCGAAGGCATGTGGTCGGAAAAAGTATAGGCTGTTTTATGTAGCGTTCACTCTTTGTTTCAGTGTTGCTTTAGTGGGTGGATGGTTGAATGAATCATTGGGCCGAGGTATCAGAGAGAGAGAGTGGTTTGGCTTGGGGGGGGTGGGAGTGGAGTGTGGAGTGTGGGGTGGGGGGGTGGTGGGGGGCGGCGAGAAGGAAGGAAAACCAACTTGTACTTGTGGCTTCTGGATTCCTAATGCACAGTACTGCACTGTGATGTCTGGCTGCCTCCCTGCTACCTACAGCGTGGAGCACAACACAATCTGCACAAACTGAAAGTGTGTCTGCTCCGTCCACGGGTCGCTTTGTTGTACTTTGTCTTTAAAGGATCAGTTTGACAATTACTGCAATTTAGGTTTTTATTACTACTCATCAAGCTTGGATATAAATGATGTCAACAAAGAAGAAACGAGTACGTGGCATCGCTTCGTGGAATATATGGAGTTACGTGACCCGCACTCAAGTCGCTGTGACAGCCCCCTGGTGGCTGGCTGCAGTACAGGGTCAACACTACCTCCTCCATGTTAGTGGATGAGACATGCGCCAAACTAAGAAGTGAAATGTACACGTCAAATGAATCTTTAAAGATGGCGCAAAAACCCAGTGGAAACACCTGTCACCTGTCACACTGGGGCTACACCTTATCTTTAAACATTCTATGGGCTACAGACAGTTGTGGCTATGCTAACTCGCTAAGAGCAACACACACACATACAAATATGTTGAGGTTTATTATATAATGCTGTGTTGAAGTATGGTTTTTGCATCTACACAAAATGTTTTCGCTCCTGCAGTCACAAGTTGCCTTTGCAGAGAAATCCACGCCACCATAAGGATGATGAATCTCTTGACTCTCCGCCCTGTACTTTTAAGAGCTAGAGATCAGATCAACCGTTAAATGGACCACAGACGAATTAACATGAGGGATAAGTCGATGGATCTTTAATGGTTCTGAGATTAAAACGCCTCCTTGCTCCGGAGCACAGGAACCGACTCTTCTACTTTTTAAAATGTCAATCACATCCAAAACACTGCATTTGACATTTCACAGTGAATTTTGAGTAGAAGAACTTTACTTTCATAAGCGCTTCCTTTCCAGCCGGTGGTTTGCAGATGCACGCTTCGCATATTAACACATTCATTTCAAATGTAAACTGCTAAGGAAGTGGTCCTGCTGTGCTCTCCCGATGTTGTTTTTGCATATTTATTGCAACTTTTTTTATTATCTCTGCCTCCAATAATATTTAGATGGAAGGGGGATTGATAGAAGCCGAGTTCCAATAACAGAGATAAGTGCTGTGGGGGTGATTGTGCAGCATGTTGAGGAGAGAGGAATTGCCTAAGTAAACTCAGCCCGGCTCTGTGGAATTGTGCTCTGGAACGTGGTGGTGTAACCGGAGCGTGGGTTTAGCCCAAAGGAACTGGGCTCAGTTTTCCCCCAAAAACCTTTATCTGCCGCGATATGTAGCGAGGAGAGGAGAGGTGTGTGTGTGTGTGCATGCATCCCTGTGTGAGTCTGTGTGTGTGTGTGTGTGTGTGTGTGTGTGTGTGTAACATAGGATATTCAGGGGAAGTAGATGGAGGGCTTAAAGAACGGCTAAGTCAGGAAAACAAGTCTCAGGAAACCCTACACTCCATTCTGGCACCAACACAGGCGTTCTTTCTTTCTCTTCCTCTGTCTCCCTCTTTCTCTCTCTCTGTCTCTCTCTGTCTTTCTCTCTCTCTCTCTCTCAGGCCGCCTGTCTTGCTGTATCTCTCACGCAGGGCCGGAAAACAAGCCTTTATGGGGCCCTTACAGAGTTTGATTTGGGGGCCGGCCACCAGTACGATTGACTAATTATCCGTGTTTGATCAATCATACACCTACTGTGAATTCAAGCCTTTATTGTCATATGGACAGTAAAAATGGGGGTTGTACTATACCATGAAATTCTAAATTGGATTTTCCTCCATTGACACAATAAGTACACTCCCATGATCAAGTTTATTAATTATGAAGAAATCAAAAATCTAAATGAGGCCAAAAGATCCCGGAATGCGATTCTCCAAGCGGGTAAAGCAGCCTTCTGCTCCAATGACTCTACAGACGATGGATTTTCACAAAATGTCTTTTATGATAAAATAAATATGTCCTTCGCCTTTTTTTTCTTTTATCTTTTTTCGTCTTTGTGTCAGGGTCTAAACGTCCCGTCCTCTTCTCTTCTCTAATTTCTTGCCTCATCCCTTTTGTCTCTCTGTGGCATACGTTCTCTCATCTCTCCATCAGTTCAATTAAAGGGAGCTTTGTGTGTTGTCAAACCACTAATGTTTCTTTTTCTCACCCACTCATCTCCTCTTTCTGCCTCTGAGGCACACACACACACACACACACACACATACACAGACACACACTCCCCCTGCCTACACTCCTTTATCTTATCCTTTTTCCACTATCCCTACAGCCCTTGTCTGTCTGTGTCACCCCCTGTTCCTTTTATAAAAAAACATTTTCCACTGTTTTTTCCATTCCTCTTCTCCCTATTCTCTCCGTCTCCCCCCTCTTTCCACAACTCTGGACCCCTCGCTGCACCTCCCACAACAAACACACCAACTTATAACCCACCCCAATCATCCCATTTCCCCTTTTTCCATTTGTTGTAGCCATCTTTTTATTTTTCCTTCCCCCCGATCGTTTTTTCCTCCTCTCCTGACACCTCATTCTCTCTCTCTCTTGTTTTCCTCCATCTATCATGATCAGCCTGGGTTTCCGTCTCCACCTTATCAGCATGTCCGCTCGCTCCTCTGCCTCCTCGCCCTTCCACCCTCACCCCCGCAGCTCGTCTCTCTCCGCTCCTCTCATCTTCCTCGATCCCTCTCTTTTTCTGCTCTCTCTGTGTCCTCGGCGTGTCTGTGGGGGCAGCGAGTGATCAGGCCTGCCTGCAGGCATCAACAGCACAGGGCCACTGCCTCGGGCTCTGTGTGTGTGTGTGTGTGTGTGTGTGTGTGTGTGTGTGTGTGTGTGTGTGTGTGTGTGTGTGTGTGTCAGGCTGGTTGGCACGCTGCCCAGAACCACCTCCTATGATGAAACACTCCTTTTCTTCATTGCTGCTGCCCAGACTGACCCTTACACACACACGCATGCACACACATGCACGTACACATATACACTGGCATGCAAACACACACATGCACACATGCATGCATGCAGACACATTCACAAACAGCCAGGCTGGCACACAGATGTGTGGCACAGATAAGTTTATTGAAAAGCCAGAAAGCAGAAAATCACCTCATCCGTACTTCTGTCTGCTGGCCTCTGTGTACCCTCAGTGCATTTAGATGTGTTGTGACACACACACACACACAGTGTGTCTTTGGCAGCCGCAGTGTGTATATGCATGTCACACACAATGGGCCCGACTTCCACTAATTCCCATTCTACAAATTGATGTGTATATCATTCAATTTGGGATGTTTGTTTTAGATTAAATCACAAAAACACAAAACTGTTCTCATTGACAATAACTAACAAACATATGTGGAGCTCAGTTGTTTTCCAGGTTGTTTGAGAACCTGGGAGATATTTATGTCTTTAAATTATATAGATGATATTATTAGTTTGTCTGAGGCACCTCAGAAATATCTAAGGAAATATTATTAATCCTGCGGAGGGTCTTGTTTATACGATTCAGCCAGTAAAACTTTGATCAGAACACCTTTACTTCAAACTTTATTCGAAGTGAACCAGCGATATTGTGACGTCATCTGTTGACGGAGATTTGCTTCACTGAACCACCAACAAATGTTCAGTTAATTCAAATATTTTGACAACTTTGGAATTAGGCGTGAGTTGATTTTTCCTCCGTCATCCTGTATGAAAGTCAACAGGAGTTTGAACTGGAACTGAGGAGGAGCGGTTGGTGTTTTTTATCAGTCCTCTGGCACATCTTGCACAGCCGTGTCACTCTTTCCATGTCATGGTCAACTAGCGTGTGGCTGCTGGCCTCCACACTCCCATATCTGCTCCTCGAGGACTTTTAAGCCAGACTCTCAAATCTGAAAAAGCTGTGTTATTTAATCTTTGCCGCCTGATGTGGTTGTTGTGTCGCTTTCTTTCTTTTTTCAGTGTATCCCCGTCTTTTAACGACTTCATATTTCCTGAGTGAGAGATAGAAGAGCAGTAGATTGACAGAAAAGACAACTGGTCCCAGATCCGTTCCCCAGATGGAACGCAAACGAAAAACCCAGGGCCAGGCCTCTGGCAACCTCGGGCCGCTTGTTCCCTGACACTTGGATGCCAGCTCCTCTGCGGCTTTAGCCAATGAGCTCACCCCTTTTTTTTTAAATAGCAGCCGTGACATCATCGCTTGTGGCCCATCGCAGCTCCCACCCAGTCAGGAATCGGAGGTAACCCGCAGCGGAGGGAGGAAGAGGCTCAAATTGAACGGAAAGAAAAAGAGAAAAGAGGAGAAATATGGGGAAATGATTTTTTATTAAAAGGTAATAAAGTTAGTTTATGGGCAGGAAAAGGGGGAGGAGAAGGGGGGGAGACCGGATTGCGGACTGACAAGAGAGACGCATATAAATAGATGCACGTTTTTCTGTTGGCCTCAGTGGATGTTTGGACTCACTCCCTGTCTGCAGCGTTTCTTTTTGAGTGGTTTTATTTGTAGATCAGCGAGGTTTTCATCTTTTTTCCCTTCTTCCTTTTTTCCCTGGAGGTCATCAGCTGAGGAACCAGCTGCCGTCCATGACACTGCATCACGCTCGTCTCCCGACCTTTCACCTTTGACCTTCTGCAGGAACAGCAGCCCCCCCCCCTCACACACAAAGAAGCACACGTTTGATTTAATGGCTAATAAATCTCATTTAGACCAACTGATGCACGTGTGGGAGGGCGTACAAACGTCTGCAGGCCTCCTCTCAATCTCACATTCATTTATTCAACCTTTACATCTACATTGAACCAGAGGGAGGCTCAATGAGAGCAGTTCGCTTTTTTGAATTGGCCCAATATATACAAAGGACATTAAAAGCAGGCATTGAATATTAAGATTTACACAAAAGCCCTCCAGACTAAGATGTTTATGTTGGAAACAGCAGGTTCAGTTTTAACCTTTTTTTTAAAAACTTATGAGCCCTTTGTTTATGCAAATTGTATCATCTGCATAAAAATGATATTTAGAATCTTTTAGACTAAACATTGAAACATAGTAGCAGTGTTTATAGAGAGAACTGCTGAGGCTCTGGAAATGAACCCTGAGGAATGCCTTAGAAAAACCATACATGATAAGTGTTTGTGATGTGTTCGATTTCTTCCGTCTGTTTGTTCAGCGAAAAGATCACAGGCCATAGACCAGACCCGAAGAAATCAGATAGTACAGGGTGTGATCTGTCAATGATCTCATCTCCAAGAAACCACAGTGACACGAGCATGATCAGATGCTTCAATCAACAAGGAAGCCAGTTTTTGGCCAAAAGCAGAAATTATGTCATTTAACCCTCTATAGTGATTTTTCCTTTTATCACAGCAGCTCGTGGATAAATCACGTTGTCCTTCATTGCTGTGGAAAGAGGAATATAGAAATATTTGTTCCTTTTGCAGACTTGAAAGGATTCTTCCAGACATCCGCCGTCGTGACTTGAATCACCGGCTCTGTGGTCACAACCTCACTTCATTAACCTTGAGGGGGTGAATGTCACCCTCTCCTCGCGGTGATGTCATGTTTGGTGGAGGGGCTCGGGGATCTGCAAACGTGTGTGTGGAGCTGGTGGTAGAACGAAGGAGGAGGAGGACAAGTGGGATGGGGTGAGGGGGGGATCCTATTTGTTTGTTTTGCCCTCCAGACGTGTCCGAGAGCAGATTAAGGGATTTAGCTCTGTTGGGGTGAGACTTAAACTCCTCGCCCATCTACACGGCTGCTTGGTTGATGAACAAAAACGCCAAAGAGGTCAAAGAAATCAAGAGGTTGTGTTTTGTTTGAGAAGCTAAGGCAGCGAGGGTTGAATGGATGAATGGATGAATGGATGGATAGTGAGTGGAAGAGGGGGAAACGCAGACAGGAAGTTGTGTGTTGTCACGGCGATACCACTTCCAGCCGTCTGATCTTCTCTTGTTTTAGTGCTAATCCTGATCTCAAGAAACAGAATTAGGGACCCACTATCTCGTAGCTTTGCCGCCTCTTGCACGCGATGACAGGGAACAGGAGCTCCACCAGATTCCAAGGCTCACTCTCACTGTGCTTGTGCAATAAATCAACATACTTATTGTAATATATTTAGTTTTTAGGTTCTTTTTTACATGCAAAACCAAAAAGAACAGTTGTGAAAGGAGCATTTTTTATCTAGTATTATTTTTGAGGTACCACAAGTAATTTTGGGTAAGTAATTTAAAGGATATAGATACTTCTTTCACAAGTAAAAAATAAATAATTGTATATATTTTTATAATTCTATTAATTTCTGCCAATTGATTAATTAACTGATTGTTTCAACTTTGAAAAATAACGTCTTTTAGCTTCTTGATCTACACTACATCCAACTCTATTCAACACCAGCCGGCCACGCACCCATTTGTGTGCATGTGTGCGTGTGTGTGTGCGTGTGTGTGTGCGTGTGTGTGTGGCTGCAGTTAGGGTGGTGGGGTTAATCGGAAGGAGGTGGGGTTGAGGGGGGAGGGGAGGGGGGGGGCAAACTGCAAACAAACGGACGAACGCCAAGCTCAAATTCAACCGCAGGTCGGCAGGGCTGCTCCCGGGGCCTGCCGTGGTGTGGCTCTTTTGTAATGTATATCAAGTTCACCAAGGGCCTTTTCATCTGACAGGCCATTGTGGTGGTGGTGGTGGTGGTGGTGCAGCCAGCGTTCCACTCCCCTCTTAACCCCACCCACCTGACACGGGAGCAGGTTGCCTTCCAATTGTTTTATGGAAATGGACGCGGGCCTGGCCGGGTGTCTGCCAGGCGAGGGCAGAGGGGAGGGGAAGGAGGGGGTGGTTTGTGTCTATGTGTGCGTGTGTGTGTGTGTGTGTGTGTGTAAGTGGGTGGATGTGTGTGTGTGGGGGGGGGGTGCTGGTGGATGTGACGCCGACCCCAGCGAACGCCCCTGACCCTGAGCAGATGGCGAGGCAGGGTCTCTCCGCTGAGCCAGAATTAATAGCGTGTGCCATGTCATATTGTCTGAGACGGGCCTGACTAAAACTCCCTCACCCCCCTCGCCCCCACCTCTATGCTGATTTCTGCAACCCTCCACCCCCCCACCCCCTCCTTCCACCATACTTCTCTCTATACCCACCCAAGGTTTCTTCAGCATCTCTCTCCGCTGCTGCCTCCTCGTCTTCTCCTTCTGGGCTTTCTTTACCTCCCATACATCACATCACTTGTCTCTTCCTCCTCTTCACTAAATCCACAGGCCCCTCCAGCCTCCCCACCGAGTGCTTGCTCTTCCAGGCCCTCGTGTGCTACCCTCATTCACTCCTTCATTTATTCACGTGAGCCTCATTCATCTCCCCTCTTTAACAGACACTCATTCACAGGTTTGCCCACTCGCCGAGGCTTTATTGGAGGACAATTAAGGCACCTGCGTTTCCAAAGCTCCCCCGCTGAATGCCTGCCACCCCGTTTCCTCGCCCGTCTGTTCACACTACTCCACCACTGTCCACTTGGTCACTTGTTCTCGTATCCGGGCCCTGCTCACGCACACATGTACAGAGTTTCTGGCTCAGCCCGATCACTCGAGCCTCGTAGAAGCAGATGAATCTGAAAATGTCGTCTCGGTTTTGTTCTTCCACAGAGAACTGAGCTCGTCAAAAAGGGGAATTTGCGGTGGCCACGCAATGCATTTTTGAGAATCTGTGAAAATGCTTTCAGAAAATTTCCTCAGAATTGATGGAAAGCCACTTGGCGGAAACGGTGCAAGAGTGCAGGTGCAGGTTGAAGTGGCCGGCGTGTTGCCAAAGATGGGATTCTCAATTTCAATGTAAAATATGCAAATCCCCAATTTTGACATGAAATATTGAACAGACTTTATCTGCAGTTCTTAAAAAATATACTTGTTGAGATATTTCCATGTGGACTTAACCAGTGGACTGACTGACTGACTGACTGACTGACTGATGGACGTACAGGCGGACACAACTAAAGCTCCTCAAGTCGTCCTCATCAGTGTGTGAGTGTGGGTGTCCACTATCTGGTCTGTGGGTGTGGATCCATCCCAAATATTTGGCGGGGCCTCCCTCTCTCCCTTTTTCTTTCTCTCCCCCGGAGCGGCAGAGTGGCTGCCAGGAATGGGAAAGAGGGTCAGGGATATGTTCACCACCAACCCTCCCCACCCATCCTACCTCCGCTCCTCCTCCTCCTCCTCCTCTTCCAAATCACCAGTCCTCTTCCTGCCCCTGCTACGCCCCTCGCTGACCCCTGCCTCCTTCGCCTCTATCAGGCCCCCAGACAGACAGCCTGGGAGATGGTGGAGGAGGAGTGTGTGTGTGTGTGGGGAGGCACAGAAGGTCACAGCCTCAGCAGTGCAGTCACTTGGCCAGAGAGTGTGCGTGTAAGTGTAACTGTGCGTGTGTGTGTGCTCACTATGTGTTGACATGTGTGTTTTTGCACCACTTCTTCCCCTTTATGTGTGTGTCGGAGTATTTTTCATACTTTTGCAGAAGAGGTAGGCGCTGCAAAAATGTTTCAAGAGTGTGTTTGTGTGTGTTTGTTTGTCTTTCTGTGTGTGTGTGTGTGTCTGTGTGTGTGTGTGTGTGTTGATGTGTGTGCAGACGGGAGAGAGCAGGAGTGTGTGGGCGTTAAAGAGCCAGAGGTCAAGGTTTGAGAGGTTCACTTGGCTGAGGCTAGTTCCCCTCCAAACCCCCAGCAGCCAAATATGCCGTGGTTAACAAAGTGAAAAACTGTCTATTCTAAACATCATCTCATAAACAACTGCAACAGCGGCCAAGAATTAAAGAAAGAGAAAGTCGTGCAAATATACGACGTCTCGTGTTTTTTCCGAGTTTAAAACTAACATGAATATTAGTTAATGTTTCATGCTTTCACTTTCTCATTTCTCCTGAAACAATTTGATGTCGTCAAATGTCAAAAATGCGATTCATCTGGGTTCGGACCGATCTGGCTGCAGCACATCGTGCCCACTAATAATTGTCCATCAATCTTTTTTTGTCAAGGTATAATAAAGGCTGTCACTCGCTCCTGTTAACAGAACAATAACAATCTGCATTGTAACATTATCAGGCTGCTTCTGCTATATAAGCCCGCACCAGGCTTTTGGCTTCGACAGTCTTAACTGATAAGGGCGGCAGGCCAAGCCAAACGAGTTATGCTCTTAGTTTACTGGATGTGAATATCCCAGGAGGGTTTACACAAAGTGGAGGGCTTTACTTTTGTTGGAAGGTTCCATTGTTATGACATTTTTTGACCCTGTTCCTGATTAGTCTCTAAAGGGTTTTAAGTTTGTCGGAGTATTTGCTTCTTCTTCTTCTTTTTCCTTTTTTTTAAATTTTTTATTCTGGGACTGAACCTCTCTGGATACACTGGCTCCCGGCCGAGCCGACCGCGATACCGAATCTCTGGGCTCAGAAGATGATGTTTCCACCACATCCTGACAACAAACAAAATAACTTGTGTTAGAGGGGAGAGGATTCTTGCAGCCTATACTCTCGTGCAGCTTCCATAAATCTTTGGATTCACGCACATGCAAAAAGAAAAGGGGTCAAGAGGAGCCTCTTTTTTGGGGACTGCATGCATCGACTCAGATTTTCCGAAGTGGAACATAGATGTCACTCACGGTTAACACATACAGCAAGGCGATCCAGAAGTGAAGGAGACTGAAGAAAGGCACCGAGGGAGGGAAGATGAAGTCTTTGCATGTTCTATGATTAACTTTCCTCTTTGTTTTATCGCCCTCATTTGTCTCATGTTATTAAACCCTGCAGAATGATAACATAATTCTATGGCTTTTGATTAGTTAAGCTTCCCGGAGCGATTCTGTTTTAACCGCTGATTCATCCAGGTGGAGTTCTGATGAGTGTACATGCATGTCAGAAAAAAAGAACAATCCCCTTTACTCAACACATTACCTCAGGGAGTCTGAGCTGCTGAGGGAGAGCATTGCACATTTCCTCACTATCATGTTCTCCCATCTGGACTGAGAATTGGAACCAGCAACCGTTGATAAGCCTGTTTTGTTCTTGCAGGGTCATAATGTTTTATAATTCCTCGTAGAGTAATAAACCATCGGGCCTCACCGTGTTATTTAAGGACATTAAAAAAGAAAGTGGAGCATGTTTGTTTGCTTTAGAGAATCACACAAGCGAATTAAAATCACGGTCATGTCTGTTTGTTAAGGGCTGTGGCTAGCTTAGCTTAGCATAAAGGAAGAACCACTGGTATCTTTAGACCTTTGAGATCTTCTGTAACTTTTGTCACTTAGATTACAACTATTTAGGTATATTGACTTTCAATCTCTTTGTTTTTAAGGATAAATATAGCATAACAAACCGATCACTTACAAAAAACTCCTGAGGGCTTCTTCAGACCTCTGCAGACATTATGCTTCATCTGTGAAATACTACCACACAATGCTTTTCACATATTGTAGCCAAAATATATGGTCGGATGCCTTCAAATGTGGAATTTCACTTCATTTAAGACCACTGACATATTTCAGCTCCATGAAATTCCCCGCAGACAATGTCACATGTTATTCAGGGGACAATTTCCAAGCATAAATACAGGCATCGGGCCGCCTGGCTGCTTTTATACTTTTCAATACATAATGCATTCGACATATTTCCAGAGCTCATGATCAACTCTGCTTTTTTAATCAAAGTTGAATACCCCGGAGGCAAAGGCTGATTTAAAAAAAAATGGCAACAAGAACCGGAGCCATGTCCTCTCAGACGGGGACTCGTATAACTTTTTATGAAAAGGCTTCCCTCGAGTGAAAGGAGAATGGAAGCAATCCTCTGCAAAGTGATTTTTAAAAGAGCTGTGGTCGCAGGGCCGAGATCTCTCCTCTGGTAACATGCTGATTTTTGTATCTATAGGTGCTTGTTGTTTCTGCTGATAACCATCACAGTAATGGATTTACAGGTCCTTGTGATGGTGGCATGCTTGTGAAAGCCCATAATCTAGCTCTATTACAACCATATTAAAGGCTGTGAGGAAATACATGCTGTGGATTGATCGCTCGTTATTAGAAGTTGTTATCAGCTACCAGTCGAACTGAGCGGATCATAAAGGCTTACACGAAACCATAAACTGTCGGGTTTCGTTTCTGAAGGTGGAAGCCCAAAGCCACTGTGGTGTAAGTCAATCATATCGTGTTGCTTATTTTCCAATGTCATGCACAGGCTGCGTCAAAGCTGCCAAATAGCGTGCCTGTGCAGTTCTCACCCCACATAGGTTCTGGCAGCTTGAACTCACTGTGAACTGCGTGCGATGAGGAAAGGGGAAACGTCTCCTTCCTCGTGCCTCCGATTCGCCTCTGTTTCAAAAGACTCCGCTTGGAAAACAGAACGCTTTATTTCCCCTGACAGTCTGCAAACTTATCACCCTGTCACTTTTCCTTCTCCTTCTGTTTCAGTCAAAGCTCTCTGATGTATTTGGGTATGAACCGTAATGGCCGTCATGTGATAAGAGTGGGCGGCTTTGAGAAGAGTGCGAGAGGGGAGGGTAAAGGTGTTCCCCTCCAGGACTCATCGTCCTTTGTATTTTGTCAGACTGTCTGCCCTCGTCCACCCCTGGGTTTTCCCATGTGGCTGGACGACAAGACAGATGGACGCAACGGATGTATGGACACACGGGGACGCCCTTCCCTCTGCTGTGAACTCAGACTCACACGAGCCAGGGTTGATTAATTCCGGACTTTTTTGTCTTGTGATGTTAACTGAGGGAAAGGGCCAATTGTATGTCCAACACCCATGCAAACCAATAAAGCCACATATCCTTGAATTTATACAATTTCTTCTTGATTTCTGTCTCCGTCTGGTCCCCAATCTCATTTGAATGTCCTCAATAATCAACTTGTCTGTCTCCTCACCAGTTTTAACATTTGACCCAGCGTCTCCTGACCCACCTTTCCCTGGATCTCAGTCTGACTGTGCCGCGGTGCGTCTGCTCATTTGAGGAAGTTTCACCACGTTCGGGTAATATCAGATGACTTCATGTCAAAGAGCCACTAATCAGGAAACTGGAGCTGCACTTCCTTAATTGACTCACTTTCTCCCTCGTTCTGTTTTCACTCCTAAAATCGAAAAAGATAAAAATAATTTTCCCCCTTCCCTTTATTATTTATAATTAGTGCTAGTGGGGTTTCCGTTATATCCTGGATGTGAAAGCTGCCTGGACCACAGAAATTGTGAAACTAGAAAGTGTTGTCTTTCTTATTTCACAATTTTAGCTCAAAAGATATGGATTATGAGAAATGGCTCCGGATCCCTGCAACCTTGAATGACAGTTAGTGCATTAAAACTGATGGACATGCATGTAGTTAACATTATGTAGGTCAAATCTATAGAGATAACACAGATGGGTCGTTTCCACTTGGGGACAAGGATCTTTCTTTCAATATCCCAATCTTCCTTTTCTTCCGAGCCACAAGCTTAAGCAGTCAAGTGAGTGGATTTATAGACCTGAGGCTTATGGCTTAGTCGTGATTGCTTGAATTGGCTCTGTCTCTATTAGAATAAATGGCTTTTACTCCTCACGAGAGGGAGACACATGGGGGGAAGATTGAGGAAAGAATCAGGAGCGAGAGGCAAACGGAGACGTGAATATAATGAGCCTCGAGGAAGTCTGTGTTAAAATGACCCCCAAGAAAGGTCAAAGTTCAAATCTTGCCATTGTGCACCTCATCGATATTTATGGGTTTGCATAAGCACGAAAAACGAATGTGATCTCACTTCCATTTTCCCCTGAAAAGTCCTTGCACTTGTGTCGTCTCCCCCCCCCCGTGTTCAGCTGTAAAACATTTGAGGAAACTTTATGCTTCCCCATTCAACTCTGAGTGTAACTAGAGGTTCTCCGCTGACTATAAAAAAATAAAAAAGAGAGAGTGAAAGGAAAAATGGTTGAGGGCAGGATGAGGTCCTCGTCTCTGAGTCCTCATAGCTCGGGCCGAGGGCCAGGCACACTCTCATGCAAAACCTCATCCGTGAAACTCTCCCTGCTTTCCCTCTTCTTCCTCTTCCTCTTTCCTCTTCTGGTAGAACAGTGAAGCGCCATAAAAGTTAAATATGCATCTGAAAAATATGTACTGTGTAGATTTGCACAGTGTACAGAGGTAGATCGCTTCTGCTTCTTTCAACAGAGACACTATTTGATGTAGTTATGCACTCACACTGATGAGCACATCTGTTATGGAAAAAGACGAGGAGGGGAGGGAGGGGGGAGGTTATTTCAAGCATTTGAATATCTTGATTCGTTCTTGATTCATATTTCAAGAGCTGCTTTCAGACATGAGCTGAACTCCTGGTGATATCCTGATATTATGAGCAGGGGCTTGATGTGAGGACTCAAATGTAAGAGTCGGTTCTTCCCGCTTGCCCCCTGGTACAAACTCTGGGTAATGTCACAGGGAGGCCATGTGAGAATGAAGTAGGATATTGTCATGGCTTCTTTTTCAATGGTAAGAAAGAAACTTGATAATAAATAGGAATGCAAATATATTGTAAAACTAAAATCACATTATTTTCTGTGTCATTAAAACATGATTGAAAAGATTGCCAACTATTTGTTTGGTATTTTTTTTATAATTCAAACTCTTTTCCCATAAAAAACAGCCATTGTAAGATCTCTCTCTCTCTCTCTCTCTCACACACACACAGACACACACATGCACACACACAGACACACACACACATACACAATGAGGAGCTTGCCATACTCATGGTCTCAGAAGTTCTCTTTTTCTTTTGAAGCAAGAAAAGAAAGCTGCCCCTAGAAGTCAGTTGCGAGGTGAACAAAGCTGCCTAAACAGATTTAAATGAAGGCTGTTAGGGAAGACAACATCACACAAGGGGATGGAGACCTACATGAAGGTTTACGGCTTTGTGGACTCCTTTCCTCCCTCCTAGATAAACAAGAGCGACCTGACCTGTTTGTATACATCCAAACCTTTTGGAGATGCAATCTAGCTGGGGAGCTTGTGAAGGCAGGCGCAGGCCGACCGAACGGCTGATTAAGTCTATGCCACATTTCCAAGCATGATCATTCTAAATAAAAGCCTCCCTTGTACTGTGACTGAGGTTTGGACTGTGTGCGGAGGGCGGTCATGGGACTCCCCAATGTGATGGCAATGCACTAATCTGCCCTGTATGGCCCATTCACATGTGGTCACACCATTGTTTCCACGTTCTAAACAGGAACTGCGATGTTCCCCCCGAGGGGATTGTGAATTTCAGGGGTGCAGAAACCCTCCTTTAATTCCTCTCGCTTATACTCGTGTTTGTTATTCGGCACAGTGTTGGGAAACATTTTCAAAATAAAAGTGACGTTTGGGCTTTAACTGTGCAGCTGTTAATGTGGAATACTGCAGGGACGTGGTGAGGAAACAGGATGCACACTATATACATGTGTGTGTGCGTGTAGTCCAGGCATTACTCATGTTGTGGGGACCTAAATATGTTTACACTGTCTTACAGGGACTTGTCTTACAATATCAAGTCTTCATTAAGTAAATCATTAAGTTTCAAGGTAGAGGAGAGAGAAGACATGTTTCAAGGTTAGTTTTAGGTCCGGTTAAGGGTTGTCATGTCCTCTAAGAGAGTGTGTGTGTGTGTGTGTGTGTGTGTGTGTGTGTGTGTGTGGTCACATTATGGTGACTCATTTTCCTTATGCAGACACAAATCTATTCCATGTAATGCAAGTATGGTAAAGGTTAAAGTAGTAGCTCTCAATGTAAGTCAATTTAATGTCCTCTGAAGTAGTGGAGACACAACTGACTGTATATGTGTGTGTTTATATGTGTGTGTGTGTGTGTGGTCCAGGAACTACTCATGTTGTGGGAACATGAAACAGTCATATTATGGAGACTTGTCTTCCTTCTGCAGACAGAATCAAGTCTTCACGACGTAAATCATTAACATTCAAGTTAGAGACCTGCTTTGAGGTTAAGATTGTGTAAGGTTCGGGTTAGGCTAAAGTCAGGGTTAGGCAAGGTTAGAGTATGTCTCAATGTATGTCAATGTAATGTGTGTGTGTGTCCGTGTGTGTATGTGTGTGACTGTGGGAACCCCCCCCCCTTCTGTAATTTATTACCTGGTAAACACGTGGGAACACTGCTCCAGCGCCACAGGATAAACAAGCCGCTCCGCCCGACGGCGACAAGTCTCGCGAGAGGCGGCGCTCCCTTCTGCGCTCGCCTATTGTGAGAGTTTTCCAAGTCTCGCGGGATCTCGGAAGTTTCCCACGCCTGTTGTTGTGGCGTCTGCCCTTTTCGCTCCCTCCCTCCGTGTGTGTGTGTGTGTGTGCGTGCGTGCGTGTGTGTGTGTGTGTTGCTGCTGCTACCCGCCGCCTCCCCCCCCTGCTCTCTCTCTCTCTCTCTCTCCGTCTTCCTCACCCACCCCCTTTCTCTCCGGCTCCCTCGTCCCTGCAGCTCCAGTCGGCTTCTTGTTGTCTCGGCGGATTGTCGCGCTGCTCCGGGGGAGAGAGAGAGAGAGAGAGAGAGAGAGAGGAGGGATACACACACAGACAGACACACACAGACTCGCCAAAAGAAGAAGAAAAAAGAGAAGAAGAAGGATATCGCGAGTACTGGAGTTTTGGTGGGAGTTTGTGGAAGATGGCGCCTGTTGTGACAGGGTGAGTCTGAGATTCGGGGGGTCCGCGGCTCGGGGGGAGGGAGCGGAGAGTTGCGTGGAACCCAAGTTCTCGCCACGAATTAGCTCCGTGCGTGTCCATGTGCTGTGGCCCGGGCTAACCAGGGGGGGGTGTTTAACCCGCTCGCGTGCTCTCCTGGAGCGGCTTCTTTTGTCTGTGTGTGTGTCTGTGTCCGTGTGGGGCTTTCCTCCCTGCCCGGCTACTTGCGGACTGTTGCTGCGGTTGTTCCGTGAGCTAGCCCCGGCTAAGCGATACTTCACCCTCGGTGGTCTGGCTCTCTCTCCTTTTTCCTCTCCACACCCCCTGTTTTAGACAACCGTTAGCTGGTGGTGGGGGGCTAGCAGGCTAACCTGTGAGCTACACACAACCACCGAGGCTCCCCAGTTAGCATCCGAACCCAGTAGAACTCCCTCTTCAACTGGTTTTGCGAAACGTGCTCGCCACTCGCTAGCCTCCCGACCCACTCGAGCCCAGCTAGCTGTCCGATAATGGGCACCGGCTAGCCTTCATTCTCCCAGAAAAAAACACGTTGTGGCTTTCTCTTGGGGTGGGGAAGGGGTGCAAGTTTAACACAACGTGCTTGTTGTAAATACTACACACCGTGGGTGCTAAGTAGTGGCTTGTACTGGAATACCGGCAGCTCCGCCAGTAACGTAGCCCATCGCCACTGCACAAACAAGAGAGAGAGAGAGAGAGAGAGAGAGAGATGTGCAGCTGCACGGTGTGTAAACAGACACGAGACAATCCCATCCCCACCATGAAGAGTGCACCTTCAGGACGGAATTGCACCAGTATCCCCACTGACACACGATCCTGTCTCTTCCTCCTGAGCCATTGATTCAGTCGCTCGTTATTCTCCAGAGTAATGATTATGACTTTTAGCTGCTCTGAAGAACTTGAAGTGATCTGCCCCTGATGGCTCATAAATATCTGATAAGCAGCTGCTCTAAACACCAGGACTCTGTCAAATCAAAAGCTCCATCGCTGGGAATGTCACATTTAGTCTGTTTTTAAATGAGGGTCGTTTAAGGGAATTGCTTCTAGATTGTTCATTTGTGTCCCAGCAAAGGCTTTGGATGATAAATAGGTATTTGTTGACTGTACAGATGGAGAATTTAAAGTCTTGCTCTCTGTTGTTTCACATGTCGTCTGTAATTCAACCGAATTATTAAGCATTAATCAGGTTCACCCTGCACCCTGTGTTGTGTTCAAATGATCCCAGTCTCTTCTTCCTGTGCTTTAAAACCCTGGTAAGATTTATATGCCTCCACACAAGCTTGAAACAAACCTATTTTTTCCTGCACTGTCCAGGCAGTAATCCCCACAGACAGCTCAGTGGGTGACAGACTTTTTCAGGGCTTGTTGAAGTTGTGTGTGTGTGTGTGTGTGTGTTGGTAAAAGAAGGGGAGGTGGATTTGGGGGCGGTTTACTGTGCATGTTCATTTGGGGCTTTCCAGCAGACCTGAACTGATTTCAGTTGGGGGTGGGGGAGGAGGCAGAGGGAGGGAGCAAAAGGGCAGGCGGGTCAGGTCTGGGTGGCTGGCCACCTGTCCAGATGATATCTCCGGATTCGTGTGTTTTGCAAAAGGGGGGGAGCGGGGTCAGCGTGCGGGAGGAAGATGGGATGGGTGCGTGTGAGGCTGACGGAGGTTTAACAGAAAAAATTAAAGTGCCATAAGGAGGTTCTTTCTTAGCCGTGTTCACAATGACGGTTGGAGGCATGAGAGCGGCTGACCACAGCCCAGTGCCCCCGGGGCTTCTGGCTTTACACAGGGAGGGGCTCTGCAACCACAGGCTTCCTAATGTTATCGTGACTCTCCTCTGACAGCAGAGTAAAAATCACAGCAGGATAGAAGTATTCCTATCTGTCAAAATCCATTACTATCAAGATAAATGTCACATTCATATTGCTGTGAAGTCTAAAGATTACATTTGGCTCCTGAGTGAAAGCCGTAGTTTTAAAACTTGACAAGCTGCAAAATATTTAAGATTTTATTCCTCCTCACTGTACTGGTGTTTCGTTATATTTCTATTTGTGAAAATGATATTGCATTAATTATCTATATTGTTTTATCATCCATCCCTACTGTCCTGTCTCTAGCATCTGAGTTTGTGTTAGGGTATTTACATCCTGAGCAACTTTGGTTGCCGCCTGGAAATCTGTTTATCAATTTGTCGATTGAAATATCATCATCATGTGTGTTCGATACAGGAAGTGCAGGGTTGCAGCTGGTAGTTAAAAATTCATCTGACCATTCTCAGTAAACTTTTGCACGTAAATTGTTTTTATTCAGTCCGCAACTCTTGTTTCCAGAGAGCCAGTGCTACTCAGCATGGACCATAAAAAACATAAAAGCTATGATACACAATCCACAAACTACTGTACATCTCAAATTTCAAACACTGACTCCCTGAAGAAAGATGGCTTGGAGGAGTTTGCTGCTTCATGTGGAGTGGATGTGGTCATCAGACAGACTTAACTGAGGGTTTTAAGTATATGAGGTCATATACAGGAGTACTTTTTTTAAGCCTAACAACTTAATTGTTTTTGATTGATCATTTTTAACAACCTCGTGATCTATTTCAATAATTGATTCATCCCTTACTCTGTCTATAACCTGGAGATATTAAATTTAGCATCTCATAAAACAGTAAACAGCAGAAAATAGTAAAATTTAAGAAGCTGAAATTCAAACACTATCCAGCATTTTGCTCTAAAAGTACAAACAAAGATTAATCAATTATTAAATTAGCTGCTAATTATATCTTAGTCCAATATCTAATAGTTTTAGCTCTGGATGACACCATGTAGTTACCGTGCACCTGTCTTTGGATGCAATCTGAAAATGTGCACTTCTAAACCTATCATTTTCCACAGTATTCTAATGTCTCTGTGTGTGTGTGTGTGTGTGTGTGTGTGTGTAGCTTTCTAAGAACTGCAGAGATTTCCATGTAAACACAAATTGGCAAAAACATCCAGGTCACCGTCCTTCATGTAGGTGAGGGGCTAGAAAAAAAAACAGCGAAAGAGGAGAAATCGACAGCGTTGCTTTCGTAATTTTTCCTCCACGCTGCCAGAGAAACTGATCGCGAAAGCTCAAAGAGCAGCACTGTTCACCTGGAAAGATAAAAGCATGAATCACTTATTTCAACACTGCTCTGCCTTTGCTTTGCCCCTGAGGGACAGGTTTCCATTTAGCTCAGCCCTCTCTATCCCTCTGCCAAAAAATGTAAAAAAAAAGAAGAAATGATGCAGTCTTTCAGAGCAGAAGCCCGATGTAATGATACGACTGAGCTTTTGTTTTCGAGGGACAAACCTTGTGCTCTTGTATTTGTCAGCATTGAGCGTGTGGTTTGAGCTCTACGGCATTGTTGCTGCCGAACAAGTGTGTGTGAGTGGGTGTGTGTGATGAGGAGAGTAAGTGTACGTAGACATAAAAGTAGATCTGTGTGTGTTTGTGTGTGTGCATGTGTGTGTGCATCCAGTCCCCAGGGTCCTCTCCTCTTCCCGGCGTCCCTTTTATGAAAGGAGAGGTTCAGAGAGAGCAGCAGATGTCGAAGCACTGACCTTTATGGTGGCAAAAGCTTAGGCTGGAGTTAAAAGACACGCGGGATTGCCCCCACCCCTCCGACCCTCAAAGCAACCGCCCCACGTCCACCCACACACACACACACACAGACACACACACACACTGTCTGTTACCTTAGCTGCGGCACTGATGGATAGGTTAATGATGGAGATGATACAAGCTACCTGATCTCTGTGTGTGTGTCACCTCAGGATCCTTCCAGCCTCCAAAGCCGCCCTATATCCACCCAGAGCTGTGGAAATCTTCAAAGTGTGTAGCGTGCTGGGGGGTTTACAAGGCGAGGGGGGGGGGCGGCGGCTGCTGCTGCACAGAAGTCACAGGCAAAGCACCCGCAGTGAATGTGCCACCGCCAGACATCTTTAGGGGGATTTACTCCCAGTCGTACAGTAGCCTATTGTTTTGGGAGTTCATGCATACCCATTGCTTCACATGATTGAAATATCCCCCCGAAGCATATAGCTTCATTCAGGGTTCAGATTCAACTTGTTTGGTGGAGCGGGCGATGGGCCTCTTAAAGCAACACACGCCCTCGTTGACTCGTTGTCTTCGGTCTCTTGTTTCCCCGTGCAGCCTCTTTGTGTCTGTGTGTCTCGAGGGAACAACCACAGGAGACACCCAGGGGGATAGAAGTGGGACATTTTTGCGTAATTTGCCCTGGACCGGCGCCAGCTTGGCACTCCCTTATTTTTGGTGTTAAGTCTCTTTCGAGTGTGCACAGAACGGATTTCCCAACAGAGAACGTCCCTGTCCTTTGCTACTTATTCATAGCAGGCGGCTGCTTTTTATCGATAGTGCATTTAAGTGAGCTTTTTCATGTAGATGCTAGCATGGAGAAGTTGCATCACCTAATTTCCCCCCTGCCTGAGGCCTGATAAGGAGGCTAGATGTCCCATACACCAGCCACGACAAGGGGCCATTTATTTACTCGTGCAAGGCTTGAAATGCATTAGTCTGAGGCTGCACTCTCTTAATCTGTGGCTCTTCCCAAAAATATGTTTCGAGAGAGAATGGGACGGAACATTCTGATGCAAATCTGCAGCCAGTGTGGTTTTGAAAAACCGGCCTTGGCGTCATGTTTGATACAGGCCCAAGTCTTCTCCCTGTTGTCGTTGGCCACGCTGCTTAGCTAAGACAGGCGAGCGCTAAGGAAAGGCTAACACGGGGCAAACGCAACAGGCGGTGGAAGTGCGTACCTCTCCGCTGGCTCTTGTTTTGGACTGGCTCTTTCTCTTTTCTCTTTTCTCGCATTCCCTCCTCCTCTTCCAAGAGAACTTCCTCAACCGCTTTATTCCCCCCCTCATGTTACTTTTTACTTTTTTGTTGTGATTACGGCTTCGCCAAGGGAATGGTGGTTTTCTACTGTGTCAGCAGTTTCTGCCCCCGCTGTCCCTCCACATTCAGGATGTTTCATTCAGAAAACACGAGCTGATTTCCCCCCCCCCAGTCTGACTCCTGTTTGCTTTCATTCAACTTCAGTGACCACACTCTCACCTACTTCCTGAAATCAAGAGGGAGAACAGGCTTCTACTGACACTAGTGCATTTGTTCCACGCTCCTCAAATGATTGTTCGTTCTTTTGTCCTCCGGGATGGCGATCTGTGATGTTGAAGTCGTCTTCTTTAATAAAAAAAACAGTCTCATGTCAGCCCTCTGATAAACTGCATTAAACTAGAATATGCTGCTCTGAGCTTTCTGGAGAATCCTCCAGAGAAACACACGCGTATGAGAAAAAGCTGTATGTTCTCATATCTGTTGGCCCAGATAATTGCCTTTTTGTTATTCTCCACCGTGGTCGCGAGGGCCCGGAAGCATTATTCACGTGTGCCTCGTTCTGTCTGATCTCCGGCAACCATACTGGGGCCGGCTCATCCCTTCAGAGGAAGGTTGGAAACATACACAGGGTCTCCCATGGTTGGGAAAACCCCTGACAACACCACCTCCCACGGCTGTAAGCAACTGCCATTACTGTATTAGATAAGGAGGGAGTGGCAGGTAGTAACCAGTCCCTGACAGAAATGTTGTTGTAGCCTTGGGACCATTAGCTGCATTGTGTAGAGTCTGCAGATAGCCTGAGAGGTGTATCTGAATCCCATCCTTATCATTGAAGCTGGGCAGATGTGACCTGAGGAGGAAAAGGTGGGACAACATGCAGCAAAGGGTGGGATTGCAATTAACACCAAGATAATTGTTTATTCTGTCAAATTAAGGTTTTTATATATACGCAAGCATAAATGCTGATACGGATATATCTTTGAAAAGCTCACACCAACCAATATGATAAACCAACAAATCACTATCTGCCTGCATCTTCCGTGTTTTTAACAATTTATATCAGCTCCCGATTTCTGCAAGACCAGCATCCAGGGACCATTTGCTGGCATTTGCCCAGACAAGTGACATTATCAGCCTCACCCTGCTACCCCCAGCCCCAGAGACAGACAGACAGAGAGGGAGGGAGGGAGAGAACGAGCAAGAAGGGCACACAGAGGACCTATCAAGTGTCAGGATGAACAGAACAAGGAAGGAAAAGAACACAAATTTAGGTTGTGGATTCCAGGAACGACAAAGTGTTATCTCCAAGCGTTTCTTCGCATTGTCTGCTTGTTTAACTAAAGCTCCCGGAGAGTTTCACTGAAGAATCCGCCTGGTGGCATTCCTGTGGCCGCTGACGTCAGGAGGTTTTTGGCCTTTGCTTAGAATCACAATGAAGTAATAGACGTGTGTGTGTGTGTGTGTGTGTGTGTCATTCTGTGGAGCAGCTTATTGATTGTGGTTTGGACAAACAATGCCTTTTTTTCCCCCGTCTCGTGGAGAAAGGGCTGTTCGTGTTGTGGCTGATCGTCTTGCACTTGCGGCCGCAGTTTGATGTTCTCTGCCGTTGCCATCATTTTGGACACACTGCCGAAGAATGCACATGAGGTTTCACATGAGCTCATGGAAGGAAACTTAACTTTCCCTTTTAATATCCACTGATTTATCCTAAAAAGAAGTCACCAGCAATGTTGTATTTATCACCCCGATTAGAATTAGACCTCAGATATTTTAACCTCAGCCCGACTCGTCTAAGTGTCTGGTAGAAAAACTAACCTCACTTTGCTTTAATTTACCAGCATGTTTGTTTGCTTTGTTTTTCATGGAACATCAGTGTGTGTGTGTGTGTGGTTAAGGTTTAAGAAATTATCTATTGAGGACAGAGTAGAATTAATTTGGAAAGATGGGATGATAGGAGGAGGAACCAGTAGCAGGAACAACTCCCCAACAACAACTTTGAAACCAGACGACAATCTTGAGTTGGCAATTTCACTGCTCAGAAAACACATACACACTCTCTGGGGGGTCTTTCCATGACAAATCATCACACTTTTGTGTCACCCCCTCATAGATATTAATTAAGTTGGGCATGTGGAACAAGAAACACACAGAACCCTTCCATTTATTGTGTCTTGATTTGCAAATAACGGAAATTATGGGGGGACTTCGTAACTTTCACTGCTCCTTAACATAGATCTCAGGGAAATGGTTCTCAAATCTATATATTTTGTACAGCTTATCCAAACAGTTTAAAAATAATAAGAGCATAATGATGAGCAATTATAACCGTTAAAGTTGATCTGTGACTTTTCTTTAGCAAAGATACTAAAATCGAATATCTTCTAAAATGTGATAATTTCCTACTCATATTTTCTTCAAAACTGCCAAATAAAGAAGGATCTGTAACTTGGAATTCTTTTGCTGTTTTTGTGTGATAAACTGATTATTACAATAGTCGCTAATTTGTTTTGTCAACTAATTAATTTTGCATAGTTGTTTCATCTAGAATTTCCAATAATCGAATCACTATACTCATTTTAATTGCCTCCTTTTCTGCAGCCAATTCATGCTGCTTTGCAAATCCCAGAAGTTGAATCTTAACCGCCAGCAGCCAAATTGTCGATTTGGTTTTTGGTTGCAAGACATTAATTTGCAGCTGCAAGATAGAGCATCTGAGTTCAACCTTGCAAGACAATTCATTTGTTTTCAAATTTCAGGACGATGACGGTTGACACTTTGGCTTGTGGTCAACTCTGCGTTTCAGCAGCGTTTGTCTGCACACGGGCTAACACGGCACCGCTAACCACCATCCGCTCCTCCACACGGCTCTGCACTCCAAGCTCGAGCATCAGTGACGTTGCAGTGGTTGATTCTCGAACTCCTCGCAATCCTTCCCCGCGGATTCCCTGAGTCATTAGCTCTGCAGAGAGTGAGAAGGAGGTGAAGGGAGCCGGGAGAGGGTGGTTCATGCAGGGTTCAAGGCTCCCTTCTCTCGTTCCCCCCCTCTCCATCTCTGTCCTGACAGTTTCCCCCCCTGAGCACATGACCTGTCTCAACCCCAAACCCCAGCCGTTCTGGGTGTGTGTCTCTCTGGCTACAGTCACACTTGTCACTTCCCTGCATTGCTTCTTTTTGTTTTTTAAATAATCAGTGTCTAAATCTGTGAGATCACGTTGCTGCACCTCATTGCACTTGGCCTGATGATTTCTTTATGTTTCTCCTGTGGCTGCAGTAACTTAAAACAACCCACATTACCCTGTAATGTTCTCAAGGCTTTTCTACATTGCATTCAATTCTTCAGCTTTGTCGATTCCACCTCCCTCTGTTTTGAATTGTTCCAAAACTAAATACTCTTGTGGTTAAATTGCGGCTTGATTATATTCTTCCAATCCAATATAAACTCACCATTTCCATTTCAATGTGCTGGGACACGTTTTAACTGCACCCTCACGAGTTAGGACACAGAAAACATGTTGAATTTATTCACCAGATTTGTTCAGGGCTGTTTTATCTGCACAGCACCAACAATATGTTTTATTAAATCTTTATTTAAAATATGATAATGAAAGAGGTTTGTGTCGTGGCGAAGCTGCAGGTTAGGAAAGACGCGTTCGAGTGGAAAATGTCATGCACACATGAATCACTCATTGTTTTTTTTATCTATACTTGGTGTCTGACGGCTTTGGAGAATATGATATTTTGCTCATTGTGTCTAGAACCTGCCTGAGGTGTGATAATGTGCCGCCGCATGGCTCTGAGCAGTTTCCTCTGTCATACCTCTGAACAGAGAACAGCAAGCCCACTCATGAATGTTTCCACCAAGCCTGGTTCTCCTTTAACATGTTTTATATATTTTTTTGTATTCATTTAAAACCCCACAGCTCAAACTCTGTCAGACCTGGAATGAGAGATTTAACCCTGTGTTCAGAAAGATGATGCTCTCTGTGTGGTTGTTGGTTTTTTGGAATTGAGGCACAGCCGTTGAGAGATGGTCTGTTTGAGCAAAGCCGGTCCAGCTCTACATTTCAGATCCACTGGTCCTGAGGTGTCAGGCTGTCTCAATTCAGGACACATGTTATCTGAGGACTGAGTGGAGCCAGGTGGCCGGCTGTACAGAGGAAACAGAGTCAGAGCTGCAGGATTCACAAAGGAGACTTCATTAAAGATAGAGCAAGCATCAAGGGAGCGTGTGTGTTTGTGTATATGTGTGTGTGCACACATGAGAGTCCACGATGGCTCCACAGCACACATTGGAAATTTCATTACTTGGTTTGCAGGACATATTATACGCACACAAGTAATGGAGTATGTACTTACTCAGTGTGTTCCAGCCCCTGCGCCACATTACACCAGTTAATATGTACTGTTGGTGTGCAAGTGCGTGTGCGTCTGGATGTCGAGCTGATTGTGTGCCAAGCCACGATGAGTTTTAAAAAGTCTGTCCAGAGAGAGAGCTCCATATGGAGCATTGATGTTGGATAGTGCGGTCAAGAGGGAGAGAGATGGAGGGAAGGAAAGGAGGGAGAGAGAGAGGCTCTTTTTCTTTGGGTTTTCTACCTCTGTCATTAAGCTCTCCCATGTCAAAGACAGATGGAGCTGGTGCCATGGGTGTACAAGTGTTTGTGTGTATGTATGTGTGTGTGCAGGCAATTGCAAGTGCAGACTGATGTGATCCACCCAACTCTACACACACACAGACAGACACACACTTACTCACACACACCATTGAGCCCTGCCCTTGATTCTGCCCCCAGCGGGGCGTCTCAGGGCAGCTACCAGACCTCTGCCATCTGCAGTCAGTCAGGCTTGAGGGTCGGACAGCTCATCAGCAGTCAGTCAGTCGGTTCTCCCTCTTCCCACTTGGATCCGCTCATCCGACATAAAACCGCTTCCAATAAAAGATCATTTTCTGTCTCTTTGTGATTCTGATCACATCGCCCTCCATTATTTTGTCTCATCTTGCCCTTCTCTCAGTCAGGGGTTTCAGGCAGGCAGCCAGGCTGGATTAATGTGAGGAAAATGGAAGGAAGAAGATTTAGGGGAAGACATTCTTAATACACTCGTACAGGAACTCGTTTATTTACCGGGGGCTTGTCTTCCAGAGAAATTTGAAAGTGATGTCACAGCAGGAGTTGAGCAAGGTCAAGTCCACCGGTAAAACAGTTCCTTGTGCAAAACATGCACCATAATAAACGGCTATAAATCATGAACGCCTTCCGGCCCTTTCGGAGAGAATGCGACAATAGCACCTCTGCACTCTGAAAGGACGTTTTTTTCATTGCACTGAGCAAAGTGCACACACACGAGTGTGCTAAAGACATGAAGCTTCCAGCCAGGTGCGGAATACACGATGGAGGAAAAGGCTGCTGGTGGTTGTTTGTTTGAGCTCCTTGAATAACAAGAAACAAGAAAATAACGTGAACGACTCTGCATCGGGGCAGAGACAGAAAACAATCGATTTATGTTTTTAATCACATATTATACAAGTAATATTTTCTTCTAAATATCCTTTTGGTCTTGTGCACGTTGCGCTTTGCACCTCCCCACCCCACCCCACCCCACCCGTGTGGACAGCTGTGGACGGTCCATCGCCGCTTCCCTAACAGACAGGATTGTGAGAATATTTGTAGTGACTCTGCCCTCACCACTTTCAGCTGGCGGCTGCGACTGGCGGCGTGCACGGTGGCACATGCCAGGCAGCGTTGCCAAGCGCAGATCGAGCCTCCAGCTCTGGCCACGTCTGCCGGTTTCCTCGTTTGCTGCCTCAGAGATTTAATGTGCATTTCTTTCCCCCTATTTACGTCTCTCTCGTTTGTCCTCCTCATTCGCCACGGCCCACGCTTTGAAACACTCGTCTGGGGTTGACTCGGGATACGAGGTCTAGTGCCCAAACTTGGCCACCTACACCGCAACAGTTCCCTTTTTTTTTATCCAATGATTTAATATGGGCTTGAGAGATGTGTGCGTGCAACACCCATGCTGCAGGCCACACACAGCATGGCACGTCGCTGCCGAGGAAGCGAGTGTGTCATGAACGAAAAGGCTGATGTTTGTGCTCTGTGTGTGTTATAATAACTGTATAACAGAGAGCGTCCTGGGCCTGTGACATCAGTATGCAGGTATTTCTTTTTCGATAAGCTGCCAGGGCTAATGTAGCCAACGGGCTCAAATTTCCAGATTTCTCTCACTTAGCCTGAAGTCCCCTCGGCACAAACACATTCACTTGCCTGGTGAGACATGTTATTTCCACCCATTTCTCTCTGTCTGGTCTTGAAGTGTTTGAAAACACGTCATGCAGAGGTAACTAAGAAGCAGCACATTGTCCCAATCTGAGCCTGTTTTCTGTCTTTCATATCGTGTTGATTTTTTGGCAGCGCTTCACTGACTGAGGCTTTTTTGGTGCTCCTCAAAACTTCTTTTTTACGGGCCCTGTAACGGGTTAGCCTGGCAGCGGCACACTATAATTTGGCTTTACTTATTGTGTCTGGCTTATATCAATAAGCTTGTTGACAGATGTCAGTTTATGGCTATTCAGTAGATGACTCTCGGTTTCCTCTTTCTTTCACACTTCAACATGATGCATGAGGCCAACACACGATTTCCACCAGGCTTTGCTTATATGCAACTTAGGTGCAACTGCAGCTTGTCACCATTTTGCATGGCTGATTGCACAGTTCCTTATTACTTCGGGTACATTCATGCTTATAAGTCTGTTGTTTTAAATGCACATTTTTGCTATTGTTTACTTCTGGTGTCCACACTACTCAAAAGTTGTTTGTTTGTTACGAGTCAGCCCACATTTTGATCAGATCTAAATTAAATAAATAATAAGGTAGAGAGACTTGCTAACTGCTGCTACTAAGAGTACTTATTGTGTTTGAGGAACAGTTATTTAAAGTACAAATATCAGCCCCGTTATAATTGCAAAGTGAAAACATCGATCTGCAATATATGAATTGATTTGTTAAATGAGTGGTTGTCTCACCACTCGCCTTCTTTTTCTGTCTCTGTTATTATTCCACTGAACAGTGTAATAGTCAAAGAACAGTCAGTACGTCTGTGCACGCAGGGAAACTTGTTAGTCACGTCATCAAATTTGTCGTTTGTTGTTACTCACAGTCAAACATTAGGTAACATTTGTATACAAAAAACTGTTCTTTCATTGTCCTCTAGACTTTCTGACTCTGTTTATATTGCGTTTAATCATGACTAACTTTGGGTTTGCTGTATTAGTCCTGTGTTCCAGCCGCTGTTGGGACAGTTGGAAGACAAATGGTACACTCTCCGTCTCCACTCTCTCAGACAGATGATTAATAGAGTTAAATGACTTTGCCTCCGCGATGAAGTTGTGCATGAGCACATTGTTTTCAGGGCTCGTGCATTGGGAGTCACTGGGATGGCCCCAGTGGCTGTGGAGGCCAGCGGAGGGGGGACGGTGTTGATAATAAGGTGTACAGCCGCTCCGAGGAGTTGTGATATCTGCTATCAGCCCTCGGGCCGGGAAACCAGACACCTTTTTATAGGACTAATCCCTCATCCCCCCTCTCTTTCCTCCCACACTGCTGCTGTAAGTGTGTGTAAATGCAAATCCATACACACACAGTCAGTTGTGAGTGTGTCTCACTGTGTCTCCCAGAGTGACAGATGTGTGAAAAGCGCATTAACATTACACACAGACTGAAGCTTACAGCCTTCTTGAGATTACAAGCATATTTTAAGTGCACTGTAAAAACAAATTAAAAGGGGTTTTGCTTTGAATGATGAAGAGATAATGAAGATGAGGTGGCCTGCTTTTAGTTTTTTAACACCGAATAAATTTACCTATTAATAAACCTTTTATATCTTAAATCAGAAAACGGGAAAGACCCATTTTTTTAAATCCTAGTCTACAATCTGTCTCCGGCCACATTTGTGCATTAACACACTGCCTTCCAGTTGACCCCTGGAGGTCAGCCCCCCTAACCCTTGACCTTGAGCATACAAATGCTGGCGTCTGTGTGGTTGGGTTTCAGTCTCCTGGGAATCCCCAGCGCTACGAGAGGATAGATGCGTGTGTGCGCGCACGTCTGTTTGTCCGTCTGCAATCTAGACAACACATGAAAGGTGTCACACACTAACATTTACACTGCATCGATTGTTTGTAAGTGAAAAGAATTATATTTCAAGTTGCTTGACTTTTTTTTTGTGGGTTTTACTCGTCAGCTCCGTCTCGTACGAAGATGGTCATCTACTTCTCATGAGCATTTCCTGTTTGCTCACATATTTTGTAATCTTATATAGATTGCACTTCGCAGACAGATTTAGAGGGTTCATTAGAAGTCCCATATTCTTGAGCAAAACAGAAAAGCTCAGGTAACTGCATCGTCCAATCCAACGTTTTACCACTGGGTCAGAGCTTTACTGGCCCCTTGTCTGTTTTCATTGGCCCTTTAGCCCAAAAAATGATATTAACTTTTATTTTGTCTCCATCATTTAGTCATTAAAGGGCCCCTGTAATGAAACATTTGTAATAAAAAGACGTTTCAACCATTCCCTTACACTGTAGGACGTTAGGTAAATGTTTATATAATTGGAAGAGTACAGTACATTACATTGTAGAGGTGCTATTATCCGGTGTTTTCCATTATTTAGGCTAGACTAGGCTAGACTATTTACAATTCTCATAATAACACAGTTAGATTCGGGGTGACGTGACACTGAACTTAAATTTGAATGTCCTGCCATGAAGAACAGTAATTTTAATACATTTAGCATTTTATACATTTGTCAGAGGTTTTGTCAGCTTTACTTTGAAAAATGGCAGCAGGACCTATAGTTTTTATGGCAAAGAAGTTATTTTTCAGTGGCTTCATTATTTCTGCACAATATCTCTCAGTATCCTTTTTATTGTTTTTTTATAGGGTTTGGTATTTACTATACTGTGAATGGAGAGTTATCGTGGTACAAATATATAGAGAAGTTGGGGAGGGGGGGTCATTAATTCTACCAGATCTATTTCCTCTACCCCCCTGCCCCACACTCTATTTTTTTAATAAACATAAATCCTGTTCTGTTAATTTTGGCACATAAGCAGCAGCCCTGAAATTCATCAAAGAAAATGCTAGTTATCAATAAGTCGGCTCTCTTCTTTCATCCCATGAGAGAAGCTGAGAAGGTGGCGTCAAAAGCTCCCGTTTGACAATATTTGACCCAAATGTCTAAAGGGAACCTGATAACATTAACGAGGCAGTCTGTGAACTTTGCCTGTGGGCGGCGGCGGCCCCTGAAGGAAACCCCTTCTGATCTGCAGCACATCCCACCAGAGCGATGCTGCCTACAGCGGATTCTAATGTTAGAGATTAACACACAAACACTCCTCAGATACTGAGCCAACACTTCTTCTCCAGTGAATCGTCTGTAAACAGTAACACCGACGTCATGAGTTTATTTATTTTAATACCACCTGAAGAGTACACGCTGCAGTTTAAAGAAAAGGAGTATTTTTGTGTTTACAATTTGTTCCCAGTTGGCCGATGAAATAAGTTATTGTAAACATAAACAAATCATCTGAAAAAATTGTTTAAATCAAATCGAATCGTGTATTTAGAGAGTACAACCCAACCATACATGAGTTAGCCTGGAGTGCCGAAGTTTCAGGAAACTTTACTTTGCTTCAGTTCGATGTGTTGGGGATGTATCACTCCTATTCCCGAGCAACAGAGTAAAAAAGCAAATGTGTGTTTGTGTGTCTCTTCAGTCTGAGGACATGTCAGGGTGTCTATTTCCGTGTCCTCGGAGTCTTTCGGGTGTTGATGCGTGTTTCTGTATCTCATCTCTGTTTGGACTGTCAGTCACAGCTGTCAAACGCATCGCCGTATGAACGCCAGGCTGGATTCGCGATCCCTCAATCAACCCCCCCGCCCACCCCCCCACCCCTTCACGTGTGCATGTGTTGACGTGCCTTACATGTGTTAGTGTGTTAGCGAGTGGGAGCGGGTGGTCGCGGCTCTATTAATAGCAGCCGGCACCCTCCCTGTCACCATTCCCAGTCATATGTCATTGTACGTGTCAGAGAATGATGACAGAACCCAACCTGTTCCCCTTCACGCTCTATCCAGAGGTTTCATTTATTCAATAACCTGGTGTATCATCACACTGCAGATGTTCCTGTGCAGCACCTGAGAAGTAAGGTGGTGTTGGAGTCCAAAGGTGCCACCACAGAAATAAAGAAGTAGATAAAACTTACTTTTTTGATATTTTAAACATAAATCTGAAGGAGACAAGCTGAATATCTACTTTTTTATCTGGTTTTTGAAGAGTCGATTTGTTTAGTCTTCAATTTGTTTAAAAAAAACGCCGGTTTGAATTACTCATATTTAGTGTTGAGTCCAAATTGCTTGATTTAATCCAAACAACCGTCCACAATTAATCAGAATTAATAAGATTTAAATGTAAAATTTATCTGAAATGCTAGAAACAAAATAGTTGGAGTGTCTTTGATGGAAGAATGATATTGTAAACATGGTGTCTGTTCAGATAAGTCAGGCTAGGCACAGTTTTATATGATATTTTATTTTTTGCATTATCGATCTATTTAATTGTCATTGTCACGTTGCTGGCTGGCTCACATGAGAACCTAACAGCTGCCTAGACTCACCCAGAAGAGATTAGATCAGATAGAGAAGTTCGGCCTAAATAAGGTGCTGAAAAGCCACATGCTCATCGATCCTGATGACGTGAAGGTAGAAAGCTTCTTCACCCCCTTCTTCTTCTTCTTCTTGCTGTGCCTCTCTGTCAGTCAGCTCTGGTCCAGATTTGACAAATCGCTTTTTAAATTTTTTTTTATATACTCTGCAGGAGATGCTCACTATGAGTGTTTGCGGTTGCGTGTGTGTTTCTGTGAAAAAGCCCGAGGGGAGGTTTGGTGTGGAGTTTCACTCTGTCTTCGACTCGGATCTGCTGTTGGTTAGAGGTGTTGGGTTTTAATTAGCTACCACAAAAAAAAATATATATATGTGATATATCTTGTCACCCCTCTGGCTGCTGTTGTGTTCAGCCTCCGAGAAATTAAAGTGTCAGTCTGTGTGTGTGTGGACGTTAAAAGCAATGAAATGGGAGTTTTCAAGGAATTAAGGATGTGAAATTTGTCATTTAAATCTGAATTATATAATGGGAATGATTTGTAATAATTCCAATCATACCTTCGTGCTTGCTCATTGTGTGAAAGGCCGCACCCGTACCTTTGAAACACATCTCCTGTATTATAATAATAATCAATACGTCTCAGTCACAACATTTACCGCTCACTTTCTAACAACAACATTACGAGCATTTTTACTTCCCCCTCTGAATGTTGGTGTTGGCAGACTGATGGAGGCTTTATCAGTTTTCCCATGGCTCTCAGGCTACAGTCTTGTTCCAAACCACAGTGAGAACAATTCGACAGGCGAACGTAATCCGCCATTTGTAAAAGAATAAGAGTCGCATCAGAAAGGAAATGTAAAGGCTCAGATTGACGTGCACTGAGGGGAAGCAAACGGGTGACACTTCTCCCTCTCCCACTTTTAGAACTTTGAGCTGCTGGTTAACTCACTTTGCAGTTCTGTGAGTTCAAAAGTTACAAGGAAATATGGTTCTGCCAGCATTAGTCTGTAAAATTAAAAATTCTAACTTCAGGCTGCTAGTTTAAAATCGTTCTGTCTGGTTATATTCACCCTGCAGAGAGGATCACTGCTCTGTCTTTTTATATATTGTGAAAAATACAACATTCAATTTCCAACTACCTCATGAGATACCTGAAAGAGCTGCATATTCGAGAATTCAAAGCAAATGTGTGGATGTGTTGTTGACGTTTCCCTCCTGGCTCACGCTCGCTCTACCCAGACGCACCCCCCACCTCACTGCCTCGTGAGCATATGTCTCACATTGTCTCAAATCTCCTGCTGTTTTGTAGACATGTGAAAAGGAAACTCTAGACATTGTCTCCTTCTAATTTAAGATAATATTCATATGTGAACAAACCTATACAACAGAAGCATCTTATTTTCTCATTCAAATACCTGGACCAGTAAATGTTTGCTTTGTTGTTTTAAGAATCACTTGATGCAGATTGTTGTTTCCTTTATTTACTAATTAATTGACTAATTGTTGCTTCTAAATTCAGAATCAATCAATAATGAACTAAATCAAAAAGCAATAATCTTGAATTTGTCTGATTTGTATCAGTGTGGTGCTACTGCCTCAACTTTACTTATCTTGGATTAGCAGGCAGTCCCTTAAACAATATTCACATTTGATTGATTTTGTGTTATTGATAGATCGGCCACACAACAGCAGCTACATCACACCTCTGTAGACGGACAGTGACGTCACCCCCGCTTCCCAGTGAAGGCTCAGTCACTGGGAAGTCAGGATATCCTCTCCCACTGCTCACGTGTAAACAAAACAACTGTTTGTCCCACTTTGAACCAGCCCACTGGTCTTGGCACACTTTTAATTTGGTTACACACCCTCAGTAGCCGTGCCAGGGTAGTAACCTAACAGCGAGTTGGCTTAGCTGCTTAATGGGCTGATCCGGTGATTGCCAAAGTTACAACGAGCCTCATTACAGGGTTCGTAAAGAGACATTAACAAATTGAGAGAAGTGGGAGAAGTTAGTTTGATAAGTCCACGCAGCAGAAGTTTGGATTTGTGCAGGAGTAGCTGGTTCAGTTCTCGCTCTCCGGAGGACTCGGAGAACACTGGAGCACAAAGTTCACAGTATTAATGACATTCATATGTTCTGCAACCCAAAAATATGTGGTCATTTCACTCAGGACCAAGCGAAAAGAAAGATTCATCCTATGAGGATGATGGAGAGGAAATGATGCGTGTCTACATGCAAGTTGTGTTTATACAAAACAACTGGCTTACTCATTAAATAGTACTGAACTTTAAAGAGGTAATAGGAAACAATCATCATGGAAAACATTGCTTCCATGTTTTCTCTTTTTTGTTTTTATGGGTTTAGTGGCCGAAATTGTGTCTGTTCAACAGTTTTGCCATCATGAGATTGAGATACATGAAAAACGTGAAAAATATGCAGCTGTATGCATATATCAGATTATATTTCCAGATGTGTCAGATTATGTTACTTGTTTATTATGGTTTTCCTGAAAAAGAAGTTAAGTATAGAGGCCAATATAGCATTTTTCTCAATTCCTAAATTGAGGTTATCAAACAAATGGGAAATAAATTGAATATAATGAAGCCCTTTATATTTTGCAGGCTAATTTACTGTCAGGGTTTTAGTTTATTTATTTCTTTATTTAGTACATAACAGCCTTGAAATGCATATAAAGTCAAACCAAACCATCACCATTGTCTGTCTGTGCTGCTCCACCTGTTGAAAGTGATAAGTGAGCCCTGTTGAGAGGTTAATGCACTCGCAGCCCCTCTTGTCATCCGTCTTATTATAGTGAGTCCCATATTGTTTGTTTTTCTCGCCGCCGTTTGCCCGCTGTGTCTCTCGCCCTCATTGTGTCTGGCGGAACAAGTGATAGTAAGCGGGAGGTGAGGAGGAGGCAAAGGAAGGAAGGAAGGAGAGAGGGAGGGAAGGGAGAGAAGGGAGGGAGAGTAGTCATAACGGATGGAGAGCAAATCAGACGCAACTTTTGAGCTTCATACAGAGCTTCCTTTTCCTCTGTTGACCCCTGGCCTGCACTGAGACGGTCTGTGTGCACCAGAGGCCAGAACAAGGTCAGTTGTAGGCAGTTGTCTGTGCTTCAGTACACGTCATAGGGCACACGTAGGCAAAATAAATTAACACAAACATGCTATACAAATATTTAAGGCCTAAAATGCCAAAAACCCTTTAAAACAGATTTTCAACCAAAAGTACCTGGAACTTTATGTCCTAGGAACTTTGATCTTTTCCCGTTATATGTCACATGTTAGCTTTTTGTCAATCTTGAGTCATTTAGTCATTCAAATAATGACACCATTTTTTTTTAGGAATCTAAACCAAAGTTTAAAACTCTGCTTTGAAAAGGTGGAACTTCACTGTAGCTGAGCCCCAAGAACTGCTGACGCAACAGCCGACGTGTCTTTCCTCTGCAGCTACCTGTTGTGGTTTCCTTTAGTTGGTCTCTTGTTCCTGGCGTGTGCGTCTCGAGTGTGTTTAATGTGAGCTCCAGGAGGTGATGATGACACACGTGGACTGTGGTTTTTCACAGAACTTGTAAAGCAAACCCCCAGACCACCAAATTCTCTTTACTCTGCTGTGCTACTTCCCATGCATTTGAGATTTTTTTTGCAAACGTGCACTATTATGCACCTTGAGTTGCTTCTGCTTGGATTTGCTTTGGTTTATAAACAGCTGGCGAACGCTACCTGGACTGATTCATGTTTCTCGTGTGGAGACGTGTCTTCTCGTGCACGTTTCATTTGCCCTTTTCTCTCCGTACCGACGCTAAGTCCTCTCACTTCATCGCTGTGTTTATCCCATCCTCCCATCCTCCCTCTTTCCACAACAGACCATCCATTTCTCCTCGCCTCACCTTGCCCTCGCCCTAGCCTTCAATTTCACCCTGCACTTTCCACCGCAGTATCCCTTCCTCCATCGCTCCTTGTTTGCAGGGAAGGGGGGGCGGGAGGGGCGGGCGGGGGGGATGAGGTTTAGAAGGGGGAAGAAAGAAGAGAGCAGCCTGGAATCCATTAGCCGGTTGAGGCATCAGTGTTTCACTGTGGGAACCTTATTGATTGCCCTCCTTTATAATTATTCCACCTCCACTCCTTCACTGCTCTTGCGCCAGTCATGTTTCATTCTCTCTCTTTCTTTCTTTCTTTCTTTCCCTTCCTTTTTTTTTGTATTTTTAGCTATTTTCGTCCCTCCTTTTTGTGTTTGCGTCCTGCTTTTTTTTGTTGTTGTTGTTTGGTTTCACACTCTACCGGCCCAAGCCCCTAATCAACCGTGTGACAGACAGTTTATTGATTGCATGTTAGGAGGTATTGACATACTTATCTGCAGTGTGTGTGGCTACCGGAGGAAAAAACCTGACTTACTCACCTCCACCCTCCCTGAACACACACACACACTCCTATACAATCACCTCTCTGTGCTGCATACATGTCCATACTAATCACACCAGCCATGTGCCACTATAGCTGAGTGTTACTGCAGTGGAGTGACGCACAAACAAAGAAAAGGTTCCAAAGTGTTACGTGGTTTAAGGGGTTGACTTTTATATATCGTGATAATTGAAAAACTTGTAACTCTGAACCCTGTTGGTTAAAATTCGTGGTATTGTTTTAAATACAAACCGATGTGAAGGGTGTGAATGATGCGGACGTATCGACCGAACAACTAAGAGGCCATAAAAATAAAAACAAATCAGACTTCTCCTTTGATTAGTTGTCTAACAAGGAGAAATTTCAAAAATTGCTCAACATGATTACAGGCCAATTTTTGCAATTTCAGTTTCATAAACTGATGGTTGTAGCTTTAATTTAATTCTACTTAGTTTCTCTTTGTCAGGATTTGGTTCATAATCGAATCTCAACTCGACAACGACAAAGAAAATATCACTTCAGTCTTGCAGCTCTTACTCTGGTGCCAGGACGTGGATGTTTTAACAAACCATTGATTCGTGTTTTTAATCGACTAGTTTTCAAAATGAAACCTCGCTGGCTGTGTCACCCTCTCACACAATTTGACAGCTGCAGTGTGAACAGTGTAATTCAGAGAAAAGGTTCGACTGACATGTAGGAAGTTTGAAGTGTGACTAGAAGGTGTCAACAACCAGATCTCGAAAAGACCAAATCATCCACAGTTACAGATACATGACAAAAATCCTCCCATGGTTTCTTAATTTAAAAAAAACATATAGTGTGTCAGACCAGCTCTGCATCCGGCATCTTTGCAAACACTTTGAACACAAGCTGCATTTCCTGTTTGTGTATGTGTGTTGTGTCTGTTGTCTACACCAGGAATGAGCAACTGCGGGTTAAGTAAAGAGTTGAGTCATTAGTGTGCAAAATGTCGTGCATCAATCGTGGACGGAAGACAAAAGTCTTGTTAACGTCCTGTCTGTTAATATTTAACAATAAACAGACTTGTGTAAACAAACTGAAATGAGGAAAATAAAAAGTTCTGTCCTTTCATTTCACTCGACTATGCCCTTGTTGCACCCGCGAGGTTGTGTGTTGTCATTGCGTTGTGTTTGCTTGTCTGTTTGTCGGCAGGATTACGCAAAAACAGCTACACTGATTTCCATGAAATTCTGTGTAGGGCTGAGGCATGACCCGAGGATGAACCCTTTTTTTAAATATTGGAGTGCATCGGATTGTGTTCTTTAACATGGCGCAGTTGTGTGTTAGTCTTGGAAAGAGGTTTGCACTCTCCAAGTTGTCTTCTAGATCGATTCTAGATTTATTTGCTGGACCTCACTGTGGCTTTTAATAAAAGTTTAAACTAGTTCTCCGGTTACCCAAGGTTTTTCACCACCAATTGATGTGATGATAGCCGCGTCGGGCCTCCCATCTTTGAGAATACAGAAGCATTTGTAAAAACCTAGATAACCAAGATAATCATGCGTAGTAAACCGCTGAGCACGCTGGTTTGCTCAACACATCCAAGCCTCATAGTCTGGTTCATGTGGTTCACATGTGCTGCCTGAAATCTAATCGTAATACTGACTCTTGTGTTTGAAATTTGAAGCAAGAGAAGCTTTTTCTTTTTCACGCACAACTTGTTTTGACACGCCATTGGTAGGAATTAATACGAATAAAGTTCAGTGTCTGTGCTCCTGCTTTAACCTGCCTGCGGCCATGAAAACAAGAAAATACACATCCTGTCACTTGCCTCTGTCGGCGCACACACTGCCACTACACACTATCAAGGCCACAGTGTGGGCAGATGCGTGTGTGTGTGTGTGTGTGTGCAGCGTTGAGTAATGCAGTGTTTACCTTGTGTGTGTTTGCGGTTGATAACCAGCCCACTCATGTTTTCTTCTCACTCTGTGTCTTTGGCAGGAAGTTCGGGGAGCGCCCTCAGCCACAGCGCCTAACAAGGTGAGTGTATGCACACAACATAAGCCTCCCTTAAGACCCTGTGTGTTGTCATAGTGGTGTTTTGTATGTGAACCTGTGTGTAACGCTGATCTGGAGACAGTAATTCAAGAGGAACACATCTCGCCTACTAAATAAATAAGTTGAGTGTGAAAGCGCTCACTTCAAAAGCAGCTGAAGATACCAGGGTGCAAAGGATTAACTCCTGAATGCTTTAAAAACATTTGGTTCATATTAACAACACCATGTTGTTATTTAAGATGCTCACGTTGATAACTATGACATAAATCGCCCACCAGTCCCACTGTATGTTTATTTTTGCATCAACATAAAACCCACTTGGATCATTTTTGTGAATCAGTGCTAACAAATACTTGTAAACCCTTCTTAGTCTGAAGCTGCAGTTATACAGGCGAAGAAAAGGCCAATCACAGAGTAGCAGAGTGTTATCACATGACCAACAAGGGGTGGTAAAAATGTTATGGATGTTTTGAGGATCCAGTGATCTGTCAGTCAATACACACACCAATCAGGATCACTCGAAGCCAATGTTGGGATTGTGATTTAGCAGTTCTGATTCTGCCCCCGTCTGTTTGTCAGCAGGATTATCCCAGCTTACTTAATGGATTTCCACAGAACGTGATGTGTCACAGGCCTAGAAGGAACTTATTAAATATTGTCAGGGATCTAGACAAAGGGCAAGATTTTTTTGACACTTATTTTGTTGTTGACATTTTCACTGATTTCCCAGAGAGTAATTTATGGATCTTCTTGATTAAAGAATCTGGCAAAGGAGGAAAAGCGTGCAGTGTGGATCTAGCGGATTAAAATATGGTTTCTTCTTCTGCAATGGATGTTTTTCCTGATCTGCATTGTTCTGTTGGCTGAGCTATATGCTTGATTTGAGTTTAAGTTGACTGTCGGGGCTTGGGCGGAGGTACTCGCTTCACTGAGTGCCATTCTAGTTAGACCAGGTGAGCTTTGACAGGCTGCATTTTATTGCAACAGCATTGGCATGTGTGGTTTTCTGGCCTGCTCATCCTTTCTCATACCTCCGGACTGCTGCTATCTGTTGAGCCCCTACATGTTACATCATGTTGTTTCTTTATAAGTTAGATCTCCGTAGCTTTTCACTCCACAGTCCTTCTGAGGCGTACTTTTAATAAACCCAATGTCTCCCAGTTGTTTGTAGAGAATCGAGCCAGGAAGGCAATGATTCAACCCGAGGACTCACTGTCTAAACCTGCCCTCTGCATGCACTGTGCTGTGTGCTGCGTTCAGTGTAGCTCAGATTAGCCAGGATGTAAGTTTTTGATTATTCTGTTGCTCTTATGTTTGTTCCAAGTCATTTGCAGCAAAGTTTGGGTGAACAGAGTTTGGATGGATGTTGTGGCTTGCTGCTGGAGGTTTGTGTGTGTGTGTGTTTGTGTTGTCGTGGGGTAAAAGGGTACATTCACATGCACTTGTTTCCTTGTGTGTGTGAGTCAGTGTGCATATGCTCGTCTTCTGCCTGTGTCACTCAGCGGGGAAAATGAGGGGTTGCATACTTTCTGGAATAGCCGAGCTTGGTTTCGGAAAGAAGGGGCCCCAGCACCTTTTGATGTGTCCCCCCTCTTCATTCATGTGCTGCCAGTCCGCTGGCTTGCACTGGTCCCTCCGTTTGCCTGATGGTTTCGATGGCCAGAAATATGACAGACACGAAACATCTCTTTATCCGGGAGCCGAAAAACACAACTCCACCAGTGTTTGAGTGTATGTCTTTGTACCTTTTTTGTTTCGGTTTCCTCATCTATATAAATGTACCACGGGTCCTCATGTCTGCATGTTCTCACACCCACTTTGCCCCCCCCCTTCCTGCAGCAACAACAGCCCTGTGGTTTTCTGCCAGGCAGCAGCACAGACAGCTAAAATAGAGCACCGTCCTGCAGGGGCTTTTTAAAGGCAGCTAAGGCTCCAGGTCCTGCAGGGCCGCCCTGTCAGGAAGGCTACTCGACTGGAAATACAATACGTGACACACACACACGCACTGCAAATGAGCGCACGCAGACGCACACTCACGTACACACACGTCCCTGATTCAGACAGATACACAAACCAACACAACACATGAGCATGCAGCCGGGATAAGCTGCCTCCTCTGTGAGGGGAGACGCCCCTTCAAGGGGCTCTGCAGAATCACATGGAAACGCTCAATAGGAGCAGTTTCTTTTTTTTATTGCTTATCTGCCTGTTTGTCAAAAACTCTTAAATTCATACTGAGATAAAACCCCACTGACAATTGAATTGGCTCGGGCTTTTGTTCTGTCTGAAATCGCATGTGTGCATTTCATTTGTTTTGTTCCTAAATGATTTTCTTTGTGCGTTCTTCCCTCCGATCTTATTGATAAAAAAAATAAACATTCAATCTCAAAATTAGCTTAATCCGCCATAAGCTTTCACCACATTAAAAACATTTGTGTTTCCCCTCCTCATTCGCTTCAGACTATCACACGCTTCAACCAGTGTGACAGGACTAGCCTTTGTTTTTGTACTTGTTCTCTTAATGAAGATATCAGAGCTGGACTCGCAAACGTTGCTGCAAGACGCTGTTGTTTAGAGAGAACCGTGTTTATACGGCTCACAGGAGAAGTCTAAAGGTCAAAGGTTTAACGTGCACTCGTCTGTTGGTCACTTCTGAGGGAAGCAGCATGAAGGGGCAGCTTGTGAACGCCTCAGCGCCGGCCCCGACGCCACGGATGTGTGTAATCTACCTTTTGTGATGCATACGGGCGCACGCTAATTGCAGTCTGATCATCTTAATTGAGCTATTTCAGCGTACACGTGTGTATTAGCATGCCTTGCCACTGTGTGTGTGTGTGTGTGGGTCTGTGTGTGTGTGTGCGGGTTCACGGGGGGTCTTGTGAGGGTCCCTCTCTGCTGTAGACGCTGTGGCAGATGTACAGGACAGATGCCCATCTGCTCCACTGCATCTGTAGCCTGGCTTAACCCAGCCCCTCCTCTCTCTCTCAAACTCACACACACACACACACACACACACTCACACTCACACTCACACCCACTCACACACTAACACACACACACACCCTCGCCCCCCGTAGTGCCTGCTGTTGAATACTTCTCTCTTTGTAAATCTGTCTGGCACATTTTTGTCACTCTCTTTCCCTCTTCTTCTTCTTTTTCTTCTTCTCTTTTTCTTTTCACTTATGCTCATTAACTTACTTTCTCTTTTGTCTAAATACAACTGAGCAAAAAACTGAAACCTGCCTCTTATGAAGTTCTTATACTATTTGATCGTTGTTTTGGTTGTTGTCTGGGAGGTTGTGTGTGTGGTTGTGGTTCTTCGCTCCTTGGCAGTGCTGCTGATTCAGTTCCTTTTCTCGCTTATTACCAGCAGCTTGGTATATGTGGCCTGAATATGTGTGCATGTGACTCGTCAGCTAAATGTAACAAGCAAGGTAAACCGCCGCCACCGACAAATCAGCTTTGAGTGCTAGTTTCTTTGTTTTGCTCCCATGCACATTTCTTTAATGTTTTACCTATATATTTTGTTAAACGCATTTTTCTATTCTTTCTTATATACATGCTTATGCGTGTCTGAAGTTGTGTTGGCTTGTGTGTCTGCTGGCAGAGGAAGTTGGGCCGTGCGCTGGTCACTGTCTCTCTCACTTCTCCTTCCTGTCTTCAGTTTTCAGGAAGAGACCTAATCTCTGTCTGAGTGTTTGTGTCTGTGTGTCATTGTGTAGGAGTGTAGGAGATGGGTGATTAGTCAGACGTCCCTGTTCTACCCTTCGTTGTGTCACTGATCTCCGCCTGTATCACGAGTTTCCGGTGTCATTCGGCGTGTCGATGACATTAAGTCTCGTTTCGGTAGTTGTTGCTCTCCTCTTTGTTCTCCTCTTAAAATCTTGATTTCCCTGATTTTATTTTGTATCTATTAAATCCATTTTCGATAAGGTCAATAGTCAGAATATTGGTGCCCATGTGAACTGAGTCTGCATATACATTTTGAGTCGATGAGTTCAATGCTCAAACCCAAGTAGCCATGATTTTTTTGTGGCTGCAGAATTGCATCAGATGGATTTTGTCTTGTTCGTTTTGTGCATCATTTTATTCACCATCGCCGAAAATCCAGCCTGACACATTTATTATTTTTGTAAACCTTGTGTTACCCACCAGAATTTAATATGAAATCGTGTGGGTTTGAACAATGCTTGGCTACACAACACAACAACAAAGAATTTTTAAAAGATGGACCCACCACTGGGTTTATGTGAGTCACTGGATCGCAGGCCGTGCTGCGTTCGTCTGATCATGAACATATGTGGGCACCAGCTTGGTTATCGATGCAGAGGTTATTTTTTTTTACTGAACTATGACGTGAATATCAATGCATTAGAGGATATTGCACATGACAATACATAGAAGAGCCGGTTGTGGGTGAAATCTTAACCCTGTGTGTCCTGACAGAGAATTGGGCATTTCTCACACACGGCAGCAGAGGAGTGGTTGAAACTGGTAACCACAAAAACAAAACCTCACCAACACCACTGTGAGATCCTGGTGTCGCAAAGAAACTGTTGTATGTGGCAACGTATTTGAAATTTCAACCCAGAATCTCGAAGTGAATGTGAGATGACATCGATAGTAAAGACAGAGGCTTGAAGCTGATTGGTTAAGGAGCTGCAGCACTGGACAGTCTGAGGAAAAGTGTTTTCTGAACTTTTGAGAACTTAAACCTTTCAAAACATTCTTGTAATTCCTTTGCTAATGTGAGTTTATCAACTTCGAGCCATGAGTAAGAAAGTTTGTGTATCTACGTGCGTGTGCTGCTCTATCTGTGATGTCAGCCTTCCTGTAAGACCAGGTCACAGTCATTGTCAGAGGTGACCAGTGACATGTGCCCTGCATAGCCTCACATCAGCACATCTAGACTGTGTGTGTGTGTGTGTGTGTGTGTGTCTGTCTCTGTGTGTGTTTGTGTTTGTTCTCCACACAATTAATCAGAGCAATGAGCTCAGGAAGACTCTGGTGACTGTATCATCCACTCGAACCCCAGAGGAAGGTTATGTCACTTGATTTTCACAAGTGACTTCAACACTTCCACGAAAAATTCTCTAAAACCATTTAATCAAACCGCTCCTGTGTTTGGCTGAAGTCGAGCATGTCTCTCCTTTTCCCCCTGTGTTGTTTTGTTGGTGTATAATTTTCTCCATGTGCGAGTGAGTCGGTATCAGATTGCACCGGATCTCTTCAATGGCCTCGGACATTTGGAATCTGAGGGTTTTGTGTCGCCCTGTCACGCTCACACCTACAGCTGCTGGCGATCAGCGAGACACAACCCGGTGAATGAACGGCAGCGTGATGTGGCACTGCGGTGACACTGAGATATTCAGAAAGATAATTGTCTCCCCTAGAGTCCCTCTCTGCCTTCCTCCTCCACTGTAACCCCCCTCCCACAGACACACACACACATGCACACAGCAAGGGGGCCCCTTACTTTTCATAACAAAAGGCCCTGTCTAAAGCAAGTGTGCGGCGCAGTATTCAAGAGTGGAAAGCTGTGTGTGTGCGTCTGAGTGGGACGCCCTCCAAGCCCCTCGCGTGTCAGGTGTCACTGACATCTGTGTGGGTGTGTGTCTTTGTGTGTGTGTGTGTGTCTTTGTGTGTGTGTGTGTGTGTGTGCACTTGGCCGGAGATTGTGTTAGTGTCGACGATGCGTCTTAATTCTGCATCCAAACCCTGATCTCTGACCCCCTGTGCTTTTCACCTCCGAGTAAACTCTGCTGCTCCAACAAATATTAAACCGCTCCTCGGCTGTTTCGTGTGAAGTGGGGGGGAAGTGTGTGTGTCTGTGTGTGTGGGGGGGGAGTTGACAGAAGTAATTGGAGCTCGGACGTTGCAACACTTTGACACAAGACGAGGAATCTTTGCTGGTGAGCTCAGCTCTGTTGTTTAGTTTTTTTTTGTGTGTTTTTCAGCTCTGTTTTTTTCGGTTTTCTCTCTCTCTCTCTCTCTCTCTCTCTCTCTCTCTCTCTCTCTCTCTCTCTCTCTCTCTCTCTCTCTCTCTCTCTCTCTCTCTCTCTCTCTCTCTCTCTCTCCCTCTCTCTCTCCCTCTCTCTTCCCCCCCCCCAGTCCCTTCTCCTTCTCTGCCTGTTCTTTTCTGTTCTTTTCTGCCTCCCCCCTTCTCTTGCTCCTCAATGTCCCTCTGAGCCAGTCATGAACAGTTCAGCCCCCCCCCCGCCCGCCCGTCCCACCTCACATGGACGCAGCTGGGGGAGAACATATCTTTTTGGCCGTGCAGGCTCTGAGGCTCTGCAGAGGTCACTGCCGAGTGAATTGTATCTGCTCGAGTGTTTTTAACCATCTCATCTTATACTTCACACTTTTTTTTTATTATCCGCCTACACTGAACACTTCCCCCAGAGGTTTCAACACCCCCACTGTCACCTCACCTCATCTGCTCGATCACATAATGACCTGTTAATGAACTTCCTTCTCTCTCTCTCTCTTGTTATCTATTTGCCACTTCCAGAGAAGCAATGAGGAATTACCTGAAGGAGCGAGGCGACCAAACTGTCATGATCCTGCACGCCAAAGTTGCACAGAAATCCTACGGCAATGAGAAAAGGTGAGTTGAGCACAAAGCACACATCTGTTTATCGTGGTTTCCTCAGACTTTGATAATCCAGGGTCAGGGTTAGGGTTTCCCTGGGCTCTTTAAACCCGATAGTCCCCGTGTAAGAAGCTGCTGGAGAGATCACATTTTCAAAAGGTTTATCATGAAGACATTTCCCTCACGGCCTATAAGCAACTCTGTCCTTCCCTGTGACTGGGACCTGTGGACCCCACCCCACCCCACCCCACACACACACACACACACACACTCTCCTCTCACAGCTCACCTGCAGCCGAGGAGCCTTTTTCCATCTGCTGAGCCCCACCCACAAGTTGACAGGACCTGTTTCAGTCTTAATCAGTTGAGCGTTGTTGTTTTTTTAACAGACTGGCATTTTTTCCACTGCAGCGTTAGGGCATAGTCACACCTACACAAATGCCAAAGTGAATATTGCAGGTCAAACTTCACACGAAGGAACGCAAATTGTGCCTTTTTATATAAGATGGATCTATTTTGAGTGAAATCAGCAGTCAGTGTTACTGCTGAGTACGACTACAAGACTCCATGTGTTGTAGGTCTTTCTTAACGCTGCAGATATTAAGACGCTGCAATAAAACTACAAACAAGACTTCTGTGCAGCTGAGCCGACAAACCCCTCAGTCAGAATTGGTCCCAGTGAGAAAGACGATGAACAACTTGTCTCTGTAGTTTTCAAGCTGTCGTGGCGTTTCGCTGGTTAATCTCTATCCTGCTACAAATCTTCTACTTGTAACTCTGAGGCTCTGATCTTCCTTCATATCTGCTGCACTTGACAAAGGTCTTAAATTTAGTTTATTATGGTCTTAAAAATGTCTTGAATCTAACTTGTTGAAACCTGCAGAAACCATTCAATCATTAGAGGGAGATACATAAGATACAAATCCACCCTCTCTCCTCTCAGATCAACAGTGTTCATCAGGAAGTACATTTATTTATTTAGGGAGTTAAAGGAATAGTTCATCACATTTTGGAACATATTTGCATTCCCTCTGAGATTGACAGATCGATATGTCTCTTGTTTCTGGAGCATAGCAGACGGCAAAGAGAGGAAACCAAGCGTCCTGTATCTGTCCAAGTGTAACACAATCCAACGCATTGTCTCTCATTTGTTTAATTTGCACTAAGTGTAAAGACAACAAGTTGTGGTTTCACGGTTCCGTTGTGCGTCTGACTTTTTCTTGGCACGGGGCAGGCTGGTGGTTTCCACCTGTCCCCAGTCTTAATGCTAAGCTAAACTGAGCAGATGCCGGCTGCGGCCTCGTATTGACATTTGTGGGTGTGCGATTTGCTACTGTGTGTAACTTTGTATTATGTTTCTGGTTTGTTTAGTGCAGCTCTCTGACAGTGTGTAACGCTGCAGACGAGTTTACTTAAGTAGTCTTCTGTCTATTGTTTTTAACATATTGAGAAGTTTTTCCGTTTGCGAGTTTCAAGGCTTCGCTCTTCTCTACGAGGCCACTTCACCTTATCTTAAATTATGATTATGATTCCTTTATATCTGTCGTACTTGACATCGGTGTTAAATTCATTCATTCATTTTACAAACTGACCTGTAGTTTAATAGCCCCAAACAAACTTCCAAACAACCCACTTGGCCTTGCCCTCTAATCCTTCTCCATGTTGTGTGGTTTTATGACCCGGTTGCTCAGTGAGATCAGGCAGAAAACACATATTGCTCTGTGTGTGTATCTCGACCCCGTCTGACCTCCCATATCACCAGAGGTTAGAAGAGGAAATGAGCGGCGACCCCACACCTTCTCCTTTTCCTCCTCACTCTCTTGAACTCTGTCACTCGTCTCTTCTTCCTCAATCTCTTCCTGTAACTCTGCTCTCACCTTTCCACCTCTCGCTCTCAAAAACTTTTTCACCTCCTCCCCCTTCTACAGGTCTTGCTCATTTTGCAACTCTTCATCTCTCCATCATCTTTTTCTTCTTCCTTCCTCCTGTTCTTGGCTGTTGCCGCGGGGCTGCTTGCGATCTCATCAGGCTCTTGGTAATAACCAGATGTTTGCGAGCCAGCGGAGACACCTCCGAGAGTTTGGAGCAGCGAGGAGATGAATTCCTCCGATAACTTTTCAGTTAAAGTGACACCGGCGAGAAGTGTCACATCTGCTTGTGTGTGTGTAGAGGATCGGCTATCAGTGCTGCTGCTTTGTGAGTCGCCCGGTGACATGTCGGTGCAGGGCTTCGGTTGAGGTGTTCACTTAAAACCTGGAAAGAATCCTGAAACCACTTGACACAGTCCTGAAGGGATTTCTAGTCACATATACAGACGGGTTTCTACATCTGTGGGCATATTCATGTTTCAACCTTCCCTTGGCCTGAAAAAAACCCACACAACGTTTGTGTTGTGTGTGTGTGTGTGTGTGTGTGCGAGTCTCACACTTGTGATTACATCTGCAACAGAGAAAGTGGGCGCACGGAGAATGCAAATGTGCCGTCTCCCTTCTTTTTCTTTCTGACTCGTTCTGTCTGTGCTTTTTATAGGAGTTGAAAGCAGACAAACACCCACAGAGACAGACGTGGGTGTTGCGAAATAGGTCACTTTCCAGTTCCACACTGACGCACATACATTTGTTTGAAGCAGATGAGTTGATATTACACATTTCAACAAGTCTCGAGTTGTCATTTTCCTTCACGGGGGTTTCTATTTCTTGACATAAGAGGCAAAGAAGGTGATTTCAAATCGGAAAAAGTGACTTTTCATCTGAGATCCTTGTTTATATTTCATAACATATCATTTGCATGTTGGACTGATCTCAGTAACATCTGTGGAATTAGGTTTGACAGCGCGACAAAAAAGGCTTTAGTTAAATTGTACATAACAGTAAAAGTTACTGTCCTGTCGAAGCTTGGTGCAGTGCTGCCCTCTTGTGGTAGAAAAAAGAGATGCACATTTTGGGCTAGTTCAAAAGGATATTATTGTAGAGCTGCATCTAAACAAGTTGTTTTGGTGAATCGTGGTTTTGTCCTTTCTCCTCCATTTATTTTGATTTTATAAAAAAATGTATTTCATAGTCTCAAAATAATCTGTACTTGTTGACCAGCCCTGCAGATGTTAATATTGTTCTTTGCCAACAAAGAAAGTGGATTGAAAATAATCATCATATTTCCAGTAATGGCTCCATTATAACTTGCAGAAACAAAGGAGCCAACTAACATTTGGTATCTACACAAGATACATAAAACTCCTCACAAAATCTTGACTGAAGTCAAAGAGAAATGTGTCTTTGAAGCATTTGCACCCACATACTCATGAATACGTTTCCCTGTGTGCAGGTTCTTCTGCCCTCCCCCCTGCGTGTACCTGATGGGCAGCGGCTGGAAGAAAAAGAAGGAGCAGATGGAGCGAGACGGCTGCTCCGAGCAGGAGTCGCAGCCCTGTGCCTTCATCGGCATCGGCAACAGCGACCAGGAAATGCAGCAGCTCAACCTAGAGGGAAAGGTGAGTCAAAGGGAGCCTCTCATAAGACTGCAGTGTGTTTCTAGGTTAATACATATAAGTTAAATATAAATGCATGTCTTTGCTGCATAGTTTTATCTGTAAAATAAAAGTTTTTGTATCTCAAAATCTGAGATCGGCTCCTGTCAGCCGTCTTTGTTTGGCCATCTGATAAATTGGTAGAATTCTAGTTAAGAAGCCACAGATAAGATAGACATGTTGATTGTCTGCGTGTGTGTGTGTGTGTGTGTGTTTCTGTGTGTGTGTGTGTGTGTTCATTTTGTCTCCGTATTTGTAATCGCATCAGGCAAAGCTGCCGGTGAGTGTAAATAGAAGAAAAACCTTCTAATCAGATTTCCCCTGTCTGCTGTCGTCTTTTCAGAATTATTGCACAGCTAAAACCTTGTACATATCCGACTCCGACAAGAGAAAGCACTTCATGTTGTCTGTCAAGATGTTCTACGGCAACAGCGCTGACATTGGTGTCTTCCTCAGCAAGAGGATCAAAGTCATCTCCAAGCCCTCCAAAAAGAAGCAGTCCCTCAAAAACGCTGACTGTGAGTTTGTGGTTCACACATTTTGTCTGGGCATTAAGGGGGAAGATAGCTGTGGTGTTTGTGTTTGTGTTTTATGATTAAAGACCCTGTTAAACCAAAATTTCTAGATTCTCTGGCTCAAACAACTGTATTGTCATTATAAAAATCAATTTATTGGAAGTGGAAGGGTTAGATTTAAAAGTTACAAAAGTCATATTATGTCAGAACCTCCATATCAGTCCTTAGTTTCAAATTAAAACGTTTTATTGATTGATTTACTTCACTGAGAATTACTGTTTCAATCACATGTATTACATTCTGTCATTACTCTAGTTTTATTTGGTTTTTAATGATATACTTTAATGTATTGTATTTGGGTTTATTTAATTATCACGCAAGTTCCTTTTAATATGATTATTACTTTTTTCCAATGTAAAAAACGAATTTGTCAAGGTTATTATTATGTATAACCACTAGAGGGCAGTGCAGGTTAGTTTGAGTGTTATCCCAGTTGCCCTCCTCCACTCAGACATGTTTCTCTTCTCACCTCCTTATCGCTGCGCTCACACGCTGACCTGAGAGCCACGTGTCACGTTGTGTAACCAGCATGTGTGTGTGTCCGCAGTGTGCATCGCATCAGGGACCAAGGTGGCGCTGTTCAACCGGCTGCGGTCCCAAACGGTCAGCACGCGCTACCTACACGTGGAGGGGGGCAACTTTCACGCCAGCTCCCAGCAGTGGGGCGCCTTCTACATCCACCTGTGTACGTTTTCCCCCCCCCCGCCTGAGTTCACAGTGTTGTGTCAGTGACACTATTGATTTAGAAAAAAACTCAAATCAAACAGATGTTGTTGTCATCACACAGCAGATTGTGGGAGGATAGTTCGCACCACTGATTTCCTCTGTACTGTGTTGTGTGTTTGCAGTGGATGACGAGGAGTCAGAAGGAGAAGAGTTCACTGTGAGAGACGGTTACATCCACTACGGCCAGACGGTCAAGCTGGTCTGCTCGGTCACCGGCATGGCGCTGCCCAGACTGGTAAAGAGAAATACACAACATCTGACATTGCACAGATCTGACAGACACACAAACTTTAATGAACCCAGAGGGGAAGATGAAGGAATAGACACCACATATTTTTCTCTTCTTTCTTAATCGTGGTGACTTTCCTTTTCGTGATACCATTTTCCCCTCCTATCTTTTCCCCTCCAACAACCTCTCTGCGGCTAATCCATGACCTTCCTCCTCCCCCCCTCCAGATCATCCGGAAGGTGGACAAGCAGACGGCGTTGCTGGACGCTGACGACCCCGTCTCCCAGCTCCACAAGTGTGCCTTCTACCTGAAGGACACCGAGCGCATGTACCTGTGCCTTTCCCAAGAAAGGATCATCCAGTTTCAAGTGAGTGTTCCACCTCAAACCCTCTGAACATCTCCTCCTTTCAGACTCAATTCAGGGTCGAGGTCGTTTCTTTCCTCTGATCAAGTCAATCTTACACTTCACACACACTTGAAGATGATTGCTTCACCTCTCTGAGCCACACAGTGGTCGAGCTCGATCCTTCATCTGTTATTTGGTCCTTATATAACTGTAATGGGGCCATTTTCCCTTTGAAGATCCTTGTGGGTTCCACTCACCAACAGGATCAGGTTTTTTAGATGATGGGAAAGTCCCAGAGAAGTTTGATCTCAGTTCTGAGGAAATTGCCACCCACCACCTGACTATTCCCTTTGACTGCTAGGAACCTGGGTGTGACACTCGATAGTCAACTCTCCCTTTCTGCAAACATTACTGCAACAACACGTTCCTGTAGATACTCCACATGCTTCAAAACACCAGGAGAACACGCCCCCTTCTCACTCAGAAGGTGGTGCAGGTTCTGGTCCAGACTCTGGTTAATGGATCAGGTCTAGTCTACATCCAGGACATGGTCAAAACAAGTTTAAACAAGAAATTTAGTAAAATGCCACTTACCTATAGCACTTTGTAATTTGGCTTTCTTGATTCTTGTTCTGGGTTTGTACCCTCATGGTTGAATGCACTGTGCTGATTGGCTGCTTATATCTCCTTCCTCCTGATAGGCCACTCCATGCCCAAAGGAACCAAACAAGGAGATGATCAACGATGGCGCCTCCTGGACAATCATCAGCACAGACAAGGCCGAATACACTTTCTACGAGGGCATGGGCCCCGTCCACTCGACTGTCACCCCCGTGCCTGTGGTCGAGAGCTTACAGGTGCACAGCAGAGTCTGGATACACAACAAAAAAACACAGTGTCAGCCTTGTTGTCCTTTTGTGGTCCAGTGTGTGTGTGAGTGAGTTTTCATTATGTAATTCTCTACCTGCAGTTAAACGGCGGAGGGGACGTCGCCATGTTGGAGCTGACGGGACAGAACTTCACTCCGAATCTTCGGGTGTGGTTCGGTGACGTCGAGGCTGAGACCATGTACAGGTGTGGCTTCTCTCCGGTTTCCTTTCCCCTGCAGGGGTTCTACACACAACTACTTGGAAGTGCTCTTTTCCACTTCTTCTGCAAAATAAACTCCATTGGACGAGTTTGCCTTTTTCCCTCCGTTAGCGTACAAATCATCAATTACATCGAATTTGAGGATAGATGAGTTCTTACAGGCTTAAAGGAATAAGCAAGAAAATAGAAATCACCAATGAGTATTCTAATCAAAACCGATAAAAGCTCTCAGTCAGACTTACGGCTGCAGACGCTCACGGCACAGTCGCTTAATGCAGGTAATAAATACTCATCTGAGCTGTAGTGACGTAGCTGCTGCTGAATCTTCATTCTTCTTTTAACCTGAGCAATGTTTTTGTTTTTTTCCACTGAGCTTAAATCTTTTACAGAGCCACGAGACTTCAGCGTTGCCCTGTCATAAAAAACCTACTGTGTTGTTTTTCCTCTGTCATGTTGAGATTTATAGACGGTTCAGGTTTTATGTGTTTAGCTCTCCTCCTCCTCCTCCCCAGTCGAACGTTAAGTCTTAGATGGGGAGTGAGGTCATGGAACATCACAATGACTCAGGGGAACACAGTGAGACCTGCTTCATGGAGCGATGTCCCACATACTGTTCATGATGGAAGCCTTTTAAAACAAAGTACTTATTTTGTTTTGTTTGGCCGTCTGACATAGAGATGACAGGAAATGGGGACAGAGAGAAATGGCTCACAACCACTGTGTGAATACCTGAGCTGGGAAGACAGTGGCCCTTGTCAACCATTTCTACTGAAACCTGAATGAATCTTATCAAACTCCTTGTTTCTCTCTTCCCCCGACAGGTGTGCGGAGAGCATGCTGTGCGTGGTGCCCGACATCTCTGCCTTCCGAGAGGGCTGGCGCTGGGTGCGGCAGCCGGTCCAGGTGCCCGTCACGCTGGTGAGGAACGACGGCATCATCTACTCCACCACACTGACCTTCACCTACACGCCAGAGCCCGGGCCGCGGCCACACTGCAGCGCCGCCGGGGCCATCCTGCGGACCGGGAACTCCAGCCTGCTGAGCAGCCAGGAGGCCGGCTCCGGCGTGTACGGCCCCAACAGCACCTCCAACGTGGGAGTCACATCCTCATCCTCCACCGCCGCGGCTGTGGTCTCCTAACGCACACAGGGGGCCGCTGAATACAATATGCCTTGAGAGCAGATATACCAGAGGGTATATACAGACTATGGGAAATAATAAAAACTGACTCACTCTAAAGTGCTGTGTATTAAGTTTTGGATTCAAAGAAGCTGAAATGGAAAAAAACGTTGGTGGGACAAAAGGAGCGAACACAGGGGGAATCTGAAGAAGGAGGAACAGCCAATGGAAATGAGCGGACATGCTTCTTGACACGCCTCCTCTCCTGTGGTTCCTTCAAGGACCTGCCTGTTCCGTTCTGGTGTTTGGAATCAGTGAAGTTCCTGCCGGCTCACAGTACCAGCACCTTTCTACGGCTGTGATAAATGGAAACCACAACAACAATACATCCACCGTGTACAAAAAAACTAAAAACAAGTTGTGTTGAAAGGAAAGTATATTTTTTTGCGCTGCCTTGCTCCCCCTCCTCCTCCCTCCCTCGTCCTCTCATCTCCTCCCACAACTTGTTTTTATAATTATTCCTTTTTTGTTTTTACTGCGTTCATTTGTGGTATCCCTATCGGGGGGGGGGCTGGATGTATTGTTGTTGGAGGGAGTGCGAGGATCCAGAGGGACACACATGAATCGTGACGATAACATAGTTTTTATGGACCAAGGATCTTGTATAAGCTTTAGTAAAGGTACATTTTTCTCCATACCTTTTTTGTATTAAACATATAGTACACTTTTGTTACCAAATAGTTTCTATTCTTCCCCCGAGCTTGGGCTTTGTTTCCCCCCTTTGAGGTCCAAACCCCCCCCCAACCCCAACCTGTATGTTATTGCAACCTTAACTATGAAACGCCTGCTTGTCCACTCTCTGGATCGAACTCTTGTTTTTGATACTCTCACTTCTTCTGTTGGGGAAAAAAAAGAAACCTGAAGTCCTGGTTGTTTATTTACATAAGCGAAGGTTGTTGTTTTTTGTTTGTTTGTTTGTTTGTTTTTAAAAAAATTTTGGGGAATAACCTCCAGAGGGCCTATTTTTTATCATTGGTTTTTATGAAGTCTTTAAAAAGAAAAGCTTTAAGCAACGCCTCTGCCTTGCCTGCAATACTCTATGTGCGCTATGTTTCCTTTCGGAAAATATACTCATCAGTGCATCTCACGTGGAGCCATAGCAACGTTTTGCAGAATACGTCAAAAAAAGAAAAGAAAAGAAAACTAGACTTCCACAGTTACGGGGAAACAAGTCGGTTTGTCATTTACAAACTAATGTAATAAGCGTAGTCACTGACTTAACAAGGATAGCCTTAGTACTGTATATTCTTACTGTGCACACAGTCAAACCAGTCACATATCTAATATCCTGTACCTGTTGCTCTGTCTCTGTGAACGTATCGGAAAAAAATGTTGTGAAAACTTTGTCTCTGAAAACCGCGCCGAGCGAGTTGTGCGTTCCTGTGTGTGTGTGTGCTGTCGTTCCGTCGGCATTTAACTCCAGTGTTTTGTTTTTCTTCTCTTTCTCTTCTTTCAAGAAAAAAAACAGACACTTTTCAATTCGATGTGGCCTTACTGATAACTTAAAAAAACAAAACACTTCACCTGTTTTCTTATCTGCTGTTTACTCTGTCCTTGAAAGAACCCGTGCATAGCACAAAAAAAGCTCATGCCCTGGCCTCTGACTGCTGGAGCCCCCGACGCTCCACAGCCACATTTTGTCGTGCAAAGCAAAGCAGCCTTCTGAAGGATCTCTCAGCCTTCACGTCTCTTTTTGTGTGTGTCTTTTGTGGTGAACAAGTACAATAATCCTGTTTTTTATTCTCCTGCGGTGCGCGGCACCTTCTCACTTTTTGGTACAATGCCTCACAAAGAGCGCTGTAAAGCTCCTTCCTTCCAGCCTTTCCCCCTCTTTTTTGAAAAAGAAAAGAAAGAAATCTCCTGTGGTTTTTCTTCTCGTCTCGCAGAAACAAGCGTACGTACGTGATGAACCCACTGTCCGAGTAGTTGCACTCATCTCGTGTTCATGGCGACCGCGTAAAGGCCTTCTAAATGTGTGTTATTGAAGATGTGCATTTCCAAACAGAACAGCAATATTGTACAGGTCATTTCATCATGTTTGTCCGCCTGAGCACTAACTTCACCAGCCAGCAAATATATATGTGTGTGTCTGAGTGTGTGTCTGAATGTGTGTGTGAGTGATTGTCACATGTTAGTCGCTGTAATGGAATATTGAGTCAGACTCGCTCCATTTCAAAACTGCTCTCCAAAAAGAAAAAAAAGAACCAAACTTGAGATTCATGACTTTCTCTGTCTTCCACCTGAATCCAAATGTCTGGTGATTGTGGATTATTAAACATTCAAAGGCAATACTTGTGCTCTTTTAGTTTTTACAGTACGACTGTACACACTTCCTGGGAAAAAACAACAAATGAACAACGATACTGTAACTTGAATGTCTGCTCAATGAAGTATTTCCGAATTTTTACTTACGAAACAAAACCTTGAAATAGGAACAAAAAAGGATTTTTGTTGTACCCCCCCTTTCAATGTAAAGAAAAAGAACAAATTAAGTTATGCCCCGGTTTCACCACCCCCTGTCCAGCTGTCCGTCATTAATGTTAAATATTTTATATTGTAATAATGATATTTTTTAAATTATTGGTACAAAGTCTCCCTTTGTCTTATGTCAAAAAGAAAAAAAAAGAAAAGTGCATTATTGCCCATGCTGCCTAGGTTGGCCTGGGAGAGTATTTTGTTTTATTTTGTTAAAATAAAAAGAGGCCACTTCCTGTCTGTCACGGAAATGTGGAGGAGTTGGTGCTGCAGCGGTAGTGTAGCGTCAAACCGACAACCCCGAACCCTTTACTCTGCAGGATGGAGGTCCGCGAAATCTCAACTGTAGATTTTTTAAACCTGAGTGTTTTTTCTACTAGCTCTAAAATTCTTTTTTTAAACATAGCCTCTGCGTTAGCGTCACACACATGCCCCACCCACCTGGACATCTTGGGATTTTTGTTTACGCCTCCTTTAGGCCGATGTTCCCCTCCGACCTGCAGCTCCTCTTCATCTCCTTACACGAGTCTAAACAGAGCAGCATTGTCACATTTGCTCAAGCTAACCAAGTGGGTATTTTTTTGTTTTTGTTTTGTTTTGAAAACGTGTCGCCTTGACAATCCGAGCTGGTTTACAATTTTCCCTTTTTTGTCCTCTTAAAACATCCGGAAAGTTTTTAAGAGATTTGGGAGGATACTGAATAACTTGATGAATGCCCCCCCCACCCCGCCCACCCCTTCCCTCGCTCATGACTGGGACGAGCTGAGGGGTCAAACTAATGTTACATGCCTTCTTGAACGCAACCCGACGACAAAGCTTTCAGATAGAGAGGGGAAACAACCATCTCATTAGCATTTACAATGCTTGGTTTCACTTAAACGGTTTCTTTCTCTGTCTGTGTGTCAATGGTCATAATTGTTTTACTCTTCCAAAAGCAGCTGTTCTTGTTTTTTTTGTTTTTTTTATAATGAGCTCTGAACAATGTATGTATCCTCTAATATGCCAAATGTCTTTTTATAATGTAGTTTCCATGCACTGCTAAACGAAACAGGGCAGAGTGAGAGGCAGCTTTAAACAAATTTTCACAAAAAAAAAGGAGTGTGGAGCCCTTCTCTGTCGCACTCAGCCTTTCTTCTCCTTCAGACTTCTGGGCTGTTTGCACTACAGAGCGCTAACCTTGTCTTTTTCTCTCACACATTTCATCCTCACTCTTTTATCGCTCATGTTTGTGTTTGTACATTTGGAGTTTTCTCATCATGCAGCCTGTCGTGCTTGGCTTTGCTACAGTCGGATCACTTTTTGTTTTCTGTTGTCATTTCCCCATCTCCTCTTCTTCTTCTTCTTCTTCTTCTCTTCCACTTCCTCCATGTCCTTCCACTCTCTTTCACTCTCACTGTATCTGTGTATTATTCTAGTAACTGGTAAGCAGAGGTGTCATTGTGGTAGTGTACTCAGTGCTCAAAGGGTTGCTGATGGTAGAAACCTGTGCCGTTTGTAACATTTTAGCAATAACGTCAAAACAGGGGGACGGTTTTTTTGATAACAATGCGTTAGTTTTTTTTGTTTTTGTACATATTGCAGCTCCAGATCATGCTCAAATCTGTATGTCATTAAAAGAACAGAAGAAAAAAAAACGTGAAAAAAAAACTTGCAATATTGGCATAAAAATGAGAAATAAAACAAGTGATACAAAAATCACACTTTGTGCATCTATGTTTTTATTTGTTTGAACTCCGACAAAACCGTGGTTTAAGCTGAATAGAGTACAAATGAACAACTCTGGCTTGTGTCTCCTTTCCGTCTTTTCTCCCTTCCCAGCGACAGGTAAACATTTCCCAGTGGCTGCATGGTGGAGGCGGGTGGGGGCTTCTGGGCATCTACCAAGCCCAAATGGAGCTCTTAACCCCGGGAAGAAGTCCCAGCAGATTCCCCCCCCTGTTCTTTCCGCCACTTGTCTGGGCCCTAATGCCCCTCTGTCCTTTAGATCCACTTTCATTAAAGCCGTTAAAAGCTCCGAGTCGCTCTGCCCCGAGTCTTCGCCGACGTGGTCGCACAGCGGGCATTCGAGGTCTTTATATGGTCAACCACGCGTTTGTTATTCATGGGTTTGTAAGAGAGCACAATGCCGTTCCCTAGAACTGCTTCTAGACGCACAACCACTCAAATCACTCGGATTATGTTTTTACATTCAGTCGCGTAGCCGCAGGTTATAGGCACGTTATCGTGCAGTCAAACAAAATCCCTCGAATCCCTTCGTTTCACGTCAACGCATCAAAACCCCCAAAAGTAAGAATTTACACAACAATAATTACAACATGGCAACACACAGATATGAGGAAACAAGAAGATTTACTTTTGCTACAGTAACGCTTTTGTTTTTAAAAAAAACAGGTCGGGAACCAGGTGTTTAAAGTCTCACAAAAAACGATAAGGCCGCTCCAGCTCCCACAGCGCACACACACAAACACACAGTGAGGTCAAGGATGAGCCGGAACACTTTGTGTGCTGAGCGGGATGATGGGGGGGGGGTTACTTTGCAGCTCGACAGGCAGCTGCTGCCGAAAATGACTAATGAACGCCTGTTTGGTTAAAGGCCTTTGATTCAAAGCCACAAGCGTCTGAAATGAGTTAAAGGTCAACAGCGGTTTTCGTCACGTTGCCAATTTACCACAAATCGTGAGGAGTAGCTTCTCTTACTCTTACGACTTGTAGGCAGGGAGTCAAATATTTATTTTTAGCTTAATGCATCACAGCAGAGACTTAAAGGGATATGTTGACATCTTTTGGGGCAATTAAGCTAACGAGCTAAAGGTGCTGTTTGCTTTTTATCGGAGAATTAGCAGTTTCCCACAATATCAAACCATTTAAAGGTACATTCTGTAGTTTATTAACTTCATGGCGCTTCGGAACAGCAAAGTTTTAGTTAGTTTCTGTCATTGTTTCTTGTAGGAGCTCATACTGACTGTATCATAAAGATGGAGGCTCCTCAAAACTGAAGCCAAATCTTCTCGATTTCCACCTTGTGGCGGAATGCGGTATAATTCATAAAATCTGCTGTGATATGCTGTAAATCTACTAAATGTCCCTTTTGGTGAAAATGTCTTGGTAACTGGTTTGTTCCCTTTTCAGAATGTCAGCTGAGTGAAGAGCTATCTCAGATATTTTTAGAGGAACGATTATGAGAGAGCGTAGAGACGGTTTGGTCGCTGCTGCAAATTACTTTAAAGAACATATATAAACTACATTAATCTGTGTTTTCTGCTTCATCTCGTGGTCCTTCTGGGTTTTCCCAGAGACATGTGGCCGTGTTGATCTGCTCTGGAGTTGCACCACTGCTGCTTCGAGCTCTTTTTAACTGCAGTGCCCACGTGTCGGCTAAAGCAACATGGCTGCTCGTGAACTGGTCCTATAAACAAGTACGTGAGCACAACACAGATCCCCTGTCCGGTCTAAGTCAGCTCACTCCAGGCTGACGCTCGGATGCCGCTGTAGTTGAAGCGCGTGGTGGCTCCGCTCGTCGGGGGGTGACCGTTCTGCTCGGGCGTCTTCGGCGCCGCTCTGGTTCTGCTCATCTCCGCTTTGGTGCTGCCGGCCGACCCCCCCGAGCCGCTCCTCCCGATGCAGCTGCAGCAGCTGAAGGTGGACAGCATGCCCTGGCGGAAACGCTTGTTCATGAAACAGTAGATGATGGGGTTGACGCAGGCCGAGGTGTAGGACATCAGGTGGATGAAGGAGATGGGCGCTCCGGTCAGGCGGTGGGCCCGGCGCCGGTCGAACGCCTGCCACGCGTTCACCACGAACACGGGGGTCCAGCAGAGGAAGAAGAGGAAGACGATGACCAGCAGCATGCGGACCACGCGCTTCTTGGCCATCAGGTTGGCTGTGGAGCTGTTGCTGGACACACGACCCACCGCCGTGGGCTTCGTGCTGGAGTGGGACAAGCTGCCGGTGATGCTCCTCTTCTTCGACGGCAGCATGTAGCAGCCGTCGTTGTCGCCGGGTTTGATGCTGCCAGTGCTGCACTGCCTTTCTGCCAGGGGATGAAGAGAAGAGCCGAGGGTTAACAGGAGATTTTCACGTTTAAGAGTGGAGCAGCAAAACCCCAATGACGATACCGGTTTTAACTCAAGACCTAGAAAGGAAGAGACGTCCAAGAGCCAAGGGAGGAACCTGTAAATGTGTCTGAGCAGCATTTTGCTTAAAACTGAAATTAAATCAAAGTTTATTGTACTGATGAGAAGTTGGTAAACATCCAGAGATGGAGAAGCACACTGATATTACATCTCTACCTCTGCTGGACTTCCTACTGGACAGCTCGAACTTGATGCCCCTGTACAGCTCCAGGGAGATGAGTCCGTACGCTGTCATCATGACGATGCCTGGGATCAGGAAGAGCAGCAACAACAGAGACACGTACCTGTAAGAGACACATTTGGGGAGTCAGCCAAAGCAAACAATAATTTTCTATTAGAGCAGATGAGCGTATATTTGAACACGGTGTGCTTTTATTTTGAAGGGTGAGATCTGTGAGGACAGAAGTGGTCCTCTCTTCCTAGAAGCACCTAGAAAATCAATGAAGCGGCCGACTGACACCCCCAGTGGGTTCATTTTGCTGCCACAGAACCTGAGTTCATCCCAGTGTGAAGGCACTGGTGGGACTGGGAAGATGTTCGCTGCCTCACCAGGACTGCTGGATGGCGTCGTTGGGCCACACCAGGCGGCACATGTGCCCCGTGCTGTTGTCGAGGCGGGTGAAAGGCTTGAGGGTGCTAGAGATGGGGTAGGGCAGCATCAGGATGGAGGATGCCACCCAGGTGGCGGTGATGACCTTGGCGGCGTGGGACTTGGTCTGCCACGACCTGGAGGTCAGCGGGTTGCAGATGGCGCTGTAACGCTCCAGGGAGATGGCCACCAGGTTGAAGGTGGAAACGCTGACTGAGACACCTGCAGGGCAGAGAATGAGAGAGTTGATGGCTTCACTTTTAATTGTGGTACGATAATTGGCCAACGTCTTTTATTACTTTCACGTTGTGTTTTCATCCCAGTGCTTTTATTGGTTTGATTGTTAGCAGAATTACGCAAAAAAACACAATTCGGATTTTTCAAATTGAACAAAGATGTAATATATGTTACTATTCCATCAGTGATGTCACTTCCCCTCAGTAACATGCCTGGAACGCTCGCGTCGACACGACCCCTTAACGTTTGCTCACGTTTAACTTTGCCTGGAGAGCGGTGACCGAGTGCATCCTGGCCCGTCTGTCACCAGAACAACGTTTACACAATCAGTAACAATAACAAGACCGACTATAAATACACACACATTAACACCGTGTACGAGCGGCGACGCGTAAACAGATAGACACACGGACAAATGAGGTAATAATCCTGCAGGACGGCGCTCTGCTCTGATTCAATGGAGCGACAGGAAGTGGTGCTGGTGGTGGGGGGGAAGTGAAAATCCTATTATCTGGCGGAGTTGTAATTGGATGAAAATGAAATATTAGCAAAGGTGAACCGTGTGTAATGACTTCACTTTATTACAAAACTCACAGCTGGAGGCAGAAGTGATTCACATCCTTGATCTGATTAAACCTTCTCCTCCCAAGTCAAACAGATAAATTGATTTAGTTAGATTGATATTTAGTCTCAAATTTTTTATTTCTCGATTAGATTAATTCATTTGTTTGATTTTACTTTTATGCAGGCGTTTTTAATATTCCATACACCACCTGATATTAACGTCTCCATAAATTTCTATCATAAATAAGGTTTCAGTGGCTGATATTCGGTTAAAGGTCATGATTTATAATCCCATCTGACTCGTGGCTGGACTCTTTCTTTGCTCAACGGAAAGATCCAGGATCTGTTTCATAATCGGATCACGACTCGCTCCTGAATTATAAATTTGTCTGAGCCATTATTTCACACCTCAGATTAAATGTGCTGTTATTGTTTAATAACTGTCTCTGACCCAGAGGACACTTCCGCCTTGATTGCAAAAGAAAAAATGTAACAACAGGGACAAAACAAACCAATTTTGAAGATATGACCTGAGGTGTCTCCACATTTTTTCTGTCAACGTGATAATGAAGCACGTCTGTAGCTCATCTCATTAAAGCACCAGGAACATGCACCTAGTAGTGGAGCAGTAAAAAGTTATAGATTTCTTTGTGTTTACTTATTTATTACTTTTATTGTCTGTTTTTTGTCTTTCCTCTTAGATGCTGCGACACATCAGATTTCTCCACTGTGGGACGAATAAAGCATTATCTTGTATCTATGGCTTCCATGTATGATTTGCATTTCTAAATCTTATATATTACATCTACGTAATTTAACTTTTTAGAGTCTGAAATGGGCTGTGGCTCAGGGGGTACAGCTGGTCGTCCGTTATCCAGAGAGTTCGATCCCTGTCTCCTCTAGACTGCATGCTGGGCCAGACACGGAACCCCAGTGAAGATGTTAATGTAAATAAACACAGACATTATGATAAAATGAGACGTACATGAGACATAACTTGAAATCTACTATTCTTCCGATATAGTTGTGTTGTTTTATTTTGTGTTATAGTTGGTACCAGAGATCTATGCCTATGAAATGCACTTCAATCTCAAACCTGTGTGCATCCTCTCACCCATGAAGTACATGACCAGCTTGCACATGCCGGCTCCGAAGACGAAGTCCCTCATGAGGTTGGGGATGAGGGTGAAGGGGATGCAGACCAGTGACACCATCAGGTCGCTGATGGACAGGGACAGCAGGAAGAGGTTGGTGACGGTCCTCATGCGGCGGTTCCTCACCAGCACGGCCACGATGAGGCTGTTGCCCACGACGCTGAGGAGGAAGATGAGGCTGTAGAGGAAGATCCGCACGGTCTGGTTGATATCTGTGGAGGAGGAGGAGGAGGAGGAGGAGGAGGAGGAGGAGGAGGAGGCGGAGGAGGAGGAGGAGGAGGAGGAAGAGGAGGAGGAGGAGGAGGAGGAGGCGGAGGCGGAGGAGGAGGAGGAGGAGGAGGAGGAGGAGGAGGAAGAGGCGGCACAGGGTCATTCTTAAAACGTGACCTAAATACTATCTGACTCATCCTTTCCCTCTTGCTTTCTCTCACTCTCCCTCCGTCCTCTTTTATCAGCGTTTTTTTATGCTTACTCTCCTAAAATCTGTCCTTTCCTACAGCCCCTGCTCAAATATTAAAACATGAATAATGTATATCTCTGCAACTACAGGGTCTATATGAGTAATCTTTGTATCTGTATAAAACTGACACTGCTGAGGTTTCTGCAGAAGAGTGAGCATCAGTAAATGTCACTGATTCAGAGTTAAAGAGGATGGAACACAACATAAATGATTTATATTTGTCATTTTAGAGTCGATGATCCCCTTATGGAATAATGCAGTTGCTAACATAATCATCAGGAAATCCATATCACAACATCTGGACATTCTCTGTAACACATCTAATCTAATAAAGTGAAGTAATGGAGCTGAGTTACAGAGGATTTAGGAGGAGAGTCATTTCTAAATATCACGATCACTGCATGGATTGGATTTCTTAGGATGTTTTTTATCCTTCTCCTTTGAGTTTTATCCTAAAAATAAAGCTTGAACTATTATAGATTCTATATTTTGCGATCATAGAGGACATAATATGATTATTGTTTATATGACATTGGTACAACTAGTGCCGAATGAGCTGTGGGGAGGAGATGAGCCATATGCGTAATGCGCACTGGAGCAGAAACAAAAGCCCCAAATGACTCAGTCTTATGGCACAAATGCGTAAATTTGAAATAAAATTTGAATTGCAAATATCAAAAACAAACGTGGTGACTTTTCCATCTCATGCTTGATTGTTGCATTTTAGTCACAAACAGTAAAAACACAGATAACCCCCCCACTGTACCTTGGGGTTCGGGCGACGGCTCCTGCTCCTCCTCGCATTCCGAGATATTCCTGATCCCGAAATTGCACAGGATCTTGTTGAGGTCGGTGGAGTTCATGAGCACGTCTTGTATCGTGAACGTCTCCATGTCGCTCTCTCTCCCGTCGGTGCCTCAGGTCATAAACGCAGCGTCCGCGATGCTCGTGCGTAAAGAAGAAAACGCTCCAAAGGACAAAACATATCCAAACTCTATTAAAACCAATAAAGAAAAAGAAAGAGGACGAAGAACAAAGGAATTCAAATCTACAGTCTGATGATGATAATAATAATGGATGTTATACTGGGAGGCTCCAAGGTCCCGTGCGCTCTGGTGCGCGGCGCCCCAGCACTGCTCAGCACTTCCAGCCCCCTGACAACATGTGGACGGGTCACATTCTGTGCTCCACCCTCACTTGTCTGTGGAAGTCAGCGTCTCACTTTTCTAAATATAGCATCCCCCTTGATGTAAATCATTGCACTGATTGTTCACTGGATCATGTATTGGTTGTGTTCCTTTTATTCTTCAGGCTATTCATTTCAGCCAGTTGGCACATCTATCAAATACACAAGGAACATGAGTGGAATCGACATAATCTGAAATGCTAGATGTGCAACAATCTTGTGTCGTGTTATCCACAGTGTGTCCGAGCTGCTCAGTTCAAAACGTGATGTCCCCTTGCTGTGGCGTGTCATGTGGCCGTGTCAGCAACATTCTGGAAGCTGTGGCCTGTGGAGGCAGGTTCAGGGTTTCACCTTCATACCAACAACTTTTACAGCTTGGCACGATGATGCTCACTGTACAACCATGTCGATGATGCATTGAGGCCTGTTGCAACCTGTCAGAGAAGTGGTTAAAAACAGTTTGAAGTCGTGTCAGTGAGAAACCACGAAGCAAACGTGGTGCAGAAGAGAAGTTAACAGATGTGATAACCAAATGTGCTCAGCTGGCTCAAGAAACACTCTCAAAATCTCACAATAAACCGAGTTGTAAACACAAAAGTGTTGTGTGTTTGTGTCTCATTTATTTCCTGCTTTACTGTTTAACTCTTTCATTTCTTTCTAAATGCTTATTTTTTGGGCTATTTTCTTGTGTTGCTTTATCAATTCATTGTCACCACTTCTTTTTGACTTGTTTGATATTGAAACGCCTCGCTGTGGACATATGTCGCACAAAAAAACTTAACTTGAGCTTTTGTCACGTGTGGAAATTGTTAGTATGGGAAAATATTTGTTTATTTTCACAAAATAACTTTGAATAAGCTAGGGCCAAGCTAAGCTAAGTCAAACCAAGCTAAAGTAAACCAAGCTAAGATAAGATAATCCTTTATTAACTTCACCGTGGGAAAATTTATTTTTAAACAAATATTAACATCAGTAAAAGTGCAAATACAACTAAAGGGTTATTTACAATTTAAACAGTATGTGGAGTGTCTATATAGTATATCTATATCTATATATATATATATATATATATATATATATATATATATATATATATAACAGGATAATATGTAAGATGATTTAAAATTAACATCTTTTATATTTCTTTTTGAAAAAACGTTTTTAGACCCGGAACCAAAAAAGTCCAGAGTGTTTGTTTCCCCCCGCTCGATCCCCCGAACGTCCCCAGTTGCTAAGTAACCCTCCGCAGGGAGGCTTCTGATTGGTGGAGGAGGAAGAGGCTGATTCCGGGTTGTGGCTGCTGATGAACAGTAATAATAAAACATCTGTGCAGGTTTTTAAGAGGAAATAAACAAAACCCAGATTAAAGTGAAGGTAGCTTTTTGAAGGAAGACGATGGACGAAGGCACCGACATGTCTGTGACCATCGCTCACATCGTGCAGCGGCTCAAAGGAAGTCACCTCCACTCCCAGATAGAGAGACAGGCCAAAGTGAGTGCTTAGCATGTGGCTAACGCTAACCCCCAGCTAGCTGCTAGCTTGATGCAACAAAACCATAAACAGCTACACGCGATTAAGGTGTTGTGTTTAAATGTGTGTGTGCTGTTTCAGGAGTGTTTACATCAGCCCGACGTGAAACTGGAGTCTCTCAAAGAAGACGTCCGTAGTTTCCTCAAAACATCAGGTCCGTTATTTCTAAAATGTCACATTCTATCAGCTTCTGCCTTTTGTGTTGTTGTTGTGGTTGTGGGTGTGGGTTTGATGATTGTGATGTGTGTTGTCCTCTCACAGGCTGGGAAAGGAAGCTGCAGAACGCTGTGTACAGGGAGCTGCATGTGTGAGTTATACACACACCTGACACACACCCACACACACCCACACACATACCTATGGTTTGCATCATGTTAGTAAATGTACGACAAGTGATGCATGAAAGTCTTGAACGCAACATTGGACTGAAACTCAATCAAACCACTGTTTAATAACTTAAATGTCGGTAGACTGTTTTGATCGTCCACGTCATGTGACCGATACTGTTTCCACACACTTGATGTGGGAGGACACACACAAAACATACGCTGCTTAGTGACCAAATCTTAATAAGACAAACAGGTGAAATCAGGTCACAGCTTTTCTCACGCTTAAGCTAAGTATATAACGTGTTTGTTTAAGTGTCTTCAACTCCTTTAAGCACCATATAATCATTTATAATTATATGTCCATTATGAATTCTTCACTCCTTCCTGCAAACCAGCAGCTGAGCACTCTGTCTCCCGTCCTTCACTCTGCACTTCCCTTTTCTTGTTTCCATAATTATTGTTTCATCTGAAGCAACATTCACACACGTTTATGTGTTTACAAGCGATGATGTCCAAGAAGTGATTAAGAGATGTCTCAGAAGTTGGTTGTACAGATTTCTGTCCATGAAAAACTGCATTAAACTTCTGAAATACAGTGGATACATATTTATTCGGATGTTTAACCTTGATGCATCTCTCTATCATGAGGTGTGAGTGCTCATGATCTGTGTGTATGTGGACGCACATTAGACAGGATTCAACTTGGCAAACATCCCAACTGGAGCCTCCTTTAAGTGTGAGTGTGAGAGTGGGAGGATTTGTGCGTTTGCAATATGCAAAACGTGTGTTTTGACCAGAGGGAGTGACGGCAGGACAGGTCCAACTTGTTGCTCTACCCCACGTGTGTAGGTTGGTTTGGTGTCAGCAGGATTATGCAAACTTCCTCCAGAGAGAAATTCATCAATCTTGATTAAATGAATCCGTCCCATTCAGGGGATTGATATCTATGGCTCTGTGCAGCTTGATTGACTTTAAGGGGACTGTGGCGCCATTCTATTTATCCCTGTTGCCTATTGGTTCAATTTAAACATGAATAATTGGTCCATAATAATCCCGATTTAAGTTCCCTTTAAGTTCTTTATGAGAATTGTTAGAAAACCCTCTGTCCCTCTCTAAACTCTCTGGTAAGTGCTTCTCAACTGTGTCCTCTCTCCTTTAAGGGCGACATACCCTCGTTGCTCTGGAGGCTCCGGCTGAACCATAGTTGGCTTAATGCTTCACTCTTAAAGGAAAAACGTATAACATTGACTAATGGCTCCCTCTTTTTAAGCCGGCCCTATGCGCTCTTATAGATGTTTGGATTGGGTTGAGCGTTGTTTAACATGCTGAGACCTTGAGTCATTCAATATGCCCTGAGCGTGCTTGGCGAGGAGGGGGACATGAGGCGGTAGCTGCGTCTGGTGGAGACGTGTGAGCTCAGGGGGCAGGGCACCGGTTTGGGCCTGGTTCTAAGAAAAAAATCTGCACATTTTTATTTATGTTCAGTTTGACACTTCAACTTCTTCTCTGCACTTGTATGTTTAAAAGAAAAACGAATTGTTTGTGTCCATATTGGCTTCGGTCCTTCCCATCTGTCCGTCTCCTGGTGAAAACACAGTGGCATCTTTATGTGTTTTCCCCTTTTCTATCGTACCGTGACGCTTCCTCAACCTCAAACCCCGGCTCTTGTGTTTGCTTATTTTCAGCCAGCTGCCCCCGAGTCATCCCGCGGCTCCTCCAGAGCATCTCAAAGAGCCGCTGGCCTACATGCGCAAGGCACAGGTCAGTCTGTCTCATCTCATCTCCCTCACTTCTCATCTCTTCTACCTCCTTGACTCTTGTATCATCTTAGCTGCTGAACTCTGAGACTTGCCCTGCTTTTCTTTTTTTAAATAAGTTGGCCATTTGTAACACAGTATCTGAGGCTAAATGTGTGTGTGTGTGTGTGTGTGTGTGTGTGTGTTTGCTCTCTCACTCAGGCCGGCTGGGAGAAGCGTGTCCTCAAAAGCCTGAACAGCATGAGCACGGAGCTGGGGGTGCCTCTGGCCCGCATGGTAGCTAAGACACTGTCAATCATGTCTGACGTGGCGTAATCATTACACAAGTTCTTAATGTTCAGGCTCTGGTGACATTTCTCTTACTGCACAGACCTTCATTACATTTGTTGTCATATGTCTTGTTGTGTTAGCATCACATTTGCACAGTGCATCTTAAAGCCTGTATCGTTTTCCTCCTGAGCCGACTGAGCTCTGAACTGAGTTTGACAGTAGCCGAGAGCTACGTAAGCCACGAGTGAGCATTCATTAATTAGATTCAGACTCATAATGAGCTGGGCTCAGAATACAGGGGGGGGGGTCGCTGCCTCTGGATTATCTGAATAATATTCTGTCGTGTATGATGTGCCCTTATTTTCAAGTATTGTGTGTTTGAGATTAGAGAGAAGAATATCTGCAAAGATTCTCCTCCTGTGCGTAATGCGACCTTTCAGAACGGGTTAGGATTTTCAAACCCCTGTAGTCTGAGCCCGGTTTAATTCATTATATCTGTATTGTTACTTGGTTCTGTGCACATGCTGTTGTGTGTATAAATAATGTATTTATGACCAAAGAAGCTCATTTCCGATGTGACATTTTCAGCATTTGTTCTGCTTTCGTTTCTGTGGTGTTCAGTTTGTTGAAAGCGTCTCTCTCTCTCTCTCTCTCTCTCTCTCTCTCTCTCTCTCTCTCTCTCTCTCTCTCTCTCTCTCTCTCTCTCTCCCCCCCCTCCCCCCCTCCAGAGACCTGCAGTGGAGCAGAAGGAGCTCACGAACAAGTGGAACGAGATGGGCACAGATGAACCAGGTCTGGAGACGTTACCCAGGGGCTCTGGCCCCCCGAGCGATCTGCCTTTTATAAAAGATTATTGTTGATGTGTCTGTTAACTGCAGCATCACTCACTCAGACGCTGGTGTATTTAACTTTGGATTAACGCATCTCTGCCACTTACTGTTTGCTTTTGTAGCCTCTATTTATCCAGGGAGGTTTTTTGTTAGAGATGATCAACTCTGTGACGTCTGAAATGTAGATACAGGAGTATCAATTTCTCGTTACTGTTCATATAAAGGTTCAAATTATAGCATTTGTGCAGGAATACCCTGCCCCCTGTTGATTTCCAGTGGTACTGCTCCCTTTTTAGCTGTTATGCTTTATCTGTATCTGTAAGCTCTCAGAAGGAAGGCTCTGTCCGTTGTCATGTATGACATCGTGAGTCCTCAATGTGCTCATTGTCTTCTCACATACAGGCCTCTCCAGAAAATGTCAGGAAAACCAGGCTACACAAGTGGTTAATTTGTCCTCAAGTGTGTTTTAAAAGTCGACTTTAAGAGAAGAGTGTGCACGATGTTCAGTGCAGGTTCCCTCAGTCCTCGTCTCTCGGTGAACCGGTGTCTCTCACTTCAAAAGGACTTGGTAATCTTGTGTCCTAGCGATGCTATCACGGGACGGTGGCGTGTAATAACATTGTAGGACTGTGCACTGTCCCCCGGGTGTAAACACTCTGGACTGTGAATATAGAAGCTGTCCAGACTCCCTGGACGGAGCAGGACTAACATCCTCAATCCAGAACCGTAACGACACGGCACTTGATTTTACTGCTGCGCGACAAACCAGCAGCAGATGGAAGTTCCACTCGGAGCCGGTTGAAGTTCCCTCAGCTGTTTCCCTTTGACTTGTGTAAAAGTTGCCAACTCGGGGCTGCAAAAAGCATTTTCAAGTTCAAGTTGATGGCGCGAACTTCACGGCTGGATGCGTTTGTGTAGTCTGGGTTCTCTGCGGCTGACAAACCAGTTTCCTATAATTGCATATATATAAACACTGTGTACATTTGTCAGCTGGAGAATTATCCTCTGTATTAATATCAACTGTTTTATTAACAGAGCTGCTGCTGGAGAGAGGGGGGGTGTAGGGGGACCAGGGGGGAAATATGGAGTGAAAAGCTGAAATAACATGATTTATTAAGGGAGTAAAGTTTGCAGATGCTGTCTTATTTCATTTAAATTAAACTTTGATCCTCTTATTAGTTTCTAACTCTATCTTTGTTAAAACATTTTAAAGTTTGAACTTGTGTTTTGTGTGTTTGTGTGTCTCTCTGCAGATTTAAGCCGCTTCAGACCCGTCTATGCCCCCAAAGACTTTCTGGAGGTAAGAAGCTCCTCAGAACTTTCAGCACCCGCAGTGTTTTGTTTGAAGATTAGTTAAAATAAGAGAAATTAACGGTTCAATGCTTCATTCATTCTTTTTTCACGCAGGTGTTAATCAGCCTGCGGAACCCAAACCACGACAGCAGCGAGGACGTCAGTGCCAGGAGCCACTGGGGCCTGATCCAGGTTCCCCTCAATGTCCGGGACATCCCACAGCTGGTAGGGCGCCATGTTGATGTCTAGTTCAGCTTTTACTGCCTGTATATTGTGTCTTTTGCATGTGTTTGGTACATTAGTGACCTCAGGTTGAACCCATGTTGTGTGTTTCTAACAGAGACGGGCCTACTCAGAGCTCAACCTGGCCACAGGGCAGCTGGGGATTGACGACCACGCACATGTTCCTCCAGGTATTCTCACAAAAGTGTCACACACAAGCTCCAGCAGCTTCTTAATGTCAAACCCTGAACATAACCTTTTCTTTTACTGCCTGTGAATGATCAGAAATAAATCTGTTTATCTAACAATGACTGGATTTAACTTTGTATAAACCCCACTGGCCTGGTATCAGCGTGTACTCCTGTTTCACTCCTGTCTATGATTCCCTCAAACATTTTTATCTGTCCAGTTCAGATATTGACTTTCTTACATTCCGGGGTTTTGGGGGTTTAAATAGAATCGTATCTACAATTTGTGCGTTTGTAAATCAAAGAGATAACATAAGAATAACTGAGCCACGACCGCTGATAACTGATTATTCACTTTTGCTCTTTTCTTCTTTAACCCCGTGCAGACTTGTTTGAAAATGACTACGTTCAAATCGGGAAAAAAGGTACGTCTTTGGTTCCTGGTTTAAAATAGTGACATTTGTTTATTATACATTATAAGTTATTGAATCATGTTATTGAACATTGACTCTATTTTGTATTAATCTGAATGTCCTTCAGTATTTTGATTCAGTTTTAGAATATTTCACCTCTGGCTCCTGCCATGAATGAATGGTTTGAACTTTTAGCTCTTTGTGCTGCTATGAACCCAGAGTTAACACCGACTTTATTACAGACACCCATCAGACATCAATCAAAAAAATTTTTAAAATACAGAATTATTTACTTTATATACGCAGCCTCGAGGGGCCGGTTCTGATATTTCAGTCTCGCTCGGCTGCGTGTTGGCTCCCGACCGTGGAGCCGTGGTCCGGGCCAAGTGTTAAGTGCGCTCAGATTGGAAATTTAAGAGGCGAGGAGTGTGTGAGTTTATGTTATGACTGACCAGCACCTCGAGTATAAGTGTTTTCAGCTACTGCCACAGCGCAGATTTACGGTTGAATGGAGATGCTGAAGATTTAGTTTCCAGCTCGTGTCTGAGTGTTTTTTGGAAAGATGTGTAAAAATTGCCATTACGGGAACGTCTGTGTTGTGGGTTATTTTTTTAATGTTTATGCATTTTCAGAGGGATTAAATTAAATCCTCGTTTACATCTGTGCAGTCCATGAAACCCAAACACATAGATCTGGCCCAGTACAAGCCAACATATTCATATCGGAAACCCACCAGGATCTTTACAGACTAATTTTCCAAGATTTTCCATGTGTCTTATTATTATTTCTGTGTGTTTCTGTTCTATTTGATGCCATCTGTTGTTTTCAAAGTTCTCCTCTTATGAAAAAAAACTTAATTCTGACTGGGTCATGAAACTTTCGATTAATTGGGATATATATATATAAATATATACTCTATATGTAGTATACATAGTACAGTATATTTTAAAGTATAATAATACAGTATGCTTTGCATATATAGCACAGTTACAGTGTGATTTTTAGCACAGTATTTGGTATATGTAGCATATATAGTAAAGTATGATGTTTAGTATACATGGATTGTACAGTGTAATATTTAGTTTATATATATATATCATACAGTATAATGTGCAGTTTATATATATAGTACAGTTATAGTATGATGTTTAATATATATAGATTGTTCAGCATTTTATGTATATATTGTACAGTAATTGGTATATGAAGTATATAGTAGTACTAGTATGCTTGTAGCCTAGTTTAGCTTAATGACTGGAATGGGGACAAGTTAGCCTGACTCAATCCAGGTAAACATTCCACTCCAGCAAGAATGTGAATATGTTTCTGCTTGAAGTCATGACCTCTCCCTCTGTGTGTCTCTATGGTGTCTCACTTTTTGTCTGTGTGTTGTGTAGTGGTTCTGGATCAGGACAGTGCAGCAGCGCAGCAGTACAGCAGACAGGGCTGCCCCACTGGGCTCCGGGCAGACCTGTGGGCCCTCATCCTGAACTCCACCAACCAGCCACCGGTACTTTCAGCAAAACGCACAGACACACAAACACCACCCGGTGGCAGCTGTCAGTGTGTGTTATAAAGCAGCCACACACACACGCACACACGCAGCTGCATCGATTCCCAAACTGCGTGTTGTCTACAGGCCGAAGTTTTCAGCTGCAGCTCCAGTTGCTAAGATAATCAAACGCTGGCCATTTAGCACAGTTAGCCCAAACACAGCAGGGCTGTGTGTGCTGTGTAAACGCTGCAGTCCAGAGTCGACCGTGGAGGCCAAGTCAATAAAACAATACTTGGTGATGGGGAGAATGAGTTCTGAGGGACACCTGACGCGGGTCTGGAGAGTGTCGGCTCTGGCTATAACCTCTCTAATGTGAAACAACATTATTTCTGCAGGCAAATGACTCCTGTTGACTTAAACCAACAATAACCTGCAGCTCTATCACAGAAACCCTAATAGTCATCTATCTATCATATGGATGTACTAACTTCTTTTTTTGTGCCTTTTATTCAGAGATATATGTAAAAACTCCTCTCCATAACTTATTCCCAAATAAGTGGTTTCAGTGTCGTGTCTCAGCCGTCAAAATGACCACCTCTGTTTCTGTTCTCCACATCCGCAGCGCTCGTCGTTGCCAAGCTGCTTCACAGCTCCTCTTCTTTTTTTCCAATCTCTCCATCCACCCTGTTGTCTCTTCCCCACATCATTTACGATAACCTGTCTCGAACCGGAGACACGTGAGAGTTTAGGCAAGTGGTTCGGAAACACAACACCCATCCTTCCAGCTCGGTTTAGTCCTGCTGTCGTGACCTGTCGGGGGGGAAAGTACATGATGTTTAATGTAAAAGTGATTTAAAGAGGTTGATGGGTTTTTTAGAGGAGTGAATGAGGGTAAAACTTGAACTTTGCCTTTTCAGGACGTGATGCATTATGAGCAGCTGAGGGCTGGAGTCATTCAACATGACCTGCTGGTGGACAACCTCATCTATAAGGTGCTGTTTGGATATAACTGCTCATTGTTTGTTTAACAGCCCTGACAAGATATTATATTTAAAGCTTGAATTCCTTCGATCATATCATTCAAACATTCGTCCTGCACAACATAAACAGTGATAGCAGTGTGTTTTCGTACAGGCTTCACACAGTATCTGTGTATACGTGTCCTGGACTTTTAGTTGGAATAAATGTGCTTATGAAATATAATTAAATTATCAACATCCTGCCCCCCCAGGATGTGAAGCTCACCGCCAGTAACGACGACTACTACTTTGTGTTTGAAGACTTCCTCTATCAGGTGAGCTCTCCTTTGCCCAGTGGAGCTTTCCATCTCTTTTCCTCACCACAGCAGCAATCTTAGTTCGAAGTCCATCAAATTTGCTAGCTAATATCAAATATTTGGGTTTTTCAGTCAATTTATGCTCTCTGCTGAGTGACATTCTAGCTTTTATCAGTCAGACATAAAGCTTAAATGTTCTCCCCATTGGTTTCCACTACTCTTAAAAACAAGATAAAACCACCATCACTGCTGCGTCTTCTCCTTCCACCAGATAAGGAGCTTAATCCTCAATATCGAGTCATTTCTTTGCCCCCGAACATCACAATTCGTGTCAATTCCCTGTCATGTAAGGCCCAGTTAATATATGACAGCATTCCTCTTTATCTGCTTGTTTTATTCAGCTCAGGCGAGGATATGACTTATTATTAGCTTCTCTGGTCGTCACCGCTCTGTTTGCCTTCACTGCTCAACTGATAAACACACGTATACACACTCTGGCAACCAGTTTATTCGGCGGCTGTCAACAAGTCGTGCTCCTCGGCGGTTGACCAATGAGCATGCAAGTGTAGCAAGTACAAAGCGTCTGTATCCCTGTCAATATTGACCGATGGTAAACTCACTAGGCAGTGAAAGAATCTTGTTTATTGTTGGAAGAGATTGAATTCACGCCGGTGCTGTTATGGACTTAGGAAGTTATAGAAAAGTAGAGGAAGTTCTGAAGAGTAAGACACTTCAAATGAGCTTATTGAGGTTTATAAAATAAACTTGAAGGTTTCTCAGTAGAGAGCCCCCCTCTTCCCTGGCCTGACAGACCCACACACACAGCCTGATCTGTAAATTATTCACTGGGAAAGTTATAAAATGTGAAAAACAAAAATCCTGGATCTACCCCAAAGCTTAATCAGTTTTTTTCTTGGCTCACGTCTCATCTTTCCATCAGTGTTCGTGGAAATCTGTTCGGTAGTTTTTTGTGTAATCCTGCTGAGAAAACAGATGGACAGAGAGGAGTGAAAACAAAAGCTGCTCTTCAGAAGCACTTAATACCTAATAGTGCAGGAAATCGATCAGGAAAATGTCCTTGTGTGATTTGAGAGCGGTGCCAAAGTAGCCTGTTTACATTCACTTTCTCACGATATTCAAAGTTGAACAATGTATTAAGCTCTTTCTCTATAGAACGAGTTTCTAATCACAGAAAAAGATTTCAAGGTCAGATAGAAGATCGACAAGACGCAAGCTATCCTGCCTGCGTCACCACATTATTCCTCCTCCCACTGTTATTCCTCTCAAGTGGTCGGTGGAAATGAAATCTGTTCTCAAAAAGGCACCGGAATTGGGCCGTAATGGAAAGAGCGACCACTTACACAGTCATTTTGTGAAACGAGCGGCCACTTGAGGCTCGGTTGCCATCTGCCTGTGTGCATCCTGAGATGCCGGCTCCAGGAGCTCTGCTTTAATGTTTTTTCTTACCCAAGAGGAACCCGCGGCTCCTCAAGACATCACAGAGCCAACAAGTCTATTAACTACTCTTGATTCTGTCCCCCTGACGTCAGACAAGGACAACATTACCTTCTGAGCCTTCAATCCATTTACAATGACTAGAATCATCTGCGGTCAGGTTTGAATTGGTCTTAAAACAAGATCACAGCTTCATCTAAGTTGTAAATCATCAGAACTAAATCTATTTTAACTAAAACTCAAGGTTTAGATAATTTTAGGCTCCACATCTCTGAGTCATCCAGATGTTAAACCACACATTTTTTTTATATATATGATAAATGTAACATCTGTTGTTTCATTCCAGGGGTTGTTAAATGTAAAGTGTGTGTGTCTGTGCGTGTGTGTGCATGTATGTGAGCCTGTTTAATCCCTGCGTGTTCCCAGGTGCTGCTGTGTTTCTCCCGGGACACGGCCGTGCTGGAGCACTTCAAGTACAACAGTGCCACTCCTCCCAAGTCCTACATCCAGGGTGAGAGGATGTGCCATTCACCGAAGACACACACACACACACACACACACACACACATACACACACACACACACACACACACACACACAGACCAACTGTCATCATATAGACTGGACAGCAGTCAGATGGAACATTTTTAACTCCTATAATAATTACATTTTTACTGTTATTTCATGTCATTTCAACTGCTGCTAACTTCTCCTATGTCTTCTAATAGTGCCTGATGTTAATTCTAGGTTTATCACTGTACTAATGAGGGTTTTGTATTGTACTGCATGTGTACTGTTGATTTTTGTCTTTATTTGAATCACTGAAGTGGCTCAGTCTCAGACTTACCTGGTATCAAAACACTTTCCTCTGGACTGCAGTTGAAAAGCAGCCAGCTAACAAACTTACATCGGCACATAAACAGAGATGTTGATGAATGTGTGTCGTCCTTATTAATATATAAATGAAGTAAAAAATTGAATTAAACCCCCAACATGCTGTTTCCTCTCTCCGTCTTACAGGGAAAGTGGGAGATGAGGGGTGTGCTGTTGTTTATCCTCCCAACGGTGAGCATGCGTTTTTGACATCGACATTATTTTGACTTTATCCACTTATGCTGAAAATTGAAATGAATGAAGATCGTGCAGGGCCTGTTCAGAGTCACTGTGATTGTTTGGCCTGTGTTAATCCAGTTTGAAGTTTTCTTGAGGGCGTCATCCATATGAGTTAACACACGTTGCTTCTCCTCGGTACCTGAGCCGAGCTGCATCCCCTCTCCGCTCCTTAAGTGTATGAGTGATGGCAAAGAAGGTGCTTCAAGAAAATAGATGTTTGACGTTTTCTCAAGAACCACTCGTACAAAATCCTTCAGTCGTCGCATAAACACTTGTTGCCTAATTGCACGATAAATGTCTTTGATTGCACTGACTTGAAATGTTCATTTAAACAGGTGTTATCCCGTTCCATGGCTTTTCAATGTACGGTGAGTAGGTTTTGTATTAACTTGTTAATTCACTGAGCTAAGAGGAGCTTCAAATGAGCAGGATGTAATGTGGACTGTGTGTGTCTGTGTGTGTGCATCTTTGTCCCTCAGTGGCCCCTTTGTGTTTCCTGTACAACGAGCCGTCCAAGCTCTACAGTGTATTCAGGGAGATGTACACCCGCTTCTTCTTCAGATTACACTCCATCTCCTCCTGTCCCTCGGTAAGATACTGGATATCTTTTTTTGTGTCAAACTCACATATTTCTAGAGTTTAAGTCAATGCCATCGTTCCTAACCCGGACCCACACGTGCTCCTGCAGGGTATCGTGTCTCTGTGTCTGCAGTTTGAGCGGCTGCTCCAGACCCACCTGCCTCAGCTCTTCTACCACCTGCGGCAGATTGGTGCACAGCCGTGAGTAGCTGCTCGCTTCTATCAACTCACAGAAAAAATTAACTACTGACATGAACTATTTATTATTCCAAACGAGCAACAAAGTGCAAGAGAAACAAATGTAAATGAAACAAAACGAATCTGTGTTGTTTTGTACTCAGTTCATTAGAATAACGTTACTCAAGCCCCGACAGATGTGATAAACATGAAGTTAAATGTATAAAAACCTATTCAGCAACAATTAACATTAAAATGCATTAGTTTCCAGATGTCTGTACATGTTGGGGACTTCTTAAATGACCTAAAAAGATGCATGCTCTTGTTTTTATTCTAATTTCCTCTCCTGTTCATAAAGACTTGATGATAATTACATGTTCACCTTTTGTTTGTTAGGTGTATCAGTCGTATTTAACTTGCACGCAGATACATTTGACTCTTGAGCGTTTTGGCATGTTGTTGCTGTCCTGCCGTTGTGAGCTACTGCCACCATGTGGTGCTATTTTCGAATTACAATCTTTTTTTAAAGACAAAAAAAGGCCTTATAATCACTTATTTAACATTTACATGCTTACAAGTTACCCTTATATTGAATTTAAACATAATGAGACTGTAGAAGGACTTACAAAGGTTTTGTGTACTTTTGAAATATATTATTTTGCGATGAACTGTAAAGAAAACGTGGTCTTTGTCATCCAGGCTGCGTATCGCCTTCAAGTGGATGGTGAGGGCCTTTTCTGGGTATCTGTCTACTGACCAGCTGCTTCTTCTCTGGGATCGAATCCTGGGATACGACTCACTGGAGGTCGTTGCAGGTGAGCAAATATACACACTCGCCAAACCCTTTAATTTATCATTTGCGTCTCTAATGCTTCTCAACCTCCTTCCTCTGTTCGCCCCATCCCTCTCTTCCCCCATCCTCCTCCTCGTCCTCCTCCTCCTCTCTTATATCACTCATCAATGTCTTATCCTCCTCTTTTCCTTGCTCCCTGAATTACTCCCATTACTCACACCTCCTCCAGTCCTCGCAGCTGCCGTGTTCGCCTTCCGCGCCGAGAACCTGATGGAGGTGACGTCACTGGCCTCAGCTGAGGTATGGCTCTTTCATATTGGACTTCCATGTGTATGTGTGTTTGTGTGTGAGTGTGTGTCCACCCCTCCCTCTGCACCTCCCACATACTCCTGAAAGGCTGGAAATAGCCATTGATGACCAGCCAGTTCAAGTAACCCAGTCTCCTGCATGCACGTCTGAAAAAACTGGACAGTTAAGATCTCTCACCTTCTCACCGGCCCCGCCAACACAACCCCTGGTCTTCTGCCTCCTTTTCTCAAACAGGCTTGACATACAGTCCATTCTGTCTCTGTCCAGCCTTGATAGAGACCGGTGGCCATGTTTTCTGTGCAGAGTCGTGTTTTAAAAAACGCTGAATTGTTTCCTGCAACTTCGACGAACACACAACCAAAAACTTCCACCTTGAATTAATTCTGCAGGAACTCATGTTTCAAGATGACAGTAATCTCGCGCACTGTATACCGCGCCCATACTGTGCTTCCACTATCATATGACACCAGGAGTAACCCATATGATGACTTGCCTCCCCCGCTCCCCTCATCCCTGAGGCTGCGGGGGTTAAACTACAATGTGACACACGGGGCCTCGGCCTATTTGCTGTTCTAAGATGCTGGCCGGCACTATTTGCTCGCTCATTTACCAGCTGCCCTCAGATAGAGAGAGATATCATAACATACTGCTCCTTATCGTATATTTAGAACCTCGGGCCCAGCGTTGTAATATTAAACCGTCTCTCTAAACACGATAGGGTCACTAAATTTAATCTCCCACCCGTCTGAAAAGGACAAGGTGGGGAGCATGGATTGTCGCTTCCCAATGATCCTGCATCATCATTATGTGTGTAGCTCTGTGTGGGTTATTTTATAAATGCTTAAACATGTGTGTGGGGGGGGAGGCTGCTCATTATTTGCCTCTTCTCCATGGGCTAATTAATTTGCTGTGGTCAGGAGGGGGTGGAGGGGAGGAGAATTTGAAGTTGACAAATCTCATTTGTGTTTTGTTTGACTCGCACGCTGCAGGCCGTCCTCGCTGACCTTTCGACCCTGAAGGTTATGCCGCTCATCCAGATCTCTCTGTTCGCCAGCGCCATCTGAGGAGTGCTGACGAGTCGTGGTACGTACGGTAAAGAGACAGTAAAAAACAAAAAGCCACTCTGCTGTGCCATAGCCACACCAGTATGGATAACCGTCTGTCAAGGAAACCACCAGACTCCACTGTGGGATTTGAAGGAATAAACCTACACGGGCATCACACACCTCATCTTGCAGCGCTTCAAGCAGAAAAGCAACCAAAAGTAATGAATACTCTGTGTCGTGTTATTGGATATTAAACAGCATATAGAAGTACAGCCTTCAGACCATTGAGGTGCAGCTAACCTCCATAAGCCATATGCCCTGAAGCAAAGTTGCCAAGATCTGCTGAGCAGCTCATTAGCAGAAGCACGAGCTGTTAGGATTGCAGCGTGTGAGACGGAACAACAGTGATGTCTCCACGCTCGGCTAATGAAGTGTTAATTAGCTCTTTGCAATTCATTCTGCTCCGTGGCTCCCGATTGTTGTAACGCTGTCGCTGCTGAAGCGTTTCGTCTGTGACAGCGTGTCGAGAGAGACGGACTCAGACCAAATAAAACTCAAACGCGTATGATGAGCAGCTGCTGTGTGTACACCTAATATATATTATATTTATTAATTAATTATATATTCCTGCCCTCTTCAGGGGCATTTATTACTTTCAGTGCCACTATTTATTGCATTTTACTGGTTTATTATGGTTAAGGTTTTGCATTTAATGCCTGAATGTCTGCACATATATTAACTATTTATTTTGCCAGGTAATGCCAATGTCTTCCATCCAACACATTTTAATGTTCAACCTCATAAGCACCTTTTTTCATTTAAATAAAATAAAATAAAATGTTGAATCCCTTCCTTCACTTTATTCTGCCAAAAAGCATTGAGTGACTTAGACTTTGAACTGTGTGACAGCTTTTTGAAAGTTTTGCCTGAGTAGACGCTGCCGGATCTTTCCTGCTCCACTGCTCAGTTTTTTTTGTGTTTGTGTGACAGGGTAAATATTTGTACAAGGTGTACGACCGTAGACGTTTTCTGTGAAAGTAGAATTCCCTAAATGACAGGTAGCAGCATTTTTTTCCTCTTTCTGGCCTCGACCGTCTGTCCCTCTTCCCACAGTCCTCCTCCCACATGTAGCATCTGCTCTATTCCTCCCTCGTTTGTTGGCTGCCTTCCTTCCTGCTGCCCCCTCCGAGGGCTCGTATCGAATTATGCTGCTCTTCTCTTTCGTGTCTCTCGCCGTCTCCCGGTTGCTGCTACATCTGCCACCTGTTTACTAGGACTCCCACGGCTGACTCTTTTATCAGCCATGCGCCTCCTTTGGCCCCCTTCAAGTCTGTTTCTCCTGAGACAAACTATTACCTGCTGCATAGTTCTGCTCACTCAGCGGTCCCTCCTGGTGGCTGACGTGCTGCATTGCAGGACGATGGACCTTATGTCCATCGACACTCCGAGTCTGGCTGTCGCTGAAAGATGTCTCCTTAAGTAGTGACCTGAATAAGATGTATGATGTTGTGGTTATGTGTCTCTCATTACTGGTTATACAAAATGACTCAACGTGTATGAGATTCGGTTTGCAAGCCTTATCAAATTGAACAGTATATTGACACAAGCCTGTCCAGGAAGCCAAAGTTATAAGGATCGATTACCACTGAAGTTCAGAGTTTTCTATGTTACTTGTTTATATTTAAGAAAAGATTAAGATTTAACCCCTTTAGATTAAATTTACAGAAAATAGTTGAGCCTAAGATTTAAAGTTATAGCCAGTGAAAATGTATGTTACAGACTTAAAGGTTGAAGCATGATCATGTAATTTCTTACAGAGGTTTCAGACCAGGAGAGTTTAATGTGCAATAAGACATTTGGTTAATGTTGAGACATGGGTGCTGTAAATTGAAGATCTACTTTAGTGGTTTCACTTTTCCTGGTCCTTTTATTGGAACAGATTGCTTTGGTCAACAAAGGCTCTGTGATGACAGGTTTTCTTGTAGAAATATTGTTCTCATCTGTCATCTACCTGCCTTATATGACACTTTGAACAATTGAGAATTTATATCTGTGAAGCTTGAGGATTCAAGGATGCCTTAGCAAATTGAATGATAATCTGGACAATGTAATTTTAGGCATGGTTTGGAAAGTCAGATTGTCTGATTAGATGCTTCAGGCTTCTTCAAAATATCGGTATCAATTTATTAGAGCAGCAAATACATAACGAGACTCATTTTCTTCAGAAAAATGTAACCATCCTTCCGTCTGTGGTCATTTGTTTGTATTGGGGCCTTGACATGATATCTTTGTAATATTATATAAAGACTAGTGGCATGAATAATAATAATAATAAGCACTTTTTTGAACCGAAGTGTTGTATTAATAATTATAATACTTTGTATTATTTATAATAAAAGAGAAGTCTGGATGGTGGAGGGGAAATGATTTTTGCTTCTTAAACAATAAATCATGGCAAACGTCACTTTATTTCCCGCGCTCAGCTTCTTCAAACGCCGCCGGGTGCTGTCCCGAGGCAGCCAATCAGGCTCTGCCATGTTGGGACAGTCCAGCCAATGGGGGCGCTCGAGCTGAAGGGGGGGGAAAAACCTTAATGGTCCGGAGAGCGGAAGTGGAAACAATGGAGCCGGCGTCAGAGAAACATCAGGAAATAAAACAGCAACATGGTGAAGTTCAACTGGGGGATTCAAAGTTTAGGGCCTAATTAAAACAATTAAAACAATTAAATAAAAATAGAAAAAGACACACTTGCAACTGTGTGGAAACCGGAAGTATACACTCGTTATAACAATAGTAATAATAATAATAATGTAATAAGTGGTGCTGTTAATTAAAAGACTTCTCTCTTTCTCGTCTCTCCTCCCCCCGCCGTGATGTCAACACCATCCCGGCCACCGACTTCCGGCCCCGCTCGGCTCTTCCTTCCCCCGGCTGCCGCTGCATCAGCCGGCGGAGCAGCTGATGTGTCAGGAGTGGGTGAGGGAGCGGAGTGCGGGGGGGGGGAGCTCGGCTTTCACACGCGGGGAAGGGGAGGAAAGAGAGAGAGAGAGAGAGAGAGAGACGACGCGAATAATAAAATAAATCAAACAACATTTTAGACACTTTTACTCCGGGGGGGCGGATACACGAGAATCCCCCGGGGAGACGGAGGAGGAAGAAAAAGAGGAAGAGGAAGAAGAAGAAGAGGAAGAAGAAGAAGCGGACGATTTTACTCGATGCGACGGGATTTGCTACTTTCGCGTGAAGAGGCGGACCTAGGAGGCTCGGCCACTTCAATATGCTGAGGCTGTCCCCGGTGTTTGTGTACTGTACGTGGAAGTACAAGGACTCCTCCGCGCCTGCGACCCACGGGCCCACGTTACGGATTTAAACCCTCAACACCTCGGTCCTTCCCCCGCCGCGGAAGAAGAAGAAGAGAAGAGAAGAGTCCCTGCTGGTTCTTCGTTCAGCTCCTCGTCTGGTGTTTTTGTTTTGGACCGGGAGGGGGGGATTCCTCCAGACCGGGGAGGCTGCATGTGTGAGCTGCTCTCCTTTATTTTGGAAAACTAGCCCTCGCCGTTCATGGAAGATTCGTCATGAGCCATTATTCCTTCTTCCACGCTCCCGTCAGGTTCCCTGCCCGCGGAGGGTGCCCGGTTTTCAGCCGCTAGCCGGTGCCGGTCTCCGAGAGGGAGAGAGGGGGGGGGGTGGGGTGGGGGGGGAGGGAGGGAGGTGGGGGAAGTTGGTGCATTTCCCCGGTGTCTCTATCTTCTTTTTTGCATGTGACACCCTTTAAAAAAAGAAAAACGGACTTCTATCTCTTTTTTTCATTCATTATTAATTTATTCTTTATTTTAAATTTTTTTTGGGGGGGAGGGGGTGTTGAACCAACAACCCACCCACCCACCCAACCACACTCCCACGGATACACGACACCCACTAGAACCAGGTCGGTCACCATGAGGTGCATCCTCCCGGCGCTGCTGGATGTGTTGCTACGTGGACTCGTCATCTATGCGGTACTCGGCGGCTCTTCCTCCAGCGGGCTGCCCGATGCTGCAGCCGTAGCAGGTAAGAAGGGCTCCGAGGATACAAGTGGCCACGGATTCATTCATAATTTAACGCATGCACTCCCCTTTTCTCCTACGTGGAGGATTTCTCGGGGAAAGCCGAGGAAAACCCCCATTCCCCCAGCAGGAGGGATGATGTGGGGGGTAATAGAAAGTGATGCATTTTAATGTCGTATGTCATCCCTTGTGTGTGTGTGTGTGTGTGTGTGTTTTTCGTTCCCCCCCCCTCCCCTTGCCTCACCTCTATACATTGCCGGGGGGGTGGGTGGGGGGGGAATGCATGACATGACAGGAATGCACGCGCGGCATCTCATTTCACCGACGTGGGGCTCGTGGGTTTTGTTTGCAGGACTCGTGCATCCTCGCACAAGCAACATGTTTTTACCCTTCACGTCCCTCGAATGCGTCTGTGTTTGCATTGTGTAAGGGACTCATGCTGATTAGTCAGAAGGCCACAGGTCACTCCTCCTCCTCCTCCTCCCCATGAAATTGCACTATTGACATAAACCTGATGAGACGGTGTCCATGTGTTTTTAACCAGCCAGTATGGAGTACCCGATCCTCTTAGAAGGCTCCTGGCAGGTAGCTTAGTTGACCTGTTCGATGAAGGCCCATGTGTGAAGGACGTGAAACTGGAAAACATTCTATTGTTTAATCTGTGTGGTTGTTTAACGGGGACGTTTGCAGTTCAATACTGGAAGACAGTAGAATGTTCAGTCAATTTAGTTTTTAATAAGTATTTAATACCTTGTTTTTCTGATGAAGTAGCTATGGCCATACTTTTGGGAAAACAGCTGCTTTAACCTCCGAGACTGAGTCAGATATATTGTGAAATATCCAAGTTTTCAAACAGTTTCTTTTGAGCTGCGTGCATCCTCTCGGAGGATACTTTTCTCCCTGTCCCACCAACACAGACTGTGTAACGCAGAGTCCCCACAGACGGCTGGATAATGTCAAACAATACTTAAGGCATCTGTAATAAGTGGCGGATGTGAAACTGGAGAGGACGTTCGTATAAATATTTTTGGCTGAAGTATTTTGACAACCTTGTGTTGGAGTTGTTTATTTTCAAGCTTTAAAACCCTTTTCTCCATTTCAAGTACCTGACAACTCGTTGTGCGTTTGCTCTCTCTGTGAACTGATGGTTTAAAGGAACATTTCTTGTCTTATACAACAGTTAATTGTTTTTGTTGCACTTGTGTTGATTAGTGAGCTTTGACGGAGTCGTCGGGCAGGTTTTGTTTCCATTTCCAAGTCTTGTTTGCCGTTTCTCTGTATTTGGAGTCCTCCCGCTAAGTTTCCAGCGAACTGTTTGTGGATTCTAGCTTCATTGGATTAAAATCATCGTCTAACTCTTGGCAAATGCATCATATACGCTTTGAACTCACAGGGTCAACTCAAGGGACTACTTATTGGGACATGTTCATAGCTTACTGCTGCATTTCATTTGTCTTCATCAGAGGATGAAGGTGACTCAATCTTCCTTAAGAAGGCTGAGTAGACCTGAACAGAGATTGGGGTTGTGACCCTGCCCGACATATAATCATCTGTTACCACATTATAAAAAAGCTTTTAGCAACAGATCTTCCCGTCATCGGAGCAAACTCCCACCTGCTGATGAAAGAAAGCCATGAAATGCACCTGAGAGCTCCAGAATATATTTATACGAATCCAAATGCTTGTGACATTTGCGGCTGTGCTGGTGAAACGTACCTGCAGCAGATCGCCTTCCCCCTACAGGCACATTATCAAGGATGAATGAAACAAGGGGACACAGCTACGAACGTTATCATTCTTCTGGTTTCTATTTTTAAAGTCAAATCCCCATAAGCTTAATTAAAAAAGCTAATTTAAGCAGTTTGGGTTTTTCATTCACTCTTTTGCACTTTGCACAAATACGGAACAAGCTCTGTTTTGGGACAGAACACACGGTGCTGCAGCTGAGGACACATAAAAACGCCTCGTAAATGGAAGCCCCGCGGTCTCATCTTTATATTTATGTTCATCCAACACATGCACCGTCGCTGGAGGAAGTAATAAACCCTCTTCCCAGACAGCAGTTAAGCATTCATGACTGTGTCTGCTAACAAGTGTTAATCAGCTCCCGAAAATAAACCGCGGGTAAACAGTGTATTGATTAATAAGGCAAAAAGCACACTTGCCCTTTTCCACAACAGCGGCAGCAGGATCGGTATAAAACGGGCCGAGGGGCGACGTCGGCCCGCTCTGCCCACGAAACAATGAAGGGTAGTTCACACAGAGATAGTGGTGACTTAATACTGTGTCTGTAAACATGACCGCAGCATTACCCATTTCCCTGCCAGCTCCCTGGAAAGGTCAGCTGCCTTTTCACTGGCTCCGGATCAGGCGAGGAAAACACAGTGCGTCTGTTAGCTCCAGTTCATGCACTGTCTCCTTCGGGGGATTAACCACTGCTTGAGTGACTCCTGAATTTGTATTTGTGTTGCTACGATGCATTTACTTCTGCATGTAGCCTGTCGCCCTGTTTCTTAGTTTTTTTCCCCCCCAACGGTTCAGCTGCTTTGTATCATCCTTGTAAAAACATTTTTTACCAGTCACTTGTTTGAGCTGCAGCCTCCCAGTAGAGAGAGCTTGTCTTTGCTGAAGCCGGCCGGCCGGTGTGGTGACGGCACATGTGGGGATGAGGGAAGAGGGCTGGGTCCACAGAACAGGGACGGGTGGAGGCGAGTGCTATCTCCCTTCAGTCACCATGGGCAACAGGAGATAACCGGACAATAAGATGGACGAGGCGGCGGCGGAGTCAGAGGTTCCCCGGGTTATTAAGTCTTCTGCTGCCCAGACACTGAACTGTTAGACTCGAGAGTACGATCACACTTTTTTCAAGGTTTTATCCGAAGTCTTCTTGGGTGTTGTTTAAATGCAATTGTCTGGTCATGATCTCTTTGGACTTGAGCCGGACAAATCTCTCCTTACCTTCACTCAGTTTGTGGACTGCTTGTTTTCTGATTCTCAAAACTAAAGCACCATTGCACAGATAAATTGCCACAACCTTAATTGATCTAGTTTAAACTGTAGAGGCCATGGTGTTATGAAATCACCGAGTTTTTTCACTGACTTTCACTGACTGTCTCTCGTCTGTTTACGCTTCTCTTACAGTAGCATAGCATTTTAGCTTAAACAGTAGTTTAGCATGTAGCACTATCAGTCAGCCACACTGTAAGCTGTTCAGAAAGAGATGGATAATGTCACTCTAAGATTAGATAGTGACGTGCTCTCTAGGATTTTTGAACAGAAAGTATATTTGCATATGCACTCACACAAGTAGCTTGGTCCATGACTGGTATTGCCTCGTATGTTCAGTTGTAATAGAGCATTATAAGTTGCTGTCCAGGCTGGTGCTGCTGAAAAGGTTGAGGGTTCAAAGCTGTGGGCACTTGAACATGCTGTGTGCGGTCGGGGGGGTGAGGCCGGAGGGGGTGAGGTTTAACATTTGGTGGGTCAGGTGGTGTTCTTTGTGAATCGGGGGCTTCAAAAGAGAATATCCGAGATAAAGAGGAGCTGGGATTTAGTTTGTGAAGTAAAGAAGAGGATGGTGACAGTTGTAATCGTTAACAATAGATGAGTCACCTCAGTTTCCTACTAGCTCTGGATATATATATATATATATATATATATATATATATATACTGCTGCACTTCAACAGCACGATAAAGATTTAATTGAAACTCTTTATATGGTTCATTTTATCGTATAATTTCAACCACAGTCAGCTGAAAATGACATTTTGTCCTTGGGATCTTCCTCCTTTTGTGGAGAACGACAAACCTGAATCAGGATCTACGTGATGATGGTGCCACAGATAGCCATCAATGCATCATGTGATATGAAGGCCTCCGTGAACAGTTGTTTTAGTTTTGGCATTTAAATTGATTTAGCAGTGAGTTAAAATAACAAGTCACTCCGGTTTCTCTCCACATTAACAAACACTGTTTCCTCGTTGTCGAACCTTTTCATCTGAGCTGATTCCTCGTTTAATGCAACTCCACTTGCATGTGGCAAGTCATAAATCATGAGCCCAATTCATCGTGTAAACAACAGGAAGTATAAATCATAAATCATCTCTATTCACCTTCAGTGTGGCAACGGGCAGATCGGCACAACCTGCAGAGAATAAATAAAAGAGGCAGCGAGGTGTTTGTGAAGGTCGTCGGATGAGTGGCAATGTGAACGTGGTCTTCCCCCTGTTTTAATTGTGTTGTGTATTTAAAATTGTTTGGCATTACAACAAACAAAGCCCTTCCCTCTGTCTGCCGAGAACATCTCGTTCCCTGCTGGATGATAGTCGTCTCAGATACAGAGCTGCCCCCTCATTTAGCACACGCTTCATTTAACTCATAGATGCACAGACTCGGCCACTGTAGCTGAAATCACAGATTCAATTGTCTGAAAGGAAAAACACGATTTAGATGTTTGTCTCTTGTCCCTCTTTCCTTGTAAATGACCTATAACTCTGTTGGTCAATTTTCTGAATGTCACCGTGTTTAAACAGTCAAATCAGAGGTGACTGTGGATATCTCAAAGCAGAGTGAATGAATTATTAAGGAATTTGTTTGGAAAGGGGGTTGAACATTTGCGTATCTCTCTCCCCAGTGCTTGCTTAAGTAATGCTTCAAGCACAGGGATTTTGCATTTTGCGAAACCTCCATCGCTGCTGGCCCTGCTCAGGCAAACTAACACACACAGACGTTTGAGGAAAGACAGAGTTATTTTATTTGCTGTGTTGCTGGAGCCTCAGAGCAAGTTCTATGTTCACTAGCGGTGTCCGAGTGTCACTGTGAACGTGGAGCGAGTCACCATGTCCTGGTTCTGTGGTTACACAGCTCGACGGGCAAAGTCATTTCCTTTCCCTGACGAGGACAGACTGTTCCGAAGGGTTCCACGTGCGCCAAGGGAGTAATGAAATAAAATCACGACTCTGTGCCTCAGACGTCAAACCAACCACCTCACCCTGTGAGAGTGGACTGAAATACACTCAGAATTGAATGACAATTTAGATATTTAAAGCTGCATCAATACATATATAATATGAAAGTTGCTGCTTTGATGAAACCACAGAGAAATATCTGATAAAATGCTCTATTGCTGTGGCATCTTTAAGCTCATTGTTTCGGTTTGACTGTGACTTATAACTGTACAGCACCAAATTGTCTTTACATAGTATTGGTTTGAGTTTACAGTTTATTCTGCTGCCCCTCACCAGCTAAATTTAAATATGATATTTCCTCCTTGCAAAATATCCATCTGTCAAGAGAGCTTGGATCCAGTAACGCATTATTAACTAGACACTGAGGAGAGAGCGCGCCTCCGCCAAGTCCCAACAGTCATCTTAAATTCAATCAAGCTACACCAAATTACACACACTCATAGATATCAGTCCCCCTATATATGCCTGATTAAAAAATTTTAATCTGGACCCATGAATTATTCCCTGGAGGGATCTTTCAATCTGTGATATAAAGTGATATATAAATTGACGGAATCTGCCACCTTGAACAGATTCAAGCCAAAATGACACGTTGCTTGCCTGGCCCATATTCCATTGGAAATCTATTAAGTAGCGTTTGTGTGATCCAGCTGACACACAAGCGGACATGGTAAAGACACAACCTTCACGGCTGAGGTAGTCACCTCAAATGAAAAGCTGCTGTCTCATCGCCGCTCTGTCGCCGCTCTGTCGCCGCTCAGTCGCTCCGTCTGCTTCCCCAGAAGTGGACAGCTGCTGCCCGACTCAATCGGGGGGGGCTTTAGAACTTTGATCCAGCCTAATGAGATCCGTCAGCAAACACACCGAACCCCTCCGGTGTATTTATAAAGCTGCTGGTGATATTTTCCATGTACATTTTCCATCATAGTCCCTGTTGTGGTACCCGACACTGACATTGACACAGCGGGTTGAGACTGGTCCTTAGGGTTTCTGAGATCTGTAACCGGTTTATTGAAACTTGACAGACCTGATTCCCTTGGCATGTAGGGATTGTTGAGTTACAAAGCCCATTGGAGGAACTGTTCCTGGTTGGATTCTGTTTATTAAAGGAGACGTTTGAGGCTTTCTCAGGTTTTATTGTGTGTTTCATAGTTTTTTGTACAGACACAGAAAACACGGCTGTTGAAGTTTCCTGAAACTTCTCGTCACTCGTCCGTCCGATACTTCCGCACTATAATGATGTCATGAGATATCCTCTGGCCCCAACATTTGCATGATGCACGCATAGCAGCATGCTCCCAAACAAAGTCATGTAAAAAATTAGAGCGGAGGCCAGAATTCTCCACACTGGTGGAATCAGTGGACCAATAACAACAGAGTGGGCAAGCTGGCCAATCAGAAAGCCGGAAGGGGGCCTTAAAGAGACAGGAGTTGCGTTTAAGTCTGATACAACAGTCAAAATGTATTTAGTCAAAGGTGCAGTGTTCAACTTTAACTGTCTGTGAACAAGTTATTGCACCGTGTGTGAATATGTCTCTTTTATTTTATCTTCCTCCATATTATTTTCCCCTGAGGACTTTTTTCCCCCCATAAAAATCAATAACTTAAACGTCGTGCTTTGACACAAATCATTATTTTACGTTCTTGCATTTCTAACGGATACACACCAGTGACAAGCGGGCAACACTAGCAAGGGTAAGCTGCATCATTCATGCAGAAAGCTCCTGAGTAGGAGATGTAGGTCACGGTACTCAGCTGTGTTTCCTGCTGCGAGTGGCCTACAGTAGCAGATCTGTCTGCCCTTACCCAGCCTGGGGGGGGTTGGGGGGGCTATTGTCCTCCACTCTTTAAGGTGTTGATCCTCCCCAGCTGGCAGTGCACGGGGCCGTTGGTTTGATGAGCCCCTTCGTGACACATAAGCTGCACAACGTGGCCGCTTTAGGCAGAAAAGAGCACAAAATGTACAAAGATTTACGTATGCAAACACATTGTAAGTCCAAGTTCCTTCTTTCAATCTCACTTCCTGCGTCTTAAGCTGTTCTCGCTACGTTGAACATGGTTGTTTATGAACAACTATTCTCAGTTTGTTAATCGGCCGATATCACTTAAATCTCATTGACCTCTCTCCCTGTTTTCTGACATCCTCTCAACCTCTGGATAGAAATGATATAATCGCTGAAATTAATTTTAGTTTATCCCCAAAACACCGAAAAAAGAAATCCTCTGTTTCCACTTAACACGTGTTCAGAATAAAAGGTTGATCGGGTTCACAGTTTAAGTCCTTTTATTAGGGTGGCATCCTGCTGTGATAATACTTGTCACCTTAACACAGGAAGAAGGCAATGCCATGCCCTTCATAGCAGCCTAGAACTGGCGCCATGGCCTCCTTGTATCGCCTGTCATTGCCCCCCCGATCAAACATACCCACTGGAGCACTCGTTTTCTGTGTGCTGCAAGTTCAATGTTAAAAAGGTTAATTCAACCTGTGGAAGTCTGGTACATTTTAATGTTTAAGAAAAAAGATTTCCCGTTTTACATACTGATCAATAAGCCAAGAGTTGTTTTGTCTACAGATGATTCTGTGGTCAGATTTACGCACATGGGTCTATATATGTTTTTTCTAGAAGGGGTCAAAGTTAGATATAGGACATGGGCAGCCGACCCCTCTAATTTCAGGGACTTTCCCCCCCACTGGCATTGGTCACGTGAAGTGGCAGCCTGGGCGAGAGGGGCAAGGAGCGGTGTGGATTTCTGTGGTATGCTGTCTCCGCTCCCTCTCCTCTCTCTCTCTCTCTCTCTCTCTCTCTCTCTCTTTCCTCTCTCCCGTCTGTCTCCACGCTCGCTCGTGCTCTGACCCGTGCTCGTAGCAAACTGGTTTAAAAGTAATTTACAACTAATTCGAGCGGGCACCAAGAATAACAGAGACTCAGACGCAAATGTGATTTAAGGGAGAGCATTTGCAAACTAGCCTGTGGGGGGGGAGGTGCAGACCGGTGACACTCTAGATGCCTGTGAGAAAACGATGACTCTGGACTGGACTTAAAGCTGCAGTTATTGATATCTTTAGCTTCACATCGGGGGGAAAATAGGTGTATGTCATGTGATAATGGGTGAAGCAGTGGAAGTGTTGGTGTGTTGACTAGGTGGTCAACAGGTGGGGGGATCTCAGGAGCCACTTGGCCTTGACTTTGTCTGATCCAGAATGGACCCAGTTTGTATTACACTCTTCAAAGGGCCTGGTAATAGAATTGACTTTCATTTGCTTTCTTCTCCGCGTCTGGTTGATGGAGACACTTTGTGCTTTTCACTGAGTTTCTTTTGGGGAACTCACTGAACTTTGCAGAACTCACACAAAAGATATGAAACACATAATAAGAGAGGCGAGGAACTGAAAAAGCATAATATGTCCTTGTCTTCAGCATGCTTATTTGCCTCATGTGGGGAAACTGGTCTGTTTCCATTTTTCTGACTAATATGTGTCTTCAAATACTTTGTTATTGTCTGAAGTGTTCGACTCATTCTTTGCTTTCACACCGACGTCCATATTTAGGAGCGGAATTCTAAATAAACATCAGAACGTCGAAGGAAAGAACGAGATGGGAAGCTGGCGGAGAGCCGAAACCGCTGGCAGGAACAAAACCTCCGACAGAGATATCCCCAAGCGTAGATTCAAATGAAGAGACAGAAGTGTCCGGGACCATTTAACAAACTTTTTCTAGTGCTAAAAAAGCCAAACTGAAAATGCATTCATTCCAAGGCCATGCAGAGGTCTGAGCTGTGGAGTTTTGACAGTGTGGATGTTTACAAGTCACACGAGTCTTCAGCAGTGCCTTGAGAATGTAATATCAAAGAGGATGTTAACGTGCACAGGATGAACTAAACTGCTGTGTACCTGCTTATTTATACGTGCTCATATTTTCCCTACAAGATTTTCATGCTGTTAATGAGCACAGGCTTGTTTTTTAAAGCTGTCACATGAATATGATCCTTAAACATTTGAAAAATAGAAATAATACGATTGTCAGTTGTTTGATATAACACAAGTATAGAAGCAAACATTAAGCCACTTTGAAATTAAACCTCTACAAGCTGGTAATGTTGCAATTACATTTCTGAAATGTCATTGAAAACCTTTTATCTGAATATTTATAGACTGAATTTCCTTTAAAGTAGGTTAGTCATGGAAATCTGTAATTGTAGGAAATACTTGAGAGAAAAGTGTAAATGCATTTAAAATATGTGGTATGAAAATGTCCACTTTCAGTATTTAGTTCTACGCTCAGTTTCTTGTTAGATTCAAGTGACTGTGTTTTGTTATTTGCTTCTATCAACATCTGCTTTCTGTGTTTACCATTTTTGTTTTTAATCTGTAGGCCAATTTGAAAGAGCTTCAGAGAACATTGGGTAATATTCTCAAACAAAGAGCTCAGGGGTCCGGTGGGAAACTCTTAACCCTTGGCTTTCCTTCCCCGGGGCCTTGTGTCGCAGGCAGGAACTCTTAATCCCAGTTGTGGTTGCTCAATCTGTATCTCCTGTACACATAGTGGGCATTAACAGATTAAAATAATTAACTGCTGTTCAAATCATCCATTGGTGGTGCAAGTTCATCTGATCCCATAATGGAACGTGGTTCATGCATATTGACTTCTCTATTAACTGTCCTGGCCATGTGAGTTCTGTCTCACTCCAGCCATCTGACCCTCAGACCTCAGTCTCTGTGTCTATAGACATAATATCCATTAACCTTATATCCAGAAGAGCACGTCAGAGGCCGGGCTCATTAAACCAGCGCTCGGCCCTTTCCTCGTCTCTTCCTCCTCCCTGTCCTCTTCACCCCGGGTCAGGGCACATCACCACATCTCGTGTCCGGGGCTGTTATTGAAACATTCCTGGGACGCCCGGGCGCAAGGAGCGTCTCCTTTTCTGGAAGTTTTTATATCAGACTCGGTGGGTCTTGCTCTACTGGTCCCCCCCACCTGTCAGCATAGCAGCAGCTCAAGTGTTAGAAAAATTTCAAAACCTGGCAAAGAACTAAGGCTTTTGTGTTTCAAAGGCTTCAGGCCAGAGGAACAACTTATTGGCAGGAGCAGTGATTGACACTTGATCAGATACTCCTCCTGCCTCTGATTATTTGCCTTATTTACAGTTTTTAGCGTTAAAACCTCTTAAAGGGTGAAAAATGTGGTGATTTCGAGGATAAGGTCTTAGTTTTACAAGAATGATGTCGGAATTTGGAGTTAAAATGAGGAATGTGGAGCATCTTGTTCAATTTTACTCGAAGAACAAGTTTCACAATAAGAAAAAACCTTTTTTTTGGCTCATCAGTACCACGTTATCGTAAGAATCAGGGCTTTGAAAAGGTTAACATGCAAGAAACTGATTATATTCCGAAGACAGAACCATAAGGACTTAGTGACGGTCGACTTACAAGAGTTTGGATCCTGAAGGCAGGAGTTTATTCTCCAAAAGCTCTTGTGACTTTGTTCACTTTAACAGCTTATGCAAACTGAGAGTATTATAAAAACATTTCGTGTATCGTGTTTCTCCCTCTTCAATCTAACTCCCCCACTCCCCCCCCCACCTCTCTCTCCCTCCCTCGCTCTCTCTCTCGCTCTCTCTCTCTGACTCCCTCTGTGCACAAGCTGGTGGCATTAGTAGGCGGCTAATGATATTTGTGTCTTATTAATGGCTGCTGATGAGCTGAAATGGTAGACTCTCCAGAAGCTTTATTTACTTGCCTTTAATACTGGACCCGTCAGCTTGACTTATGACACGGCCACATGGGCACTGGTGGCCGGGACAAGTCTGGTTCACACTTCCATCACATTCCTCCTCCTCTACTCACTTTAATACGATTTGGAGCATCTGATCGGTGACTGGAATGCTGCATTCATAAGACACACATACATATTAGTGCTTAGGATCAAACATGTGAAAGGGCCTCATGGAGCTAAAGTTGTCTACCGGGGGTCGTGGCAGCTCGGGGCATCAATAAAACAATGAATTGTCAACTAATATACTCAACATCTCATTTATCATCCACATGGCAATTACATACATTGCTGATAAGAGCCAGTTGAGTTAATACCTGCACATGACGTTTGAATTCCACTGCGGAAATAATGTGTTTTTGTTTACAGCACATCGAATCTGGTGTTGGGCCTGAACACCATAACACTCTCGAATCATGTTTATACCAATTTGACAGCTTTGCCTGTCTTCTACGTGTATGGCTTCTCTTTTTCAGACTGAGATATTCGTACTTGCTCACTGTGAACGTTTTTATTGCTGTATTCTCACATGGCCGGAGAGTTTCTCAGAAATATGCATTTTGTGTTTCCCTGAGGCCCAACACGTTGAATGCATTTCCTTGCAAAGACATTGTTTTAATATAAAGAATGAATAATTGTTTTTATGAAAGTCGGCTTGTGGCCTATTTTCTTGGCACATAACACCGACTATCCTTCAGTGGATTATTGTAAAGGTAGTGTGTCGTGTTGTAAACTGTAACACAGCAAAACCTCATGATGCTCCTGTCAATTTCCATCCAAGCAATAACTGACTGACAGTATATTTGACAGAGTTGCATACAAGCTGTCGCCGCTTCATTAAGTGCTTCTGTGTCATGTAATAGGTTAATAGGGTGTTGGAGCATAGAAGCAGAGTTTGCACAAGAACAAAGCCTCAAGAGCAGATGAAGTTTACAGACGATGTGTATTTTAGATATTTTCCTGGAATCCTCAGAAGCTTGTATTTATTTAAGATAGTTAGAGATAAATACTGTTTGAGTGTTATGTATATATATCCTCAATGTATGTGCTTGAGAGAGACTGACAGTGAAAACTGAGATGTCTTTTTGCGAGGTAAGAAGAGGCAGCTTTAGTCTCCCTGGCTCCCCAGAGGCTCATGTCAAACCCGTCATATCCTGCTATCTTAATTTCACGTGGGCTCTGCCCACACCGTCCCCAAAGCCCGGATACTGTTACACCTAATGTGGCTCCTCATCCAAGATGGGAGGAGGAGGGAGACTTAACCTCCTCCTCCTCCTCCTCCTCCTCCTCTTACCAGGTAGAAAGTTTGCTCCGGGGGTGACAAGATGTGTCGATGCTTTTGTTTTGTCATTTTGTGCGACCAAACACCTTCAGGGCTTTGATTGTTAAGGCTTTAGTTGATCCTATTTGATTACATTTGCATTTTATTAATTAATTTGTACTGTTAGATTTTCCTAGAAGATCATCAGGTGAAATAGTGCAAATAGACGACACATATTCAAATACTTCAGTAAAGTTTAGGGAGTTCGGTTCTTCAGCATCTATTCAACTGCATGAACTTGTCTCCACGTCCTGAGGGACCTGGTTCAAGGAAGTCCCCAAAAAAAGTCACAGCAAACACATCAGACAGCACAGGCTCCTCTTCTCTGCTCCTCCTGTCACCTCCCCAACAGCCTTTTTGTGAAAATAGAGACAGAACCAGCTTAATGAAATGCATATATTGTGCAAAAAAAGAACTATTTTGAAGTCCTGGATTTCACTTTAAAGGAATTCAGCTGACAGCGGTTTGCTTTTGTTATCGGATTCTTTTGAACCAAACCTGCCACGCTCTGTGACAGCTCACATGCATTGGTGATTTATAGCAAAGTGAATTACTGCTTCCCTGCTTGTGTCTTCCTGCTGCGACAGTGTACTTAACATCTGCATGTGTGTGTGTGTGTGTGTGTGTGTGTGTGTTTGTGCGAGGGAGACCTCTGCCATTGTGGAGCTTTTACATCCTGACAACTTGGAAGCCTGACGGGTTAAAAATAACCCAGTGCTTTCCAATTTTGTCATCTTTTGGGAGCGCTTCTCCTGGCTGTTTTGATTTTTTTGTGTGCGTCCCCCCGGAACGCTGGGGGTCACCGGCAGCCACTTCCTGTCACATGGCTCCTCATTGTAGTGCTGTCCCTTAACGTACTCAGACACGCTTTTTAAAAATAGGACACCGGGGAAGGAAAGGCTTTTGCTGTCACAATTTCTGAATTGCACACCAGGTGGGCCATCCCAAATCCTGTCACTGAATGACAGCTAGCTTTTTTGTTTTGTGTGTCCTGGTTTTGTTTTATCTTTGAATTATCTTTTCCTCTCCGAGCTTCAGAAGACACGTCGGCTTGTGAAGGGTTCTGCACACACGTAGAACAGAATTAGGCCACTAACTTAGAAAGATCTGATAATAAGATCTGATCAACATCATTTCAAGATGTTTGAGAAAGTAAGCAGTATGTTCTTAAGAACACAAGTTAAAGTGGGTCATTCAATAGGATGTGCAGCCGCCTCTGTGCGTGTGTGTGTGTGTGTGTGTGTTTAGTTAAAACACAAGTAAAGTAAAAGAGTTTTCTGCCTGTTTAAATAACCAAGCAGACAAATAGATATGCATGCTATGCAAACAGCCGGCTATGTAAACCGCCCTGGCTAGCTAAGCAAATGCATTATGTAACTTTCTGACAGGAGCCAGATGGACACTGCAGAAGTGAAGCTAATCTTGCTTATGTTGACGATACTTCCTGTTATTAATAGATACACTTTCCCATCTATCTTTATCTTTACAGCACTGAGGCTGTAAACTTTTTTTGTCGAGTATTTGTATACGGTTGGTTCTTTTTTATCTATTTTTATTTATTTAGTTGCGTATACACCAGACTTGATAGAAGTTAGGAAAGCCAGTTATGAATTTGGTATGAAGTTATCAAAACTCTCAACTAGCTTAGTAAAAGAATATGGATTTCTGATGCTAATAATACAATTATGGAGAAATAATTTACATATTGGCTTCTATATATACACATTTAAAATGGCCATAATTACTGAGATGTCATATCAAACCCAAAAGACAAACTATAAATAAAAAGAAAACACAAATACATTAAAATATATAGAATATATAAATTTAAGTCAAATGCAGATAATTTCTTCATTGTTTATAATGTAAAGTTAATGTTTATCAGCCAAACTTTAAATAAGTTGGACTCTGCTTAAGTAAAATATTTTGTCCATTGCTGCCGCAGCATCGTGTGAACAGGTTCCGGTTCTTGCAGCCGCCGTGGTCACGCTCTCCCTTAACCGACTGTATCTGTTCACCCAAGAACAAATAATCAATTTTGCAACTCGATAATCGTGGAGCCCGGTCCTGGTCGGAGCTGTCAGCCACCGCCGGGGTCTTCATTCGACACGGACATCCTCCCCAGTGTCCTCTAATCCAAATTTAGCCCAGGCACTCGTCCAATCAAATAGCTCCTTTTGCTTCTTCTGTAGATTGCCAAGTGGCTCCTCTATAACTAACCTGTTAAGTCTTGTTTCAGTAAACAGAATAAAACCCCAGAGTCCCTGTTATCCTATACATGCTCTTGGGTTATCTAAGTTTCATTCAAAGTAACTACAACTTGGCCTTATTTTGCAGTATTTTTAATAGAATTGTCTTTTCAATAAAAAATAAATAAAGACAAGAAATATGTGATTGAAAGATTGATACCACTCTCAAATCTGTCTGTTCAGTATAAAGCTGTAGCCTGTAACTGGTTTACTTAAAGAGTAAAGACAGGAAGTAGTTTTATTCTGTTTGAAAGTGACAAAAAAAAATAACTAACCTCAGGTTTTTTTCACAGATGATGCAAATGAGATGTACGATATCAGTTCCATTTTTTTTTCTGGAGCCGTGAGAAAATCGGTGGAGCCCAAAATAGTCTGTTTATATGTAAATAAATACAACACAATATTCTGGTGTTTGTCTACACAATAAAAGCCTGATGTTAAGAGAAATTCACAAAGAATGGACACTTTTCTTACTCAACCTCGAACAAAAGAAGAATATTTCCAGTATTCTAAATTTTTTTTGTAGTTTTATTCAGCCCTTGTTCACATTCTTTAAGTTTTCTGCCGGTGTTTTCTACACATCTTCTCTGATAGAAAAACTCATCTCCATGCAAACAGCCATTAGGGGCGTGTGCTGTGTGGGCGTTGTTGTGTCTGTCGGCTGCCGTGAAGCTTTGTCTGATCTGAAACTAGTCAAACAGGTAGCATCCTCATGTGGCAGACAGATTTAAAAGGTCATCTGTCCTTGTGTGTCTGGTTTGTGCGAGTGGTTTTTGAGCTTTTGTGTGTGCTACTGTTTCTGTGGTTGTCATAATCTGTGTCTGTGTGTGTTTTGTGGCTCCGCTGAGACAGTTTGGCGACTGGCCATCTCAAACCTTCCATCGCTCGGGAGGCTGGAAGTAACGGGTTCACTTCCCCCGGTGGGACGCAGGGGGCTGCATAAAAACAAGCCTGGGGGACGCTGCTGGGATGACAACAGAACACGACACTGAGTGGTCTGTGTGCTACTTAGGGAACGATTGAGCCACTTACTGGACCAGTACGTTATAATGGTCTCTATTAAAGAACTCTTCTTTTTAAATTGATTAATCTACAGCTACAGGCTCTAAGAGCAGATGCATGTTTTTTACTAATAGCGATTGAATCCAGAGATATTTCACAACTCGTCCTTCTTCCCACTCGTATAGTGCAATAACACTAAATACCTTTAGGGCAGGTGTAGTCAGGCCTGTGAAGGTGGAGCCCTGTTAGCACATACTTAACTGTAAGAGCTGCATAATTAGTTTTTGAGTCTAGTTATCAGGAAACAAATAGTCGTTATGTAAAGGCTGTGTAGTTTTGTAACTAAACGTGCTTATGTTTGGTCATACACAAACGTGAGTCAATAGTCCTAAACTTTAAGTTTCGAGTTCCAAACAAGTCACAGTGTATTTTAGTAAAATATTTAAGAATCATAAATACTTTAAACTCATTTACATTTGTTCTTTGGTATCGATTTATGGCTTCAGGCCGGTTTTCTGTTTAATTGTCTTGATAATTGGAGATTTGTTAATATGTTGTGTTCATGATCAGAACATGTGTATTTTAATCTTTGGGCTTGCTGTGCGCTCTCAAGTGTTTTCAAGTTGAAAAACAAGGCATTGCTGCTGTTTGCCTTGTCTGTTTGACCATTCATCGCTGACCTGACTTGTTTCCTCCTCTTTAGATCCCTGTCTCATTGTGATGCCGCCATGCATGGGCGAGGCCGACCGCTTCAGTCTGGAGGCGCTGCGGCACATCCACAAACAGCTGGACGACGACAATGATGGAGGGATAGAGGTCAACGAGAGTGTGGAGGTGAGCTTCCCCAGAGTGTTTTCTATTTAGCTGGTAGTCATCACAGGAGAGGGACACCACAAACTCAAACATCCTTAGTGGTTCTATTTTAAACACGATTCTGTGTGACTGTGCTTTGGGCATTGCTTTGCTATATTTCCTATAATTGAGGGTTTCCGAAAAACCAAGAGACCAATTTATTTAATCAAAGCACTGGACCCCTCAAGTTAAAATGAAAGGTTGAGGGTTAGTTAGGTTGTAGAGTTAGGTTATGTTTGGGTAAGGGGCAAGGGAATTCAGAGAAGTCTGTGTTTATGTGTGTGGGTGGATTGGGCTTTGGGGTGGGGGGGGGTGGGGGGGTTCTGGTGAGAGAAGGGACAGGTTTCTGTGAGTGACTAGAGGGGTCGGGCTGACATCTGAGAGCACTCTGACCTGCCTTGCCCTGTGCCTCTCTCTCTTGGTAATGAACCACCTCGTGCGTTCAAAAGAAAACCACTCGGGACCCTGGTCACATTTTCTCTCTCTCTCTCTCTCTCTGTGTGTGTGTGTGTGGGTGTGTTGACATTTTTTACCTGACTGAAAAGTGCTGGTGTGAGAAACAGTTATACCCTGCGGCCTTGCCTCAGTAAATAGCCGGACCCTAAAACTGAAGACTCGAGAGATCTCCAGGGTTAGACCTGGCCCCCAGCCCACTCTGAGGAGACGTGTTACTGTCTGTGCACTGATGCTCACCGGGTTGGACCGTGTCCGTCCTAACCTTTTTTGTCTTTATAAGGGAAATTACTTGCGTCTGTGTCTTTCCTGCAGAAAAACCCTGAGTTGTTTTTGGCCGCGGCTCATTACCAAGGATTTCCAAGCTTCTTCTTTGGGCTCCGCTGGCAGCCGGAGCAGGGGTTTCGTAACATGATGGATTCTCCTTTCACCAAATTAGTGGCAGCCTATCGGTTAGTCCTACTGAGAGAATGGACATTGTGATGTGATCGGGGCACATTTAAAGGATTCAGTCTGTTGGTTTCACGGGGTCGTAAAAAAGAAGGTCTGAGGTTTAATGTGATTTTTTTGGCCTTATAAAGTCTTAAAGGGTCTTAAATGCACTTAGGTAGGTCCTTACTTATGTAAACCTTTATTAACGCTACTTCCTGGGTTCTATACTCTTTTCAAAGAAACATATTTGGACTCTGATATTCCTTCATATTTGTCTTATTGCACATTGATCTTAAATTTCATTTAATATGCTCTTAAAAAAACCTAAAACTCTTAAATTGAACTTCTTCTTTCTTCAGGCAGAAACAAACAACCTGCGCAGCCATTTTAATAGTCTGCACATTGGCTTGGCTTTTGAACTTAATACAATTAAACACTAATTTGACCGATTACCCTACTTCCTGGTAGTGGTGAGTCTGAGGCAGTGACACGGTTGTGGAGAATGAAAGGTGTGGGAGGGGATCAGGTGTCCTCAGGGGACACGTCAAGCCTCATGTGGCCTTCGGGGGCAAGTTCGTCAACACTCGTTCACCCTTTTGCCACATGGCTGAAACCTTACCCTCCGCTAACAAAATTCCCCCACGACTCTTCCTGCTTTTCCTTCTCTAGTTCTTGTCGCCCTATTACTTAAATTTAAGAGCTTGACTAACGTGAGCGGATGATCATATTTGTCATGATAAAGCTGTGGTGAGGGTATCCAGTTCATCATGACACACATGTGATTCTTCAGCCGGTGGTGAGGATGGAGGACGTTTTTTAAATGATCTGGGGGTCTTGCATATCTTTAGAGTTAATCTCAGTTTATTCCAACTATATGAACTCTATATTTCTGCTGTATATCTGTACATTTCAACAAGTTAATTAAACAAGGTATATGTAAAATATAAACAGCATAAGAGCATGCGAATGAGAAGCTTAAAAACAACTAGTATGGCAGCATTAGATTGTTCCAGGAATTAAAGGGGCTGAAACCTCCTGTACATTTGTGGCATCTGTGTAAAATATGATGTTTGAATTCAGGTATTTCTGGTTCCTCTTTGTTCAGATGGCGATGCTGTCTCTCTGCTTTGTTGTGTGACCTTTCTCTCGTGACAATTTAAAGCTCTTCAGCTTACCCAGGAATTGTAGCTGTGCAGCAAGTAGCTTCACACTGCTGTATGGTATTTCAATTGCAGGTAATTTGCGATATCAGTTTACAAGAAATGCATAAATGAGCCACTGAAATGTTGCAGCATCTCAGTCGAGGTTTTAACTGGAAGATCTGAACCCTGCCTTTTTTATTTACAGCTCATTATATCCAACACGATTCACTTTCCTATTGTTACCAGTCACTTGTGAGTTACCTGACACTGTTGAAATGTAGAATTTGTTTTACCCTTAAAGTTCCTGTGTAACTTAACAACAATCAGTGTTGCTAAGTTCCAGGGAAATGAACCAATCGGTGTTTGACAGGTCGTATCACCCTCACACTGACACTTTACAGCTCACTGAGTCCTGGAGATGAGTGGCCACAGTAAAATGATCCACAGGCCTAATGATGACTCCACCTCGTGTTATTATATCCATATGACACAAACTACATGAGGCCTTCTGTGACATGTAACCTGTCCTTGATTTGCATTATTAGTTCTCATTAGTTTTAAAAGGGTGTGCCCATAAATGCATGTTAAACTTCCTATGTTCGGAGAGGCAGCGAGAGCCATGGAGGAGGCGTTCAGGCCAACAAGGATCTCAGTTCCTGTGCGGCTACAATTCTCACTGACGTGTCACATCAAAAAAGTTTTCACCACGAACACGACAGACTCTGTGGCTGTGTTTGAAGACGCTGCCGAAACACAAACATCCCTCTGGGGGGAAGCAGCCCGACAGATCTCTGTCAGGATCGATCGGCATGATGAGGGCAAAAGGTAGATTCTGACAGTTTTGTGATCTGCACAATGTAGTTTTACATTTACTTTTGTGATTAATGCGCTCATTGCAATTGCATGAAAGAGCTTTTCTACCCCTGAAGCTGGTCTCAGATCAAACAGTCCCTCCGTCTACAGCAGCCTAAATAAACACAAACAGGAATAGTGGACATCTTGATGTTTATTTATAGGTCTCAAAAAAAGTAATCACTTATTTTAAAAGTCCTTTCCTAACACATCTGTAATTTGAGCGCTGCTGGAACCGATCCAGCTGTAATCCTGTGAGACATAATCCTGTCTCTGATTACTGCGTGAGTCTGGGTATGGTGTGGTGGTGGTGGTGGTGTTGGTGGTGGTGGTGGTGGGGGGGGGGTTTGACTGACGTTTGGGGTGTCTGTTGCTGAGCACAGACCGCTGGGGACGGCAGGTGCACGTCCAGTCCTCAGGGTGCTGGTTCCTGCCCGTCTGCCAAGGAGATGCTCGGCTGGATTGTTGTGTATCGTTTTAAATCTGCAGGAACCCAACCCATGTCGCGGCAGGGTGGGGGGGGTCGATGGCGCTGCTGATGTTTTTGTTTAGTTGGTATCTCTGGTTCTTCCTTTGTGCAGGCGGTTTGTATGTCAACTGTATGTTGTGTGTTTAACGTTGGTACGATCAGAGGGAATCTGAGGAGGCTCCTGGAGGCTCGGGATGTATCTATAGAGAGGAGGAATCTCACAGGCTTCTTGGATGTGTTTGTTGACTCGTCTGGGAATGTTCAAGAAAGAGAGAGGGATTTTATTTTCAACGCGCTGCTTTAAATTAAGACAAAACTTGTGCTTTCAAGTGTCGGTTCAGCCAAATTACTAAATTTACTCTAAGCTGGTGTAATTTAAACTACTAATTCATGTTTAGATTTTGTATGATTTGGCATCGATGTAATCATTCATTAATATGTAACTGCATGTATCATTTATTGGCTACTGTTAACAAGTAATAGATATTTGTATCTGGTCCTTGGATTTAATCTATAAACAGTTCCGTCCAGTAAATGTGTCTCAGTGTCTATTTAAGAAAATAAAACTACCGACCTGTTCTGCTCTGAGAATAACACGATAGAAGTCATTCAAAGTAATTTAATTTCTATTAACAGATAATATTATTGTTCAAAGCAAAGTTAACGGGACTCACAGACCAATTTGTGTTAACTCAAAATGAAATCATGAGGAAGATTATGTCATGCAAAGAAATAGTAGTAGTTTGTGTTTTTCACAAATCCAATCCAGGTACTTTTTGTCACAGACTGCGCCCGACACATTTGTAACAGTTAATTAATTCTGCGACTAATCAAAAAATAATTTGGCACAGAAGATGATCGATGGACGAAGGATGTAATAAGGTTCAGTAGATTAGACCAGCAGATACAGTAGATATCGGGGGGGAAAGGAGTCACAGTCGACTGCTAGACAGAGCAGAGGCTCATGGGAAGTGTGGGTCTCAGACTCAGCCAACCACCCCCCCTCCAAACCTGGAATCTGATGTGAACAAATATGTCTTTGTTTGCCACTGTGTGTCTGTGTGTCTGTGTGTGTGTGTGTGTGTTGCCAATGCTTGTCTGACCATGTCACACCCTGCCTCTGCTAGACCTCTATACGTGTGTGTGTGTGTCGTTGTTTAACTGACAGGCAGAGTTGTCGCTCGCTCTCCTGTCGTCTTTACCATGTTTAAGTTCACGTTAACCTTTCATTTGTGTCTCTAGTGTTTCAACACGGTGCACAGCGCGGCTCTGATCCTCCAAGCTACCACACACACACTTAACCACAGAGGCTGTAAAGAAAACCACACAAAGACCTCGCCACATCTTTTATATGACTCAATAAAGAGACACAAATTAAAGCCAATTGCCCAATGAAACCACCTCGATCCAGACTGTGTGTGTTTGTGCTCCCCAAATTACACACACTGCATCAGTGCCCTAAATATATAATATGGAATTTGTGAAATTATCAAAAACTGCTCGCAAAGTTAAAGAAGTTATGAACAATTCCTGGATCTAATGGGTTCTTTCTTGACCCATGTCCCATCCTGCTAACCAACTAACTAACCAATGAATCGAGATGGAACCATAACCCCCTGGTGGAGGTCAGCTGCATCTCTGTTCGGCAGGATTTCATTTCTGATAAAGTTCAGCGAGTTGTTCATGTTGTGGCTCCTCTGGTGACTCGGCAGAGTTTGGTTCCTCTAGTCGGTTCCTGTCTCTGACGTCAGTGAGGAAACTCATTTGCATCTGCATTGTGAAAGGAGAATGAGAAGGAGAAAAGGCTCTGTGCAAAACCTTTAAGGCCACTTTGAGCATTTTGTCCATCGCTCAAGTGGTGAAAGAGTCTTTCAGACCCAGAAGGACACTGTCAGAACTCAGGCTGCAACTGGTCTCAGGACAAAACTGCAGTTTCAACAACCCAATCAATGTGTTGCCCTTTCATAACCAGATCACATAGTGTAATAACGTTAGATTCTCTGTGGGAAAAATCCTAAAACGATTGATGTGAGGGTAATAAATCTGTAAAGAAATATTTGATCTCCCATCTTAGTAGCATTATGGTCAATATCTCAAGAATAATCAAATGGATTGGCACATGTTTTTGTGTTTGTTGTTGTTGTGACCAGAGAACGACTTTGGTGATTTTCATGAGTTTTCCTCCAGCAGTTTAAAGTCTTCACTTATTCTGTAAAATATTTAAACAAGAGTATTATTTTAAATCCTGATTCCGTAATGTTGTAAATGTTTTCCGAGAAGCAAAACTTTTAAATAAGAAACAAGCAGTGGTTCTGTAAATTCAATAAACTGAAACCAGCGAGTTGCAGAGTAAAGCTGAACTGAAGATGAGTTTAAAAAGACTTAGAGGTCAATGAAAACCAGCAGGAAACTTTGAAATATGAAGATTTCTACACAGAGTTTGGTGGTTTTGTCACAGCGGCAACTCATTTGGTTCAGGAAGCCGGGGATCATGGGTAATTTATTCAGTTGTGCTTCAAAACACTTTATTTTTATGACATGGAGCCAATCAGAACCACATGTGGCTGCAGAGGGCGCTATCGCTCACCACAGTGTCGCTTTAAATGTCTCCTTAGACTAAAAGTACATTTTAATGAATTCATACGCTCGATGTGAAAATCTCTGGAGACGGTTTCTTACAGTTTCTTGATCAGACTGTTGTTTTTTTCCGTGGCAGGGGAAACATGTCCAGTCCCGGAGACGTTAGTGTCAGGCAGCAGCTCAACACCACACTGCTATTGTGTATTCAATGTCAAGACTCCCGGCGTCTGTCACCGTGCACAGTGGAGACGAGTGTGAAAGTAGCGCTGCACTTTCAATCTGCCATTTCCACGTCTGTGTCCATGTTTGAGGTTTAACTCTGAAGGCTTTCAGGAGCATTTCGAAGGGAATTGGGTTCAGTGGAGCGGCGATGATGACTTGTGTCTTTCCTGCTGTGCTGGAATCTGAGCGTGCTGCTTCAGTCCCGTCAAGTCAGATGTGAAACTCATTGATCTGTGACTATGATTCATCTCAGGGTGACGTGTCAAAGCACCTCCGGCTGCAGTTCTGTGGGATTCAAAAACATCCTAGTGGGTCACTGATGAGTTTTCTTCTCTCACTGTAGCTCTGTGTAAAGAGGGTCTGATCACACTGAGGTTGAAAATGCAGGAAATTTCAATTCCTCTGTGAACTTCCACTTTCGTTTGGCATCTTCACCGACTCTCTCAGCCCAGCTTCTCTTTACAGCTGCTGTCAGACATTCACTGGACACCTGAACTTTTCACGTGTAGTCCCTTACAGTCATCCGGACAGTGTCTTGGATCCTGGGCGTAGAAGATTGATGCCACTTTAATCTTTTGAGCTGGAACGGTTAGCCAAGCTTACCGTGGCGACTGGAAGTGAGGGGGCTTTTCCTAGCTAACGCCAGTTTAACCTTCACAAGAAGTTACAGCTGTTTCCACGCTCTCTGTCTCCAGGCCGAGCTACAAGCTGCTCCAGCATGAATATGAACTCTTAAAATATTGTTTTTTCAGTCGTTGTGGTCGTTTTTAAAAGAACAACATAACAAGTTGACTTCTGTTGGCTGGAAGCTCTGTCAACAACTCGCCTCAAATCTACATCTTCAGCATATTGTTGATGAATTCAAATGATCTGAGATTTGCATGTGAAAAAAACTCCCACTGGATATGAACTCGCTCACGTCCACCTTCTGCTGCTGTGGGGTTAATCTGAAAGTGAGTGTAATGTTTGCAGAGTAGCAGTTATCAAATGTTTTTAGTTGATGCCTAAACACCACACGCACATAAACAAGGTTCTGCAAGAAGAACCGTTGGGTCGTCAGCCAGGCTTCGTGGTAATGCTACTGGTGTTCTGGTAATTCTTTAGTGGGTTTGTTTGGTGTGGGCGACTCTGCCGGGGCATTTAGTTCTGAGCTTCCAAAGGAGGAGAGCTGGAAACTGAACACACACACACACACACAGGTGGAAGTGGTGCCTTTCTCCTAAAGTCCCTAAAAGGAAGAAAGGAGAGTGAACAGAAAGTGTGTGTGTGTGTGTGTTTGAGATCTAAAGCCAAACTTTAAGGCAAAGCCAACTTTCTACGCCTCCTTCTGTCAAAACCACACATGGACATACAAGCTGTGTCGTCTGTGTCTGCCCCAGACTCTCAGTCTAAAATATTATAAACCAATAAAAGTACATGTATTGTGATGCCAATGCAAAGACATTCATTCTCTGTCTCATTTATTTCCCCCCAGTTTATAATAGAGGACATGAAGCAGCAGCAAACCAACAAGCACAGCAACCTGCACCGTGAAGACCAGCACATCACAGTGGAGGAGCTGTGGAAGAGCTGGAAGACGTCTGAAGGTAAATTAAACATGTCAACTGTCTCTGTTATGAGAAGAAAGTGAAAACCTTTTCTTTATTTCCTCCTAAGATTGACTTTATTTTAGAAATCTGACTTGAATTGTACGTTTTGAGGCGTCAAGAGCAGAATGAGACTAAACAATGATCTACTCTGAGTTAGAATATTTATCAAGAGTGAAGTGCAGCCTTTTATTTTCTCTGCAGATTATTATCTTGAAATAAAAGTAGTCAAGAAGCAAACAGCTTTTAATTCCCACTTACTCGTATTGACTGTTTTACTGGCGTTGATAATATACTCTCCCTCTCGATGACACAGTTTGTTTGTTAAGATAATATTGAAGTTGATCTCTTCCGCCTCCTCTCCTGCTACTTCTCATATTTGAATTTCAAATTGGGACAAAATTTGAAACCGACTCCTCTTCTCTCTTCACGACACATCTGTGCTTTGCCTTCAAACACAATCTGTCATTCTCCACCTGTGTTTATTCACCACTCTGGAAGTGTGAGTGTTCAACACACACTCACGTCCGCTCAGGAAGACACTGTGAAATAAACACACAGAGAATGAACATCATAAATTTTCGTATTTGTTGAAACACGGTACTCAGGCTAAGACACTTTGTTATTCTGTGAATGTTAAATGTTAAATGCTTTATGCTTTATGCTCCCTCTCTCTCTCTCTCGCTCCCAGTCCACAACTGGACGATGGAGGACACGGTGCAGTGGCTGAAGGAGTCGGTGGAGCTGCCGCAGTACGAGAAGAACTTCCGGGACTTCCGGGTCTCGGGGAACACTTTACCTCGGTGAGTACAGCTCGACTCATGAGAAACAACCTGTGAAGAACAGGTTCTGCATCACTCACACTCATTTTAATTTAATTAAATTATTTATGACTCTTCTAAACCTTAAAGGCAGATATTACAAATGCTTGATATAAATAATTTGCCTCAAATTAAGATGCTCTGGGGGAAGAGGGATGATGATCAGTGGTAATATTGTTAGCTCAATGCTGCCCACTGCTGGTTGTAAGTGGCAACACAAGGTTGATTTTCTGGAACAGGTAGATGTTTTTGTGAAGTTCCAGATCAGTTTACTTTGAAACCTTTTGAATCCAGTGCTGTGTTTGTCTTTTCCTCACTGTGTCCTTGTATCATGTTAAGTCCATACTCAAGATATTCCCAGAATCCCCTCCTGTGGCACCGAGAAGATTAAATTGTTAACTCCAGTAATCTGAGAGTTGACGTTACAGAAAGTCAGACGCTGCCGGGACACTTGTGGAATGTGACCCGCTGCAAACGGCATGTACGGCCTGAGCCGAGCCGAGCGGTTTCGTGTTCCGCCACAGGGCCGCTGGGCGCTGACTCATGAAGTGATGTCACGGCAGAGGGGTACAGTTTCTCCTGGCTGCCATGTTGTCTCAGCCGTACAAGATGGTGGTGTCACAGGGGCGAACCAGGCAGAGTGCACGTTGTGAGTCTGTGTGGGTAGGACCACAGACACACCAGTAGTTCTCACTGGGATTTGAGTGATATGAGGCTCTTTAGACCATAGTGGGTATTTTTAATGTGACGCTAGAGGCCGAAAAAATTCAATCATTCGTCCTGTTTCCCTTATAATTGAATTTCTGTCAGTTGTGATGCCTGGGGCGGGGGGGCAGTGTATTTTCAGCACCTCTTTAGTCACAAAACTGTCAGTTGTGTTGTCATTTTTTACTGAAGAACATGGACACTATAAGCGTTACTGCTTTGTTGTAGCTTTTTGTATTGCTTCAATATTTATCTTGAGCGATCACATCAGGTCCATTGAAGCAGCTGGTAATATTCATTATTATGTATGTTATGACTCATGTGTTGTATTTACAGTAACACATTGAGGCAAAGCAGTTTTCACAAAAGGGTATTATTTAATAAAGTATTAAAAGTAAAATAGTTCAGGGTGTAAACTTAGTTTCTAAAATCTACCACATCGTGTTTAACATGTTAACAACCCCTGTTTACATGAATTGCAGCTGTGCTTAGTCACATCTGGAGTCAAATGATTTAAATATCCAAGCTGAAGAATTGCAGCTGTGTGCGACTGATGGAAATCTGCAGTTGGCCTCATAAATCTGAGACTGTAACGGTCTCACCACAACCTGGAGGACATCCCTTCATTTATTATTCATCTGTTAACCCTGGCACTAATGCACAGTATATTATTAAGTCATTATATAAAAGTTAAGAAACCAGAACAAGCTGCTTTTCACCGTGGTGGATTATATAACATTATAAATCCACATTGACCATGATAAGGCCTCAGTGTAGAAAGGTAAATCCAGTGTGACTAACTGCTGATTCCTGTTTCTCTTCATATTTCAGAATAGCAGCAAATGAACCGTCGTTTATGTCGATGCAGCTGAAGATATTAGACCAGCGGCATAAACAGAAGCTAAACCTCAAGGCCCTGGACGCTGTGCTGTTTGGTCCTCCGCTCCGTAAGTACACACACAACCAGCACTACTCATTACATCCAAACACCAGCTTCACAAATGTGTTCATTCTGAAACCAACCCATCCTTCTGTCTGCAGGTCCACAACATAACTGGTTGAAAGACTTCGTCCTGATGGTTTCCATAGTGATCGGTGTGGGGGGCTGCTGGTTTGCCTACGTGCAAAACAAGTCCAGCAAGGTGCACATCTCTCAGATGATGAAGGATCTGGAAAGCCTGCAGAACGCCGAGCAGAGCCTCCTAGACCTGCAGAGCCGGTGAGTGAGAACACAGCCATCTGAAACCTTCGGAGTTCAAACTGGAAGTTGGAATAGTTTAAAACTTGCTCCTGTTTCCTCTCAGACTGGAGAAAGCTCAGGAGGAGAACCGCACGGTGGCCGTGGAGAAGCAGAACCTGGAGCAGAAAATGAGGGATGAGATCAACGGGGCCAAGAAGGAGGCTTATCGGCTCCGGGAGCTTCGAGAGGGAGCTGAGTGTGAGCTGAGCCGCCTGAAGTACGCTGAGGAGGAGCTCGTACAGGTACTGAGCCTAAAAGACTTACCAATCACTGTCTCTCTTACTGTTTATGATCAATAAAAGTTTTAAATATTGGACTGTGTTTTCCCCTGAAGGTGCGAAAGGCCCTGAGGAGAGCGGAGAAGGAGATGCAGTCGGAGCGCTCGGTGCCAGAAGCTCTTCAGAAGTGGCTGCAGCTCACACACGAGGTGGAGGTTCAGTACTACAACATCAAGAAGCAGAACGCGGAGCTTCAGCTAACCGTCGCCAAAGAAGAGGTAAGTCTGAAAACATGTAGAGCAGCAGCACTTAGCCTCCATGTATGGAACTCATCTTTCTCAGGATCTGTTGTGAAGAAACAACTTCAAATATAAGGACAATTAACAAATTAAAAGGATGTTATTGCCCTTCTAAGTTCAGTGTCACGTTTTCTTAACTCCAGACACACGGCTCCTCTACGAGAGTCTTTATAATCAGATACAAACCTTCCTCTGTGTGTGTTATCGTCTGGCAGCTCTGTAGCAGTGGTAGTAGTAATATAAAATATCACTCACATTACCACTGGTGTGATATTTTGGCCATTGAACCGATGACTGAGGAAGTAACATTTAAAGTGACAATTACTACAAAATAAAAGCTTAAATTACAACCGCACACAGGGATAATTAAGTTTTACTCTGGAGCTGATCTCTGTAGTGAACTGTAATAAGATCTCAACTAATGCACTTCTTTTATATCTTTTTATGATATTGTTCTACTCATTTCATTCGTGGGTTTCCCTGCTCATACAGTCTGAATATTATTGGATGTACAAACCCACGTACTGTCTGGATAGAAATGATGAAGATTCCTAACGTTTACATTTTTCTACAATTTCAGGCAGAGAAAATCAAAAAGAAGAGAGGTTCTGTGTTTGGAACTCTTCACGTAGCCCACAGTTCATCACTGGATGAGGTGGACCACAAGATACTAGAGGCAAAGTAAGAACTCACACTCTGACTCACACACAAACACACGCAGCTACACACCTCCACCCACAGTCGTCTTGAGAACAATCCAGTTTTCTTTTCCTTCAACCTGGAAATCAGCTCAGTAGTTTTTGTGTAATCCTGCAGAAAAACAAATAAAAAAGGAGGTGATTACATCTGTGAATGAAGGTGGATTCAAGCACTTATCAGCCACATGTTTAGTGGCTGCACCTGTTGATTTAATGTGCTGAATATTACAAGAAGCTGGATTTGTGTCATTAAAAACCAGATCATATGATAGCGACGTTTATTTTGTTTTTCAAAGATTAAATTCTTTACTTGAGCCGTCAGACATGCAGAATTCTATTGTGTTTAAATCCCAAACTGACGAATCAAAGCACAGTCGGCCTCTTTCTGCCTCTAGACTTCACCTTAACAGTTGTCGAACTCAGTGTCTGTATCGTGCCCTCATCTCATTGGTCTGCGTTCCTCAGGAAAGCCCTGTCGGAGGTGACGGCGTGCCTGAGGGAGCGGCTGCACCGCTGGCAGCAGATCGAGAAGCTCTGTAACTTCCCTGTGGTCAGTAACTCGGGGCTGCCGAGCCTGACGGCCAGCCTCTACTCAGACCACAGCTGGGTGGTCATGCCTCGAGTTTCGGTGCCTCCCTACCCCATCGCGGGGGGAGTGGACGACCTGGACGAGGACACGCCTCCCATCCATCCACAGTTCTCCTGTAAGTAGCCCACGGAGGGTTTTTTGACGCAGAAATTCTTGCGTGGTTTTCTATCATTCACCGTCTCTTATCTTTCCTCCAGCGGCCACGTTGATCCGTCCTTCGCTGACACGCAACAGCAGCATGTGCCGCTCCCGCCGCAGCCTGATGAACTCCCCCCAGGCCACCATGATGTCGCCGGACCCCGACCTGCTGTCCATGGCCAGCTCGTCCCTCTCCTATCGCCCCGAGGCCGACGACGAACATATCATGTTCAGCTCGGATAGGAGGGGGTATGTAGCGGTGGCCGGGACGCCGCGGAATGGTTTTAAAGTTTGGACTTACAGGTGTTTTATCCAGACATTCACACTATGACGCTTTGAGCTTGGGGTTGAGTGGTAACTTTTTGTCTCTGGGTGTCATCTAGAAGCTGGAGGCTGCATGAACGACCTCAACATTAATCTGCACACAACTAGTGAAAGTCTGACACAGTTTATTAGCAGGATCCTTTTTCTCCTGGTAGCTAAACCCCAAGGAAACTCAAAAAGAAGCCACAGTCATGTAGCAATGATACAAATTTAGTTAATCACCTGCCAGGATAAAATATGTCGATATAAGATTTATACACACAAAACAAATGTTGCCATGTAGCTATTATAACAATCGTTTTCTTCTTTCTCAATCTGATCAAGTTGCTCCTTTGTGTGAGTCTCCTCATGTTGACGTTGTGTCTCCTCCCTCAGGGATCCGACTCAGGAGGGCGGCTCCGACACAGACTCCCTCAACTCGTCCATGGGCCGGAAGCCGCCGCACAACCCCTGCACGCCCGGGTCGGAGACCCCGTACCGCAAGATCTCCCGCGAGGAGCTGCTGATGTACAGCCACAGTCCGGAGCTGGCAGCGTGCACCCCCCACACCAGCAGCAGCAGCAGCAGCAGCAGTCTCAGGGACTCCACGCCTCCCCCTCTCCCCCCGACCCCGGCCACCACCCCGTCAGGGCCGCCGTCCACCTCGCCCTCCCCGGCCATGGAGCACCACCCGTTTGCACACAGAGGCTCTCCTGACCTCACCCACATCCTGCCCGAGTCTCAGAGCCTGACCTTCACGCAGGGGGGCGTCACCTCGCCCACGGGGAAGGGCGTGTACAACGGCATCCTGGAGAAGTCCTACAGCTACGGGCAGCTGCCGGCCAGCATGCTGCCCAACGTGGGCCGCAACCCGTCTCTGACCTCCCTGGACTCGGAGGGCCGGAGCGTGGGAAGGGAGCACAAGCTCCAGAGCAACTCCTCCCAGGACTCCAGCGACAATGGAGAGAGAATCAAGCGCTCCTCGTCTAAAATCAAATCCCTATTTAAGAAGAAAAAATAAAACTTAAAGAGCGAACGAGAGAAATAAGATAAGTTGTTTTGGCCTGAATACTAATAAAAAGGACATCACTATAAGCTAAAACATTTAATTTTCTCTCCTAAGTTATTTTGTTATCAAAGATGGAATGTAGCTCAGGCTGGACGCCTTCAAACACCAGACTGGTCGCCTTATTTTTTAATAATGCCTTTTTATTTAGTTCACTCAGCAGGGAAACCTGCAGAGGTCACAGAAAGGTCAATCAGACGCCACACACGACCTGGTCGCTGTCTTCTCTTAATGTTACCGTGTAAAACTTAGTGTTTCACTGTCGATGTCTTGTAGAGAAACATACCTGCTGTTTAAATCGCACGTTGAAGAGCGACAGCAACACGTGAACAACACCCAGAAAAAAAAAGGGTCCTATAGTAGATTGTGTCCTAATTTACCATGGAGCATCAGGGCCACTTACAGGGAAAATAAATCGGAGATAATAACGTTAAAGTACATTTAAGGAATATGGAGCATCTTTTTAAATTAAAGTTTGGCATGTGTTTAACTTAAATAACAAAATAATTCCTCTCAACTTAACAGGAGTTTTAAAATGTGGTGCAGATTGCAGTCGATTAAAGTTCTCGGTTACAAATGTGAGCTTTTCAAATTCTTTAGTTTCTCTAGAAACACAACAAAAGATAAAGACTCTTCTTAATAAATTGCATCTTTTATCTCTTATATTTATTTTCTGTAACATGGCCTTAATACTCCGTCGTACTGATCACTCCCCCCTCCTTGTTCAAATTATAAATTGCATCTTAAACAGACTTCAAAGTGCTAAGCTCCGGTACTTGATGAATTTTCCTTTTTAAGAAAGAAAACCCTGCTCAAAACTTTATTGCACTACTGCTTTCCTGGTTTCTTGGGAAAGAGCCACAGCTGGCGGAGTACATATTGAATAAAGATCCAGAGACGAGGGGAGCTCATGGGCGGCGGCAGGGAAAATGCAGCCAGAGCCACGATTATCTGATGCATCTTTACTGTCGCCCTCCATTATCCTCTCAGATATATAAATAAATCTCTATCTATATATATATACACGTATACCTTGTTTTCGCATTACTAGGTTTAGATTGGTGGGGGTCCCTATGAACTGAAGAAAGTGGAGAGAATATGCAGATCTAACCCGCACCAGTCGTGCCCCCTGTACTCTAGCTCGGCCTCATTACTTGACAAACTGCATTCTGTAGCCATTCAACAGACCATTTCCATGTCTCGTCTTAAAACTCTTCAAATCTAAAAAAAACAAAAAAACGCTTGATGTCACGACCCGGATGTCTGTGTGCGATTCATTCTGCTCCGAGTGCCATAGTCGTGTTTGAGGAAGGATGTAATATCGAAAAAAAGAATAATACGTTTCTGTAACTGTCTCGACTGTGGTGATGTGGCCTCTACCATCTGTGTTCCACGCCTTTTTTTTTAAGGACAAACAGTTAAAGGATTATTCTGTTTTTTCATCCACATCTGATCGAGACTTGCCCCCTCCCTGCCCCCCCTTCCCCTCTCCTCACCTCACACTAAGCTCCAAGCCAACCCATGCAATACGGGCGGCCTGCACCGAGCGCACTGATGTCAACCCGTCCAGCTTCACACTGTGATTTCTGCCTTCATCCCGGACGCCGGCAGAGACGTGATGAAAGGTCGTGGGGTGGGGGTGGGGGTGGGGGTAGATGCCGTGCATGAGGATTCAGTGGCCTCTGTTTTTAAGAAGAAGAAGAAAAAACACATGTATTTGGAAGGTCGTGGACAACGCAGCACACAATGAAGGAACTGAAAAGACGAGGGGCAAACGAATGTTTACGAGACACTAGGGGCTTTTTTTGAGAACATTTTGTGTGTGAATATTTGTATACAGTAGAAAATTAATAAAAATGGAGGCATTGGAGAAGTTTACAGTTTGTGATATTTTGCTTCTGAATCCCCGTTTGTTCATCAACATTGTAACTGAGGACGTGGACACACACATTCAATGTTACGCTTTGCATTTGTATGCCGTGATAAATCACCTAACAAGTCATAGGTTTGTTTGCCGTTCTAAATCGGATTAAAACATCATATCGTTATAAATCTGATAAAACGTCATAGGTTTGTATGTCGTCATAAATCTGATAAAAAAAGGTTGTAGGTCGTTCTAAATCACCTAAAAGGTCATAGATTCGAATGTCGTACGAAAACAGATAAAAAAAGTCCTATTTTTGGATGCAATCCTAAATCTGATACGAAACGTCATAGGTTTGTATGTAATTATAAAGTGGCAGAAAGTCATAGGTTTGTGTGTCGTTCTAAATCGGTGCCCATAGAGAGGAGCCGTACCGGGGCAGGGAGTGATGCAATGCCCTGGCAGAAGATGGCAGCTCCTCTCCTTAGTTCTTCATCTCTCCCTCATCAGTCTACCTCTCCTCTCTGCCAAAATCAGCTTCGCTCTCTCTTTTCTTTATCCCCATCACTCACCACCCTCTCCCTCTCTCTCTCTTGTTTGGATCCCTTTCCACTGCAGTGTAATGGGTTTTATTAGTGTGGTTAATGCACTGTGACCTACTGGGGCTCTCGCTATCTACCTTCTTCATGAAAAGAGTTATGAGTCGGGCAGCAATAACAGAGAGAGGAGACTATTTTAGAAACATCTTTAACCAACGAGTGAAGTAAATGATCACAGAGAAGCTGCAGGATCAGCCTGACAGATGTAGACGGAGGCAAACAGGAGCTGTGTGGGTTTCGGGATGCCAGTGCAGATGTGCACGTTCGCAGCCATTATGACAAACAGCAGCAGAGAGACGTCCTGTGTTGATCGCTGCCATGTTTACCCAGACTGGGACACACAGAGTCAGCGTTGGCACCGACTGGTCTCAGTGCAAATGAATGTTTCTGCACCACAACTCTGCCAGAGAAGCCTGCAGCCAGTTGGAGGTATAATGAAGCCGTTTCAGTCGGGGCCCGTTGTGTTTCTGTGAATCGAGATGAGCAGCAGAGGTTTGGAGAGAAGCTGATTAACTGTCACTGGCTCTCACGGTGTCGTGTTTGGCCACAGGGGGGCAGATGTTTTCACTGCTGAAGCTCTGATAAACTCACCGACCAGCAGCAAACAGCAGTGGAGCAAAGTTAACAACTGGAGAATTAGAATAGGAGAGAATCGAGCAGATGTAACACCAGCAGAGGTGATTCAAGGATTTTGAAATGAAGCCAAAACATCAAGATCATCCCCTAGTGGTGATCAGAGCAAACTGCAGTATAGTTCTAATGTCAGAGGATGGGACATGAACCAAACTAAAAAATCTAAATACGAGTTTCTGTCATTTTAGGTCCTTTTTTATTATACTGTTCTATTAAGTGTTAATCTTTCCTGAAAGTTTGGTTTTAATTTGTTATTTGAATCATTAAAATGGAAATGAACATAAAAATCTGCAGAATTACTGTGGTTGTGGTCGTTTATGATCAAAGGACATCAAGGTTAATTCTTAAAAACTGATTCTTCAACACACATTTACACATTTTCACGAGAAGGTCGTTGCAGAGTCAAAACATCATCTCCTGATCAAATGAGAAACTAAATCAGCGCGCAGCACACACACACCATTAAATATGCAGCAATAGTTTCTAAAAATAATATCATTACACTTAAGGGCCCCTCACATCGTTTTTTTACGAGGCAATTATCAGTTTCATTTCTCTGCCCTGAAGCAGCCGGCGTTGATCACAGGCCCCATTAACAAACAAATCATAAAACTTTGATAAAACATGAAGAAAGATAATTCTTCATGATTACAAAATGACCAATAAGCGTGGCCGTCATATTAAAGCAAAGACATGTTCCTCATTTTAACGACACAGATTTATAGGAAATAATCTAAATGTCAGATTATGACAAACATTTGTTTAACCCGAGTTAAATGTAACATGCTTCCTTCTATATGTTATTCAATGTTTCTCATGAATCGTGGATTATTGGATTTGGATTTGGATTTGAGTCCGAACAGATGTGACACGCCTCTGACTGATGGACTGCTGCACCCATTAGATTAACAAGGACACCTCCACTTAGACACACAGGCAGCGTGAGTCTGAGGAAGTGCCAGCGAACGCTCAGCAGCCTTGAAGGAGTTTTACTCTTCACTGTAGACTGATGATCAACACTGAGACTTTAACACTTGTTAGACAGTGTGCAGGTGAGTGAAGGGCTTGGAAAAGTACTTTAAATAACGACGTGTGACCGTAAACAACTTAGAAAACACAAACACTGAAGAAGTCTCCTTGAATTCAGTGGCACCAAGTTTTAAACACTCGTACCAGTTCTCTAAATATGCCATTTTTAAATCATCATATATTCTTTTCATCATCCGATCTCGCAATGTTAAAGAAAGTCATTTAAAAAGGATAATGTTTCTCGCTTAGTACTTTCATGTGGTGTCGGGAAAAATGAGATCCTCTCTGGGAGAATTCACACGAACGACGAATTTAAATAAGAACAAAATTTTGACCCACTAGATACTGATGTAATCACCTAAAAGAAACAATGAATATAAATGAACTATCAGCTTTTAACGTCAACTTTGTCACACCACCTTTTAGCCAATACACAAACTTTTTATGATCAACGTTTTGAATTATTCATGTGGCTGTCGCCCTGATCCTGTTGGAAAGAAATGTCAGCGTCCATGTTTTTTCCCACATTTCCGACTTCAAAGCACACAAACACACAAAGTCAGAACAACAACTTCACATCTCGGGAGCTGGGACCTACCGAGCGGCGGGCGAGCGTCTCATCCTTCCAAAGAGTTTCTTGGAAATCCGTCCAGTAGCTTTCAAGAAATCCTGCTGACAAACAAACAGGAATGAAAACAAAGTTTATTATTCTATCTGTAAGGATTAAAAAATCTTTTTGACATAAAAGAAGTTAAGTTTAAAAGGTTTAAGTCCTCATAAATATGTGATTCTCCTCAGCACTGAAATGGATGATTGGTTAAAAAGAGTCTGAATGCCTTTGTGTGGGTAAAGAATAAGAAAGGCAGATTAATGTAGGAGATAGAAAATCTAACATCTGACCCGAAATATTTTAATCTATATTATATGGCTCCTGGATTAGATTGGAGGTTCCTTTAGAATCAGACATTTGAGACCTGGATCACAGTTTGAGCTCAGCCGACAGTCACAGTCTCTGCTGTGAAGAGTGAAGTGAGTCTACGGGTTTAGTTCAGTTGATGAAACGCAGTGAAACAAGACGGCAGAAAAAGTGAGAACAAAAGAAAACAAACAAAAAAAGAAAGTTTGAGCAGATGAGATCAAAACTAAAACTCGCTTCATAAAAATTCACTTCTAATCGTTTGAAACTCCTGCAGGACTCAGCTCAGGGTTCAATCAACACTTATCTTAAGCACTAGATGAGACCTTTACGGCAATTACAGCAAAAGTCCGCTGGGGAAAATTAGGCAAATTGTATATTTCTCTATATTTCTGTGGTTCATAATCACATCTGATCTTGTGGAGTGCTGCTGCAAAAAGTTGTTTGACTTTCGTTGACAGCGGGAGATCAGAGTGGTAGAGAGGAGGGACGGAGAAATGGAGTCGGAGAGAGAGAGAGAGAATTTCACAGGATGAAAGAATCCCAACAAAACAAGTGAATCAGCGGGTGGGGGGGGACCAAGGTCACCTTGACGTGTGAGCAGCTGACTTATGGAGAGACAACGCTGCAGCACATTGTGTGAAAAGCTGAAAGTGAAACAGAGAAGAATAAAAAGGCGACTGACAGATTCTGCTCGATAGATTTTTTTCCATCGAAGTCTGAAAATAAACACGTTCATCTACCTTTTACATTATTTAAAAACGTCTGAACATCACCTGGTCTCCTCCTCCTCCTCTCAGAAATCTCCCTTTGTTTCCTAAAGTCAGAGAAATCCAATCAGTTCGATACGTCAAATCATCGAAATAAAAATAAAAAATGCGGGCGAATTTGGATTTCAGTGAATTCAAGGAGCTTTGTGCAGATGAATAAAACATGGCTCCTCCTTGATGTTACCCCGGACTTATGGAGTCACAGATTCCCCCCCTTTGAGCTCCGTGGTGACACGGTGCAGGAGCCTCTGTGTGGGATGAAACAGAAAGAAGATGAAGTTTCTTCTGTTTATCTGCAGCTCGGGGCTGTGGAGGGAGATAAGTTCAGACCCGTGCGACTCGGTGGGAGATCGACTTCTGATCAGGTTTCCCCCCCCTTCGACGAACGACACAGTGCAACAGGCGAGGGAAAGAAAAACAGTCGCACAAATCTCCACGATTGTGCAACAACTGGAAATGTAGGCATTAAGACGACGGCAAGGGAGTACAAATATATACATTCTTCTTTAATCCACACTTTCCCCTGCAGGCTCACTGTGATTAGTGACTTGCATGTGTGACATTCATACATATCTAAGTGTGCAGGAAGCTGCTTTGGGTCAAATAAGTAATTGAATTTCTTAAAGTAATCAATCACGAGTGGAATTAACAGCTTTGGGCCCAGAAAGTTTACACAGGACGCCCACGTGGAATAATTTACAGAGATTTCTCATTCTTCCCACGGCGCACTTAGTGAGTGTTGTGCGTCTGTAGGTGTTGGAACATAAAAGTGGAATAATACTTCACAGTGGATGTTTAAGTGTTCCACCCTCATCCCTCCTGCATCCTCTGAAAGAGTCAGTAAAGGGCTGTTGTTGTTGTTGATGGATATTACAGAGTTAAGAGAGGAGCAACATGTTGGATGAGGAGAAGTACACAGCAAAGATCAGCTCACCCTACAACGACAAAGTTGATATTTGAAATGTGAAGTAATCAAAGTTTCAACAGGAGACTCCTTCAGAATTGTCATATCTGCTTTTCAAAGTTTTCACCTGGAGCAATACAATGTTTTCCTTTGACTAGAACGAGGCTAAAATACAATTTAAAGTTATTTAAACGTCTCCTCTCGTGACTAAGTATAAAATTGATAAAATAAATAACACAGCTTTGATAACACACAGCAGATGATGACTTAAAAAAATCACACTGAACCAAAATGGAGGTGAATCTCTGCATCAACACACAGTGGCTGAGTCCCACAGTGCTGTCACTCTCCTGTTTGACCAGCAGATGGCAGACTTGCTCTGTGCAGACACCCCTCACTCAGATAACACTTCACTACAGGAGCTGACGTATCTGAGTAAAATATCCACGACACACAAGTGTTGTATTTAATTCTGAGGTCAGATCCAAGAGTCAACTTTGTTGGATTCATGAAACACGCGGCTTGGAAACTGTTCTCATCCCAAATTTGATCCATTTAAATATCCAAGTGATGTAATAACAGCTTTAATCTGATAAATACTCAAAAGGATTTTGTTTGCAAAATCGTTTCCTTTTGGTGAAACTCTATTCTGGTATCCTTTGTTTTCTGATAACAGATTGAAGGAGCAGATTGTCATTTAAATAAAAATGAATATATTGATAAATAACACATGCAGGGCTCAACGTGTCATCATGTACAATTTAAATGGGAACTCCAGAATCTGATTATTATAACTTTAAATTTCTTATTAAACAACACTGAATAAAGCTGATACCTCATCTTTTTCTACTGAGATTCCAGTGCCTCCAGGAAAAAGCTTTATGTTGCAATCCAACCCCAGTGACTTCCTGTACCTTTCTGAACTGCAGCTCGTAAAACCCACGAAAGAGATGTGTCATATTACATGTCTATTGGGACATTAATGGGATCTAATAAAGGATTTTTAACATATAAAGTCAAATCTGCCTTAAACTGCTACCAACCACATTCCCTATAATGTGTTATACTTCTCATCATTTACAAAACCAAAGCCTGAACAACAGACGACACTGGATTGTGTCTTCCTGCAGCTGAATGACAAAGTTAACTTCATGAGGTTCAAGCTTGGATTTCTTCATTCTCCTCTGTGTGTGTCTGTGTGTGTCTGTCTGTGTGTGTGTTCCTCTGTAAACCCACTGTATTTTTCACGGTGCACACCTTGAAAATCCTCCCCCTCTCATCCGAATCCCAACTTCTCAGTGTGGCCTGTGAAGTGAGAAACGTCTCTGCCCAACACACACACCGCTGCTGAACAACCAACGTGTTTAGCATTTTTTTCCTTTCACTTGAAGGGCGTGTCGAAAAATAAGGGGGAAAAGTGCTCCACTGCAAACTCATGAACTAGTAAGAAAGTCGAAGGGATTCTTGGGCTGCGGAATACTTTTTTGAATAATCCCCGTATAGCTGGTGGAGTTTTCTCTGTGTGGTGAAGCATGACAGCAACACTAGCAGGGTTAGCGGTTCGATTCCCTCTGGGGTCGAGCGTGACAAAACTCTCCACACGCACACACACGGCAAACGAGGAGGTGAAGTATGTGCAGTGGATGTTGAAACAGAAGTTATACATATGTAGCAGCTATTGTTAAATGAATGTACAATTTTTATTTCCTGTCCAGTAGCTTTTACATAAATCCTGCTAACAAAACAAACGCAGAGGAAAACATAACCTCCTTGGCCGAGGTGACAAAGATTCTTATTCATCAAGATATGTTCTCCTTTCATCTGGTCGACCTCGGGGGTCACATGCCTGTCGCCCTGAAAAGCACCTCAAGTCGTTTCTTGAGACTCTGACACAGAGAGAGAGAGAGAGACTGAGTAGAAGCTGAGGGAGTGTGAACACTGCCTGCTGCAATACCACAAACCATAAAAGACCCGCAAACACAAATGCACATCACAGTTTATGTGTTGTGAACATCCATTCATGAGATTTAATACGTGTGTTTTGCTGCTTGCAGACTCGCTGCATTGGGCTGTTTGTGTCTGTTCACGTGGTCTCGGGCGTGGGCCTCCATTTATAAGCTCTGCTATTATGTTTCTCCACGTCTGTTTATTGTTTTGAAGATGGTTACACTATGCACACTGTTACCGCACTCGCTCTCCATTATTCCCATAAAGCCGGCCCCTAAATCATTCAGCGAGCCTATTCAATTTCAAATGTGAGAACCATTGGTAATTCAGGGACTCGGGCATCGACCCCGGAGGATTTTCTACTTCCCACTTCTTCCTGTGCTGCAGGATCTGATCTGACCAGAGACTCTCTGCTGCTGCTGCTGAGTAACCTGGTTAATGTTTGCTGCCGTCGCACATCTACATTTATAGTAAAGAATATGAAAAGGAAATCGAATATTTGTTTCTGTTACAGCACGCCTGACGCCTGAAGAATAAGCAGCAGCTGGAAATACGATTTTAAATAAATGGTAAAACATCTCTAACTCCACAGTCGACTGGAGAGTTTCATTCACTTCCTTCCACTGATGACCATGAGTCCACAGAGAGCATTTCACTCAGTTCTGCTCCCCGTCGGTGCAGTGAGATGTGAGTGCTGACACCACTGTGAGTGTGTACGTCTCTGGTTTAATAAAAGACCAGCGACGTGAACATGGCAAGTTCATAACCTGTCAAACAGCATTTTGAAAGCTGTGAAAACGATCACACGACAGATCCTGGTTCCTTCTCCACATCCCAATTTCTGTCCCGACACCACCAGTGACAGTTGTGTGTGTGTGTGTGTGTAAACATGTCTTGTGTGTTTTGCACCTTCTTCCTGAGGACATGTGCTTTTGGAACAACCAGCCCGAGCTTCTGTCGCCGCCTCCGTCCACCAGGGCACCGTCCACCAGGGGCACCGTCCACCAGGGGCACCGTCCACCAGGGCACCGTCCTCCAGGACACCGTCCACCAGGGCACCGTCCACCAGGGCACCGTCCACCAGGACACCGTCCCAGGTGGCGTCTGCTCCACTCACAGCTCCTCGCCTCCATCGGGGAGGAATCTCCTCCGTGGCATATTGTGGTTCACACAGAAAATGGCTGATCTGTGGGCTGTGATAAAACATGGAGGGAAAACATTGTTGCCCATTAAATATTCATCAGCGCCACACAACTCTACAGCCAGTTTGGCAGATTGTTGAAATGAAGAAGTCGACTGGCAGAGAGAGCGACTGTGGAGTCACCAAACAATTGTGGAGGTGTCATTTATCACACATTCAGACTTGTAACGTCGTTAAAATCCTTAAAAAAAACAAAAACAAAATTTGCACAAATTTGGTTTGATAGTTGCAAAACCAAAGTTCTTGTTTGTTCAAGCATAGAACAATTATAATTTGCTTTTCTGCCAGTGGAACCTGAGACCTACAAGTCACACGTCCTCTCTGCTTAATTTCATAGTCGCTGTTTTTCTACAGAAAACTGCTCCTATTCAGTCAGTTTTAAAAATAATTAATCCACAAGAGAAAGTTTAACGATGACAATACCACAAAAGGTGGAATTAGAACGGAAACCATAGGCAACAGGAGACACTAAAGGCTCTATGTTTAATAATTAAGATAAGTTTATGGGGGAAATATTAACTGAAATAAACACAAAGGCTTTTTCGTGCATATTAAATCAGTATTACAAAAAGGAGTGAGAGAAAATGTAGAAATTTATTGATGAATCATCTCCAGACAATGAGACCTTAACTTTCTACCGTCTTACAAAAAGATAAGATAATCAAACAGTGGGCTGATGGTTGCCCCCTGGTGACTGCATGCAGTATAGGTCATAAATCCCAACTTGCAAATGGTTTTTGTCATGTATACAGTTCTTATCAGACAGTTGGTTCAAGTGTTTATTTATTTGATGACGGGTGGAAACATTATGATTGACAGCTGAGACTGACGGATGAATCCAGGTTGATGTCAAAAGCGCAAGATGGAGTCATCCGTATCCAGGACATTTCGGTTTTATTTGGATAAAACAGGATGAAATGAAGAAACATCTTCTATCTTTATATAACCTGGTAATTAATAATCCTGCATAATTTGCAGATAAACAAGAAAAGAACACAGTAACTTGCCTAAATAATAGACACATATACATTTCAGGATTTACAGGATAGTAAAAGTTTTTTAATCGTGTCTCATAACTCAGATAAAGGTTTCAGTTCTGATATTCATCTCTACATCACTGAATTTATGGTTAAATGGTTATTTAATAGATAGTGATTAAATAAATGCTGATACAGAACCTCTGACACTGAAAGTTATGTAATTAATGTCGGGTTGATAATCCCAAAGTACAAGGACACTTTTAGAAAGAGGACAGAATGACAAACACAAGGAGCTCAGGTCTCAGCAGGGGGCAGTACCCCGTCTACGTACACAACAGGTCAAGACAAACCACTCTGGACAGGAAACACAAAATGATCTATCACCGCCTCCTGCTTCTTCTTCTTTTTGAAAAGTGCCTTTCAGGAGGTTTGGCCTTGAAAAACTTGTGTCAGCTGCACCAGAGCCCAGAGATCAGCTGCTGTGTTTAGAGGAGGAACGAGGGTTAAAATCTGGCTCATCAATGTCACTAATACTCTCAGTAAGAACAATGATGGAGGCTGAACTGGGCCAAAGTGATGGAATCAGGCCGATGGCTGTGGTGAAAATAGAAAAGATGGTACAATGTGTTTCCTCCCTGGATACAGAAATGAAGCTGAGACATCCTGAATATACAAAGAGTCATCTTGTACAGTCGGGGGTGGAGCCGGGGTATCGAAGTCCTGATGAAACACAAGGTCGACCAATCACAGGGTCGGGTTCAGCTGTCAATCAGGACGTTTCACACCAGTTTTAATAGAATCAAAAAACTCAATTAACTATTGAACAAACAGTGTGATAAAGACTTATAAAGTGACAGAAACCATTTTCATTTGATGGACACTTTGTTAAATTATCATGTTTATAATATTCTTACTTAAATACAACAATACAATCGTATCATGAGAATAATGTTGTAATTTAGTAAGAAAAAGGCACAATATTACCAGAATGAAATTAGATAGATAGATAGATAGATAGATAGATAGATAGATAGATAGATAGATAGATAGATAGATAGATAGATAGATAGATAGATAGATAGATAGATAGATAGATAGATAGATAGATAGATAGATAGATAGATAGATATAGATAGATAGAGTTTGACAAGTGTGTTTTAAAACAAGCTGCTGTGTAACTGTGCTGACTGAACTAACATCTAATGGCTCTAAATACTGCAGTTGTCAGAGAGAACATCAATATGGAGCCGATATGGAGCTGGGAAAAAACAGACCCGAGGAACCCCGAGAAAAATAAACGGGTGAAAAATGAACACAACCAGCAGCGAGCACTGAGCAGCATGGGGAAAAGATAGACTCCGTGGCAGATGGAGAGAAATGAAAAGATAAAAGAACAATGAGAAGAAGCAGAGATTAAGAGAAGGGGGGAGCGTGGTGACAGAGAGGGATGGCAGCAGCAGTGGAGGAACAAAGTTTGTCCAGGAGGGGGAAGAAAAGGGAGGACGTGACAGTGAGAGTGTGTGCAAGTACAAGAAATACATATATATATATCATTCTGGAGAACAAGAGGGCGAGCATGGGGGAGATGGATAGAGAACTATTTAACCTGGGACAATGCTGCTTTCCAGTGAAAAGTCGGGGACATTTTATCATGCAGCACATGGAGAGGGGACATGGGGACATGAGTGACTGATCATACTGTGATCACACTGCTCGACAACTATCACAGGGAGGGAGACAAGATTTGTCTTCAATCAATCATGGTGCCCAGAGGATGAACCGGACCGACCTACAGCGCCATCGTCAGATCCAAAGTTTTCTTGGTGTGTACTTTGGTTTATAAATACACACCCTGAAAAATAACAGTATTCTCATGAGCCATATCTGGACTTTGTGTTAAAGTAAATGTTGAGTAAGGTTCACCTTGACAAACCATAGTAGTAAAAATTCTACCCACACATTAATGCATCAGAGGCCATTTTGTTTGGAAGGTGGCGCTCTATCGCCCTCTATTGGCCAGCCGCCGCTGTTAGCATAACTACGATGCTGTCTACTGACAAAGACATTAATCACTGCTGCAATAATCTAATCAAACCAAACATCTAAGTATTTAATTATCAGACTTTTATTGGGAGAAATGGTTCTAACTAGATTTACAAATATTAATGACATATTCATGCTTTTACTTTACTCTTTTATCACCAACGCTGCTGCAACATGACGTCACATGGCCGAGCTCTATCGAGAAGTTATGAATCATCTCTAGACTTTCATTAAAAAAAACACCTGTGTGCACTTTTTTGCGGAAACATTGAATAATGCATTTTCCACAAATACGCTTTCTCAAATCTCAGGAGAATATTTTCCCCTTTGTCTTGTTGGGACAAACCTCCGTGACCTCATTTGAAGTTTATTTGGAGCACATCACGTGCCATGCAAACTTTTTTTTTCCCACAGCTTTTTCTTTAATGGAACAATTCAATCAGCACTTTTTTTTACACTGTGTAATTAGAGTCACATGTCTGGGGAGAAGGGAAGGGCCAAGCACATGACCTTTCAGTTACAGGATGGCCTCTGGTGGTCGGGCTCTTATCAAATGTTAAGACTAAATATTGTGAGTGAGAAATGCTGAGTGTTGTTTTTCTTGTGTTCACCGGTCTCATTGTGTCCCTTCTTCCAAACTGTAACTTTAAGGTTATTGCCACACATGCCCTGTTTGTACTTTTCCACTTATGAACACCAGGGCGTTATTTCAACCTTTCTGTCCCGCTCACATTTACAATTTCAGACTCTAGCTGCAAATAATAATAATAATAATTATATATAAACGTCCCTTCACCTTCTTCCCCCACATATTATCACACCTAACACTTAGATTTATTAAAGTCTAAAGCAAAAGGGCGTGAATTAGCACAGAAATCAGCTTTATAAAATTCACATGGACTAAAAAACACCTTTTATTCTCCAACCACTCTAATTTCCAATAAATCCACCCACCGTCGACCTTTCACATTTCACTGCAAAGCAATCATTTTCTGCAAATATGCAGATGTACTGAAGCAAATGTTCCTGGAGTAGAAAAATAATTGACTTATAATCAATGGTGAATGTGGCACATTTCAAAGGTGTCATTAAAGGCTAATGCACATCTCATATACAGATTATCTTACAGAGAAAATCTATCCCGGGGCGTCTGTTGTTCCTCCTCCTCATCGCTCGTGTCTTTCCAGAGATAAATCAGGATGAGCTGCATGTGGGTTGTGACTGACGGAAGGGAAAGTATCATCTTCTCAAAAAAGCCCTTGATTTGTGGGATAAAACGCTGATAAAGCAGATGTATATAATATAATATATCTTATTGACAGGTGAACAGGCTTCCAAGTGGCAAAAGTATATATTTGACAAATTCAGATGATCTTCTATTGAGGCTTTGATTATATTCTAACAAATAATGTTGTTCACAGTAAAACTAATTACTTCGTTTGGCTATTTATCAGACAAGGCTCTAAACATAATTGCAGACAAACTTTTAACACTAAAAGGATGTTAATTAGCACAAAATTAGTATTCTCTATATCTTCATTAAAACACAAGCATCTGTAAAAATCCAGTCCTCTGAATGTTGCCTCTATATTCCTTCTTTATTTGGCTCGCTCCGTGTGTCTGACCCATTTTTAACAAAACAGGTGGAAACTCCATATTGGTTTCAAATCTTACTTTGTGATCTTTGAACCTGGGGGAAATTGCAAGTGGTTTGGCGAGCGGAAACATACACACAGTGAACACAGCATAATATCTAATATCGACTCGCTGGAGCCTTTAGTTTATTTTTTGCACAGCTAGCTCAAGGTTTAAACATTCCCTCTTTTATTCGGATCTATTTCTGAGAACTCCCCTTTTCTGAATCTTCCTCCTTTCATCTGCATCTGTTATTATGAAGATAAATGGATGAGATAGATGAAATAAATTAATCGCAGCATCACTGGAAATGCACTGTGTCTCCCTGAAACTGAATCTGAACCGTGGTTTTCATTTGCCTCTCTAATCGCACTAAACATCACAACCCAATAAGCTCCACCAATTCAAAGTAATGCACTTAATGTACCTCGGGATCACAGTTAACCCCTGAAGCCCTGAAAGAGTTCATTTCATCGAGTGACATTTTCTAAACTCTCCTTTAGAGAGGCCCCAGTTTTCACAGCGATAAGTAGGCGAGCACGCCTCAATACGCGGGCCCAGCTTTTTCCGAGCTGTAATGAGTCTAAGGGCCATTCGGGCCAACTGTGCTGTCTTGTTGTTTGATAGCAGTGTTATCCACACTCACTTGCCCTTTCTCTTAGGCTCTGCAGGGCCCGTGGGACTCCGCTCGTACTGTGTGTTTACCAATTCCCACGACCTGGGGGTGTCGCGAGGAAATTACATTCCAGAAGGTTTTCCCGAGACTATTTAACTGGCTACAGGTGGCAGTAATTACAGGTCAGACCCGGTATAAAGTATGTAATGCTGCGGGATGGAAATATGTGCTATGAAACAGATGAACTTCACGTACACACAATCACACAGGGGGTTGTATAACAGTGTTTATAAAGAGGAAATCAAAATGTATTATTCTTTTGAAAATGTACAGTGTGATGATAGTTTTGGCCACTTGGGGGAGCATTTATCCACAAAACTAACGAAAAGAAAAGTGACTTCACAGTTGCACAGCTATAAGAGGATTGAGGTATTTTTTACCCGCAGGTCACGTCTGAAAACATATTTTTCTAGTCACTTTACAAATTCCAATATTCCCTGTAATTTATGCTCTGTTTTGTTCTCCACCAACTCAGGAAATATGTAGTTAACAAACAATAGCTTCTGTTCACAAGCTAGTTGCTAAGTTTTCTGTTGCCTACATAAGGCTAATGTTTTAGCAAACAAACTTTCATTTAACTCCTGATGTTAAAGTCATGCACAGCTGCTTTATCTGTCTTATTTAACGAAATTCAAACTTGCTCTACGTCTGAAAGCACAGCTCTTTGTGAACAGAAAACCAAAACACGGAGCTGAAAGTCTATAAAACGCTGAGTCGGGGCTGATCATTTTCTGTGGGTTCATCACTACAAGACGACCTCTCAGATGGTAATTTCATCCATTCTTAATATGAAAAAAACGATTATAGCAGCTTTAAAGTGGACTTTTGACTTTATGCCCATTATGCAGTACATTACCTTTTACAAAGCCAGCAGACCTATAAGACGCACTGACCTGATACCCTCCATTTGTAAGGCTGAATACGTTTTTATACCCCGACTGTAGACAGTTGAATGGCCGACTTAATCTTTGGACTCCTCACATGAATTTGGATTTCCCCTTCGCATGAAATGCCAAACGTCCGTCTGTTTGACCTATCTCCCCGCTCTGAGGAGCACAATGACTGACTGACTGCAGGAGCCAAAAAGGTAAAAGGAGAGAAGAGAGGAGTGGGGGGGGGGAGGACTGATAGAGCGAAAGGCCATGATTAGACTCATTCTGCATTTTTGGTGGGGAGCGACTTTGGGAATTGGAATAGCGTGACCCGCCGGCGACCGATAGGAGCCCCCTTTCAGTGAAATAAATAACCCCTTCCCCCAAAAAAACATAAAGAGATAACTTTTTTAATTAAAACAATCAAACAGAAGGAGAGGGGGGGAGAAGGAGAAGAAGAAGAAGCAGGCAGTGGGTGGTGAGGCTTCCCATTAAAGCAGTGGTGAGGTAGTTATTTCCGCACCTGTGGACGAGAGGGCACAGCTCAGGCGTGGGAGCAAACCTGAATATGAATGCAGCCAGACCCAGTGGCCATTATCTGCCACCAGCACACCCACAGCCAGTGAGTTGTTGGGAGGCCACTGGAATCCCGATGCAGTGAATGTCCCCTCTCGCTGTGACACGTCAGGCTGAAGACATGAATTATGCTGAATTGTCTCCAATCTGTCCTTGGGCTTTATTTCCATCCTTCGCCCAACGCACGAGATTCCGATTCGCCGACTTACTGGACGTGTTTTTCCAATAAGCAACGAAACATTGACGCCGGGTTTTAAATACTTTAAGCTCCTCTCTGTGGAGGATGTGTAATGCAGTCCCGCGTGTGACCTTATAACCCTGTCACACATTCCACCATAACAAGGAGGTTGATGTTATTGTAAACAACTGATATTGTTAGTCCCCTCAGCCTCCTGTTCCTGTCCCCCCCCCCAGCTCAGCGCAGGCCTAATTAAGGCTGGATTTAGACGGTGGCATTTGGGTCTGTGTGGGCCGAGCGCAGCTTTCTGGTAAATGACCACATCAACGTAATGATTCCTCTTCCTATTCCCTCTCTACACTCTGTTTCTTTTTCCATTTTGCACTACAGCTGTGATTGAGCCAGTGATCCATGCAGATGTGCGGGCCTGTCTAATTGTTATCATATTTTGTCATCTGTTGCCTGTTATTTCCCGCCGGCAGTTAGGGACGCATATAAATACCCTCTGGCGTTTATTGAATGTCAGAGGCCACTGGGCGGCTGATTGATTCTGACACCCCCACACCTCTCAGTGATGTCAGAATGTGATTTGTTGCCACATCACGGGAATCTTAAAAAGCTATTTTCCCCGCCAGTGGAACTACTAACTATCAGTCTGAGAGGAAAGCGAAACGGATAACTCTGGGAATTAAGATTAATGGCCGTTTTCCACAGTCTGCCAGAAACTGTGTTTTTTTTTAGGTGATGAATTTGAAATTGAAAAGCGAACGTCACACAAGACAGTAATTAATTGATTTGCGGCAAAACTTTGAAGACAGTGCGAGGCCTTTGTATTTTTCAAAGGTGCGAGTTAAAAGATATAATAAACTGAGACTTGCAGAAGGATTAATATCCAGATTTGACTCTCCTCTCTAACGTCGGAAGATTTAATAAACTGAAAGTTAATATGAGTGGCTTTAATATTTGAACATCCAGATATTGATATAGCAAAGGTCTATACAAATAAACTGAACCATAATTATTCATACATTACATAACCAGACTGTATTGAAAAGAAGTTTCACTTTTTCCTTCAGGCTTAATAACTGAAGTGAATATCTGAGAAAACAAGACCTTCATGTTACTTTCTAGATCTTATTAAAATGTACTGACTGTGGATCAGGTCATGTGTTTAGACACAAATAATCTGACTACTGACCTTATTTTTAATAAGACGTTTCGATTATGATGTTTACATTCCTGCTTATATGATACAAACCATATTCTAAATATGACAAACATCTAAATCATGTTCACCACGTCCCCTCCAGAATTTTAAACCCCCAACCTGACATTTTGATATTCAATGCTACTGTTGAGTGACCCTGAACTAGCTGCCCACCCAATTTTGTCTGGGTATGGGTATGCAACTGAATGATATTCGTTTACTGGACATTCAACCAGTACTAATTGATAAACTTAACACACGTCAGATAAACCACAGGAGAGAGAGAAGCGAGAGTAGGACCAAGGAGGAGAGACAGCAGATGGAGAGAATCAGGTGATGAATTCATCAACCGCTGACACGAGCTAAACCAGGTTAAACCACTAAACCAGGTTAGAGTGACTAAAGATCTCGAGCGATGATTTACAGCCCGACTGTGCAAAGTCCTTTGACTTTCAAGATCCTGTCCCAAACCACAACCAGAGAGACTAAATATTTTACTACTGTACATCAGTATTAGAGCCAGTGGGAAATCTAACCTCTCCAGAGAACTTGCAGCACAGTTTTTCACTGGGTTTAAGTCTCATAATCCACAGGTTAATTCCTCTTTTGACAATAAAAACAAATCTATGGAAGGTAGAGGACAAAACACAAGAGATATAGATGATGTCTCCTGCCCAGGTAATACTGAGCGAACGCTAAGTGGCAGCAAACACTGACCACTTTGACAATGTTCTTCCTTCGCCATCTTTCATTGCCCTGGCTTCCCACTGACCGGCTCAGTCATCACATTGTAAATCAGCACAGAGCCGCAGAGGGCAGGTGTTTCTCTCCGTGACGGCTGATGGAAATACTGATAGATCCTCTCGTGGCGTCGGAGAGGTCTGTCAGGACGTCACTCAGCTTTTGTTTCTCCAACCCTCGTGTCCTCTCAGCTTCTCGCCTTTGAAAAACACCATTAAGGCCAATCAATTGTGCAGCGCGGCGCGGTGGCAAAAAACACAGGGACGCCACAGAGGCCCCAGACGAGCTATTACCTGCTCATCCACCCACGCTGTCTGTCTCATCGCTTCTTCCTGCTGGAGGGGAACCGCATGACATTTTGGAATACAGATTAATGAGCGCGGGAAGTGTCGGAAGGAAAGAAGACACGCGACAGAGGTCAAGCAGGTAATGACTGTCTTTAAAATTCTGCGACATCCGAAAAGGTAAAGCTGTCTGAGTCTCACAGTGTATGTGTGTGTGTGTGTGTTTGTGTGTGTGTGTGTGTGTGTGTGTGGCGTGCTGCTTTAAATAGCCTTCAGAGTTTATTTACCATCCGCCTAGTTTTCAGTAGGAGCCGCCTTGTGATTTAATGTCAACTCTTATTGTTTCGGTTCGGTAGTTTTTTCTAAACTTCGTGTTATTGATTTGAGATATAGAATATAGAAAGAATCATTTACTTAATCCTCTTCTGACCTTTATTCAAATGTGAGGTTAAATATCGACCATAATTCCAACTAACTAACTAACTAACTAACATCTAACGCCTATGATCTAATTCGAAGACTTATACCTGATTAAAGAGTTGTGTGGGATGTGGAAAGTCGAAGGTGTTTCTCGATGCAAGTCACATTTCAAAACAAACATTTAATCCCCCTAAAAAATGCGTAGCGATTTTCTTCCCGCAGTGATAATGACATTTATACTAGGAGGAGAATTATCCATGCACAGATTGTGTGTGTATGAATATATGAATGTGTTAATAGCTCAAAATATGTCTTGCTGGTTAATCACTATGTGCAATTATTTGTAATTAAGTGAGTGTGGATGTTTTTAAATATATTTATCCTCAGTGTTAACACAGAACCATCTGGGAAAAAAGGCCAGGTGCTTTCCATCTGTCCATCACCTTCTATCACGGCAGCTGAAACCATTCACAAGAAGTGTGAAAAGATGGGAAATAACTGTAAAGCAACATCTACTCTAACCTTTAGCAGGAAGCTGAATGGTCCGAACCCCAGCGGTTAGGCCACAAGTGAACATCTTGGCGCGATGGACTCTCGGTTGTGAGAAGTCCCAGCTGCCTCTGAAGGCTACATCTGTATTGGACTTATCTCCAGATTTAGACTCTTCAGAGGAATCAGATTAAGAAGAAGAAGCTGGCCTCGGGATCGTTCATGCTGTGTCTGTGGATATGTTCATGGATAATAAACCTGTTTCTGAACGATGGCTTCCTCAGGATAGTCGGAGGAAAGTGCTGCTTTCATCCCGGGCCCGGCCTCCACCTCAGCATAGGCAGATCCGAGAGCCTTCTCCGGGGCACACGAGGAGACGAGCGACAGCCCAATTGTGCTTGGGAGGCTGCTTCCTCTTCCAACTGTAATAAGACAGAAACTCTTATACTCTGTAGAGCAGGATGAAAATAGATGCATGCAAGACAGGAACACTTTAATCTTTTCCCTCGCTCTCTCTTCCCTCTGCCACTGTCACACAGCTGAACAATGTCTCGGGGTATAGGAGTCTGGGATTTGAAAACCTATATCTGCACCGCGAGACAGAACTGGAGCCCCGCTCTCCTTTTGTGTTTCACTGCAGTCATAAATTTTGCATGTGGGAGCTCGGGGAGTGCTGCTCACTGAGCGAGCCTCAGCAGGCGGCGTGCTGTGCCAGGAGAGGGCGGCTGGTGCTGCTATTAACCAGCCCCTCGGTGGTTCTAGGGCTGCTCGGGGAGGCGACTGGTGCGTGGCAAAGGGAGTGACCACGTGCAAATGTGTTGGGTGCAGCGGCGCTGGAGGTGCAAGCCTTAGTATTCAAAGCAGCAGACTTTAAGGCATTGATCCATGAAGGGACAGGCTACACAGACAGAGCAGCACACGACTATGGCAAGCCCATTGAGCATTTATTCCATATCCTTGATATCAAGTTTCAGTCCCCTCCACTAGATCGGTCTTTGTCAGCACTAGTTGGACATTTGGTCGCACTAGTTCAGCATCTTACTGAACTAGTTGAAAAACAAATCTTACTAGTCACTCTTTTTCAGCAACTAGTGACACTTTTGTTCAAGTAGTTAAAACAGAAACCTTACTAGTAACACTTTACTGAACTAGTTGAACAACAAATCTTACTAGTCACTCTTGGCCAACATGTAAGAACAATTTTCAACATGTTCGGTCAAAGTCCATGTTTGACTAGCTTACATTTCAGAGCTTTTGCAGCTCACTAGTTAGCTAGTGACACATTCAGCCTTACTAGTTCGGTCCAGAGGGCCTCTAGTGTAGCAAAAAGCCCACTAGTAGAGACTTTGGCTCTACTAGTGCGGCGCACAGTGTTACTAGTAAGGTTTCTGTTTTAACTAGTTGAACAAAAGTGTCACTAGTTGCTGAAAAAGAGTGACTAGTAAGATTTGTTGTTCAACTAGTTCCGTAAGATGCTGAACTAGTGCGACCAAATGTCCAACTAGTGCTGACACAGACTGAACTAGTGGAGGGGACTGAACTTGATATCAAGGATATGGAATAAATGCTCAATCGGCTTGTCATACACGACTGTGAATCCTCAGCCAGCGAGCTATTAGGTGGAGATAACACTGACCAAAGAGAGTGTGTGTGTCTACATGCAAAGAACCTCTGCACTGGGTGTGTTTGTGTACTCCGCCTTAAACACGGCTACAAACACAAGTGTGACCTGCATGCATAAGCAGACACACACACACACACACACACACACACACACACACACCAGACATGGGCACAGACACAGTGGAGAACCAGCGGATATAAGGATGTCTCTTGTTCTGATGGCAGGGGGGCTCTCATTTGTGCAACTGTTAAATTAAATGTTTTGTTCTGTGGGTGCATGTGTGTGTCTGTGTGTGTCTTTGTGTGTTAAAAATTCATGAGAAAAACTGCCTTCCACTGCTTTCTCAGCTGGTTCCAACTGACATCACTCCCACACAATCTCTCTGTTCGCTACTATCTCACACACTGCTCATAATCAAAGCTCTCAGACACACACACACACACGCACACATGCACGCACACACACAATCGCACTTGCTCCCCTCCACCTTTCAAAAAACCCAAGAAAGACACCAGACGGAGAGGTGAGAGAATAAGGTCATAATATTCTGTGTGATCTCGCCCTCTCATCTTCGCCCTCCCTTTCTTCCTGCTTCCCAGAGGATCATGGGAAATAAGTGACAGCCCCTTCCCCTTCCCAATAGTTTGCACATGATCGAAGGGGACGTCAACCGTTCGGCTGCACAGTTTATGAGTGGCTCGGAATAAAACAACAACAAAAAAGCTGAATTTTTTTGGCCATAAATTACCTGGCGAGTGGCTCCTCCGCCCGATACTTTATTGTGACAGACCTGACAGAACAATTCACGCTACGTGTTAAATCAACATCCACTAAAATTACCAGCGTGCTAAAGCCACAAAACTATATATATATGAAACTGCACAGGTGGGTCAGGTTTCTTCCATAACCTCTTCACAAAGTGTGGTTGCCTACTGTTCTCTGCCGGTGCAGCTAATGATGCATGTTGCTATGGACACCACTCAAACCCTTATTTAACTTATACACACTCTCTATAGAGTTTGACTCACACTCTCGGCTCTGCAGGATGGGAAACGGACGGGTCGTGTGTGGGCAGGTGCAGCTTCGGCGAACGGTTATTTTTTCTCCAGCCTGAAAACGTGAAATGCTTTTATGATTAAAAAACCTGTACATCCATAAGATGTTTGCTATTTTGGTCACGCTCACATATTGTGTCGTACTATAGAGTTGTTATAGCGAAGAAGTACACACAAAGCAGAGGCAGAGCGATGTGAGGATACATTCGGAGTTGTGGAATCAACAGGTATAACTTTGTTGTTTGTTGAATTCTCAGTAAATAGTAAATAGAAACAGAAATAAAGACACGTTGAATCTATTGCATTTTTACACATTCCGGAGGTTGTGGCCCATGTTTATAATCTGTGAGCAGTTTTTATTCTTTCTTCAAGTGTATAGAAGAGACTCCACAGTGCAGGGGGGGTGGGGGGGCTGACGAATGGATAAAAGCACTTATGGAAAAAGGGGAATAAAAAAGAGCCAGAGAACTGAGCCTCGTTGCTCCCAGTGTGTTTATTAAAACTCTTCTTTCACTCGGCGAACGCTCCGGGAGCAGAGGAGCCGGCGTGACACAGCTGCAGCTGTCTCTTTCCTTTCAGCACCCGAAACTATGCTGCCTTCAATCACACGGCAACAAAAGCCGACAGTAGGAGAGAGATGGAAATCCAAGTCTCCATTCACTGTGCACAGCCTGTAGACAGGGGAGCTGGTTGACTTTCAGTTCAAGGGTTCTCTCTGCGGTGGAGTGGTTGCTCCATTTTTTTTTAACATCCATAATTCCTCTTCTTTTTTCTATTAGGAGTCGAAACAATTTATTAAGATTAGATGAAACTTTAATGATCCCTGTGGGGAGAATGGGTGACTGCATTTAGGAAGGAAAGAGAAACTAGAGTGATGAGAGGACACGCGGAATATTGTAATAAGTAAAAGGAGCACGTCGAAATAATCTGACAAATACAACGTTCAGTTCCAGAAACATTTGGACACTGTGCGCCCCACTAGTAGAGACTTTGGCTCTACTAGTGGGGCGCACAGTGTTACTAGTAAGGTTTCTGTTTTAACTAGTTGAACAAAAGTGTCACTAGTTGCTGAAAAAGAGTGACTAGTAAGATTTGTTGTTCAACTAGTTCCGTAAGATGCTGAACTAGTGCGACCAAATGTCCAACTAGTGCTGACACAGACTGAACTAGTGGAGGGGACTGAACTTGATATCAAGGATATGGAATAAATGCTCAATCGGCTTGTCATACACGACTGTGAATCCTCAGCCAGCGAGCTATTAGGTGGAGATAACACTGACCAAAGAGAAACTAGAGTGATGAGAGGACACGCAGAATATTGTAATAAGTAAAAGGAGCACGTCGAAATAATCTGACAAATACAACGTTCAGTTCCAGAAACATTTGGACACTGTGCGCCCCACTAGTAGAGACTTTGGCTCTACTAGTGGGGCGCACAGTGTTACTAGTAAGGTTTCTGTTTTAACTAGTTCAGTTCCAGAAACATTTGGATTTTGCACCGAGAATGAAGTGTGAATTAAAAATGTAAATGTTTTGCTTTTATAAGATGAAATCCAATTAAAAGAAAATAACAGATTCATTGTTATTCTTCACACATTGTGTACACCTCCAGTTTAAATCAAGAAAACATTCCGAGCCGCTCACAAAAAAGGGAAATATTGCATTAAATGTATGTTTTTCGAAAAATATCACACAAACACTCATGCATAAAATACCCGAGGCACTCATCTCATTACACGTAACCCAACAGCTTTCGTATTCACACTGCATTAATAAGGACGTGTTCGTGAATACTCCATCATATTACCAATAATATATATATATATATATATATAATATACACAGGTAACTGCAAACTGTTAATACAAACATTTATGGGCTGTTGCTGACATTTGATTAGACCTGATTTCATGAATTGAGGATTTATTACTATATTATTCTACAATCTACTATGAGACCTCGTCCTGGATACTAGATCTCAATGAACTCTAATCCAGTGAAATATAATAAATGTAAATGCAGAATGTGTCACTATAGTTAATTCTGACTGAAAATGAGAATCGTGCACTTTGGCCTTCACATTCACAAGATCTCACTTCTGTTGGATGTAGCAAGTGAGATTCATCTACTGCTTTGTTATTGAAATTATAGTGTGATCGGGACTTTGTAAAATATTATACGTGCCGAGATTAAAAGGGAAATGCTCCGAACTGTGTTTATTTCAATCGTTTAATCTTCATGCATGTGTCAATTCATCCCCTCCTCTCACAACATCTTCAGTTGTTTGGTTTCCAGAAAAATAAAGTCAAGATATAAACCAAAATAAAATGCAAACTTATGCACATTTCAATCTAACAAGTAAAAGTAGATACTTCTATAAAGACAAACTGTAGATGGCGCTAACCTTTCAGTCAGGTGGCGATTAATCAGTGCAGAAGAAGAGGGCACGACGAGATGATGAAATTCAAAGCACCAAAGAACAAATCTATCTCCTCATTGGTCCGCACAGGCCTGATGTTTTCACTATTCCCTTTGCCCTCATTTATCCAGGGCCATTTGAAAAAAAACACACAAAAACAGCTGGATAGAAAAAAACAACGCGCCCGGTGCCAACTCAGCCCCGAACACACAGCTCCATCAGCCGTCAAGCCACGCAGCTACCAGAGTGAACATAATCAATTCCTTCTTCAACGGAGCACAATGCCACCGTTACATTCCCTCACTCCGCCATCCATCCATCCCGTCGCCGCCGTGAGCAGCAGCTGGCCCCGCGCCACCCAGATGGGCCTCCGCTCTGCCATGAAATGAGCTGGGATGGCGCGGCGGCATGCACGTGCGTGTGCGAGGTTGCACAACGGAGGCAGGTGAAGGTAATGGACGGCGGAGTGATGCATTCTGCCGGGGAGACAAACTGGTGTGGCTTCACGTACCAGTCTGTCAAGCTGAAGGTCGCGGCACTGTCTGCCCCGTGTCACTCACTCCCGCGCCACTAAAGGATAACAGGGGGGGGGGATATTAATGCTTCTGCAGAGTTGTGGTGGTTTTCCAGTTTGTCTTCCTGCAGTCGGTGGAGTCGGGAGGAATCAGAGCCGGTTCTCTTCCCTTCAGAGGGAAACTGCTTGATGTTGTTTCATGCTGCTTTCGTTACTGCAGCTTTTTCACATTTCCTGAGCTCGGTAATCTGTCACGACAAATTTGCTTCTGTTCAGGCTTCCTCTTGTTTTTTCATTTCATCGTGGCCAAATAGATTTTTATTACATCAGAGACGAAACACTGGACCTCATGTTATTTTGAGAAAAAGACTGAGAGCGCTCCTGTCATGATGCACAGGAAGTAGAGTCGGCTGTACAGGAAGTTCAATCATCTACATATATGTCGAGAAATAATTAACCAATTTCAATTTGAGCTACGCTTCTACTAAACTCAATGAAAACATTAACAGCTTTTACGGTCACACTGGGACAGTTTCCTCTAGTGCCGTCATCCAGTTACAATGTTTATTTATGCAGCGTTTATGGTTTATGACCAAATAACTGTGAAAAAAATAATGACGTTCCCATTTAGTCTCAGCTGTGCTCGTGTTTGTGTCAGCTGCTGTTGTGCAAATGTTACAGAACGAACCAAGGAGCGTGGAGAGTGAAGTCAGACTGTAAATCCATCAATTCATTCATTATCTCTACTGTTTATCCTTGAAGGGTGAGGTGGGAATCCCAGGTCGTCTGATATATAAAACAACACATCCACATTCACACCTCAGGCCAATTAAGAGTCTGCTACAATATAACCTCTATGTCTTTAGACTGAGGAGAGGAAGCTGGAGTACAGATGCTAATGTAACAACAAATATAATTTCATTCCAAGGTGGTCATGGACGCATGTATATACACAAATAGGTCCTGGGCCACGTAAAAAGGAATGAACGCCTACTCAGCGGAAGTTAACACCAACACTGACCACCATCTATTCATCTATCCATCAATACACAAACAACTTCTTGTTACTGTTGTGTTAACTTCCACAACTGTGGGCCGCCCGGAGTGGAGAGAGGAGAGAGCCGTGTAGTTATTTCTCTGCCCAGAAACTGATATGTATAATTACGGCGGAGAAGAGGGGCTGACATGTCGTTGTTTACTCCCAACAGCTGCTGTCAGCGAGCAGCACAACAATGGGGTGTGCACATCAGCACAGAGATATTTAGTGGCTGCGATGCACTTTTTTTGGGGGGGACGTCTTGAGGAGAGAAAACGATATACGATTTAAATGTGAGGGCTGAGATGGAGCCAGGAAGGAGTTTTTAGGAATGTTTGTTTACTCGGAAAATGCAAAAAAAGGACGACAGGGTGAAAATATTCTTTTCATTCGAGAGAAAAGTATTCCAACTTTTACAACAAGGAGTTTTTAACTGGTGATGAAACAGTCTCATTTTAAAATTGCTTTTAAGGGAGAAAACTAAAATTGTTTGACATTGCCGAGGTTTTAACGACAGGATTGGAAACAATACCACTTTCGTCCACAGAGGCGCCAAAATCAACAAAATTGAAAACATCCTTGTCGGGGTTTAAATACGGTGAAAACTCAAACCCTTTCAAAAATATTGCATGTGTTGGCCCCCAAACACAGATTCGTCTGAGACATATGTAAATGAGTTCTGAGTGCCATAGTTACAAACTCTTACACTCGCTCCTGCTCTACTAGCACATTAAACATTTAAGCACTCTTTACACTGTCGCAGGGCTTTGTTAAACACACCAGAAGCCGGAGCTCCCAATTCAAGCAACACATTACTTTAAAGTGCTTCGGTTAACTCAGAAGTCATTACACGGGCTTTACACCATCAATTTGTGTGTCCTCATTGTGCCTTTGGTGTCCTTGTGTGCCCTCAGATCTGCTGGTGTTACCTGACTGACAGGAGGGGGAGCAGCAGGCGGCAGAGTGTTTCCCCACCGAGCGTTCCGTCTCTAGGAATCGAAAAACGTTCCCCGATGTGATTAGGGAAGCAAATTCAGTGGAAGCCTTAAAAAATCCCAAACTCACAATTTATCTGTTTTCACATCCTGGCAGGGGAATTTCTTACAGTCTCTCCTCCCGCCCGGGCTCAGACTGCATTAATGTGGAAACCTGCTGCTGGGAGCCGGCTGCCTACAACCCCCCAAAGAGAGTCTTTGCATTAATTGGATAATTAAAGCAAAAGGATGATTTTAACGTGACAATCTAAGGGCAAGGGCAACCCTGGAAATAAAACAAGATCTAGGCAACGATTGCTTTATGTACACAACACGTTGAACCCACTCAGGTCATCGATTACGTTTTCAGTCGCCTAGTTTAATAAGATGAAGACATAAAAACTTATTTCAGTGCTTTGAGAATAAAGTTAATTGAGAAATCTCTGTGTGTGGCTCGATTATCTCAAGAACCGTTGATCACGTGTATCGATAAGGTTCCAAGGATGAGTGGTTTTGAATGTGCTACCCTTGATGCATCTAGATTAATGATATTTGACGGTCAGGATAAGAGGCGTCTGGGACTCATCAACGAAAAGTGACTTTGACGATCACAACAACAGCACATTCACAACAACAACAACAACAAGCGATTCTCCACGGCTCTGTGCACTGAGTCGAACTTCGAATTCTGTGGACCGAGTCAGAAAGAGAAAAAGCTGCATCACCACAGGCAGAGCAAGCAAACACTTTCAAACAGGCAGGTTTAGAACAGGAGCTGCTCCGGAGCAGATAAAAACCTTAATCCTGCTCGGAGCACACAATTAAAACACACAAAATAATGTCCCGCCGTCATTGAACTTCTTCCAAATGAATTAAGCATCTAAAGACTTTTAAAGCATTATTTCCATTATGTTGAATAAATCAACAACCGAATCCCGGTGTTGTGCTTCTACCAGAAAGTATTTTGTGAACACTTTATAAACTAAAGCTTTAGGGGACGGAGCTGCAGGGTTAGAGGCTCAGTCAGTTTAAACCGGGATTTGGTCCATTTCATGCAGTGACAGTCAACTGGTGACACATCATGGAGCAGAAGTGCTGTTGCTATGGTTACCTGCACTTTAATAGACACTCCTGCACTTTCTATGAGGCGAGTTGTTATGTGACTAATATGGTCTCAAGTCTTCTCTGAGGCCACGGCGTCCCAGCATCTCAGAAATGCTCTAAAAACAAGTTTACAGAAACACAAGGGGCCGTGAGGGATGGCTGTTTATTCTGTTTTTAAAAGGTGAAGCTCCGGCTCTGCGGCTCCCTGAGAAAAAGTGGCAAAGAGACTTAGTTAAAGGACGAGGGACAAGTTGAGTTAACGCACTGAAAGAGCTTCCTGTCCAAGGGAACACTCACAAACTCCCTCTGCTGCAGAAACATCTGCTTCAGCCCACTGTGCACTAGGACTGAAATAATGGAATCAGGGAGATAGGAGACATTTTCAATGGCATTACAACATAATGTATAATAACGGCGTTGCTGCCATTTTATATTAGCTTTTCTAACAATTTTAAGTCCTGAAGTATTATCCAGTCGGCCATTGTGGAGCCCCGAAAGTCCTTTGAAACGCTCCTGCTCCTGGGTTCTGAGAGTAAACCATCCCCTGCTGGTTGGATCCATATCACACCCAGCGTGTTCAGCTGCACGCAGGCAGGGCAATGCTGCACTGGCTCTAATACGATTCATCAAAGTAATTTACTTCTTCATATGGAGCCAAAGTACCAAACAGCGAGTCAGAAATTATAATTTAAACTCTCTTCATGCAGCTCGGAACGAAGGGTCAAAGATAGCAGGGAGGCTGAAGAGCTTCTCTCCACGTCTCACTTTACATTTCCTTTCGATTTTCTATTTTTCCGTTTTCAGAAATCGAAAACTCGCGTTGAAAAAATGCACAAAATAATTCATCGAGTTGATTTGTCGTTGACGAGCAGGAATCCTTGTGTTGTGGCCAAATGTTTAAACGGCGTGCTGCTCAAGGTGGAAGCCAGAGATGATTTCAGTTCGAGACCCGTGGCTGCCATTAATTTCTTCCGGGGCCCGGTGTGCTAAAGGTAAGTGTTAAAGATAAGTGGCTTAGCTTGATTACCGTTTAATAAACTAAGAGGTGTCATAATTAAATTCCCATCAATCACGGTACTCTGCCTCTAACAAATGTCGGAATCATTTGAATCATTATGCAAATGAATAAGTAATATTCCCCTGAATAAATTGGGCTATTAACCAGTGGTACATGCTCTATCTGGTTCTGCTCTGTGACGCTCACTTGTGTGTGTCTGTGTGTGTGTGTGTGTGTGTGTAAATGAGCGCCATGTAATTCCAATGAGTACACCTGGAGCTTTTTGTTTTTTCCCTTCGACGTGCTCCGGGCTCGCTGCACCAGTGAGCTGTGAATGTCAAACACGAGGAAAAATAAGAAACGGAGGCGGAGTGAATCACGGTGAGGAACATGGTTCTCAGCAACCTTTTCATTAGGAAAACAAAAAGAGAAGAACAGGAACAAAAAAGAAAAAGCAATGGAGCAAAAACACCTACAGTCATTACATCTAGAAAGTTAGCACACGGCTATTAGAGCGGAGAAACTTCTAACGGCTGACGAATGAGAGGAGGACGAGTGGAGGGAGAAGACAGAGCACGGGAAATATCAATATGAGATATGAACGATGGTGGGTGCTCCCTGCCTTTAAAATGCCGGTGGCGGGATCCACTCAATATTCATCGATTAGAGGCGCTGCTGCGGCGGGAGAGAGAGAGTGCTGACGCGCGGTGAGAACGCTCCTCATCGAGCTCCTCTTGTTTTTCCAACCCTGTGAATTAGCTCTTTTGTCTACAAGGCAATTTATCTCGGAGATAAAACCGCCTGTGGGTAATCCACGACCCCGGCAGCGCCTTTTCGTTGTTGTTTTTTTGTTTTGATTGTGTCTCTACATACACACTGGGGCGTGAATGCAGGTGAAACACGCTGTCGGCTTCGCCTTGATTGGTTACGCTGCTCATCGGAGGTGTCTGGTAGAAATAATTAAAAGTAAGCGATGAAAGACAAGTAAGTTTGGTGGATGGTTGAGCTGATTCAGGTGAAGGTCTCACTCACTCAGGGGCCTCGAGCTGAGAGGGGGCCCCTGAGGACAGATTAGTCCACAGCAACAACACATTTGGATATGTACTGGACACTGCAACGACACCACGGTCAGAAATTACGTTTCTAACGCACAACGGATGGAAAACTGAATAACACAAAAATAATCCAAAAGCCTCAAGATGAAAAAACGTAGACTTATCTTTACTAAGTTACTTTTATTTATGTGTAAGCACAGAATGCACTTTGTCTGGAATTTACGATATCCTGTGTCCCCCGGGGTCCCTTTAGCCCAGGGCCCCCGACGCCGCTTGGAGCACTCCTGCCCCACACAGTCACCTCTTTCTCCTTCATCTGTTTCAAGGGCCTCTTTAGCCTCCTCTCAGATGATAATATAAAGCAGTCGTATTCAAACCACTTCCACATCTAAATTATACATCGCAGGCGGAGGCTCAGAGGAGAGATGGAGAAGGAGAAGGAGGAGAAGGAGGGAAGGGCGGACTCGGCCCAGCAGGAAGCCGCTGCAAGAAAGATGGAGTTGAGCTTTGTCTTCCTTTGTTGGATTGATGCTCGCTCTCCGCCTGCGCCCGCCGACTACGCCTCTCAGCAGCCGCTCCTCTCGGCTTCCTGGCAGATGCACGAAGGAGCATGTGCACAGGAATGCGCACAATGCACGCAAACACAAACACACAATGTGCATAGCCGTCTTTCACGTGACACCGTTCCTTCTGTCTTTATCAGTCGCTGCGTTTTCAAAGCAAAAGGAAATCTCAGCTCTCCCATGAAAGCAGGAGCTCTCCCACCTTCCACCTGCTCCTCTCCTCTCGGCTGCTCCCTCGCTCGGCATCATCTCGCTCCTGATTGCTTCTCGGGGCCATCTGCTGGATTAATTGATCAAAAAGGCTCGGGATGTTTCTCAACATTTTGTGTGATTGAATTTGGGGACAGCCGGGGCCCCTTCATATACCCCCCCCGCCGCCCTGCTGCCACTTCCACCCGCTCCTTGTTTCCTGTTCGCTCTCGTTCTGCCTCTTTCATTATCACTCCACGCTTTTTATATCCCTCTCAAATTTAACACTTACACGCTCGGTAATATTGAAGATAGTATATCACACACAGGGGGGGGAAACGGCATTTATGTGGCGAGGCGAACAAATTATATTTAAGTTTGATATGCTGTTGGGAAAGTATTAAAAATCATGTCTTAAATCCTATTGGTTGCCACGGTTAATGCATTACTACCAGTGTCTGTCATTCCCTGCACATGAGCATAACTTATTTCTTGATCCATATAAACTATAGATTGTCTCTCTAGTCCTTATATTTGGAGATATGTGTTTTGGTCCATGTTTTTGTTGACCTTTGACCTTTGACCGATCAGATCCAACAAGCCAATCATCCGGAGACACCCTCCAAAAATAATGATGCAACCAAGCTTGGTGAAAATACATCCATGCATTGTTGAGCTATTTTGTACACAAACAAACACACAAAAACAATACAGCACTTCGGCTTCTGCTGTTGTGCAGTGTAAACAAATACACTGTTGGGGAAGTAGTGTGGAAAGTGTTGCACCGTCTTTCCTGTGTGGAGCCTCTCTGACCAATTAAAACACCAATGAGACACACAGACTCCCATGTGCTTGTGTATTGGCATGTTCATTTGAGCGTGCAACCTTGCCATTGCAAATGTGTCTACGTGTGTGTGTGTGAGTGTGTGTGTGTGTGTGTGTGTGTAGCGGTCAGTGCTTTTGTTTGTCTGCTGTGAGCAACCATGTAGCACGAGGCTCCTCAACCAAGAAGAGGTCTTGCATCAACTGGGCCTGACAGGGAGCAGCGCACCGGGCTCCCTGCACACACAGCTGCAGACACACTCAAATATATGTATATATATATTTATATATATATTGGATTGGCACTTGGTAGAATGTGCCCCCCTGGAGCCCCTTGAGCAACTGTGGTTTTTAGTGCTTTGTTCAACTTGACAATAGTTGGTGTGGGATGTTCGAGAGCTTTACACTTGGACTCCACATGTAAAAAGGCCACATTGGACAAAACTCAAAGATCAGCTCAAGTCCACTCTGCCATTGAACTGTAGGCCGAGCGTGTGTATCAGCCTGACCTCGCGACCTTTGGCTCCACACCTCGACCTCCATGAGGTCAAACACACGAGATGGCAGCACCAGTGTTTTTAGGATATTAACTAAGCTTTGCCTGCTCATCTCCTTTCTCTTAAATACTCTTGTGAAACCATAGCAGTCTGCTTTTTGAATTTATGGTTATTGGATGGGAGTGTGAGGGTTTTATCAACCATATTAAATGTGCCTATAAGAGGACGCCGCCAGTTCCGCCCTTTCAATATCCGTTGAGTATAATCACCATTCCTCGATGACACCTCATCTCATCTCATCTCGTGTTCTGGCAAAAACCTGTTCACGCTCCCACCATCAGTCTGACATCAACGGGAACGACGTATGCTAATTTTTTTATTAAGTTTCTCTTTGGTTCCTTTCACGGGTTGCCAATAAAAGTGTCACGTCCCTGACAGAACAAAAACAAAAAAAAACACACAGGGCGTATCAAAGTGAGCGAATATGTATGCAGCCGGGGGGGACGTCAATGTGCGAGTGACAATCGACGTGCGGGGATTCAAAACTAATTTGTAAACGTGACTGCAGAGACAACGTGAGGCCGGTGGAGGAGGAAGAAGAAACCGAGGCCTCGTCTTCGAGAAGGAACCGAGGCAGCATCAGGAAGGTGGGCTGTAGACAACAGAGACAATTTGAAATACTTTAGTAAAGCAAACTTAGACGAAGAAAAGGGGGATGACTCTCAGAGATCAATAAGATATTGTGCATTGGTATTTTTCTGTGTGCATGAAAAGAAGAAGGGAGACAGACGGAGGGAGAGAGAGAGAGACAGAGAGAGACAGAGAGAGAGAGAGACAGGGAAATGCAATCAGTGTGTGTATGAGGTTCCTCAGAGTGAGGATTTGGGTCACTTAAAGAATACGGCTGATTCAGCAACACTGCCGCCACCGCTGAACTTAATCTACTGAATAGTCCTGCAGGCGGATACTGAGCGAGGGAGAGGAGGGGGGAGAAGGAGGAAGAGAGCGAAAGAGTGAGGATGTCAAATTGGAAGAGAAAGAAAAGGAGGGAGGGAGGGAGGGAGGGAGGGAGGGAGGGAGAAGATGAAACAAAAGGGAGAGGAGGGATGGAGATGCTGCAATAGATACAGGCAAGAGAGAAGGGGGGGGGTTAGCAGAAGACGAGGAGAGATGGGGAGAGACAGGGGAGGCAAAAAGCAGTGGGTGAGAGATTTATCAGAGGAGACGGCAGGAGCGGGGGGGGGAGATGGAGGGAGAGAAGAGAGCTGGGGGAGAGATATAGAGGCAGACGTGGAGAGAGGAGCAGACGCTTATTCCTCCATCTTCTGACGTTGCTCGCTCATGTTCCTCCCATCGCAGCTTTTTGGTTTGTGCCCGAACACACACAACGACGATGTACACACACACACACACGACAATGCGATGATTTCAATGTTTCAACCAGTGGTAACACAACAAGACAACAAGACAACAAGAAACCCTCTTGTATCAAAGATTTAAAAAAGTGAATTGAGCTTGAAGCATGCTGCACGGGAGCTCTGATTATTTCAATGTATATGCTCAGTAGAACAATGACAATTTACATTAAATTGTATTATATGTCTAAAATAACTATCTCCCTACTTTGTGATCCAGTTGTAGGATATATGTGGTTATTTCGGACATACTTTCAGATTTTCGTCTGGACTAATTCATGTTTTAACTCTTGTTTTTGCCAATTATTACGGTGCATTATTAGACCACAGTAAACATTTCTTTGTCAGGTTCAAGCAGCTTAAAAAAGCTCCTTACGCTTCTGAATGAGGTTTCAGCTCCTTCTCTATTAGCTCACTCACACAGGAGAGAGTGTTAGCTCCATCCCAACTCCTCCAGTGTAGCACAGAGTGGAATGACGAGAGATCTTTGATTCTCTGGAGGCAGCTGTAATTCACAGTAATCATGATTGTGCACATGCAAACGCCCCATGTGCACAGAGTAAGATACAGTCAAAGTAATTAACAGCATTTATTTATTGACCTTTATCAACCACGAGTGCCACACACTGTAAACGCTGCCACTTACATGGAGCCTGCACCCTCCTCCTCCTCCTCCTCCTCCTCCTCCTCCTCCTCCTCCTCCTCCTCCTCCTCCTCCTCCTCCTCCTCCTCCTCCTCCTCCAGTATCACAAGGGGGCTCCTGGATTTCCAGCCTGCAGCGTGTTATTTTCTTTTTACCTGAACAATGAGATTAGAAAGCCTCAAAACCTCAGTTCATAGAAAAGTAATCACTCATTCAGCGATATCGATCCACAGCGCTGTCAGCTCTCTTACAATATGCACCGTAATATTCTGCCGGGGTTCCAATAAAAATAATATTGTACCTTAATACCTTTGTGCTGGAAATCCCCCCTGTTGCATTTGCTCTCATTAAAATGTCAGCGTGTAGATTGACATGTTTTTAATTCTGACAAAACAAGTGAACCACCAAACAGTACAAATGTACACAGCATTTTCTGATGATGGTGGCCGAAATAGGATTAGAATCAATAATCAAATTAGGGGACCTGGACTATGCATTGTTAAATCAAACCAAGTATACTCTATTGATTGAAGGCCCAGAATAATAACGTAGAATAAAAGTGAGTTGAATATTGCACCTGCCCCTAAAAACACTTAAAAAAGACACAACCACAAACAACCATTCTGCTCCTCTTTCAACAAATGGAGGGAGATTTAACATTTACAACCCAGATCATGAACACCAACCTCCCCCCTCTCTCCCCCCTCTCTCCCCTTGTGTGCATTCAGTTCCCTCTCCACACCACTGGATGGCAGGCACGCGATGCACTGCCACCCTGGAACTCTCCCTCCTCTCCCTTCGCCTGAGCCTAATGGCATGTGGCGGCTGGTACCTGTGAGTAATGCCGCAGGAAAACGCGTTCCATAACCTATTGTTCTTATTAGAAAAGAGGAGGGAAAAGGGGGAGAGGGACGACAAACAAAACAAGCTGGAGAGAGAGGAAGTGGAGGGGAGGGGAGGGAGGGCGAGTGACAACATGGCGAGATGCTGGGGTGAAGCATGTGAGGTCCAATCTCCTGACAGGAGGGTGGGGGGATACAGAGGTGGAAAACGCTGTGCTGATGGTGGTTGGATGTATTTAACACCCGTGCTCACGCAGTCAGACATGAGCAGAAACACATGCTCGGCTCCGACGTGCACTTTACAAACGGGTTTAATGCAGAAATCCATCTTAGATGCAGAGATTTGTTTGGCGGCACAGAGAGGAGAGCGACTCCCGGAGCCGAGCAGCTGCTTCCACCGAGGAGCCTCATGCTCCTGCATCAGCTCCTGCTAATGAAACTGTGACACTCGGCTCGATACACAAATCAATGCTGAGGTTAAGACTTTCTTTCCCCCCTCATCTTAAATGAGCACAGGAATCACTCTGCGATATATTCCTCATAGTTTCCTCCCCCCTTCTGTTATGTTGATTTTGAATTTTGGGGGAGACCTAAGATGCTGCAACAGATTTCTGCAAAACTGACACCTCTAAATGCCCAAAAGTTAAAGTTTCCCTATAGGCTAATGGGTTGGAATTACCTTGAGCTAATGACAAAGAACCACATATATCTATCTATCTATCTATCTATCTATCTATCTATCTATCTATCTATCTATCTATCTATCTATCTATCTATCTATCTATCTATAAATGGGACTGGCTGCAGAAGTAAATAAAGCAGCATTTGCAGTAATTCGATTCCTGCTGGCGAGTCCCCCCCCATCACACCGTGTTGGACGGGGGCCCACAGGAAGCAGCTGGATCAATCAGCATGAAGGCTGCAGCTCAAATCTCTGGCTGCCGTCTCACACGCAGCAGGAGCCAGAGCGTGCACTTGTGTTTTTTGGAGTGATGGTTCTGTGCAACGTCCACGAGAAGGTTGCGTCATCGTGGGCTTTGCACGAGGAGGAAGGTATAGATCATGGACGTGTCAGGTTCCCGAGTCCACTGACGATGGGAATTCACTTAATCTAATCTGTTTGTTCTTTATTCTCTAGAAACAGTGTTTAATTAAACTCTGGCTTTTGGCCGAGCTCTTCTTTTGTTTCTCACAAACACAACTCACTGTCTGTGAGACTGACACACACTAAACAAATACCGCGACAACGCAAACTCAGTGAAGAGACGCTAACCTTAAAAACACCTGATTTTAAGGGCAGCACCACCACAGCAGGAACAGACACACATTATCTTCATCATCTCAAGAACATTTCATCTCATCTTCTCATGGAAGGGCAGTGTCACGGGATTGTGTAGCTTAACAGAACTTTGAATTAACAGGTGAACTTTGTGCAGCTGCTGGTGGAGATTTATTAACATACCATTGTACAGACATATACATTATCGCCCCCTGATTTTATCCAAGTGTATAACTGGCTGTTAAGTTATATTTAAGTCAACTTTGGTGCATTTCATTTTCATCTCTACTCTCATAAAACCCAGCCGTCACCCTGACAGCCGCCCACACGTGCACTTAAGCATGTCAGCGCTGCATAAGTAGAAAAAGAAGAGGAGCTTCTTCATCATTGCCACACCTAATCATGGAACATACTTCCTCCCTCCCTGCCTGCGCCACCCACTGTTCTCAAAAATCCACACCATGGCCCCCTTTTCCCTAAGTTACACATCCTCGTCTCTTTTTTTACCTTCCTCCTTTATTCCCTAATGAAAAGCAAAACACTTCTGTTTGCTCAGAGAAAGAGAGAACTGGCTCTGACTCATGTGCGAGGGCCTGATTTCTGGATGGTTAAACCCTCCTGAGAAGCTTCAGAATACAGCTCATACAGCGAGAGGTGCAGGCAGGAAGCCGGCGGCGGGGAAATTTACTTTCTCTCGGCTGCTGCCTGAACAGGGGTTCCCATTAAAGTGCTTGTGACCTTTGGAGGAGATGGGCAGGGGTTTGATTTCTTTGTGTGTGTGTGTGTGTGTGTGTGTGTATGTGTGTGTATGTGTGTGTCAAATTGGGCTCACAACGAGCTCAAGCACAGTGAGGGCCCATTTACTGGCTGCAGCCACTGCATGTGATGCTGGGAGCTGTGGAGCCCACGCTGCTGGTCCTGTACAGAGCTGCAGCACCGAGGTATTTATATTTGACCAATCTGTGGATACATGCGGGGTATGAAAAGTGACCTGGTTCTGGATCTCTGTAGAAAAGATGGTGTTTATAACTTGTATTTTTAATTCTCAGGCATTTACGATCCAGAAAACCAGCATCTGGGTAAATTAAATCTCAAACACACACACACACGTCACGAAAACTTTGTATAATAATTTCAATTTCAGCTTTAAAAGGTGCCACAATAAGTAGTTTAAATTAAATAATAGATTTTTGGAGGGGTGCTTGGAGGAGCCACAGACAATTTTATAATGTTATTAAGTTATTCTGTGTATCTGAGCATGAAGCTAATTGAAGTACAGCCTTTTGATTGCGACTTTATATTAATTTTACAAAACCTATTGACATGTTTCTATATCTTCTTGTATTCTCACTGTAACTAGGATATTTTTCCTACTAAAATCCACTTTAAGCACTAACTTGTCAAAATAAATCATGGAAAACTCACGTGTGGAAAAGGTAATCAACACTTACCCCCCCATCTAAAGCGACATTGACTTTAACAGCCACTTGGAATGTATTTATTATTTTGAAGCACTTTATGAGTTGCCTCTGGCGTTTAGGTGTAAAGTCTGAGAGACAATTTAAATCACGAAGCAAAGGACGATGGGTTTTTTGTCGTGTCACAGTGCGAGCACCGGCTGGAGTTAGAGGATAAAGGTTCATTACAACTTTTGTTCTCCAGAGATTTAGTATTCAAGGACACCTCGACACACACACACACACACTGGACACAACGGTTATCGAACAGCCGACCGTCTGATTAGTGGACGACCCTCTCTTCCCCCTGAGCCACAGCCGCCACCCAATGTGGACGACCTTAATTGTGAATACAAATGACAATAGACACACATGTGAAGACGAACACACACACGCGTAATCCACACAAAGGGATTGTCACCATCAACACGTACGCAAACGCACTAGGCTTGCATCTAATTTCCAACACCACGTATTCCCCACATTTTGCTGCAGGGTGGGGTGGGTGTGTGAGTGTGTGTGTGTGTGTGTGTGTGTGTGTGTGTGTGTGTGTGTTCGTCCGTCTTCTCTCTGTTTTTCTCTACACAATCTGATGTGCTTTACAGACCTCAGAGTCGTCTGTCATGGCGACTCACCACCAATCAATGAGAGGTGTATCCGCCATGGAAGGACGGCTACACAGGGATGGAGAGAGAGAGAGAGAGAGAGAGAGAGAGCAACACAAACACATTTGTGATCTAAAGGTTCTATCTCGGTAAACACAGGTTCTCTAACCCCATCACCCCCCTCCCACCCCACCGCCCCCCCATGACCTTCCATCCAATCACCGTTCTGAACGAGGCTCCTGTCTACGAGTGAAAAACTGCTGATAGAACGAAGTCGCTTATTTGGGCAGATTAGACAAGCAACAGGATGAACACCCCGAATGCAAGGAGGTGTCACTAAGGCAGTGAAAGGCTCCGCACAGGTCAGTGGAATGTGAAAACAAGTCCTTATCCTAATGGGTCTTTATCTAAAACAAACTACAAAAAGGAGACTTTTCATTAGAAAACTCATAAACTGCACAATACATTTCTCGTGTCTGAACTGGTGGCGGTGGCGGAGGGAGATTATCTAGGGGTACTTAAATATTAATTCCCAGCTTGGTGAATATAAAAAATAAATCCTTGAGCTAATCGTGCCGGGAGATGCTCGTGTGGCGGTAGAAAAGGTTTTGTGTAAATTACTAAAAAAGATTAGCTCCTTCCCGCTGGTTTATCTGCAGGTCCAAACCGTGGAGGTGCATTCTTCAAACACCGAAAACTCCTCTCTAACTTCCAACACGTGGAAATATAAGGATTTACAACGTGTGTGTGCGTGTGTGTTTGTGTGTGTGTGTGTGACTGGAAATATCCCAGCAGCTTCTTTTGAAATCCAGCGATTGTCTCTGGCGGAACAAGATAGCGTTGGAGCTTTGAAGGTGTAAAGCTGTGACATGACGGTATTACCTGTAAAAGATATCAGCACTCGGTGAAGCTCGTGGCCGGTCAGACGTTCATCACACGTGACGAGGAGATGCCGTCCTGTCATTGGATTAGAGCTCATTAGCCAGTGAGCGGTGCCAATCAACAACACAATCGAGATTTGTGTATTTTATTTTAATCTCTGGCAGGAAGTAAACACTCCCGGCTGAAGGAACTTAAGCTCCGCTCTCTTGTCACTCGTAAACACAGATTTTTGGCCTTTTAAAAACGGACATTTTGCTTTGAACATGGAGATAAAATAAAAGTTGAGCTTCTGTATCACACGGAAAAAAAACATTTTAAGCACCTTTGCAGATTAGCTTCAGCTCAAAGCCTCGCCTGGATATGAGAATGCACTGAGGGGGGCCATTGAATAATATGCTTATTAAGGTAACAGCCTTTTTAGCTCGGTGAGGCACTTAAATTACATGAGCGGAATATTAGGGACACTTATAGATTAAAAAACAATATTACAATAATTAAGACTTATGCTTATTTGACCTTTTCCTTCTGTCGCTGTTAAGTATCAACTTTATTTATGTAATTTTATGACTTTCTCCTTAAATTCTGACTTTATTTTTGAAATATTATGAAAAAGAAAGTTGTAACATGTCTTTATTCTCATATTATGACTTTCTTCTACCCTTACAGGTAAAGAATATGCATATTTGTTCCCTTCTACCTCTAGATTCACTTCCTGATGCACATGAATCTCTGTTTAACCCGCTCCACTCCCTCCTCCTCCTCCTCTTCTCGGTAAGCAGCCTCGGCCTCACAGCTTCTAATCAGTCTGAGGTGATCAATTAAAAGCATATCGATCGGTTAGGGAGGCGTCGGGGAGGAATTGCTTTCGCCTCACAAAGCTATTCCCGATCCTGCCTCCTCCTCTGCGATGAATACACAGACGGAATTAATAAAAAGATCCATTCATGTGAGCGACGGCTTTAGAGCAACGTGGGGGAAAGGTACGGTCACGCAAACGTTGGAAAACCGATTCCTTATCAAAGGAATTCACTGTGAAATCTGTTTGTTTTTCTTTTTCCTGGAAATTCAGCGTGAAAGTGCTGTAGATCCTCACGTGCACTGCTTACTGCCGCTCCACATCATATATAGATTACAGTGCACACTTCTTATAGATGCCTCTTTCAGATTCGGATAAAGAGCTTAGGCCTACACACCTTTTCTTTCAACCCTCTTCAGCCCCTGGATTGTGATTTTATTTTTTTTCGCCTGCTTTTACTTTCTCACCTCTCTCTCCGGCACAAACAGAAACTCACAATCGTACACACACACATAGACACACACTCTCTCGCGAACACACACACACACCCCTGGAGCTTAATTTGCAATAGAAGACTACTTCATTTGAATGTCTTTGATGTAGCGTGGCTTTGCTCAAATGAAGTATCTGATCCCAATCCCCTGGACAGATCCACATGGGCGTCTCGGTGAAACCAACCACCGCTTGTGCACATAATTTACTTTACTTGACTTTTCGGTAAAGAAAAGAACAAGTCTAATTCCAGGGATGCTGTACTCAGCTGCTTTTTTATGCAGAATGCTGGATGACTCATGGTTTCATAAGAATTTGTAGCTGTAGGTTTTGCTCCTGGCAACTGTGGCGCTCACACAGATGCAGACATGGTCCTCCAGAACTAGAGCGAAATCCATCTGCAGCCTAATAAAAGGATTAGAGCGTCACAAAAGACCAGGTTTGTGAATGACTGGGAACAAAAAACAAAACCAAGCAGAACAGAGAAGTGGAGCTAAAAATATGCAGATTAAGAAACGCAAACACGCCGGTGCCTTTCTGCCGAGGTGCTCGAAGGTGCACGCTTTGCTGGAGAGGCAAAGAGTAAATACACACATGCTTGCAGATCCAGTCTCGACACCATCTTGTGCCTTATTGGGGGTAATCCTGTGAGTACACCCTGACAGGCTTACAGATGCCCCGGCAGACTCCGGCGGCTCCGGCAAACACACGGAGCCTCGCTCGAGTGTTCGATTCAGAGTGTGAGGACGAAAAATGTGTTAAAATGACCAACATGCAAACAAGCTGGCAGCCAGAAGCCCCTGAAGTATTAATTATGATGATGAGGGAGTGGGCACAAAGCTCAGGCATATTTAAAGGCATGTGTTGCACAACTATATTAGTGCTCCGCTGTTAAATCATTTGTTCGGGCCACAGCAAGTCAAGCCCTGCATTCTAAGTCTGCACGGAGGGTTGGATGGTGGCCAGGTTTCATAATAATAAACCTTACTGGGCTTTTAACTGTCATATACGGTAAAAAACACATTTAATCAAAATAAAACTAGCCTCCAAATGGCTGGTCTGCTTTCTACCACTAGGTGGCGCAGGTGCATTTTAAATGTTAGTTGTTTCGCTTAATTTCTTGTGTAATACATCCGAAATGGAAAAACATATGACATCGTGATTAAGAATATCTGTTAACAACAAACTAAAGTTGCTTTTTACATTCTGTTTTATCCCAGGAAATGTAAAATCAATGATTATGACGTTTAATAAAAACACTCTCTCGCAATTTTTAAGAATCCTGGATCCCTACAGACGGACAAAAGGAGCCGGACACGAGGACGAGGACGTATATTTAGTTATTCTAAGGTTACGAACACGATGATTCTTTGATTCTTTAACTCTTCATGTAAACTATTTTCCATTCCGACTCCTGCTCTTGATCAACGTTCAAGTATCACACAACACGAGGTCTCAGAACTAGCGTCTATGAAGGGCGGAGACAAAAGGACAGAGCATCTCCTGCCACAACTTTCTTGACCTTGAGGAATTGAGCAGGAGACGCCGGCTCTGAAGCTCTGAAGCTCCCGTTCAGCCGCTTTGTGTTTCAAGTGTGGAGGACGACATTGGTCGGGGATAAACGTGTGTGTCAAGTGATCCTTTAAAGGCGGCGACGTCCTGAAGTGTCTTATCACAAACGCTCCGTCTGTCCCCCCGATTGTTCCGCGGGGCCCCTGATACCGAACCTGTCCTTTGACTGGAAATTAAAACGCGATTTACAGTAACATGGATTTTAGCATATCTGCCTCTCTTTAGATCGGGCGCGGAAATTTTTTTAAACCTTTGAATACGACACTAGGATCTATTTAAAAACCCAGCGAGAGCAAACACAAAGCGCCGTCACCATGACAGCCACTTTAATTTGTTGTTTGCCTCCTAAATTCATCTTCTCTCGCACACACAGACACACACACAGACACACACACACACAGACACACACACAGACACACACCTGATAGAATGAAGCGGCCCTCTGGCTCTCAATTCGTTAGAGGCAGGGATTTCTGGAGTTTAGTTCTGATGTTGTCTGGCCTCAGTTTGCTGCTTGTTTACCTCGGAGGAGAAAGAGGAGGGTGATAATGTGGCAGCAGAGTCTCTGATGAGGAGAAAGGTCTGTTTGACTAGTGGCACTGGGGAGCGTGGACCAGCGCAAGAGATGGTGTCATACTGGAGGAAAACCAGCAGCAGCACAAACGGAAACCAGACGACGGCACTGGGAGGTAACAAGAGATGAAGTGTGTTTTAAACATATCATGAAATAAATCCAGATTGTGTTTCCCCTCTCTCTCTCTCTCTCTTTCTCTCTCTCTCTCTCTCTCAAACACTGTGATTAAACCATCATGTCCGACCAAGGCGATGCTGGGACCTGCTCGTCTTTTCCGATGAGTGTGCACGTGTGTTTACGTGTGCCCGGGACAGATGGCGTCTGCGGGGGTGGCGAGTGATAAAGTGCAGCGCGGCCCAGTAATGATAGTATTAGCTGGAGAAGCTGCAGGTGGCTCATCACCATGTTTGCCCACTAAACCGCTGACTTATGTCCCCGGGGTTAAAAGACACAATGGTTACCTACTGGTGAGTGGGCGGCTCTATTGTTGTCTCTCTCTCTCTCTCTCTCTCTCGCCGTGTATTGATTCTACACTTTGACTGAGGCTGAGTAAATGCTGACAGGGATGTTATGTCATCTTTCCTTTGTTTTTAAAACCGCCTGACAATGTTGAAAGGCTGAAAGAATAAAAAGTGAGAAAGTCAGCTAACAAGCTAAAGCCCGGTTGTCGAGCTACAAATCACCTGCAGGCCACCGGCCAGGTTGAACTCCAGCTGGAGGAGATCTACAGATTTTAATGAATAAAAATTACACTTCAACTCCGTGCACACACAAAAATGAGTCACACTGTATAACTACGTGTGCGGGAATTGTGTTCCCGGAGAAACTAAAACACACATAAACAAAACATCTTTGGGTAAACCAACAAATACTTAGAACCGTGTTAGCATCAGCAGAATATCCAAGTCTACATGGTCGCGCCTCGGTAGCCACGCAACTGGGAAATGTGAAATAAAAATCAGATTTCCATAGAGAGCTGAACTGAAACAGATTATTTTTTACAGTGATAATCATCTTCTATTTACTAATTCCACAACTCTCTGTGTGTCTGTCCGTGGAATCTCGAGAACGGTTCATTTTTATGTTGTGTATTTTTAAGGCAATGCATTCAATATTAATAACCAGCTTACTGTAAAGAAAGAAAGATGCAACCAGTATCACCACAGGCAGAACAAGAACCGGCACCGCACCAGTCCATTAAAATACCAACAACCAGCTTTGGAACGGAGCCTGTAACAACAGAAAGCTTTGGTTTTATTTGTGTTCGATTATGAAAAGTAAACCAAAGGAATGCATTTCATCTTTTCAGGCAGAAACGATCGTTATAAATTGGTTATACCATTTACATATTCCTGTCGTGTGATCAAAACCCAGATTTCCTGCAAAAAAGGAGTCAAACATGTGGGTTTTCTCAGTGTTGGGGATCACACAACAATCATATCTTTGCATCTACAGGACTGTCGCTGCCCACGTGGATTCTCCAGACGAGAGAAATTGTATGTGAACGCAACACGACCACGGCTCAAAGAGAGATAATTACTGTCGCTGACCGCAGCTAAGTCGACGATGCCTGCTGGCCTCGCGGCGACGGGGATGGAAATGAAGTTGCCCTCGCGCCTGTCACACCGCTCGGCTGACGGCTCCAGGTATACTGCAGGGGGGGGGAATTATCCGGTTCCGTGTAGGCAAGGAGTACACGAGTGGGAGTGAATTAAAGAAACGTTGAAGCGATATTACGAGGGAGAGAGAGAGATGCGAGATAGCGGCACGAAAAAAAAAGCAGATGCCCAAAGAAAGTGGATGTTGGAAGATACATTTTCATAACCTGGGTGGATGAGGTAGAAAGGGGGGATGGGGAGAGGAGAGAGAAGATTAAGTAATTATCCTTTCAAGCCTAATTTGAGGTGCTGTTTGAAATTAACCTATGCAAATGAAGTGGCTAAATCACATGGAGGAGCCGCGATGACTCAGACGCTGCAGGAGCAAGATTGGTTTTCACATCTTATCGCAGGGAGCTATCAAATGCAAAATGCTGGGCTGTAGTAATAAAATAAAAACTGTTTATTATCTGTGGCTTTAATGTGACCTATCCCCCCCCCCACCCCCCGGGAACCATGTGAAAAGGTCACAGCAATGACACAGGTCGTAAATAAATACGCGTGGGGAGGTCACATTTAATTTGATAGTTTCTTTTACCCACTTACCCCTTTTTAAAATCAAATACAGTTATTAAAATATGAATTTAAAACCAAACAGACCCTGCTAGTTGGCAAAGACGAGTAAAAAACATATATATATATATATCGTGGGGAGGTAAAGTGTGTGTGTGCTAATGAAATGCATATATCCCTCGAGTGAATTATCAACCGACTCTGCAGATGCAAGCAAACGTTTCAAAGTCACCGTCGCAGGTTGGAGAGCTGGAGCGTTGATGTATTGTGTTCACAGGTGAGGGCGACGGCCCCGTGAACATGCACGAGTCATGCATACCCGATGCACAGCGAGGGCAGGTGGTGGCGCCTCCTGCTGGGAACTGTAAGCATGTCCCAGCAGCCGGCAACAGCGGGAGCCCTGTGTACCTGTCAGGTTGATCCTACAGATCCCAGATGAAGGGATAGCGCTCTGTAATTTTGACATTTATCTGTTTTACTTACAATGGCCTGAATATGTCAATGCATGACTTCAAATGAATGAAACCTATTTATTCGGTGAGACACGTGTGCGGTTGGCGTCCTCGTGAGATTTCGGGTTCCACGAAGTTCCCAGAAAACACGCCCTCCCCGGATTAACCCCCTTGGATTGAGCTGTGCAAATCCTCATTCACTGCTAGCAACACTGTGTTCACCGACTGCAACACAACATCCCAGCACCATCCTTAATGCCTGGCACACGCCCATGACTGTGACCTTCTGGAACGACCTACAACGGCTCGGGATCCCCAGCGTACCAGCACGAGGAGAAAAGGAGGAAGTGAGGCGGGCGTGTGTTTAAACTGGCGGCGGAGATGAAATTAAAAGCGGTGATTTCCCTGTCGACTGCTCGCTCTAAGCAGCTGCTCGCTTTCCCCTTTATGGCGAACATGTAATTATTTATTTCATAACAGCGTTTCCTCTTTATCACTTTATCCCTCACTCCTTCTGCAACACAGCCGCTTGCCAACTCTTCCCTGTTTTTACTCCTGCTTCTCTCCCTCCCTTTCACACAGAGCAGGCATTAGACAGTACAAAATCAATCCACGTTTATATACTTACTCTTGTATCACTCCGTACAGCACGGCACGCCCGCTCGGCTGCAGCTTTAGGAAGGGATGAATGGACTTTATGAAGAGTACAGCTCGGGATCATCTTGCGATCTAAATGCAAATTTCTTTTTTTTTGTGTGTGAAAAGCACTGAGGAAGTTATTACCTCCATGGCTGGCTTTGATGAACAGCTCGCAGCGTTTGAGGCAAAATACCAGAGTGGAGGATTGCATCCATGTGATTAAGATGATTAATTACTCTTTTAAAAGTGTTCCCTTTTTCTTTCTTTTCTGTTTTTTACACCTCCTTCAACCTCAAGCACGGGCAGAAAAATACCATGATGCAACTTGCTTGAAAGCAGGAGCGTGGGGGGAGCCCATAGATATAGAGATGTATAAATAAACTATAATGAAAAGTCAGAGCTATTGTTATGACCCATCAGGAGGTGACACGACTCTGGACACAGTTACCCAAAGGACACTACTTCACCATGCACAGAGACGCTTCCCCAGTTAAGAGTCTGACTCTGCTGGGTTGGTAGTTCAAGGCCAAGCTGGTGGATGATGAGAAGTTTGGTGAAGAAGCAAAGTAATATCTAACCTCCCTGAGTCAGAGAGTCTGCCTGCACATCGGTAAATGAGAGAAACCATTCAAATAAACCACAGAGACTGAAATTAAATGTTAGCGGGGCGAACCTGCAGGAGCCAGCAATGAGAAAAAGGCCTCTACGATTTTACACCTATCATTAAAAAAAACATATTTAAAAACATCATGGAAAACTGGGCTGCAAAGGAAACCAGTGCAGTCATGCCTCTTTTGGTAAACCACCAACTTGAGTCAGTACTTTGCAACGATTCCCAAGGACATTGTTCCAGATCTGGTCCCAGAAACATACGGTGATGTGACAAACCCACTTCAAGATAAACTCTTAAAAAACACACTTTTGGAAATAAAAGTCACCTTTAGAGGATGAGAGGGGGGGGAATACTGAGTAAGTGAAATGAAAGCAATTTTTCCTCCTTTTGAAATGTAAATGTGCAGCGATTTGCTGAAATACCTTTGAAGAAATCGTGTTATTAAGAATCGGGGGGTGTCGCTTGTGCAGCCACCATTGATACAGAGTTCATAATCTTTAAATGAAATATATTTTTTCTTCCATTTTTGCAATTTCGTCAACCTTTTCACTCCTTCCTAAGTGGAGAGCGGGGCTTTGTGTGTGTGTGTGTGGGGGGAAAAAGAAGGTCATATGACTTTCACGGAGCGCGGCTCTCACCTGCTGACGGGCTGAATGTCATCACTTTTCCTTTTAAACTTGGTAATGCTTCTTTTTTAACAAGCCTGCACGCACGGAAACATCCCCACACAGTCATGTAGAGAAGTTTGAATGATGGAGATTTGTTTTTGATGCTTATCGGTCTCTCAGAATCACATCAAGGAACCCAAATGTCATATTTTTAACGCTGTGGTGTGTGTGATTGCGGTTGTGAGGCGACAACAGCACAAGTCGTACAGGAGTGAGGTTATTTATAACCGCTGTGCGTGTGTCACACATCGGAATCTGAGGCCCACCGAGGGCATTTGTTAACATTAAATTTCAACACTCCCGCTAATCTGCACACTGAGAAACATATTAATCACCCGCTCTTATCTGGGTGGTTTTTTTTCTAATTAACAACATCATGAGCTGCTTTAATTACATTGGGTCAAATAAAGACACAAGCAATCAATTAAAGAATAATTGGAGAGGCCGGTTTTAAATATGAAAAAACAGGCTGCAAGTGGAATGTTTACAGAAATTTACAAGTTTAGAGCAGTGGAGCAGAATAACAACTCATATGAATTATTTTTATGATTGTAGATAGTTCTTATGACACTGTTGTTTGTTCAAGTGTAAATTGAGTTTTAATTAGATATTTGATGCTATTAAAACGAGGTGAAATACCACAATTAAGATCTGACACTCTTGCCTTATGGTTATTAAAAACCAGCCTGGTTAAACCCGAGCTGAACTCTCAGGAGCTCGGTTCTTCTTCCTCAAACTGCTTCTGCTGTTTCTCACAATTTGGAGCCGTTTAAACTCGTCTTGTTGTGACCTCCATTCTGTCTCCTCCCCTCTCTCTCTCTCCCACATGCAATCCATTCTTCATGCCGGCTCCGTATTGTTTCATCTCAATTTCTTTTCCTGCTCCCAGGAAGGAGAAAGGTGTGTTGTTGTTGTTTTTCCGGGGAACACCATGTGCTGGCTGGCACGGGTAGCTGGTTATCCCTAACTAGAGGCAATTTGCTTTCGGTGACTCTTTCAAACTTTTTTCTGTCACTTATTCCACCTGTCTTTGCACTCGGGGGCTGGGAAATAGTACAATATCAATAATTATCGCATTATCTTCATCTATAACCGTATAACGATATAACAAAAGTTGCTATTCTTGGCCAAACCTACTTTGCAGGCTGCCTGAAAGAAGGACTATAAACAAAGTGCACTTCATGGAGACCCTTCAGCAGCTGACATCAACTTCAGGACTCAAACAAAAATTATTAGCCGCGCCTGGAAACACCCGACTCGTCTGCAACCTTATGAACATTCATGAAGTTTGTTCTCGGGGGTGCTTCAGTTCCAAGGCGATGGAATAAAAAGCATGTACAGAAATCAAACACGTGGGCTTTCTACCTGCGACCCAACATCAAGCTGAAAGGTAAGAAAAAGAAGGGAGCGTCTCCTCGCCTTTATCGCTAATGGGCCCCAAACTGCGGCGCTTAGACTGAATGTGAATGCACCCCCGGTGAATTATTGATGATGCGGTGCGCTTCGTATTCCTGCCTGGCACTTCCCGGGGTGATCCGCCTTCCCACGCAGATTGGGAGCTGTCACCCGTAATTGGGGGAAATCAAGACAGCACGGAGTTAAGTGTTCCACGGTCCCCGGGGTTACTTTTTCCTTTTCTCTCTTTCCCTCTTCACCCGTTTACAGTTAGAGGTGTATTCAATCTCAGCAGATCTTTTTTTTTAAGGATGTCACATTCACTCAAAGGAAGATGACACTTCTTCCTCCTCTTTGCTCACAGGCCGAGACGAGCCGCGGCGACCTTTCAACCCCGACCTCTGACCCTTGTCAACAACCCAACGCGTTCCCACCGAAACATATTGCGCAAATCGTGGGAGTTGAACCGAGTCTGATGAAGAAACATGGTAACCCTGCAGAAGGCATCATTCGTGACAAGCCTGTGGTGCATTTTTCTGACAGAGTGACAACTCCGTGTGCAAAGAGTGAGTGGATCCCGCCACCGTGCCCAGGGCGCCGTCAAACCGACAACTTGTGTTGACAGGAGTTCAAGCCAGTGCGGGTCGCGTATGTGTGTGAACCTATCAAGGTCAAGAGATGAAATCCATCTGGGTCTCATCAGGAAACCGGGGGGGCGCGCGTCTCTCTCCCGGTGACGCTTGTCGACATTTGATAAGAATCCAAAAACTGGGGCAGGGGGATTTTGTCGTTCCGCCTCACAGGAGTTACACACTTTTGTCAAGAGGAATCCTGCGCGGTCTGTTTTTAGCTCCACAATTGGAAGTTAATCACTTTAATCCATTCATTGGATTATGATGCTACAGCTCGGTGATAAACCATCTGTGAGAGAAGGTGCCTGTGCGTTTGAATTTAAAGTTCACCCTCCGTCGCTCGTTTAATCTATTTCACTTATTTCAGTCGCTCGTCTTCCGCGTGTGTATTTACTCATTATTTCTTATCAATCTCCTTTTAACCATATGTTTGGCTTAAATTGGATTTCAATCTAATAACTGCTGATCACATTTCCAATCATATAGAAAACAGTAGATCTATATACGTGCGGCTTGTTTATATGAAGGTGTCGTGAAGGCAAACTAAATATTTAATTTCCTCTTTCAAGTGAGAGAGAGAGAAAAACGTGCAATATTGGAGCAGATCTAAGAGATGAGATGCTTTACTGTCTCTGAAATGCAAATTTAATGGGCATGAAAAGGAAATGAGATAAAAACACAAAGAGTGTGGCACCGTCAGTTCAGGCAGAAAAACAATGAGAATATATATATATATACAAGCATAAGAGGAACTTAATGATGCTTATAAAAGGCTCATAAATCTATAAATGCAGTTTCTCCTCTGCCGCCTCAGAACATCAAAGCCTCTGTTATGGGTGTGTTGGCGTTTCTGTGTCACATGTTCACGGGAACTTTGACAGCAGGTTATGATTTTTACTGTAAAATAAATATTGTCATAGCTTCTCAAGGAAAAAAGACGTTGTGATCAAACGCAGTTATGGAAAATGGTTTACGAGGATTGTTGACCTCTCACAGCCATTTACAGTACAAGGAACCTTCAGGCACACACACACACACATTCATACAGCGGTTCTACACACAGCGCTTAATCCATAACACACAAATTGGGGTTCGGTATCCAGACTGGAGGAGGCGGGGAAAGAACCAACAACCCTCTCGTTAGTGGACGACACGCTTTACCTCCTGAGCCACAGCCGGTAGTTAATGTCTAGTTTGTCTATGACAGGGTAAAACCAATATTATGTTTCAGCTCTTTATAAGGAACAACAAAAGAAATAATAAAACATTTTGAGAAGCTGCTTTGCTGAATAAAAAGGTAGAAAATACTTTCAGGATATATTTTGTCCTGTAACTAAAATGTTGCCACACTGAAAACACAAGTAACTACCCCAAACAAGTGAAAAAACCTTGATGTGTTAATAATAATAGTTATTTAAAAAATGATTAAGTAACGAATGATATCATAAATGAAACATATGAATGAAACTGCTATTTTACACTTCTGTATGAATTAGTGTAAAAAAGGAAACGCGTTAAAAAGTGATATTTATGAACCTCAAATCTTGTTCTTTTACTTTTACCTATTTGCATCAGTGATATGTGATATATCGAAGTTCAGCAATAAATAACAAACACCAGCTTTATCCCTGTATCTTTCCATTTCTTGATAAACAAACCTAACAGCAGCGTTATTCCCACTCAGTCTGTTTCATTATCATTCTCCACCAACAGCCCTTAAATGCACAATAAGTCGTATTTACCACTGTGAGCCTGAGTGAGAGGAGCACGGAGGGAGCACTTGAGGGCAGCCCGGGCTCTCCAGGTGATGACAGATGGAATAATTCATTCACATGTTACATTTTTAATAAAAATGTATGAGCAAGGAAATGCCCATTTATTTTTTTACAGATTATATTCGGAAAAAAGGTGCTAACGAGACACCATTTGTCCATATTCAGGGCTTCTTGGTGAAAGGCGCTGGAAGCCATTTTCGTGTGTATTAAGAGAGTGATTTTTTAATTTGGCCAAAAGAGGTGGAAGTTGAGAGAAACCAGCTTTTTCTCATATACACGTATTTCACCTGAAAGCAGAGGTTGGACAAGTTGGGATTGAAAAAAAAATAAGTTTACCTCCACCCCGGGTCCTACCACATTTAGAATGCTTTATGGTCCCGTATATAAATTCCTGACGGGGAAGCTATGTAACCATGATTGGCTATAAGGCGTTATGGACAAAAATAAATCCAGCCTGAAAGTACATCGCCCGGCCTGTAGCATCCGTGTCATCGTGTCACATAAATCCACAAGGACGATCCAGCTGTTGCTCGAATATACGAAAGGTCTCACCTGTTTCATTCTGCAGGATTTCCACTGCTGATGTTTAAGACTTTCAGATAACTTATGTATGAGGGATTGGAAATATGAGCGTGGTCCTCCTGCCTCTCCTCTTCCTCCTCCTCTCTCTTCTTTAATGGATTCAAATGAATTCAGCCTCGCCACGATGCGACTGACAGAGTTAAGTTATTTGCGCTGGGCCGACACCCCTGTTCCACTCGTCTCTATACAAATTCAATTTCAATTTTTTTGAAAAGCAGACTCGCTGCTATTGCACATTTGTCAAAACATCAACATTAGCCTGAATAGTCCAGTGGGGGAGGTGCTGGCACCAAGCCTATGATGGTCTGCTTCCCTGCAGGAAAATCAGATCAAGCTTTGTTAATGTCTCCCACGTGCACCTTGGGTGTAGAGCTGAATACCAACTCTGTCAAACTCCGGTGACAATGGGGAACGGCTGGCAACAACGGCCTGAGTCTATATGTGTGACATTGTTGTCTACACAGTAGGTGTGGATCACGTTCTACTGCCAAGTGACAACCAGTTCTCCAAACGCTGCATTGTTCAGAATGGGAGAATCACGTAGGAGATAAAACCAAGACCTGTCTTCAGTTGTCTTTTCACGTGAAGAATCGTTTTTTTTAAATAGGAATAACAGCAAAACGATGCTCAAAATGCATAAAGGACGTAAAAAAGAGCAACAGCGAATAATGAACTGGAGTTAGGAGGCAAAGCATAAGGCTCGACCGAGAGAAGACAGAGATTTAAAGTGAAGTAAGGACACCGGTGGCAACAAAATCCCCCAGATAGAGTCCCTCAGTTCAGAGTCGACAACAGCAAAGGTTTAGTCACTTCTGGAGTGAAGCTTTGTGTGTATATGTGGGGGGGAGACACACACACATTCTTCAAGAGGAAGTGCAGAGCTGCTGGAGGTTGTGGACTTTTTACTTTGTTGGATCGAGTGCAAATAAAGACGCAGGGTTTCGCCCAGACAACTGTTTGTCAGCATTTTTTGGGGGATTTTTTTATTCTGGCAGCATCAGATGGAGAAGAGACTTGATGGAGAAGAATGAAACACCAGCGGCGGATTTGATTCGTCTATTGATCTTGGCAGAGTGACACTCCCTCTCATCCTTGACGCTCTCCCTCTCTCTCTCTCTTTCTCTCCCATCTGAAATCCATTTTTTGCCCGTGTCAGCAAAAAGAGGAGGAAAGAGACTTTGGGGGTCAAATGATACACTTTGTTGGTTCGAGGTTGAGTAAAGTTCTCAGTAAGTTGCTGCTGTGAACGTCTTGGTAGATGCACACTTCTTTGTTGTCTTGACAACAGCAAGATGAGAGAGAGGGGGGGGGTACCACTCAGATTTGTGCGTTAAGCACAGAGCTGCTTCCAGGAGGAGGTGAGCCCGAGTTCACACCGAGTCAAATCAAAGACTCTTCCACGACTACTTGACTTTTCAACGGAGACCTCTCCACGTCAACAATAAAACATCATCAATCAGGAATGTGTGAATTCATGTTATGTGGTTTACATTCATGTTGTAAACCATTTCCACTTGAAACACACCGTGATGTTGCCTCTAGCGCCACCCTGAGGTCAAAATGTTAGAGTTTGATTGAAGGCCAACATTCCTTATGTTAGTTCTAAAATTGAAGATACATATATACTGATGATTCCTTGATGAATTCATATTATTCCTGCTTATCATTGGTGGTAGTTATATATTTGTAGCTCTATGTGTTACTGTACATCGACCTGTAAGTAAAACTAAAAGCTTAAATACAGCAAACACACAGGTTCCTGGTTTTAAGCGATAACATTTGATGTGCAACCCATTTATCAGCCGTCAGGAAGGATTTTTCCTTTTTTGTCCCGACTGGATCTCATCCAGTGACGATTACTGTAGAAACACTTAAGGAACACTTATGGGAATCCTTAATACACTAAAGGCATCCTGAGGTACATGCTGAGTTTCAGTCTGACTCGTACTTATCGGAGCGTTGGATTCTGTGCACGGCTGTTCTCTCCTTCTTCCTCTGCCTCCTCTTCATCGGACAAAACGGCAAATATGGTTTAAAAATAATTGTCACAATAAAAACCCCAAGCTGATCATTTGATTGTAATTTGTCCTGCTTGAATTTCAAAATAAAGCACCATACAAGACTTGACAATTGGCAAATAACAGTTATTTATTTAACCTGGCAGAATTTTAAGTTAGACTCAAAACGAGGGTCAAGATAAATGTGAACTGAAATGAGAATGAATTGTAAAAAAAGAAATGGTGGTTTCTCCTCTACTGCAGTCAGCACAATGTTCTCATCAGCACCTGAAACGTTCTATATGTATAGTGAGTCATGTGCATTGTGGTCTGGTGGTTACACGGGTGTGACTCTCTTACAGCAGCTGCAGCCAGAGCTAATGGTTGGATGGTTTCCTTAATAAGACTAAACCTCTGGAACTTCCATTCTCTGTCCTCTGGTTTCTGTCCAGACACAGAACACTGCTGCTACATCTGTCGGAATCTGCTAAACTCATAAAAAAAAGTATAATTTTACACTTTTACCCATTAAATACTCATAAATACCCATTAAAAACTCAGATTTCTTTGATTATATCCACTAATAGATCTGTGACGTCTGATTTGCATGAATGTAAATGAGTTGGTTCATGTGGCTGTGCATCACTTTCTGTGTCTGGTTCCATCATTAAGACAAACTTTAAGTTTTCCAAAGTTTTCTACTATGACGCATGGTACAAGAGAGTCTAAAAAAAAACACACACTATTGATTTTGGTCACCCCTCAAGTATCACCACCTCGAGTGTACACAATCTGTAAATCATATTTTATTCTGCAAACAGTGCACAGTTTGATGCTGGAGACCACCGTTGAACCTGCTGGACATGAACGCTCAATATTGTGCTGCACACTCCGGCCATCATTGCAGCCTTCCTGTCATCTGCCCAGTGCAATGTTTGTCTGTGAAAGTAATGGCTAACTGGGGAGATTATTAGGCTTTGGTGGTGGAGGTCTGAACGCTGTTGAGTGCTTTCTTGTTGGCCATTAGTGGCAGGGAGTTTTGACAGTGGCTTGCCTTTTGGAGGAACACCTAAAGAGAGCACTGCAGCGCTGCTCCCTGCAATTCAGAAACACATCAATTTGTTTTTCTATCCCATATGGGTTTGCATCGGGTCAGAAGGTTGTTGGGAACCGGGCAAAAAATCTTTATTCCCACGTCAGACCTTTTGCAGACCTCTTCAGAAGGGAACTGCTTACATTTCCAACTTTTTGTTTGGGAGCACACAGTGTGTACAATCATGGAATCATAATTTGTACTTGTATTTACGGCCGTGGCAGGAAAAATATGGGAATACAGAACTATAACGACTTTTGTGATCCTATGTTTTTTCATGTAGCGCCACCATCAGGTTGAAATTTCATCCTTTTAGTCCCGTTATGATATTTGATGCTTTAAATGCACGAGCATGACTCTGTGAAACTGCAAATCAAATCACTGTCAAACCGACCTGACAGGAATATTTACTCCAAACTAGCTGCAACATTTCAATTCAATCTGTCTAATCTGATGGAAAAAAAATACCCTGACATAACTTTGATCGAAAATCAGTAAATCACGTCCATGTCACATCCAATCTGTCTAAAAAATATACATTTACCCACAATGTTCAATCCAGCGTGTTGACTTATTCTGATGGAAAATACACATCTGTGATTAACTCATACTTTTTGTGGGTAAATGGAAATAAATAATCTACTGTGGGAAATTGTTATTAGTTTCTATGATAAGGAACATATCATAGAATCCGACGATGACAATGTATTTAGATTCAGAGAATTATTCAAAGTTTTTAATTACACTTGGTTCACATCCCCATTGCCGGTGAATATAATATAAATCTCACTGTATTACAACTTCTAATTTTCCCTGATTTACATGAACGCCACCTCCAATTTTTAAGAGCCCAGAGAAAACTCCGTCGGAAATGTATTTAAATTGCACATTTTCTCCCTCTAGGAATTCAGAGTAGCTTCTCAGTTAATGGAAACACTGAATGGAAATCGCATCACCTTTATCTGCTTTTTATTCTGCGTTTATTAATCGTTTTTTCTGAACACGAGGCAATGAAGTGAAGCTTGATTAAAAAGAAGACAAAAAAATGGATATTATAGAAACCAGCGTTCTTGATGCTTCCCCCCTGAGAAACATTTTAATTAAAAAGCATGCAAACATCAAACATGCCTTAATGTTGCTGGCCTGTGTAAATGGGGGAAAAGTGTAATTTGATTCCTGGATCAATAAATCATGGAGAAAGTTCTAAAACAGATATTTCCCCCCGGAGGTGTCCATTAAGACTGTGAGGCAGTGATTCAGTGCGGGGGTCTTGTTGTTTGTTGCACCCAGAGTTCCTCTCTCCTCACCTTTCAGCACTTTGTCCTTTTTATCTCCAAAATAACCAACTCCCACTCTGCCCCCACAGAACCAGCACTTCCTGTTTGTTCTTCAGTGGATTTTGAGAATTGGTCGTGAGAGTTTTCATATTCTCATCTACACGTGTCCCTGTGCATATTAGTAGTAAACCAGCAGAGATAGAACACAGTCGGGTTTCTCACGCTTGATCTTTCATCGCTGTATATATAGATATAGTTTCTCACATCGCACTACTTGAAACAGCTGTGAGAATTTACTTGAATTTATTCGGGAGTAAAAAAGAGAGTGTGAAGGGGAAAAAGAAAATCAACAATATTTCCTTCAACAGCTGGCGGAGATTAATCTCCATCCTCGCCAGACCGGGGAAGAAGGCGTGAAGTTCTGAAGTCAAAGTCTTGCAGGTGCAAATCAAATCTTAAATGTAAATTGATTTGGAGATCAAACGTGCTCCAGGCCCCTCTATCATTTTAATCAGGCAAAGTCGAGACACTGGCAGGGTAGAGAGGTGCTTGAAATTTTTTTCCCCAGAATTCACCGAATGCATCTTCCGAGGGTGAGTGTGCGTGAGGAGGTGGGGTGTGTGTGTGTGTGTGGTGGGTGGGGGGGGGGTTCAGCCGCCTGGTGTCACACTCTCAGGACAGGTTGGAGAGTCGGGGTATCTCTGGATCTCTGCGTGGTCCCAGGTAATTTCACTCATCTGCGGTTGGGTGAGGTCAGAGAGGTGAAGTGCCGCGTACTGTTGTGGGTAATTGTCGGAATCAATCAAGGGAAGGTGGAAGTGATGGAGGCACGACTCTGACCTTCTACCAGAGGAATTTCAGTTGACTACAAAATGGAAAGTAGTGCAGATACATTGGAAGGAAACAATGGCCGTCAGAATTAAATCTGACAAGCAAATTATCAATTGGGAATTTCGCCCCCAAAAAAAGTCTGAGACCACATCCGTATAGATTCACTGGAGTATAGATCTTTTAAGGGGTTTCTCAGATTTATGAACAGAAGGATCAATTACCCAGTGTCGTCTTTATTGATGAGACAGTGAAGCAGGATAAGGAGGGCGAGACGGAGAGGAAGACAGATAACCCGTCCTTCCATTCCACAGTAACGACAGATCTTGATCCTTGTGAGAAAAAAAACACAAGTGAATGAGAGAAAGTGGCTTAAACTGCTGGAGTCAGGCCCAGACAGGTCGAGACTAATGCCGACCAACAGATCGATATCTGCTTCCATCTAGATAATCGTCAGATGCTGGAAACCAGATCAGACGACTGCAGCAGCATTAATGATGAAGCTTAGCTATGAAACTAATATGATTCATCTGACACCCAGGATCACAAACAGTAACATCTGGGGCGGCCATTTTGTAAAAACAGGAACGGTCTTCACGCAGTTGTTCCTCAGAGGCTGCAGAGCTCCTTGGTCCTCCTCTTCCTTCTCTCCTGTGCATCCTTCTTGCTTCTCCTCCACCTTCCTCCACACTGTTCATATCTGCTCTGTTTGTTCTTTGGCTGAGCCGGAGGAGGTCATCGGAGAGTTGAAGGTGGTAGAACACGATCCACCAGGATAATTACCCTGTGCGGCCCCCCCCCTCCCCCCCCCCTTCGCCCCGAGAACAGATTAAACACCAGGGAGTGACCTGCCCTGGATTTCATGCTACATTGAACTCTTAACAAATGAGAGGATGGTCAGCCACAGACAGCTAATTGCATGGAGCATATGGTGTATTAACTCATAATCAAGATTAAATCCCACATTTTCCCATTTAGCAAGGCATGTGGGCTCCATGGGATCACTGTCATCTCCAAGTCTGATGAGCTGCAACTCTAATCGAAAACCTGAAAATTATGCAATTAAGCTTCTAGGCCAATAGCAGCCTCGTCAATAGCCAGTGACAATGAGATTGTACTTTGAAAGGAAAACGGAAATCTATTAATAAACTGTCATCTGACGCTCTTGTCATCCGCCATTCAGGAAAACAAGAAATTAATTAATCATATGTTTCAAATCTCTTATGATTCTCTGGGCTTTCAGCTAATCGGCTCGCAAAAATGTCTTTTTTACAGAGACTGTTGACAAAATGAATAAATGAGCAATTATGGGTTTCATGGGAAACGGCAGATGGAAGCAGAATCACAATGACTGTTCCCTGTGAGCAGACTTCATGTGGAAGGAAAAAACAATTCAGATATGGCAGAACAATCGAGGGGGGTTTCCGTTTCAAGTCTGTAGTTGTGGAGGAAACATAATTAAGTCTGTGAGCTGTGGACTTTTTTCTTTTGCACAAAAGCAAAACTGAATTTTCTTTTTTATAATCACTGGAAATCAGACATTTCCTATTTCTGATACCATGTCTTTAAACTATATTAGTTTTCTTTTTTACTCCAAAACACATGTGAATTCAAAGGTTTTCTTCAGTAGTGCAGCGTTAGCAAGATAAAATGTCATAAATTTGGCAATATTTCACAATGGAAAGTCCCACAATAATAATAATAATCATAAACATAATAATACAATTGGTATCAGGGAGGTAAAAACGGTATTGGATCATCTCCCACCTTGAAATGCATTATGAGCATCAAACACCAGCTGTTATTTGATTCAATCTGCAAAGTGACAAAGTTAATAATTTAATCTACTTTCCCAGTGGATGAACTTCTCTGCTCTCGAAGCACAAACAAGCTTCACAGCCGCCGGTTGGATATCGATCTGCAGGAGGTGTATTGGTGAAGCTATCAATAGCCAGAGCAAAGCAGCCTCACTTCACAGAGCACCGTGTGACCCCTCCACACTCATCAGTCACACACCTTTGAGCCCGTGCCCCTTTACACAATGCCGATTCTCCAAAGGCCTCGCCATTCACTTTGGCCTTTAAGTGGCCTTTCGCCCGCTTTTCTTATTCCCTTTAGAGAAGCCGTCACAAACAAGTTTTCGAGCGAGTGGCGATGACACACAGATGTGCGTTGCAGTTTTGTGGACAACACGTCACCGGGCAGAGTTTAGCAGAGGAAGAGGTGAGGGATGAGGTCGACGCTGCCAAAGTGAAGAAAAGAGAAAGACGAGCCAGAGGATGAAGATCCCCCTGCTAATAAACTTGACATTTCTCCTCTCTGCGCTCCAATATCTCACCAATAACAATTAGCTCGGTAATTGTTTGGCTAATTATGATTAAATATCTGGTGCGGTGCCAGCGGAGCGCCCCTGCACTGCAGTTTGTGCGTCCTCACCTCTAAAAGTGCCAAATGTCAACGGGAGTCACACGGGGCTGCGCCACCACACAAACACAACAACCCACACACACACACACTTTGTCGTCTCCTCCATGCTCTTACTCGGACTTCAATTTGTAACCACAGCACCTGCTTTTTTATTTGCCCCTGAGCCGGTGCTTATCAATCTCTCCTGAACCAAAAGGGTGATAGCCTGAGTGGATAAAGACAGAAGAAGAGGAGCACTCCGAGCCGCACACGCACTGATTCCATCAATACTTCAAGAGAAAAGCTTTTACCATGTCGCTGTGACTCTGCGTTTCCAATGACTTTTGGTTTTGACAAAAAAGTTCCACAGACGAGACCTCCATCGACAAATCTGAGAGTTTCTTCACATCTGATTCCTCAATTAATCACCAGCATCACCAGTAAAACACTGTGGGAATATGTGAGTATATTTGGAGGAGAATAACACATTTTTTGCTGACATTTAAAAAGGAATAGATCAACATTTTCCTTCTTCCAACGATTTCTGGCTTTTCATTACAAAAACATGAACTCCTTACATCTGAGAATAAGGAAGCTGCAAATACTCAGACTTTTATTCCTTTAAAAATGGACAGAAAAAGATGAGTGTATTTATAAAGCGCTATTCTGGTCTTGATCCCCACTCAAAGCACTTTACAGTAGTGGTTTTACATTCGCTCCATCGGTACCCGGCCGTAGTAGCAAGTGCCAACCGGAAAACACAGTTGTCACCCCCCCACCCCCCCGCTCCAGGCCGCTCTTCACTCCGCTCCTGTGGCGGAACCGTCAGGTCCTTGTTGCTAGGCAACGCCCGTCTTAAGATTTTCCCAGTGGAGTTTTGAAGGTAATAAAACAATGCCCCAAGACAAACAGCGACTGGAACCGGAAAGGCCTTAGGGAGAGAGGGGAGCGATAGAACCGTAGTTCATCCAGAAACCCTCTTTTGGTTTTTATTGAAGCAATAACAACACACAACTCAGCTGTGATTGTGTTACGTTAAGCAGAGGAGACGGAAGGAAAAATCTATGAAATTCATTCCACACTTTGTGAAGTTACACCTCCTGCTAGTCAAATTGAAAATCTTATCTCATGGTGACTGAGCATCCGAGCTGAGCAACAGCTGTCTTCACCAAGGTTACTGAGCCCCAAGGTTATGCAAACATATGGTAATGTATGACTTCAATCTCTGCCTATTGATACATAACCGTACTCGCCTCCATTACAGTTACTGGGTCGTCTGCATGGGGATGTTTGATTGACATCTGTCAGTCTGATTTTTCCCGTGCGTTTCCAGGCGACCTTGCGGAGGATGCTCGACCTAATGGGACGGGTCTCCCCCCTCGACTTGAGTAGAGAAATAAAAGCTTGTGTATGCACGAGGCTTTCTCCCTGTGAGAAGAATGCAACACAAACAAAACAGCTTGAGACTCTGGCACGCTGAATTAGAGGCATCAGGGAGCTGAAAAACTTTTGTTTCATTTCATTTGCTGTTTTTCCCGTTTGCTCCCTCCAACATCAAAGGGAAGCTCTTACTAATACAAGCAACACAACGACTCCCACGTTGTGTTGAGTTTGAACTGTTTCTCCCTGCAGTTTACTTTTCACAAGTGACACAAGACAGCTCAAATTGACTACACACTCTCCCTTCTCCCACTTTAACAGCTCGACAATGAGCGGGTGTCACTGATCTCAGACCTAGAAAAAGACCTAGACGTGGAGGCTCCCTCTTGACGCCGCGTGGCAGGGAAACACGACTCCGAAGAAATCATCAGACGTGGCGTTCAAAGAGGTCTGCGTAGCTCCATCGCCCAGGACCACTCCCCCATGAATCATTATTTAATTGAATAGTTTCAATCTGCGCGGCTGCGGTTAGACTGTCGTCAGCATTGCCGTGTGGAATTGGAGGCGAGAGAGAGAGAGAGAGAGAGAGAGAGAGAGAGAGAGAGAGAGAGAGAGAGACGCCGGCTCCCGCTAATCAAAATGCAAATATCTGCCTGCCTACTGGGGTATTAGTGCATCTTGGAGGCTGAGTCTCAAGGCTCTGGAATTGAAAGATGATGCATGTGCAGGTTACTTTTTTTTAATGCAGCATTAAAATTGAAGAAAATCACGACAAATAAAGATAAATAAGAAGGTGAATGCAGCAAAAGGGTGGCGGGGGGTGGGGGTGGGGGGGGGTAAATGATGGGAGGATTAAAAAGGCCCATTTGCAAAGTGTCAACAGGTTTTTGGTAATTGCACGCTGCCCAGTAACCGGCGTATAGGCACTTCACAGATACCAGGTAAAGACTTGATTACACGGTGCTATGACAAACACACTCTACTCGCCACTTGGTATCTGGCCGTCAATCACGGGACGCACTCGAGGAGCACGACAGCCGTGTCCTCCTGACCGTCAAGTGTATCTGACTGTCTGGCAGAGGCTGCAATTAGTCCATGAATCTTTGAGGCACGGGCCGAAGTGAAGGGTTCTTCGAGAGGAGGCAGATTTATGAAGCTGACATGGATGTGCATCGTAGTAAATGTGATCCGGGTATCATTTTCTGTTTTTGCCCGGACACAATAATCCATGTAGAGTCCAAACAAGTGGTTCTGGCCATACTTGGACATTTGAATGGTTTGTTCTAGTGCTTCTGTCTGCATGCTATCATAGGCACTAGAAAAAAGTGCATCTGAGGCTGGTGGGAATGGGGATGGGAGCTTAAAAAGTTAGGGCAACAACAACGTTTTTCCGCTTAATCCTGAAGAGGCAGCATTTTTGCATACAGAATTTCATGGCCGCACATATGAAATTTGGTCCAGATCCATCTCATATTGAGAAGGGCACTCAAGAGTGTGCATACTTCTGCAGAAGCTCCAAAAGTTAATGGCATCCTCCTTATTCAATATTCCACCCAACCGCCAAATTTCAATAAAATGAGTTCAGTAGTTTTTGAGCAATCCTGGTCACACTCAGCAAACTGGAAAAGTTTTGGGGTTAAGTTAGACAATGGAACAGATCCTCTGGGAGCCAGGGGGGGGGAGACCCAGGAGCGACAGTCACAGCCACTGCCTGATACGTCCTGCTGCGAGATTATATACATGTACATATATTTAGACGGATAGCTGTATAAACGGTGTTGTACATGTACTGTGATGTACTTCTATATTTGGTTGTAAGAGGCACCTGCAGCTGGTGTTTGAGTTTTCAGCCCATTCAAATCTGTGATGGGAGTTTAAATGAACTTTGTGAGAATCAATCCTGAATCGAAACCCACTGATGGTGACTTTAAGAAGTCCTGTCTTTGTTAGCACCCATTGTAATCCTTCATGCCTTGGAGTCTTGGACAGTTATAATAGAGAAATCTTCAAATAATCATGAGAACCAATTAAAGAACTGTCCTCCTCATCCTTGCGCCGCCTGAAAGAGACGGAAACCCTTCAGATCTTTACTCCACACCTCCCTCGCTCTATCTTATTCTTTCGGACATTTCTCCTTCTTGACCTTCAGTAAGGTTTTAACACCTGAAACAAAGCAGGGAGCGCTGTCATTGAAAAGAAGTCTCATAGAGAATAACGGCTTAATTTAGACGGCTTGATCATCCTGGTGAAATGCATCTCTACCGTAAAAGGAACCAGGACTACCTGAAACCTTTACACTCCCATTTAATACTTTATCTGTGCACGCTTTGGTGTTGCGGCAACATTTGGGCGACAACAAGCCGATCAAAGAGAGAAGAAGAGGAGGGATATTTGGTGTGTTTACAGTTCAGATGGTGGCCCGGAAGCATTCGCCTGAAACCAAGCTTAGAAGTTGGCAAAACACCTGAAGACACGAATGTTTCACGTTGTGTACCTGCATGTTTGAGCCTCCCCAGTTGTAAGTTTGCACACTTGCGACAGAGTTTGTATAAGGAGTGAGGGGGGGAAGAGATGTTTTTTTGTCTGTACCCTCTGCTGGCGTGTACACAAACGGGAACTCACAACCGCTCGCTGTGCGTTTCACAAACCTTTTTAAACTCCTGTCAAGTCTCACCGGTGTTTCCCCTCAACAGAAGAAAGTGTGTCGCCTCTCGGAGACACAGAAAAACCTCAGAGGAAAATATATATTATATTCCGAAGCTATTTATTTACTTCTGCTTCATGGGAGCTGATATCCAGGATTGTAGGATGTCTTCCTATCTGCTTTTTTTTTATATTTGCCGTTCGAGGAGAGGGCAAGGACGAGGCTTAGCTCACCACACACAGCAATATCCAGCCAATCCTGCGGTTTGCTGTATATCATTCACAAACAAACCTCCGTGCAGGGCCGCTACAATAGATAAATCAAAAATCCTGACCGATTGATGCCTCGCTGCTCGGTAACAGGAAGCAGGAGGTCGGCCGCGGCGTGCACAGAGAGGCCATCTACTCTACATGTGGTTTTTAGAATTATCCGTGTACAGTAACAGGTGATATGACTGCAGCAGGGAACCAGCATGGGTTTTCCTAACAAGCTAGAGATCCAAGCAGGGGGAATAAGAACCCGGCTCTGTTACAATCACACAGTAGGAACCGACCAAGGAAACACTCTCCAGGTATGAGAGGGGGGGAAAAGTCTGCTATATTCATAAGGAGTACAGGTCAGCTCAGATCACTGCCGAGGTGCCTTTAGTCGGGGGGGTTCCCAAAGTGATATGGTAATTCCGGAGGAAGTGAAAGGACTTTTTTCTTCTCTCCATCTATTGCTACTGCTGATGAGAACGTTTGAAGTAGAGAAGACTTTATTCTCTCCTCCGACAAGAAGACTTGCCACCGGAGACTGAATATAAAAGATGGACGACAGGGACTGCTCCCAAAAGGGAAGGCCAAAGAGTCGACATCGCCACCTGGTGGTCGGCTTCAGTATGGGTCATAAATCCCACCTTCTCTATGTTAGCTAATGGGACATGGATCAACCTAAAATGTCAAAACACAGTTGTATCGGATGGTTTCTGTCCTTTTAGGAAGTTTGTCTCACACATCCTCATGTTTCCAGTAAGATTGGTTTTAATAAGTAATTTGATAATATGACAATGGAGTAAAACAGCTCAGACTGACTCACCATTGGTCGAACATGGCGAGGTTGGCTCCTCCCCCGGATTGGCTCCAAATACACAGGATGGCAGCACTCGCATCTGGGATACTCTGGCTTCATTTCTGGACAGTGGGAGGAAGTGGAGACCTGTCTTAAATGTTCATACTTCATTTACACTCAAACACTTAAATAATGATTTTAAACCTGACATAACTGGAAGATAAAGTAAATCACACATGTGTATTTGTTTTATATCTACATCTACCTGGTGGTAGGAATGGGACTGAACTGTGCAATGAAAAAGGGTTTGTCATGGAGTAATTAACTTTTTTTTCTTTTGCATATCTTCTTCAAGTAATGAATATTTAAACACAGCAATTTTCAGGGAGAAAAAAGAAATACAAAAAACAAATGTCTGCCCACCCACATAAGTCAGTCAGAAATAAACATTCACACACACACACACACTGGAGAACACACATACATGCTGATGATGCTTCTCTAAATAATGCCGTCTATAAATTAGCTCAGTATGGTATTTAAATATAACAGTGATTATAGTTATTAATAGTACAGTTATTACCAAAGTGGCATCATGTGTGGGTGGTTTTTTCAAACAAAGGAGCACATGTTCCTTTGGAAAAAACAACAACCTTCATTTAATGTGGTTTAGTAACTTGAAGGAAAATAAATAGCATTGTTGTGTTTACGAGAAGAATCGCACACGTTTGGCATCGAACAAAGTGAAACAATGACAGTTTCCACACACACACACACACACACACACACAAAGAGAGGTTGAGGTTCTGTTTGGGACGACTTCAGCTCGGTCTGGGCACCGATGACCTCAGCCGAGCCAAGGACTCGCAGGCCAACACCCAGAGAAAGATGGATTCTGCTGCCCCGGCATCGGGCCCCCGGATTATCTCTCTGGCACAGGGGCCGGGAGAGAGAGGGAGCGACCGAAACATCTCTGGGCGGTTGAAAAATGAGCGAGCGAGATCCTATTTCTCTTTTAACTCACAAGGGGTGGCCTGGCTCTGCCCGCGATAAGACACAAGTGATCAACATCCTTGGAGTTGGTGGTGACTTGGCCTCAGAGCGACTCCCCACCCCCCCACCCCCTTTTCTCAACTCGCTGATATATGTAGGATGTTTTTTTTTGCTTTTAGGTACAGTGTGGCTGAGAAAAATACAAAAATAAAATAAAATTGAAAAGGAGGAGGAGGGAGACAGAGAGGAATCATCTGGAAGCTGCAGGCACAGAGCCGCCCAACACCGCAGAGCCCAGATCTGGATTTATGATCGTGGGCAGAGCAGAGTACTCCACTGGGGTGTTCAGATACTTTCAGGCCCTTTTTCTCATTCCTTGTCATTTTCCTCCAAGGACAAAATCCTCAAAACACAACTCTGTCTTGTGAGTTTAACTTTCTCCTCCGTCTGTATTCAAGTTTTTCAAACACATAAAATTAATCTACATGCCCGGTCATACTTGCGGATCTGAAGCGTTCACACACTCGGCCACCTCGAGCCATTGCAAAGAACAGGGAGCTTTGACTCAGCAGTTTTTCGCTCACACGTGAATATTCCAGTGAACCCAGTGAAAAGAATCCGTCTTGCTTCATTTAAACCATTGTCAACACCGAGCACTTCCACTCCAGTGGCTCAGTTTGCTTCAGAAACTACAGTATGAAGAATTAGAGACAATCAGGTAACATTTAACTGAACAATATCCCTCATTTAAATTCTCCATTTGCCCAAGTTTGCTTTATGCAAAGACACAGAAACTATCTTTCTTCTTGAAGAGGAGACGTGTTGAAACGCTACCTTAATTAGAGCGATTCAGCCAATAAATAAAAAGTTTGATGAAATTAAACATCAGCTCGTTTGCTTCATGACACTGATATCGTCTTTTCTCCACATTCGCTTCTGCTGTGAAGAGCCTGAACAAAGAGATGCCTCCACAGATAGAAAGAGAAAATCCACTTTAAAAGAACTGTTACTAAAAAGGACCCCGAGATTGTTTACTTGTCATTTTCTTCTTTGTTGTTTTCAAAGAACACTTTACCCGGGTTTTGGCAAAGAAGGTGCAAACATCCAGTAGAAAGAAAAAAAACAGACATGTGAGGAAACTATTTTCAAAGGTCGACATGAAAGTATGAGGAAGCTAAAATAATTAAGAAAAGAAAATGCTTGTCTCTTATCTGAATCCTTTATCTCAGCGGTGATACAAGTTGTAATGGAGGTCTTTCGTCCAGCTACACACTTGCCCCGGTGCTGGCTCATGCTCACCGTTATCTCACCTTGGTCAGGACAGATGTCACTGATTGGCTCTCTGCACTGTTTCAGCTTCACACAGAGACTCGGCTCCCGCAAACTTCAATGCTCAAAACCCTCGCCGCAAGCTCCTCCCTCCTCCAGGCCACGCCCACAGGTGTCACAACCATTGAGAGAAGTGGTCATTCAAACCTGATCGAGCCGTGATTAAAGTCTCCACCTCAGAGTTTTGTTTGGCATCTACTCAATATGGGCTGTTAATTACTTTCTTCTGATTTATTCATCTGAAAATTGGTAATTGTTCACCTTCACACAATTCAGCTATGTGAGTAACGCTGGTGCAGATTGTCTAATTGCTTTTTTCCCAGCAGCAATTGGGGGAAAAACTTAATTTATAGCAAAGTTGCACCATTTAAAAGTGCTTATTAATTGCTTTTGTGTCTTTCACACACACACACTAGTAACACAAACCACTCCAGTCCACCGGGTGGTGACACTATATAAAGAGCAACACTATAATGACAAATGGCAGAGAAGTGTAATGCTGTTTATCAGAAAAGATAACCCCAAAGGTTCCTATACTAAAGCACTACCACCTACTTCCTGGGGAAAGTCCCTGTGGTGGAAACGCAGATGATGTTATACACCTGAAAGTGTAGTACTAGTGTTGTTGGATCAAGCTGAGTTTAGTTAAGGAAAATAAAAGACATACACACCTCATAACGTTTTGAGGTTGAACGGACCAAACACAACTTCAGGACCATCTAAGACGCTCATGGTCCCTAAAGGATGAACCACAATGACGGAATGTGAATAAGATGGACATTCATGTTCCCCAATGAATCCATGTGGGTGAGGGTTGTATCCAATATTGGCTGTGGTCTGACAGAAAGCACTTAAAGTTTCCTTAGAGCCGAGGGAACGTGCAGAGTGAGATAACTGATAACTCCCCGTGGGTATTATCCCGACCAGCGGCCCCTTCTCCCATTAAATGTAATAATTTGAAACACTGCTAATATAAAAAAAATACAAAAAAACACACAGAGCAAAGCAGCTTCAACTGTTATTATCTTTTGGAATTGTGCTGCAGTTTGTATTACTTGATTCTCGGTCTTAATTTAGAAAAGTAAAATGTGTCTCTGAGGAATCCCAGGGCACAAACACACAAAACAAATCAAGGAACCTCGCTCTTTATCGAAAGCTAATCTCCCGACGTCCTCAGTCGCCCGCCCCGTGCAAAGAGCCTCATCCAAGGAGTAATAATGTTATGACATTTAAAACATCACCAAAGCGTTTCCTCCTACAGTGTCATGCATCTCATCTGATTGCTTTGTAATGAATCCCTCTGTTGATTCGATGGATTCCCATTCCCGAGGAATTAAGGTGGATCTGCTTTGCTGCGTCTCCTAACGACGTCCCGTCTCCCCTAACGGTCCTGACATTTCGGTCGCCTTATTTGTTTTGCACTCTTTGCCTTCTCTCTGAAGGTCACTCCCAAATTACTTCAAAGCATGCAAATCACTGTGTCCACACTGCACCTTTACTGTTTGACGAGTGGGACAGAGCGGGGGGGGGCGACAAATTGTTAAAGCAGAAATGAAAAGGACAAAATTAGCTTTATGTTTTTCACATATTATTGTACAGATCATGATAAACTGGCAATGTCTCATATCCCAACCAAACTAAAAACCACAATCCGCTGCATTTTCATATTCATTCTTTCATCAACATTAAATCAAAGGCATTTCTTAGATCGGCAAGTTGGTGCAGATCCAAATATATTCTTGTTAAAATATGTAAATGTGAAAAGGCTTTTGTACAAAAGGGTTTAAAAACTTTAATTAACACCAGCGTGTGCTGAGATTGTGTGAATTCTGTTATGAATCAACTATTTATTCAACTTTTGAGAGTTTTAGAAGTATGTCCGAATGAATATGAGGCCTGAGACGTATGAGCTCTACTGACATTTCTATTTTTAATTTATTTAACTCCTTCGGAAGGACCTCGGTCAGGTTTCCTCACGTCACTTCCCTCCTCCTCCAAGTCAAGAATTATGAGGCCTACAGTGGAAATTATTAATGAGAGCTTTAATGATGCATATTCAGGAGATTCATCTAGCTACTCAGCAGTTGGAGCTGAGGGCGAAGATGCTACATTCATGCTGTCAAAGTTTTCTGGAAGAAAGTAAATCATCACGTCCACAATTGTAGGAGTAAATCTTATTTTACTTTAACAGAGAATATATACTCCCAGCAATAACAAGCCCTTCCACTCCCAACAATTCATCCACCCACCAAATCCACCCCTAGATCTTAGAGAGCGAGGAGGAGAAAGAACATTAAACAACTTCTGGGAGTCTGGTGTCCATTTCAGAATCCCCCCCCCCAAAAAAAGTTTTATAAAGAATAAAAACAAGAAATAGTGGGTTTAAGAGAAAAGTTCAAACACTGCCCTCTGTCTCACCTCCACACAGCCAGTCAATCACTACATGAACTGGGTGTGAATGTCAGATCATCTCAGATTCTAAGCAGCATTCTGGCCCCTTCGTGAACCTTAACCTCGGGATTATGAGGATGCTCTCTGAGAGGGACTCCCCCTGCAGGAGCCTGATGCAAGTGACCATTCACTTCTACTGGTCTGGCTGCAATGGTAAGAGCAGAATAAACTGGTGACGCACTCGAAATCCTCCATAAACCAGACCAGTCTCTTTCCGTCTCTGCCTTTATGGGGTCTGGTCCAAGATTTTCTATCCTCTGGTTTCCAAAGTGTTTTCATTATATCTGTATTCAAATTTACTTTAGTTGTTTAAAATAAGCTTATTTTTGTAGTTTTGTGTGGTCTTCTGTTTAATGTAATTGTAAAAATCCTTCCCTCTCGTATTACATCTACCTCCTGAGACCTCAAGCCCTATAAATCCGACTCTGTCCCACATCCAGATCCTCGTAGCTCAGAATTCTATCTTTCTTTATTCTAGTTTTTTCCTGGATTCAAAGTTTCATCAACATCTGAAGTAACACCCCGCCCTCGTGAAGACTCGACTGCTTTTAGCCCTGAACGCCCTGTAACTGCAGAAACGAGAGTGATAAGCCCGAGACGGATTCTGTGTGATCTATGTTTAATCAGCTGTTCACGCTGTCATTCCGTTTATAGAAAACACGCCTCCAAACATATTAATTTGTTCCCGCTCGCATCCGTCTCCTCATAAAATTCATCAGCACATTCGCCCGGGGGAACACGCGAGCTCCAAATCCTCGGAGCTAAAGAACTGTCTGGGCGAGCGCTGACCCCGGTGGATTTAAAAGAGCCTGTCATTGTTTCACACATTCTTCCACATCCATCCTTTTTAGTAATATGCCTCCTCTCACCAGCGTATGTTTGAATATTTCATTCAAGACAGATGGAATCCTAATCTTAGCTCCAAGCTGTGGCGTTTTTTTTTGTCACCGATCCATTTTCCAATCAGGCGGTCTCCATCTACTCCTCCATTTGTCCTCCCTCGCTGCTCGGTTTTGTCCTCCCTCTGGCTCTGCCACCCATCACTCACTCACTCCCTCTCCCAACTTTCTTCTTGCCCTCTTTTCCCCCGGCCCGGTGACGTACTCTGCCGAGCGGCGTCGGACTGAGACGCTTGAATATTTCATTTTCACCGTCGTATATCACGCTGGAGACTGATGACAGTGAATCTCATGGCTTGTCGTTAAATCAGCTTAAGGGAGCAGTAAAGGCCTTTTGTTTTCCCTGATGAATAATGAATGTGGGAGGCCACTGGACGAGTGGAGCAGTGGACCTGGACCAGTGACACACTCTGCTGGTATCGAACGAAGTGGCTGTATTCAATGAAAACCATTCCCTGAGCCTAATTAGTCTTTGTACCTTAAAAGCAACAAGTGGTTTCATATGGGATGGGAGGTCCGTGTTATCTTCTCTTATTTGTATATTCTGTGTGTTTTGTGTGTGTGTGGATATGTGGATTTGTTTTGCATATTTGTGGTTCTTTGGATTAAAAAAATTGAAACAGCCTTTACATTAGCTGTTTTCAGGCTGAGTTCTCAAATGGGATCTGGAGTTTCTAAGCTTTAAATCTGCTGCTCTGTTACCTCTGTCGCCTCGTAATCAGGACTCTAATCTGTAACTAATCTGTACTATCTCATAATTACTGAACATTTGTGTTGCGTTACTTTGTCTATAACAAAATCGTTTGCTAATAATCACAACGTGGCTGTCGCTGCTTCACAATAAAAGCCCGCCCCTTGTTTTGACATCTCTTTAGCTTTTGCATGAACGATCCACCGGTCGACAAATCAACCAAAGAATGAGAAAAATAACAACCAATTAAACAATGCAATTAAACTCGATTACGATGAGGCATTGAGGTTTTGACCCACGGGCACTTTGCCTCACTTTTTGATCGAGTGCGAGGAAAGTTTTACGGTTCTTTCTTTCGCTGTTTATTTTTTGAATAACTTTTCTCATCAATCCCTATCAGCCTCTCACCCGTAATAGATAAGGGTTTGTTTACCTGCCTCTCTAATGGCTCATCTCCCTGATGAGTGTTTTTACTCGCTACAATTAATTATCGGCGCTGAATTCACGGAGGAGAGCCGCATCCAAACAATTACAGCTTTCATTTGCTAATTGAAGAATGGTCCATCTCTCTCTCTGATGGAATTGTGGCTGTTTTGAGGTGGAGGGGTTTTTCTCACCTTGATTGGAAAGTTCAGATTCCGGTCTCGTGAAGTTTTTTGCTAGGTGAACGAAATACGTGTTAACTTCTCCAGGTACTCAAGTAATACTCTGGTCTGAAGTTTTGCAAACAGTGAGTGTGTGTGTTTTGCATGTACCGACTGTATCTGAGTGTGTGTGTTGTGTTGCCTGAGTGTGTGCGCTTGTGCGTCCCTCTGGGTTGTCAGATCCTGTTAATTGCTGCCTTCCTGCTGCCGTTAAAAAGTTGTGACTCGCCTCGCCTCGCCTCCCCGGCGCTGTCGATCTGCTTTCATTATTTACCCGATCAAATGAGAGAAAAATGTTCACGTCGACATTAATGACTCCACAAGAGAGAGAGAGAGAGAGAGGGAGAAGAAAGACTAAACTAATTAAGGCGACTGACTCACCTCGCCATTACGGAGAATTTAGTCTGGGGTACTGCAGTGTACTTCTGCTGCTGCTGCTATTCACGCTCTTCCTCCCCCTTCTTTTTAATTACCGCACACTTGAAAAAAATAGAAAAAAGTTTTTAAACTGCCAACAAACAACCGGTGAGGGATGGGGAAGTGACATGGAGCCGTTTTACTTGATCAGACTTTTACTAGATGTGATTTTTTTGGGGGAGTTTATTATCATATAGAGAGAGAGAGAGAGAGAGAGAGAGAGAAAGAGTAAATTCAATGGGGAGTGATGGAAAACACAAACAATTGGGTTTTGAAAAAAACAATTGTTGATGTTATTGAACAAAACCCAATTCAATAACATCAAGAATTTCCTTTCAGCGTAATCAACAAAGTATTTTTGTAATTAATTTGAATAACAGTTTGGTCTCTATTATAAATTTCAATTTTTTTTGGAAATGGCCGCTGCAGGGTCGCAAAAAAACCAAGGTAACATATTTTAATGCCCCAAAAAAATGTCTAAACCACAATCAGCTTATTATCACATATGATTTAAAACCAGAGGGGGCTGGAACCACTCTGCTTTATTTCCCCTTCAAGCAGTTTGGCAGGGGGGGGGAAACAGACTTGGCCGGAACCGATGTATAAACCGTACATATTATGAGTATTTATAGCATCTATTAATGGCAAGTGTATTAAAAATGAATGGCCAGTGACTGACAGCAGAGAAAATGGAGAGAGGGATTAGATGAAATGGCGACGCAGGAGCCGGCAGAGACTGATCTCCTCTTTCAGCCGAGGCGACTCCAACAGAAGTACCTGCTAAGCAAATTTATTTCACTCCACTTTAATTCTCCCAGCATCTCTACCTCTCTCTCTCTCCCTCTCTCTCTCCCCCTCTCTCTCCCTTTCACAATAATTCCAAGACGAGCACTTTCTCCACCCCCTTAAATCACGTCCCTTTATTTGCAAGCCCCACACTTTTGTTTTGTTTTTTTTTAAAGCGGGCTTTTAAGAAATTAATCTGGACGTTGAAAAACACTACTGCTAATACCTCCGCAGACACAGAGAAAGCAATCCTGACTATTGAGCGGGTGGTAAATTGCCAATTAGCGGCTAAAGCTGTACTGCAAAGGCCCGTATATACATTCAATGGGGGCTCGCCTCTGTTTGTAAGAGTTCCTGTCAGTCAAACAGCACCTGGGGCAATTCTGTATTTCATTAAGTCATAATTAATGAAGGTAGGTATTATTCCCTCCCATGGGCCTTCCATTGTGAGCTCCCTTCTCATTATGAAAGCATATTTTTTTCGAAAGGAGTAGCACGGCCGGTATTTGAGAACAGCCTATAATTATGGACCCTGTGCTCATGTCACATTTGATGAGCTGGGCGGCAGGTAAACACGTGTGTTGTGAGGCGAGTGGGGATGGAACCCAAGATTGAATTCAAAAGGCCACAGAAGCTCAGATGTTATCCTTTCTGCTCTCACTCTTATGGAGGAATGAAGAAAGTCGGTTTCCCTATTTATTATCGCTGCATGTTATTATTATTATTGCATATATTATCTCACCGACTCAGATTAGTCGATGATGCATTTCTTGGTAAGAAAGAATCTCTGGGTAAGAGCCTGTTCTCTCTTCTCACTCTCACACAGAGAACTGCCCACACACACAATTCAATTCAATTCTTCATATATCAAATATTTTATTTGTTTTTGTGCTTTAAAAGCGACACCTGTAGTAGTATTGTGTGTCTGTGTGTGTGCTGCCGCCTCTGTGTTTGTGTCAACATACTTTAGGAGACAGTGGCAGAAAATAAAAGCCCTAACAAGCTTGCAGCTGGCGCCCACAGGTTGGCAGACAGGGCACTGGGATTAAGGTGGACAGCATTAATCTGTCACACCAGTGTCTTGTGCAGCAGTGTCCTGAGGGCATTGTTACTTTGGTCAGATGACACAGATACAGCCCAATGTGAGTGCAGGGTGAGAGAATCCCAGCCAAGGCCGAGAGGGAAAGGCTCCTCTTCATGTGTGCCACTGTGTGACAATGTGTCTGTACATATAATGGTAGTGTGAGGGGATGTAGGTGGGTGGTGCACACGTCCATATGTCAAAACCACAGCCTGGTAATACTGGGAATGTGAAAACGTGTCAGTGTTTTAAGGTTTAAATATTTATTATAAACTATCATTGCCACATTTATTCTCATTGTCATCATTTTGTTATACTGCAGCCAGCAGCCAGGGGGCGATCAAGATGCTTTGGCTTCACTTTAGGGCACCAGGCGACACGTCCATCTGAATTTACGCTCTATAGATAAATAAATAAACACGGAGCTGTGAGACAGACTTTCCCAGCAGAGTTTGAGCTTTCCTCAGGAAAAAAGAAACCAGGCGCTACACAAGTTAATCAAGGTTTGCATGTTTGCCCTCCGGCTCTGTGCCGACTGCCATCAAGATCTCTCTCTCTCTCTTTCTCTCACACAAAGCCCTAATATTTACCACAGAGGGGGAAGGCAACAAAAATGTTTAGAGCTTCTGTCAAGGTTGTGAGCATTTTCTCAAGATTTGAAAGGTTAGACCTGGGGTGATGTTTTCCTCTCGACGGTTAGAGAAGACAACAATCGAGCTGCGAGTGTGTGTGTGTGTGTGTGGGAGGGGTTAAGAAGAAAAGCAGATGTTAGCGCATTGTTGTCACTTGTAAGAAAGAGAGAAAACAAAAACGCGAAAAGAAAGATTTCACGGCTGCGATGGAATTTAGTTTGACGAGTCAGATGTCAGTGGCAGAGCTGTGAATCTCCGGCGTTGTTTGCCGGTTGACGACAGCAAGGTAAATGTCAAGGTTTTTTTCCAAAAAGGTCTGAAAATGATGTTTATAAAAGAAATGGTTCACGAGCAGCTGCAGCATTTCTTCTTTTTGATGAAATGATTTGTAGATTTGCCTGAATAACAAAAACACCTTTTTAGAATGACACAGGCCAGGAGATGAGGCCGACAGACGCAGCCTCACCTGCCACAAAACTGTTTTGATAATCACAACACGAGATGGAACGAAAGTAACAGATGAAGGCCACAAGTTTCTCAGAGCTCGGCTTAGAAATTATACATTTTTTTTTGGGCATAAAAGCTCCAGCTAGGACCAGGCTACAAGTCATACTATATTGTTTAAGTATAATTCTGATTGTGATGATCCAAAGTCGAGGAGACGATCGCTCACCGGCAAGATAGAAGATAGAAACTACTGGGATCCATTGTGATGCATATGTGATCCCAGATCTGATCAACAGGTTGAAAAGTCCCAGCATAGCAACTTTGGCAGCTCTAGACATCAAATCTGGTCTAAAAGGGAGATAATCACATGTCTGAAATGGTTAATTTAGCTATTAAAAAGATAAAAAACTGTATATAAAGATAGAGAACATGAAACATATTGATATCAGATGCAAATATGGTCAAACAGATTATCAAATAAGCAGCTGGACACAGGAAACCTGCTCTAATTCACGAGTTTGATCACTAAAGCGAGAAAAATGGACAAATTCTCCATGAAGATGTTTTTATAATTACACTTGACCCTGGAGAAGGACCCGGAGAGACATCTCATTTATATTACAAACCCAGTCCTGGCTTCAGTACCACACGTTCCTGTCACATTACATCAGGTTCCTATTGAGACAAAGCAATCCAATAAAAAAATGTATCTGTATCTTCTGGGGGCAAAAACACTGTGGAAGCCTTTCATGCTGTCGGTTCAGTGCGCTCGCTGGATCTTTGTCCTGGAGTCGGTCTGAGAGCGTCGGTGCAAGAGGAGGAAAGAAAAGAAGCTCTTCCTGAAAGGAGCCATTCATTCAGACGTGTTTTTTGTTTTGTGAGTAAAGTCTGTCCAGAGGGGTGGGAGTGTGTCAGAAGAATTTTAAAAAAGTCTGAGGAGAAATCAAGACACAGCAACATCAATGCCAACCAGCCTGGCCTAGATGCATTCATTTGGGTGTTAGTGTGCATGGTTTGTGAGGTCTGTTTGTGCCCGGTGAGAAAATTTCAATTTACATCACACCGACAGATTTGACTAGCATTGCTCAAGCTGTTTTCAGACTTGAAATGTCTAGAAAATTGGGTTCGGATATTTTTCAGATTTGGCCTTTTACAAATGGAGAATGCAGCAGAGGTGGGAGTCAGACATTGTCCTCCTGTATTCTCTCATGGACTCACATTCTCCAGACATTTTAGCGCTGGAGATTTTCAAATATACTCCCTCTGGAAAATGTCCAGAGGTCAGTGCATGTCTGAGTTTGAGCGAAAACTGGTCAGATTAACACACTGGCGACAGAATCCTCCCAATTCATATCTTGTTTATAAAAAATTTGCCACATCCAAATGAGAATTATCAGAAATTAACTAACCTAAATTTCACTTAAAGAATATAACAGCCCTTTTCTATGCACGTCAAATAAAGAGAGGTTTGCATACAAAGTTAACAAAGAAACATGAAGCATGCAAGCTCAATATGTTTTGAAGTATATTTAGAGTCTTCACAGTCTTCAACCTTGCTCATTTTGCCCCCCCCCCTTACCAACCCCTACCTGCTCCTCCCCTGCCTGTTGCCATGATGTGGTTGCCATGACAACACCCGTTAGCTCTTGATTGGAGATCTAATGTAATCTCGACTGTGAGCGGTGCCATTTATCTACTGTTAACACAGCGGCAGCAGCATTAGCGGCAGTCAGAGTCAGACAAGCATGAAGAGAGAAACCGAAACCCGAGTCATTAAAGCGTAATACTGTGTGCGCCGCGTTTATGGTGCAGGGGTGTGCGTACGTGCACAGGCCCGGGCGCCACACACCTGGTGCCTTGCAGCGTTGGCGTGGACGTGTGTTTCTTTACTGAGTTCTGGCTTTTGGCAGAGTGGCAGGAGTTTGATCTCCGGTGCAGAACGACAAACGGTGGCGGCCCGGGCAGAATATCACATCACAGCACACACACACACACACACACACACACACACACACACACACAGACACACACAGATAAACTCCCCCCGGGCTGCGTCTCCCCGCTCCTCTCTTTAGATCACCACAATGACCTGCAACAGGATTACATCACATCACAAGTGAGAGCTCACAAATGACCCACAATGCTGCACGGGCCCCGGTTCCTGCCAGTCGGACCTGAACACAACCAGCTGCCGTTTTTGTGGACTTCAACCACAGATGTGTTATTGATTCGAGGCAGCAATACATGGAGACTTTGTAATGAAACAACCACGGAACGTCCCTGTTGTCGTCGCTAACAATGCGATGGGTTGTGTAAGGTGCTGGTCGGGCTCCTCCAATTAACATGAGGGACAGAAAGAAGGCATCGCCGTGTGGTAAATCAGAACCTTTTCTCACTTCCTCTCCTCGTGAGCCTGCACAAGGTGTCACCGTGAATCAATCCAGGTGTCACCGCGTTCCTCGATATGCAACGAATAAAATGTGACTGACGTCGAATTATTTTTCCGAGCCGATAGATGTTACACTAGCTTTGTCAGTGTTGTCATCTCCTTGCAGGGACCCTCTTTTAGTTTGGAGATAATTGAAAGAGTAACTGCGGTTTTGAGATGAGTCAAGAATTGGCGGAAAAAAATTGGCACCGGCAGGATTCGTTCTTTCCTTTTTCTTCTCTTATCATCGTCATTTCATTCGGTTTCCATCCAGAGGGGGGAAATAATGATATTGGACCGGCCTGCGCGAATACATAAACAAATATAAAAACAGAAAGAAAAGGGGAATGAGTGTTGTCGCGACGCAAGAAATACGACTTCAAAGTCATGACACTGACAAGACAACAAAGCCACAGCGAGCGCGGTACTACACACCTGAGGTTGGAGTATGCGTCATTAAAATAAGAATATAAAAAAAGGACGCATTGCAGCAGGACAGCGGCTGGTGTGAGACGTTGACTGGCTTCGGTTATATTGCCCCGGATTCCCTGGAGTTGGCTGTTGTGTTGTTTTGACGAGGAATATGAGTGATGCTGTTTCAAGGGCGGTCCTCCGAGGCCAAGGTGCCGTCTAGATTGCATTTTAACAGTAAGGACAAAGTTCACGCCGTTCAGCGCATATACTGTAACATTTTAATAGTCTGGTGTCAAATACAACCCGGGGGGGTCGGCCATATATATATTTATATGAACTTAAATATAAGAAAACTGCCTTAACACACACCAGTAGTTCACAAGTCTTTTCGTGAGATATATGATGCTTCTTCAGTTAATCTTTCTTCTAGTGTGTGAAGTTTTTTTTGAATATATAAGTTCTGTAAAGTTTACAGTAATGGGAGCTCTGTTCTCACATGCGTAGTATGAGTTACTACTTTTTATTTAACTTTAGACTCCATGTGGGGGCACCGCCTCTCATGCAGGAAATTAATAAGCAAATTAATGCAGTGAATCCAATCAGTCTGATATCAGAAGCCGTGACTCCTAAATTAAATTGATCTCTTGTCTTTACTTCAAAAGGAATTCACACAGGACAACATCTCGGTCCGGGTGAGAATATTCATGAACGATCATCTGCTGATATGGAGCCAATGAAATCACTGACTTGTTAACCTGCTGCACACCCCCCCCTGGAGGGGATGTGCCATCACCACCTTCACCTTCTTCTCCACCTGTGTAACCACAACACAGGGTTCCCAATTTCCAAATCTAATTACCGACGCCTGTCCCACAGTTCTCAAACTCAGATGTCACTTCAGCTGCTCCATCGTGGACTCTCACCAGTCGAGCATCTGTGTGACCGAAGCTGTCGTCACCCCGCGCCCCATCGATGAACCCTCCTTCAAAGTCGCTTGGAGCTTTCGTCTCTTGCCATCAAACTAAATCAGACTCAACACGGCCTGATCGGGGTTTTAACACATGTCACAGAGGAGCACTGGGTGTTAACTGGCTAATTGAACAAGGTTGAATAGTGACTGTGTTTAAATTTAGGAAAAAGACGATAAAACATCCTGGATATATGCTCAGCTGTCAATCAGGATGTCTCAACTGCTTTTTATAGCATTAAATCATTAATTTACATCAAAATGATCGAGAAACATGAATAACTGAAAATACATCTGTGTGATAAGAACTAATCAAAATGTCAGAAACTATCTTTGGGAAAGTTATATCTTTTAACATGGAGGGGGCAAGGATTATGACTTACTGCCCTCAGCCACTAGGGGGCGATATACATGCTGTGGCTTCACTTTTGTCCTTCAATCCGTCATTGAGGGTTTGACGTGGAACCATCTATATGTCTCTATCAGTTATTCACATTCTACCCTCGATATCTATCTTTCCAACCAGTGCCGGGCTGAGAGTTGGTTTGGAATCGCTAACATCAATTATTTACAGTTCACTCTGGATACATGGCGATTTAATGTGATTGTTCGAGACACTAAAATTACTGCAAAAGAAGCAACAAACAGAAACTAGACAGAGTTACAAATAGAGTTGTTTTGTCTCCATCCTTCACTAACAATTACGACAACACAAACATTTATGTAAAAAACACAAAGTCTGTTTGCCCCTCAAGCTGTTCCCTGACACAGTGTTGCTTGTGTGCGTGTGTTGTCTGCGTCGCTTCATTAAGCTTGTATCCAATCAGTCACATGCGTAGCGGCGTCGCTCCGCAGTTTACTCCCGGCCTATAACCCACCTGTCACTCAAACGGGTTGGAGTTCATTAGAGACGCTGAGAGCCGGTTGACAACTCCCCACGGAGCTGACCGGTGTGTACACACGCAGGTGATCTGACCCTCGAGTGACGAAGCCGCCAAGCAGACAAAGACATCGTCACTCGAAGACGCACACAAAAAAACAAGCACAAACACTCAGGGATCCATAGAAAGACAAAACAACCTGTGTGATGCAGAGAGGCAGGAAGGGGAAAACACAACGTGTCTGTGCTGCAGGTTGCTGGGAATAAATAAACGGTGCCTGGTGGCCAGTTGGCTGTGGACAATAAAAATGGCCTGAGTGTCACTAAACAGATGATAAATTCCAAACATATCTCACCTAGTGTTGTGGAAAGCAAGTAATGCTGCTGCAAACCTTTCAAACATGATTTTAAAAAATGTGTTAGACCACAGATATACAGACAGAGCAGTATTTAGATTGAGAGAATGCAAACTGGTCGAGATACACAACCACAGACTTGGCGTTGAAAGAACTGGATTGTCACAGTAAAAGTCAAATGTGTATACTTCCCGAAATCAGGGAGACTCTGAACCAGTCCGAGAAGAGGAACATTTCGAATCGTGCATATCGAATGTTTTCAGATTTACAATTTGTTCAGATCAGCCTCCAAATGGCAACGGCCCTTAAGATTGTCAGGAGTTTGGAATCTGACCTGAAATCTGCCTGATTATCCTCAAATTTGGAGCCAGCATGACTCTCGAAATACAGATATATCATCTTGCAGGATAGGTTCTTATCTCGCAGCTGAGATTAAATTCAATATGTCCTAATGAAGCAAACACATGAGCAGCAACATAAATATGATTTTAATGCGAGCACCGTACAAACCGATCCCCTCATTTCTCTCCAAATGAACTACAGGGAAAAACAGGATTATCACGGGTGAACACAAGTTGAGGGTGAAATCTGTTGTGTGTGGCAAAGTGAGTCTTAACACTCCGTGGCCCCGTTAATAAGATTAGAATGTGAAGTCTTCATCGGCAAAAGCCTTAATAATAAATGACGGCGTATTAAATATTGAAATTGATAATTCAAATTCCGCCCATGAATTTTTAAAGGTACATTATCAGGACTGCACCAACAAGCCATTCCATTGATGTAGTGTTGTACCGAGGAAACTTTAAGTCCCACATACCCCGCCCCCCCCATCCTCTGTTCATTTCATGCTCCACAAAAAAGGTGCTCGGAAAGACTAACAGGCCAGTTTTGACAGCGAGGTGCCATAAAGCCGCCGCCTTCCTCCCTTCATCCCTCCACTTAGCATCACCACACACACACATCTCCCTGTAAAACCGATTGCTGACAGGAGGCAGAAAAAAAAACTGGGGGCCGGGGTCAATAATTTAAGCAACTTGAGGCTAATTTTAATCTATTACCTGGATGTGTGCACACGGTGTGTCAGAGGTAAGGCCGGAGAGGGATCCGTCATGTGATTCATTCTCCTGGGAGAGAATTACTTTCATGACACATCATAATTTAATACGTTTTAAGGAACTCAGCATGACTTTGCCAGGCTGATAGAGGAAGGGGAGTGGGGTGGGGGGGAGAGGGGGAGAAGAGAGGAGAGGAGGAAGGCAGATGAAAAATGAGAGGGATATTAAATTATGGAGCACCTTAACAGAGCAATCTGTCTTAGAGAGACATGATTGCCTTACCGCTGTGGATTGATGATAATCTGTTGGTAAGGGGCCTTGTAAAGGGGACTTGCACCAGAACAGGCCAGTGGGGATGAATCACAACATTTCAACAGATAAACTTATAGAAATCTGAAACACGCTTCATTATAAAGGATCATAAATTACTCATGGTAACCGACGGTGGTAACCTTTTTCCGGTGGCTGGGTTGTGACAAAATCCCAAACATTTTAAGTAACCCTCATGAATATTTACACTAATTTCACATGAAAGATGTAGCAACATTAAAAGTTAATATCACTAAGTCCTCAATAAAAGGGTTTCTCACTCTGCGATGAGCCAATTAGAGGAATTAAAGGGACACGGTGACCGAAATGGTGTTCACGCTAAAGGCTTATGACTGATTTATAAAGAATTATTAAAGATTCATGAACTTTAATAAAAAGCAGTAGTGACAAGTGGTGGATTAGTAGTAACACATTAGGTCTTGGTAGCTAATAACCTTAAAGTAACGTTTAATTTAAACTTATTTAACATCACATTAAGTAAATAAGTGTTTTATTTCCACCTTTCAAGGAAAATGTAAAAATAAATTAAGTAGCCACATAGATTTAAGATTTTTATTATCAATAGCTTAATACTAACAAGTGTCAATAAACAATATAAACACATTAACGACTCGTACTTTTACGATTGATTAAAAAATGGTAGAAAAAAAATATTTTTCTTCAAGATCCATTATGGAAATGTTGATGAATGAACTATTTTGTAATGTTAAAGAAATAAAGTTGAAAAGGTTCTTTCCCATCCATCCAACAAATGTCATGGTATTTTCAGATTTCCATCACGATAATCAGTTGAGTCGTTTTTGTGTAAACCTGCTAACTGATAAATATCAAACAAAAAGTTAGATGTTAAACATGGACACGATAAGCAAAAAAAAGCAGCTGCACTTCTGGTTTGTCTCTTCCTCTCTCTTGAATCCTCGTTGGCGTCCCTCACCTGAAGTGCACTTCATCTCTTGCCCCCGACGAGTCCGGTCAAGCAGCGTCTTTACTCTCCTCTCATTTCCCTCAGTCTTCTCGATTGGCTGCAGTCACACAGGCTTTGTTGTGCCCGTGCTCCTGCCCTGCAGCTCGGTCGCTCTACTGGGGAATAGTTTACTTGCCTGTTGCTGCCAGGGCTTAATTCAGAGAGCAGGCAGGGCTTTTGGCTGTCATAGGTTCTCAGGATCAGAGCCGAGAGCGGGGGACACTTCATTTGCCGGCGTTGAGGAGGAGGAGAAGAAGAAGGTGGATGAGCAGTGGAGGTGGGAAAGGGAGGGAAGGGGGGGGAGTGGTTTGTATGTGCCAGGGTCAAGTGCTGTGAAAAAGAAAAAAAGAGAAATGCAGGCACTTATCCAATACAGCTTTGCTCTCCTCTATGCTCTGCGTTAGTGTCTCTCGCAGCCCACTCTGTCCTGAGGCTTTCTCGGATTTGCCGGGTTCTGATGTGGCAAGGGCATCCCGGATCAGCATTTGAAAAGGGCATTATAACTGGAAGGAGCTGGAGCTGGTCTGTTAAACCCTGCAATGCATCAGCAGTTCACCAGGTGTGAGGGTTTCGTCTGAGAAAGCAAAGCGCGTGGATCAGGCGCTCTTTCTGGGACTTTCTGCTGGAAATGAACGGGGAATGTCACCATTTTGAAATATGAAGCTGTGTTTGGGGCGTGGACAGAAAGAGATTGGTTTTGAATCCGACACGTGTAAGGGGAATTAAAGAAAAAAATTATTTTTAACGTGTGACACAAGTCTTCAAGTCTTCAAAACTGAGGTGGTTGTAATATTTGAGCTACAAAGGTGATGGGGGCAAGTTTCTAAAGAACCACATCAGGACCTTAATATTTGCTCATCTGGAAAAAGTATATATAATTGTGAAAGGGTGGAAAGTGTTGGCCCTGATGTCAAATTTTGGAATATTTAAAACCATAACTTATAACAAATATCAAGGAATATCTGAGTCCCAGAAATACTCTTTAGTCTTTTAAATATTATATTTAACGTACGTTTCTAATATTATTCTCAAATAATCCACAGCCATAAACTAAACAAACACACAGCGACATGACAAACTGCATAAAAACAAAACAATAAACACATTTTAAAGCACACGGAATTAGTGTTGAATGAATTTTAACGTAATTTAATTTAACGACTTAATAAATAATATTTAAATGTATTTCAGACTTCTTAAAGTGTAAAATTCACATTCAGCTTAATAAAGAAACAAGTTTTGCACTTTATAATCCCACAGTGGGATATGAAAAGAGTGAAAAACAAAAGGGACGAGGACAAGTGAGGCTTTGCACACACACACACACACACACACACACACCACACACACACACACACACACACACACACACACACACACACACACACACACACACACACACACACACACACATACACATGCACACACAGTATATAAATGGACATTGTTGTCTACAGCTTGACAGAGTAATCCCGCCTCGCCAGCCGCACACAAGCTATTTGTCAGATCCCACTTTTCATACTGACTGGTTTGACCCGTGCAGATGCAGATCTGCGGCCTGGAAATAGGAGCTTCAGGGAGGGGGGGGGGAGGAGGAGGAGGAGGAGGAGAGAGGAGGAGAGAGGAGATCAGAGAGGGAAGAAGTGAGAGGAGACAGGGCAGAAAGTTTTCTCAGTGGAAAGGATGGATGGATGGAGGGGAGGGGGGGGAGGCGGGGGGATAAAACATAATGCTCCTCTCAGCCACACGGCGGCCCAGGATGTGGTCATCAGAGTGGAAGCCCCCCCCATCTGCCAGCGACAAGCCCGTCTCACACTCCCACCTGTCGGGGATTTGATCAAGCACTGATCAAATCTCCCTCTGGTGCTTAGGATGCATCAAAGTCACCTGTCACGAGATTCCAGGAACCTTCCTTTCGGAGGTGTTAACATTTGACCGGCTCTGTTAGCCGGCCCTTTGGCGTTGGCTTGTTGTTTTCGTCCCTGATGGCGACTGTACCCGTCTGTATCTGACCGCGAGCCAATCACATCAAGAGAAGACAAATGGACTCTGTAGCGCTGCCAGTTACACTTCTTCACTCCCCTGCTGCCTCCACGGCCATTAGGCAAATAGCGTTTGAAAACATTATTCACATGGGGCGACAAACGTGGTTATTAGTTACACACTCCAACCGCTATATGACCAAGTTTAAAATTAAAAATCTAAATTTGCTGCAGTCGCCCTGCTCGATGTTAAACACAACTGAGCACTAAGAAATAGCAAATGTTGAATATTTAATATCTTGTACTAATTTAAAAAAGGACATAAAAAACCCCCTTTAAGTAAATGTTGGACTCCATAGGTATTAAAGTATTCAAACTGAAATATTCTTCTGTATTATATCGTATTCCTCAAGTTCTAAGTTCTTTCTCAATCAGACCAAACATCTCCAGTTCATCTTGACTGATTCCATCACTAACATTATCACAATCATCACCACCGTGATTCCCAGCAGCACCACAGGAGCCTGTTCTCCCTCCACAACAACCCGATGAAGGCCAACACCTCAATGTCGATCGAACAGACTGGAAATCCCTCTCCCTACTCCCAACCAGACAAAGCCCACGCTCGCTGCTCTCCGATCCCTAAGAAGCATTCCAGGAATTTGCTCTAATTTTTAATTAGTTTAGTAGAGAGAAGGAGAAACCTGTTGTGAAGTAAGCGGCAACTGCCCAGTTAAATGTTGTACTGGGAGTGACTACCACAGCGACCCCAGTGCGAGCTGTGAGTAGTTCATCAAAAATCCATCTGTGAAACTGCATATTTCTGTTGTTAAACAGTAAAACTTGGCATCACTCAGTGGTTCCTTAAGTAGAAGTTGGACATTGTTGTGTTGTGTTTGTAGATAATTAGATAAATACTGCAGAAGAAATCCAGATCTGTTAGTTTCCCTTAGCTCTTAGTTCAAGCGCACGGATGTGTGAAGTGATTTTAACGGAGCCGTTCCTCTCTTGTTATTGGACACTTGCCACCTTCCAGCAGAAAGTGGCTTATTGACCAACTCATAAAGTTTCCTCTATATTTCTCTGGGGTTGTTTTCTTGGCATAATTACAGCAGAGACACAAAGAAATATGGCAAACAGCTCAGTTGTTTGTTGTTGTTTTTTAGAGCAGAAGGATTGTGCATTCAATGTCAATCTCCTAGTGGGTCAGGACCGAGTACAGATGTGTACATCCGGTCCAAATTAGGAGAGTAAAAGGTTCTTTAAAAGCATTGCTCGGCATGAACGTTATCTTTAAGCTCAGCTGCAGGTAGATTAGAGAGCCCTGGGGGGAAACGGCTTCCTGTGTGTTAATGCTGATGCTGTACGGCTTTTATCACATAAGGAAAATGAGGCCGGGGCAGGAATCTGCAGTATGAGCACACATTAGGCAGGTGCAGGAGAAACCAAGCATGCACTTAAATGATCAAGGGATGGACAACCACTGATTTACAGACAGATTAGAATTTCAGATCTTTTTTTGCAAATCGTTGCAGGAGAATTAGTGCGATATGAAATTGCCTCATCACCCGTTGAAGCATTGCAAATTCAGAAAATTAACACTGACAGCAACATCTGAATATGATTTTATAGCAGAGTGTTTTTATAGCATCATATGTTTGTCAGTAAATGTTATACGAGTCAGGTTTTATATTATTGTATCTTTTCTTGATTAGCAGTGAAGAGACTTTTCGAATATGACACTGTACATGAATTATTTACAATAAATTAAAATATGAGAGGCCTACATGTCCTCACTATGCTTGTAAATGTGTTTTCATTTAAATTGTGCAAGAGCAAATGATACCCTTCTCATATCTGTAAACTAAATATGAAGCTGCAGACAGTTATTTGTGTAGCCATCATGTTTTTCTCGTTTATTTGATGTGTAGATACATAAAATAGTTGAACGTGCTTTTATTCTTTGGTTAGGCAGCTAACAGTTTTCCCCCTGTTTTGAGTCCTTGTGCTAAGCTAAGCTAACCTGGTTCTAGCAACAGCTTTGAAGGGTGTGAATCATTAATTCTTCAATCATTGACAATAACCATGTTAATAGATTCAAACTAACAGTTGAACAAATAAAAACCTTGATGCTAAGCTCTAATCTAATATGTTATCTTACTATGAGATGAGTAAACACATTTTGGAATCATAACAAAGTCAAGACATCTAAGAGTTTTATTTTAAGAAATGTGTGAGAAACACTCATCCATTATAAGAACATTCAATTATTGGTGGTTATTGAGCGATTATCAGTTAGAAAACAAATCTAAGATTCACTAAAAAGCTTCATCTTGATCATCTAATCTTACTCTAAACAGACTTTGAAGTGTGTTTGTGAAGAATCATATCGTTCGAGTGTCAGAACAAAGTGCATTTTGTGTTCAGTCCCTTTTTCTGGTCTGTGAAAAGCTCTGGATTAGTTTTTTTGTTCTAAATATCAAACGGACGTTTCACATGACAAACAAACAAAGAGTCTCTAATTTAAGAGCATTTCGCTTTGTTGGTTGTTTTTCTGCATAATCATTGTCCTCGTCCTGAATGAAGCAACACAACAACCGTCCCTTTTAACGTTGTGTGTTTTGAGTAAAGCATTTCGAGCCACCACTCGCCCCCCCCGTCACAGAGCGAGCGCCAACATCTGGCGGGAGATTTCAGTGAGGGGGGGGCTGAGAGCACGCACTGCAGGGAGGCTCGGGGCAGCCATCTTTACACAGGTCGTCCATTCACAGCAACAAGACGCTAATGTATTCAGATGCTTGCAAACACTCCCTGCCGTTCGTAGTCATTTGTTCTTTATCCACTGTGGGAGCACGCTAAATGCACTTAAAAACAACAACAACAACAACAACAATAATGCCACAGCACATGAAGGCAGAGTTCATAATTAACGCCGGCGATGCATAAAGGGCAAGGAAGAGACTCTGCTAATGGCTGTGAGGATGCAACTACACACAAGCTTCACGAGTGTTTCATGCCTCCTCACTAACAAGCACATCGTTTTTCAAAAGTGCACAATGATGTCAAGACGCCCGGGATGATTCCCCCCACTTCAACGAGCGCCGGGATTACTGTAAAATGGTTTTTACCATAATATACCCTCACCGAGTGGAAAACGCACAATCCGGATTCGCCTTCCTAACTCCCTCTCCTTATCTTGTTCCCTTCACGTCATTGTTGTCCTGAGACCAGTAGGAGTTGTGTGTCGTTTTGAAGTTGGCGAATTTTGCATCGTAGGTCAAGTGACGCAGGTGATGCAGGGGTTTGTCCATTTTTGTCGACTTTGCGTTACATTTTTTTTAAAGGAGTGAATGTAACTGTACAGCATTTCCATATTTACACCTCCTCTTTAAAGTTTCCAAGAGGAGAGGCTGGAGATCCCTATTATTTTCTTGCTGAGGGGAGTCTCCTCTGAATCCGGAGCCGTCTCACACATGTGCTAATAAGACAGATGAGGCCGCTGCTTTGTGTTTCTTTGACTCGCCTCGTGTGGTGAGAATGAGGAGCAGCAGATTCCACACACATTCACAAACAACCTCCCGCAGACGGTGCCGTGCCGGAAACAATAAAACAACACACAACCCCACATTGCTGCGGCTATTACCAACACTTTGTCTGGAGGACAATAATACGATGCCAGTTGCTTTCAGTTTTTACAGCGGCTCAGTTGAGTCCATATTAGAGTCTAATGATGTGGGTTTCGCTCTTGTTTACTTAACACCAGGGGAGCACGGTGCTATTAGCATTTAGCTCGAAGCTCACAAAGCCACAGGACGGCCTGTTAACTGGTGTAATATCATGGCTCTCTGTAAAGAGGAGCTGAGGATAGAATATGTGTGGCAACGCTGCTGTTCCCTCATCCACTTCCTTTGCTTGGGTGAGGCAGTCAGACAAAAACACATTGTTCAGGATGAGTCATCCATGTTGGCTGCAAACCACAGATCTCTTCCAATGGGTAAGTAGGTAAGTGCAAGTAGGGAAAGGAGGGTAGATGGGAATAGGTTATGTAGGTAGGTAGTTTGGTTTATGTTTGATTGACACTGGGCAGATTTACTAAATGTGCACATGTTTCTTCTGATGTTCATGAGAACTTCATTTCCTTGTTCCGATGTTTCAAATTGAATTTCTCCCATCTAGCGGATCAATAAATGTGGATTTGATCTTTTCTTTACCTGAGCACCCCGGTGAATCTTCACTCTGGCAGAAAGTTTGACATGATATTCTCTCTCCCAAATACAGACAGAGACAGAAATTGGCACGAGGAGCAGCCAGGCCCCAGAGCAAATAGTCGAGCTTGGCTGAGAGTGGAGTCTGAATCACCTCCCAGCATTTGTTATTGTTCCTTATTACTGCCCCGTATTTTTCCATCGGCTCTCTCTCTCAAAGCTGTCTGTACCTATTTCTTTTCTTCTCTTACGCCCCCACTATGTAATGCTCACGTCCGGATCAAGCCAGTTCTGACTGATCACGGCTCAGCTCTAGTTAGTTTCCCAGATTACTCAGTCGAGCTGAAGCTGAATCAATGCTCTGTTGAATCACGAATGCATTGAAAGGTGCTTTATGATAAATTTCATGAAACAGAGAGAGCCCCGAGAAAAACATTTCCAGGGAAATTGGTCAGCACGTTTCATCTTTGTTCAATTTACTTTCGCACTCTGCTCTATCGACTAGTGAAGCGTAGGTAAGAGCCGCTGGATCACCTCCTGTATTTTTCATTTCCCTGCACTCTACCCACCGCTATCTTAGCCCAGCTGCTGCAGCTGCGTCAGCCTGACTCCGCTGCCTTCCTTCCCCGCTCGCATTAGCCTGATCCTAACCAACGGAAACATCTACAGTAGAATTCAATCGGGGGAAAACCAGTCAGCCAATTACACCAACATGTCCTTAGGAGGAAGCTGTTTGCTCCGATGTTATCTTTACTGACCGGGGAGAGTGATGGAGTGGGGGAAATAAGCCGTCACACATTTGCAGTGCCAGCAGTTATTCAAGCATTAGATCAATCTCTGAATGATTGCTTTGTTTTTGAAGTGAAACAAAAAAAGGCATCACCTTCCGTTTTATCCCTCTTGGGTGCAGTAGAGGCGCAAGGCTGAGTGTGCACGCTGCTGCAGGGAAATGCTTTGTATTATTTCATTTAAATACCAACAGTGCCATTAGTTTGGAATAATGGGGACACCTGAGTGGCTTTTACACTGGAAACACGTATAAATGTCAATATTAATCTCCAAATTATAACGCATTAAAAACAAAAGGGAAACCGTACAAACACAATTTTGTGTTTCTTTCTTTCCTGATGGTAGAGGGGTCAAAATATTTTAATTTCACTAATGCCAGATTTAATTTGTCGCCATTTAACAAATCACTTAATAAAGGTTTATATTGTTTCACCCACAAGTTTCTAATCCCTCTTGAAAATGAAGCTAAAACGTGCCGCCATCTTTGACGTCATTTAGAGCCGTACAATCCAAATTAATTATCGCACAACTACATGTGCATATAGGTTGTACAGCTTCCTCTGTGACTAAAGGAATATGAGGACAGTGTCCACTTGGCTGCTGCAAGGTTAGAAACAAAACGACAGCAGGACGGTGCAGACATCAATTCAACTCGTAACAGGACCGCTTTGCTCCGATGCCATTAATTGCCAGTCGGGTCTGGGGGAGAACTTGTAATTGGCATTTAACACTATTGATAGCAGCATGTGTTGGTATTTAGCCGTCGGGCCACAGAAGGGCCATGTGGAGTCAAAAATTGTCCGGGGTGGTGGCGAGCCAAATCCTGCAGGAGCTGAAGCATGGCTCAGTGTGATTAGACAGGGCTCTCATCTCTGTGCCAAGCGGAGAGGACACCGAGGTCAGACGTGACGCACCCGGTGGACGGGGCCTGGACCGGGGATGCAGCACAAACGGGGGCGTAACAGATGTATATATATGTGTAAATGAGAATACACCCACAAGCTCTGGAGCTCACACCGTCAGGTAGGAGTGTGTCTTTCTTTTCTATATACACACGTTTCATTCATACCTGGCCCGAACACAGGTGCAAATTAGAGACATATGTCGAGGACTGCAAACATTGCACCAGGGGAAAAAAAAGAAGAAGATGCATGAATAATGGATCAACGTGCTAATGTAAGCACCTATTAGCCTTGGACAGCATTACTGCCAGGAAGGAGAGAGAGAGAAGGGAGGAAGGTGGGAGGATTGGGAGATGACCGACTTCCCAGAACGGCTTCTCAAACTATTGAAATTCCTCCTTTCCCCGATTGGATAAAAACTGCTGAATTCAAAAAGCGATAAAAGCCCGAGTAAAAACAACCGTCTCTCTCTCTCCCTCTGTGTGTGTGAGTGGTGACACGCAGCGGCAAAGACTAAGAGCACCAGAAGTTGATTTGCTGCCAAAGCACTTTTGGGAGAAATCAATACGGAGAATGTAAACGAGCCATTTCTCTCTCCCCAAATTGCCACTGATGTGAATGTATATTTATGTGAGAGGCTTATGTAATTTGATCTACAAAGTCAAATATATTGCATTGTTAAGGTCACATTGCTGCCGAGGGGGGGCCCGGGGGGAGATTCATGTCGGGGAGTATTTTTTTATGTGCATACTCGAGCCTGAGCCCAGAAAATTATATTGAAAGTGCGACGTCGACGTGGTTATTTAGAGATGATGAAAGCTTGGAAGAACTTGGGATGTGGTGTAGGGGGGTGGGGGGGGGCAGCTCCGGAAAAAAATAACCAAATCTGAGCGTGATCAGATTCTGTTATACTCCTCACACGGTGCTAGGAAGCTGGTCGGCTCACTGTCGCCTTTCGCCCGTCGCTTCTCTGACTTCATTCCATTTACATTTCATCTGTCGGTAAAGGCCTCCGGTGTTTTCCGTCGGGATCAGAAGCCGTCGGTCCATTATCTCCGGTGCAGCTCTGATATTACTATGCAGCGCGAGTGCCTGCACCTCACAATCGAAAATGGGGGTTCGACTTTACAAAGTGATTTCTTTTTCTCCCCCCGATCTTTAACTAGTTTGGGCTTTTTCCGGCCAAAACGCCACGATAAGTGACCCCACAAAAACTCAGCAGGTAACATCTGGACTTGACAAGGCTGCGGCATTCAACGCATTGTTCTCTCTTTCTATTTTTACTGGTGCTAGAAGTAAACGGCCGAGGTTACTATAACAAAGGTTTGCCGGTGCTGGTTAAGGTGGCTGTTGGAGTTTTGCGGCTCTATTTGAAGTTGATTCTACAGAAATTTTGCAAAATGCGCCTGATACAGGTGCCGCCATACTGCAGCCAGCCACTAGGGGCAATCTCCATCTTCTAATAAACAGTCTATAACATTGGAAACATGCAGTTTGCCTGGTATTTTCCTCACTATTATAGATTTAGTAGATGATATTTGCTAATTAGCAGAAAACACTGACAACCACTTGAATTAAATAGTTTATAAATAGATGTAATTAAGTATGTTTACTCCAAATCCACCCACTGAATATCAACCTGCAAATCTGCTGCTTGTGTTCCCGCTATTTTGACTTACAGCCTTTACTTCCTCCCTCCTCTCTTCCAGATGAGCGGGTAGTTATATTGCCGGTGTTATAAGACACAACTTTATTGCTGTAATCTTGTCCTGCCGAGGCTGTGGAATCTCGAGCTCTCGAGAATGTGAGAGGGTGTTGTAAAATCTCAAATCAAAGCAGGAATAAAGCGAGAGAGATGAAAGGGGAGAAGCTGAAAGCCCTGTCTGATGAGTGTGCGCCTGATTCTTCTCTCCTTGTCTTTTCTTCCCTCTCACTGCTCCCTATTTTTGCCTGAAATATATATATATATGTCATGATGTGATTTCTTTGCCACCAATGAAAGTGTAAAAGTAAAACTTCCCCAGCGTCTTTCTAGTAAAAGTGGTGAGTAAAGCGGGGGAGACATGATCAATGACTGGGGAGATGGCAGGCGTCACAGAGCGCCTGGTTGAAACGAGGCTCACCGGGAACCTGCCGGCTTCACGGTCCCGGCTCGCTCACCTAAGTGGAAACTGTGGGTGTAATGAGCTTTTAAACTGGATCACATGCATTGAAAAAAGCTGTTTCACTTAATACATAAATAACTAACTCACTTGTAATCCCTGCTTGTCCCCTCCTGCCTCTCTGCCCTTAAATCGTTCGGATTACGGCCGACTTCACTGAGCTCCCTTTATTCCTCCACTTCATCTTCTCAGTGTGAAACCCTCTGCAGGAGAATGAGGGGTTGCACATTCCTGGAAACAGCAACATTTATTTCTCGGTAAGGCCATGGGTAAGTCAAAATAATGATCGGCGCCCCAACAATACATATTGATTTGCTAATAAATTGGCCAATATGAGCCTTTCACTGACAAATCTATATAAATACAGACCATATCTGCGTTTGTTGTTTTTTCTATTATATTGCCTGAGTACTTCTAACACAAATAGCTGCCATGCTCTGAATAAACTGGATTCACAGAGGTGTCTATAGCTGCAGGACCTGAGCTCAGCGAAACAAAGGTGTTACACCAGGATTCTTCCCTCCTTCCTTTTGTGATGGGATAGTTTACTCTAAGCTTATGTGCACTGTGCCGTTGTTTCACTCTCTCTCTCTCCCATCCTCCATTCCACACCAACTTCTTCTGGGACCAGTGCTCAGTACACCGAGTTCTCCAGCTAGTCGTGGTTTAAGGTAGAAAACACACAGAGACGCCTTGTCACAGATGGCACATTTGTGCTGATGGCTGCAACCCCTGTGGTCTGCAGTCATGCTTTTGCAGTTGACGGGGGGGGGGTGAGGGCTGGGTGCTGATTGTGTGGTGTATGAATGAAAGCTCCATCCTAATCTTCCATCCAATCTGCAGAAAATCATGATCAGAGCCACTGAACCAAATCTTTGTTTTCTCTGCTCCCCTCAGTGCTCCTGAGGAGCGGAGCTGTCAGCAGCGAACGGAGAGACGGGGGTGAAGGAGAGAGAAAGAGCGAGGGAGGTGGAGGCACACTGAGGGATGGGCACGCAGGTAAAGTGTGGTGGAAGAAAGTAGGGGAGACAGAGAGAGAGAAAGAGAAAAGGGAAGATGAACGAATAAGCGCACTGCGAGTCTGAGGATGTTTGTGAAGCCGGAGAAACGACCAGGGAGGAAGCTCTGAGGAGCCGGTGGGAGAGAGGGAGGATGAGAAAGAGAATCAAAAGAATCCTCTGCAGCCAGATGGTGCCACTGGGCAGAAAACAGTGTCATCTGTGCCCCACTGCACTGTCGTGATTTAAAGAATGAGGCAAAAGATGCACATGCAGACGTGATAAACAATGTGTGTTAAACTGCAAATCCTCCACCGCGACGGCTGCCAGAAACGAGCTGACGAGCGAGAAATAAAAAGAAATGAGCCGGGGACGGGAAACAAATGTTCGTTCTGGACACGAGGCGTCCAGCTGAGAGGCAAAACAAAACTCTGCTGCTCCTCAGCGAGGCTCGATGTGGATTCATCATTATTTGAACAAGCAGAGGCATCCTGCTGGATCAGAGCTGTGTCTGTTCTCCAGCACCTCACCTCCGTGGTTCACAGCTACACAACCACTGAATCACTTCCATACCTGCAATGTTTACAAATAACCTTCACACCTACAGTGAGATTACAGTGTCATTTAAGAATAATCAGAGCACGTTATGTTATGGGTGATAATGAGAAAAATGCTGCATTTTGAATTTAGCTCTAGCGCCATGACATGTATCTCTGAAAAGTTTATTTTCAACTTTTATGAATAGATTATTTTTGGTTAAAAGAGATACCTAGACAAAGTTTCAACAATAACAATAATACAAACTATCTGTGATATGAGCCTTTAACGGACATATTGGTTTTCTTTCTTCATATTTCTATTTGTTTATGAAGTTATTGGTTGAAATGACATCTTAGAATCATTGCCAATTTTTTTAACATATAGTTAAAGCAGCAATGTCGTTATTGCAATATTTGTATATGTCTGACCCCAAAAATCCATATCTGTCGGCTTGAGGGCAGAGAGATGATCTCATTGATCTGAGCAATCAAACATGGACCAATTTTCCCCATAAACATATTAAATAATGATTATCATCCATATATGTGGCATTGGACTTAAATATATGTCCTTTCGCTATAGATTCATATCTTCATCTCCTGCATATAAGCAATGGAACGATATCCAATAGGTGTTGAGGAAGAGATCATCACATGAACACATATTTTCATTCTAAATTAGCTTGACCCGAGAGCAGGTAATAACACAGTTGCTCTTTCTCTACAGGCTTCCAGTCAGACTCACTTGTATCACGCACACAAAGCCTCCCCGGCCGAGAGCTCAGTAAATCATGATCTATGTGCCTGTGTGAAGTAACCTCACACAGCTGTCTTGCCTCATTGTATTCAGCGGTTGCAACACAAACAGTAAAACCTCTATTTGTATTCGTTGCCTGCAGCTCAACAAGTCCGGAGAAATATTTGGTCGGCCGCGGCGTCTTATCTGTAACACAGATGAAGCCGGTGCTTCTCTGGGACGGGGACATTTTCCACCACAAAGAGCAACACACTCGGGTTTTTCACCAGCTGCGTTTTCTTCTCTTTTGTGTGTGTGTCTGTGTGTGTGTGTGTGTGTGCTCTGGACAGGAGTTAAATGGGCTGTAGAATGCCAGCAATGTGTGAGTGTGTGTCCTACAGAGAGGTTAAATGGTTTGCAGAACAACACCACTGGGCGTGTGCGTGTGCGTGTGTGCGTGTGTGTGTGTGTGTGTGTGTGTCTGTGTGTGCATGCGCGCTGTTGTTGACAGATGCGTTTTTCTGCTGACAGCAGTGATCAACGGTGAGCACCCCTGGCCTGGCACCAAGCTATTACTTAATTCATTGACATTTGTGTAATTGCCTCGGGGAAGTTTGCAGAGGAGGTACTGGGTTCTAATGGGATTAGATCAGAGAAATACAATTACCATTTCACATATAAAGGGAATAATCTTTGAGCCGCTCGACAACTCGGGGGAGGCGGAAGGAAATGAGAGATATGTTGATGGTTGTATCTATATGTGTGTGTTTATATATATATATGATGAGTAAGACGAAAAGACAAGTGACTGGAGGAAGAGAAAGAAAGGTTCCCTCTGGGTATGTGCACCTGCTTCCACATTGTGTTTGCATTCTTCTGCTGTGAAAGTGAGAGAAAGAGAGTGTGAAAAGAAGGCGACTTGTGAATGGCGCAGGGGTTCTCTTACCTCACCTCCCTTCTTCCTCCCTTCTTCCTGGGTTTTATCATGGTGGCTTGCCATGGCAGCCTCAGAAATGGCCTGTCAGGGCTCTTGGAAATGTCGATGTGCAGATAATGACACGTTGAAAGCCCTGAACCGCCGGCTTGTCACCTGCTGGTAATTGGTTCTTCCACCAGTTTATTGTCTCCAGCTGCACTGCTCATCACGGATATTCCTATTTTAGCGACGGAGGAAGAGTGAGAGAGAAAGAGACAAAAATAAATATGGACATTTTTGCTCACCTATGCATGTGTGGATTTAGAGAGGCTGCAGATGTGCTTTAGCCAATGAACATGTGTGTGTGTTTGCACTTATTAATCTGTATGGGGTTTGTCCTCTGGGGGAGCTGTAGCATATCGTGGAATAAAATGTTGGAAAATGGTTTATTACATTTAAGTAAATGAAGCAAACACATGGGGAAGTTTATTTATCTCATGTTGCCAGTGATGTTTCCAACTCTGCTTGTTGCTGAGCCCGACCAATCCTCAAGCTGCTTCCATATTTTTTAAAGTCTAATCAAACATTTTTCTGGCATCGAGAGGATTGCATAGAGTCCAAATTCAGCATCACCACTGCTGAGGACTAATCTGCTGTGAAGGCATGAGCCTCGGTGTCGTGGCTTTTCTCTCTCTCGGAGAAAGAGATCGGATAATCACACGTGAGCAGATATCGAGCCCCGGTGCTGGACGTTGCCCTCTGGCTGCTCTTGCATGGAACATAACTTTCCTTTTGTTTCAAAGGAAGCGTTTCCCCTGAACCACCTGATCTGCAGCGCCGGGCACAGAAAGCCTTGAGCACACGAACACGGTCATTTAAAAAACCTCTTTGCTTTTCTTTTAATTATATGGAGCAGCTGCCTGTTGCAAATCTTTATAATGCTTATTTTAACTTCACACATTAAGACTGTGAGGGCTACACAAATAGCAGACACACACATAGGCTAGCAGAAATTGCACTTTGCACCACAATGCACCATTATCACAGATTGGGGAACATGCACAAGTAAAATGTAATGCAGTTAATTAGCATTAAGCTTTTGCACTTTCTATTCAGAATAAACGCAGGGGTTTTGCCGTTAGCATTAGCAGCGATTGCAGAACAGCTCAGTGCGAACACATCAGCAATTTCTGTTCAATGATCTGAGGTGGATTTAGATGTTATCACCTTACAGAGCTGATATAGCCAATGTGTTAGCAAACAACTCCCGGACGGCTGTTTGCACATTCGGCAGAAAGGAGCAACATTAGCATCCATCATTAGCACTCCAGAACAAACACATTAGCTGCTAAATGCTCCTCAGTTATTGCTAGCTACTTTCAAAGAGTCTGCACAATTATTTTATTAAATAAATTCAGGTGATTGATGCAAACAGTTACGTTCTGGGATCTAACACAAAACTAAAGACTGTGCATAGCAATGGACGACAGGACTGCTTCTCAAAAGTGAAGCCAAATCATCCAGATCGCCACCTGGTGGCTCGCTGCAGTTTAAACCCCGCCTCCTGCAAATAAGTGGGCGGGACCTGGGCCAAACAAAAGATGGTTTCTGTCATTTTAGGGTCATTTCTTATCAGACTGATGATTATCTTGATTTTATATTACAAGCTAACCACAATTATTGTTGCTTAATATACACCCATATCATAGGGTTAGTAAAGGGGTTATATAAATACCACTATATAAAACTATTCTAGCATTTTAAACAATCCCAAACTCCACCCAACAGGAAATAATATCTGAAGTAATAACAGACTCCTGTTTCATATCTACTTCAAGCTATATTTTCTACCTTCTTTCAGTTTTTTTTTGGTCTGGTTTAAGTGTTTGTAAGAGATCACGTCTGTACCTCATTTCAAAACCCCGCTCAGGAGAGACCTATTCAGATCGGCAACAAGTGGTCGATATTAAATGTCATTATTGAGCAATACGCCACCTTGTCTACGTCCCCCCCACCCCCCCTCCCCCTCCTCCTCCTTCAAGGAGAAGTGCTCAAGTTTCTCCCATTCATCTCGACCTTGCAGTCAGCGTCCGTCCCCGTCCAAAAGGGCACCGGAGATTATGGCAGTTCAGTGATTTTGTCAAAGGACGGCGCGGGTAATGATTTATCAGGCACCCTGCATTCATTTTTCACACCAAATGACGGTCATGAATCATGCTATGCACTGACCGCCCCTTTCCTGACCAATGTTGACCTTTGCATATGCTTTGAATGGCTGATTTGCTAATGCTTCAAAGTCGCCTTGAAAAGCTTTGTCGTGATTAACATGGTGACATGATGAGTTTGAGGTGAGTAAAGTTGGATGAAGATGCTGCAAGTCATAGGGAACTTTCAAACCCTGGCAAGGTGGATTAGAGTAGACGATATGAGGTCACCAGCACAAGATGGCGGCGCCAGTATCCAGTATATTTTGGCTTCGTTTTTGTACAATAAGAGGAAGTGGACATGCGTCTTCCATCTTTATATAAAGTCATGGGGCTCTACATGTTCTTTAAACACATCACTAAGGCCACTAATAAATTGACACAACCATAAAACAATCAAAATAAGCAAAATAAGGTTCTTCTTAACTAACACAACATGTTGGCTGTAGAACATTTGCTACAGCGCCACCTATGGAAGGAGGTCTTACAAGAGACAATCAGGTATTCATTGGCTATATAAGAGGACATGAAAACAGTATTTTCCCGTAAGCACTCTTGAGTAGAGGCTTTGTATTTTACACAAGATACAACACACTTTTAATTGGAAGTGTCAAATAAACTTCTTGAAGATTGACACGGACAAATCACACATTGTTGTCGGGAGCTACGGGAGGTCTGAAGTGTCAATCAAGGGCTGAAAGTCCCTGAATTTCAAACCCACGTAGTGTCATCCTTCATGGCTGTCATCTTATCTAAATGATGCCGATGATTGGATAGCGAAGCCGTCCTTGACCTTTAGGACCGAGACCGTGTCGATCTCCTTTAACAAGCATCGTGATGCCTGTGATTCGAGAGAAAAGGGGGGCGAGCAAACCTTTGAGGGCTTCACGGGGGGTCAACAGCTTCCCAGTGGCTGTTTGTCTGAGACCAGCTCATGATAGAACGCGTTAACGAGGCGATGACAGGAGGTGGCAGCTGTATTTCACACCGTTTCATCCGTCATGTAAGGATATCACAAGTTTAATGGCAGCCGCTCTCAGCCAATGACGTTTATCCAGCTTCCATTATTAGAACTGTTTCACTCTCTGATTTATCTCTTCATTTCGACCGCCGGATTCCCAGCCCCTTCCCCGTGCTTCACCAATTTCCCTTCTCCTGCAGGGGATTGAAAGTGGTGAATCTTGAGCCGTGGTCCTGTCAGGTGTTGTGAAAAGCCACTTGGCCCGGGCAATTCATCAGTATCCACATTCTGTGCACACATTCCTTCATCTATCTCTCCGGTACCATAAAAATCAATTGATTTGTCCTGCAAAGTGCCATCTGGATTTCTTATGATTCCTATTGAACAAGATGATGGAAGCGGTTAAACTAACCCTAACCCTGCTCCAAGTGTTAAATGGTGTGGAACCATTTGGCTTGATGGTCCTCATAGAGCATAGATTGTTTATTTGTGTAATGATAAAATGGGCTGTTTAATCCAAGAGTGTTATTTATTCCACAGTAGAAGAGTGACTTATAATCTATAGAATACTGGATAGATAATGTTATTATCTGACTCAGGTAATTAATAATTAAGATAGAGACCCTGAACTAAAAAAAGTCAACGTTAGAGTTTACCGAAGTCGAATTTTAAGCCATCTGATGAACTTGAGGCCCTGGTCAGACGTGGTAATAACAGCATTCATATCCGATGCCTCAGACCACATTGAAGGATAGTCCACTTCCTCTAACCTGACACAGTTTCATCAAGAAAATTAATGTATTGTTTTATTTATCAGTGTTTCTCTGAATTGTTGCAGATTGTGGAAAATCATCCAACTGTGGGTTTGTCTCTGACACCAGAAGCTTTCACATCACACCTTTGACCAACTGTTGATATATCAAAATACTTGTGAGTGCAGGTTTACGGGGCGGTTACACGGCAGCATGTGTACGACACGCTCTCAAAACACTCCCACTCATTAATTTCCATGTGAGCCCACACGTCGGTGCAGCCTTGTCACACGTCACTGTGGGTTGACTCGCTTCAGCTCACCAGAAAAAGCAGCAATTTTGTCACATTTGCTGCCCGGATCGGCACATCCCAGCTACTGTACCCTGACTAATTTTTCTGTCTGCGCCTGCATGTGCCTGTTTCTCACCCGCCGGCGCCAACTGACACATGAGAAAAGTGTCGGCACGTGTTGCACTTTACAGAAACTAATACTTCCATTTGATGAGGTTGCGTACAAAAGAGAGAATTCACTGGGAAGCTGAAGTTGGGGGTAATTACACTGTTCTTTTGATTTAACTGGCACACAGGATAAACAAAACAAACAATATCACTAAAAGGAATAAGGAAAAAAATGGATTAAAATATGCCTTAAGGTTTTTGTTTTATGATAATTACCAGTGAGAAGTGTGGAAGCATGTTTACGCTCATTAAAAGCTGCACATGACTCACCCATCATGCGAGTCCGGCATCACTGTCTCCGCTCTCAAACAGACAAACAGTCACCTTGCAATTAGGATTCGGTGACACGGAGATCCGAGCGCCGTCTAAAGAGAGGCCCGCAGTCTCAGGCGATGCTTATTCTTAGCCGAGGACAATTACTGAAATACTGACTCATTAGTTTCCTTCATATCCTTTTCAACACAGTGTAATTTATCTCCCTTCTCACCGCATCCTGTCTGGGATGTTTTTCAATTACTCACCGTGTCCCATCCTGTGCTTCACCATCTCAAATATGTGAAAGATGCTTTCAGACATTTAGTTATTTGCTCAAAACCTTCTTAGGAACTTTTCCTGCTAGTCGCCTAATGAAATGTCTAAATGGAAACAGATCAGGTGTCCGTAGCCTTCGCTTTTCAGTTTGCCCCGTGTCCCGTCCGCTAACATGGAGAAGACGGGGATTAAAATGCTTTGCTGCAGCCAGCCACCAGGGGGCGATTGAGCTTTACTTTTGAGGAGCAGCTTTAGTCTCACACCATTTCTTAAAGTCCCTGGAACAATAACTTTTACTGATGTTGGTTGATTTAAGTTTCCATGATGATAGCATGCCATCCCTGGCAACTACCCTTTTACAAGTCATATTATTTATTTGAAGATTAATGGTTTGTCATGGAGGAAAAAAAAAGAAGCTGTATTTTAAATATATCCTCCATTGACAATATTTCCAATTTTTGTAACCATGGTTATTTCCACTCGCCTTCAGTCATGCATTTTCACAGGATTGGAAGTGTCATTATCTGCCCAACAGCAAAGCCCCTTGTATTTCTGACTAAACGCACGTGTTTGTGATTGTGCGGCTGCAGGCTGCAGCGATATCTGCCACTCTCAGCAGCGCTCGGGGGGGCTTTTGTGTGGCGCTTCAGGAAGGTGTTGTGTCCCAGAGACTCTACACCTTACCAAGCAAGACGGATTCCCAGCCAGCTCTGGCTCCTGATAAGCCTCTGTGAAATCCCAGCGAGAGGGGAGGGGGGGAATTTGATTAGAATAATGAAGCAGGAGGTGAGACTATCTTTAGAAAACATGATGATAAATGACCAGTTGCTCGAAAAAGAAAAAATATGCTGAAAGAGTTCGTCCAAGAGAGTTGACACTTGGTTTGCAGCAACGCTAAAACACCTTGAAGTTACCCCTGTTGCCTTTTTCACCTTTGCGATGTGTGCTCATGCAGGCTGGAGGAAAGCAGTGCACAGTGTCAAATTTACTCATTATCACGTTCAGCAACTCCTGACAGCCTCCGATCCCCAAGATGTGTCCCTTCTAAAGCTGCCACCTCGAGCAGCGGAGGGATCCAGAGTCGTCCTGAGGTTCGTGCTGAGTTCTAACATGTCGTGTGTATAATAAGCTGCAAATCTGCGACAAAAAACATCAGGCGTTAAATCACCACCAGCATCAATCTCATTGAAATGATCTGGTGTAACAATTATTTAAAATCCACGACTTAAAAGGTGGAAAAATGAGAACACACATTCGTTTTTTCCCATAAAGTGCAGCTATTGTACGCAGAGTGAGAGGTGCCGAGACTCGACAGCCGACATTAAAAAATATCTCCTGTAAATTGAGGTAGAAATTCATCACACTGGTGAAATGAAAAGACACATCCAGGTGCTAGGTAATGACTGGAGCGGCTGCGTGGCTGTAAATAAACCTCTATTCAGGTATAAATTGGAAAAATCTGTGTGTTATAACCTGTGGGGATGATTGACATATTCTAACAATGCAAAGTGAAGACAGGTGAGGCAGCATGAGGCGCTGAGACTGAGGGCTAAAGAATACAGGTGAGGATGTGAGTGTGTATATATATATATATATATATAAATACATTTATATATATATATACATATACTGTATGTAAATCATGGAGCCAGATAATTAAAAGTTCCTGCACCCGGCTGTGTTTCCATTATCCACATCATCAGAGACACCAGAGAAAACATTTTGCTGCATGTATCTCATCAATGATAACTTTCTCAAATTAACACCTAGCATTACAGTGTTTGGTGTTTTGAACGTCATAAACACAATTAATTTAGAATATTACTGTTTTTATGTATTTTGGATAATTCTAATTTTGGATAAAGTTATTTTGCTTGGATGTGGAACCGGTTCAAAGTAAAACAATTAAAGGTCGATACAGTATTTTGGAACATTTAAAATGCCTGAATAAAACAAATTCAAAGCTGCATGTATAAAAAAGTATTTGTGCATTTTAAATATGTCGTAATTAAATGAAGACATCCAATTCCAGCTATTAAGCTTTTTGCTTTTTCATTATGTGATTATTGTTTTTTGTTGCGGGGGAAAAACTTCCCTGGTTCATTATCCCACTTTGAGATATTTTCAAGGACTCACACAGCATAATTTTACACATGTAAAAACAGATTTAATATTAGTTCCTCTTGTTTTGTTCTGTTCTCTGGGTTTTGGTGCTGTAAAGCACAGTTCACAGCTTTTTCTTTAAGTGATCTATGAATGTATTAAATTACTATTATTATCTTCTTAGTGGGAGAAGCTTAGGCCAGTTCACAATTGTGTTCATTAGTATTTCTTGTGTGCATAGCCACAGGGACATTTCTTTGGTAGGGGATGTTTCAACAAAACACTGTTGGCCTATTTAGATCAACTTATTGCTTCATGCATCAGCAGAAAAGCCCAGTGTGGGGTCTTCAAACCCGCTGACTCACCCACTCTGTCAACAATACAACAAACAAGCCAGAACCAAACCAAATTATCAGGAAGTGCTTAAGAACCAGTGTTAAAGCAGACCGAACATTATTACCACAACGAATTGACACACACACAAAATCTGTAAAAACCTGCATTGTTTGTGATAATTTACCAAAAATATGTTGCCGGTACATTTCCCAGAAAAGGTGGGGTGTGAGTCTGGCATCAGTACAGACATTCCTCAGGCGCCTGGAGGCGGGTGCTGCGATCAGTCTGCAGCTCACTACCCGCAGCTATGACTGTACGCCTTCTGGGTTTCATCTTCCAAATCTGAAACTGAAGGCTTGATTGTCTTGAGCTCTCCACCAGCACACAACTTTGCCCACACACTTCTTTTCTGAGGCCATACGGAAATATACATATATATTTGGAAATCTTCCTCATATGTTTGTTGTAAAAACAACAATAGCTAAACCATCTAGTTGCCAGTCTTTGTCAGGATTCACAAAAGAAGCTCTATTTCCCTCAACGACTTATTCCACGAATGCCTTGGTCTGTCTGTGATGCACATATCTCGAGAAACGTTCATCTTATCAAAACAGATAACAGTCGTTTAGGTAAATCATTCAAACATATAAGCCACGCACAATTCAGCATTCATGAAAAACCTTGAGGATTATTGTAGAATGAACGTAACATTTCTAACTCCACTCTGCATCATAGACTGTTTGTAAAAAGCTCCTCACACAACATTAAGGACTCAAACAATAAAAAGAGAGACAGTGTATTGTAGACGTGTTCGAGAAGGACTCACAAACAAGGATGAATTCAGAAGTAGCTCCGGAGCGTTAAGAGAACCTAACGTTAACACAGGCAGGTTTAAAACTGGGACTCCACTCGTCCACAAGACTGGAAGTTTCAGATTAACCCTCTGGATTGAAGTCCAAATGGAATGAGCAGAGATAATTCCATACTTGAGCCTCAAAACACAATCTGGACTCGGCCTGCTGAGCCACTTTCCAAACCCTCAGAAGCCAACCCAGCGTGTGGCCTGGATATCACCTCTGGAAACCTAAAGTGTATGCAGAAGCAATGGAAAGAGACAGGGAGGCAGAAGACGGATGACAGCAGAGAGAGGGATCTTTCCTCCTCCAGATGTTTTCACAGGAGCGCCGTGCACACGATGAGAGGCGCTGTGTGCACACATCATGATCAATGATCGCCACAGACACAAGGAGGTCAACCTGCAGCCTGGAGCTGAACGCTTTTGTTTGCCGGTGAAAAGAAAAAAAAACGCACAAAACACTGTTGATCACCTCTCTTCTGCAGCTAAATTGGTTTATATAAAAAAAAAGGGCCGCATCAGCTGCCCCGCTTTTCTTCTGGAGCTGCCGTGATCTATGCGGCACAATATTTCAGACAACACGGAATATGACTGCCATAAATAAAACAGTATTAATCATCCCAACTCCCCTTCGAGGCCTTTCTCACATTTATCAGGCTTTTAATATTAACATAGATTAAGGGCATGTCTCACACCTTCAGTCACTGTGTGTGATCGTGCTCTAGATAGAGATCTGCTGAAGGCTTCAGTTGCATCCAGGCTACACAACGTGATGAATCGATGCAAACACAATCCTAGGAGAGATCTATGAAAGCAGGTATCTGATATTTCATAATATAAAATGAAAAAAACAATTTGTAGAGAGCACTTGGTAAATAAAATATTAAGCTCAATTAGATAATGAATAAATTGCATTTTGATTATTGGAAAATTGATATTGAAGAAAACTAGTTTCACAGGCCAAACTGTGAATATAAATGTATTTGACAGTAAACAAGCTTCAATATGGGGCTTTACTGGTAAACTGGTACTGAAATTATGATTTTAGACTAAAATTAACCATTCAAATTACAGCAGGAACGTTCTGTTTATTGTTATCCACTAATTATAATCATGCTTTCTCAAAATAAACATTAATTTCTTCCAATTTCATACATTTTCTTTTGAAATCAAGGTGGCACTACTTAACCGTGCAGTCTTTAAATCTCTCTACACCAGGTACCATGGCATTTCAAAAGGTTCCTTCATCGTTGAATCATCTCACATTTTCTGATCAAAAAAGGATTTCACTTTTTTTTCTGATTCCATCGTTCCACTCATTACACTTTCTCTTGTTTTTTCTCCTTCTGTTCCTGAAACAGGTTGTTCCAATCACGCCTCTATTCCAGTCACTGCTCCAGGCAGGTCGCCCTCCGAGGAGAAGAGTGGGGGTTCACACCCCCGCCTGACGCTGTGTGCTGGTGCAGCTCACATGTACGTTCCAGGTGAACTCTGTGATAATGAGCCGGTGTTTGTGTGTCACTGCCATTGTGCGTCTGACAATAGTGTTTGATTAAGGTGATTGCGCCACAATCGAAGACTAAAGTAGAAGCTGTTGGTGTCGCCACATAGAACACGTAATGCAAAAGCAAAAACAAACCAGGGAAACTAATTGTGACAGTTCCAGGACTCCATGCTTTCTGTACTTCACCAAATGTTCAGATAATTAAGTATTACTACAAATTTCTCTGTAAATTTCAGAGAAGAACATTTGGTACTCAAAAGTCTATAAAACACACACACACACACACACACACACACACACACACACTATAGCCCACAGTGAAAATGACACAACCTCAGAATACCCAACCCTCACCGACTGCAGTTTCTATGGGGAGTCTTTCCATGAATTATAAGATATGGGCAGTGTTAAGATAGATTTTGAACACAAAGACCTTTGTGTTGGCAGAAAAGAGAGAGAGAACCCTCGAGACAGAGGTCCTTGATGCATAGAGACGCACTGATCGGCTGCAGATCCCAAAGGCTCACTTCAAGGCCTCCTCCTCACGGTAGCTCCAGCTCTATGCCTGAAGTTACTTGGAAATGTCAGAAGAGACCTATTAACTTATGATAATGGTTGCCACTGGATACAGTATGTCACCTCGTTCCCATATTCCTGTACGGAGTGCTAATTAGACGACTTGGGATGGCAGCCCCTCTTGATCTTCAGGTGAGAAAATCACAGTCGTGTTCAGGTCAGGTTCAGTCGTGTTGTCACTACAGGTGTTAATTCAATGCACAGAGGTTGTACATCAAGCAAAGCCATTTAAAAACTTTTAACTGCGACATGAGGGTTAACATGGCACTTGAAACTGAGAGCACCCGTCACCTGTGTGAAGAAGATTCATGTCAGGCTTGGAACAGCCTGAGATGTGATAACAACCTTCAGTAGATGCAGGCGATATCATCCGCCAGCCAAAACCAAGATTAAACCCGAGGTGTAATCTCTCGCTGTCATCCGGTCGTATTGTTTCATTTTCTCGCGGAGAGGCCACAGACGGTAAAAAAGTATGGTGAGTTCACAGACATGGCCCCTCATAATTGCTGGCAAGAGTGGCAGAGTGATTTTCTGTTGCCACTAAACCCTCCTGTGAGATTCACAGCTTGAGCCTTGGGACCACAGCCAAACCAGTTTAAGGTCACCTTGCTCAACAAGCTGGCAGGAAGTAGAAAGCTCCTGTACAGCTGCTCATCCGACATGCGTCGCTCACCGATGGGGGGGGGGACTGCTGCTGCTGGCAATCACCTGTCTCGTGGCGCTAACCGCTCGTAGCTGCCGGATCACATGCAGTCCCACGCGTGTGCTAGCCAGCAGTTTCATTTCTCACCCTTCCCAGAGTGCAGCTGTGGCCTCCTCATTTCTGCCCCTTCTCTGAACCTTACAAACCATTTTCCCCCATCGCTGTTATGTCAAGCCCGTGCTTCACCTAACAAGGTCCTGCTGACCTCGAGCTCGTGTCCTCTTCAGTCCTGGCCTTGTGGAAGCCAGTGCCCGCCGCAGGGTTGGCAAGTTTAATTAACCCCCAAACCTGGTTCAAGCCCGTTTTGACAGCTTTACAGCATCTGGGCTGCCGGCGAGTGGTGAAGCAGCATCGCAACGTCCGTAGCCCGAAAAGGTAAAAGGGTGAGAACTCGTCAGTAGATGTCCTTTCATGACACAAAAGATTAGCTTGACTTTCAGCTGAGAGAATGTCAGAACGAATGATTAATGAAAGGCACAAACAACATTGCTACCTTAATGTCCTAGGATACTGTAGGACCTTTTTCTCGCCCAAGCCTGTACTATAAGCTGCTATTATAATTAGCTACTTCTTGCAAGTAGTAGTACTGGTAATAGTTATATTCCATATCACATAATCGTCCAATACTTAATGAGTCTCAGCTGGCAATTTTAACATTTCAAAAAACAAATTATAGCATCAAATAACTAATTATGAAATGAAGAATGACTTTCTAGTTTGTTCCATGACTTCCCATGTTCCATCCACTAACACGGAGGAGGCAGTGTTTATGACATACTGCATCCAGCCACCAGGTGGTGCTTTTCATGTTGTTCATCTTTATATACAATCCATGTATCAAACTTTTGTGGCATAGTCTGTTGGTTAATTTAACAATCTTAAGAAGTGCTACGTAGTCTGACATGATTTGAACCCGGCTTCCTGTGCAACTTTAAGAACAGGTGGGCTGGACAGATGCACTGTCAAAGCAGAATACTCTTCCACTACCTTCAAACTTTTTAAAACTAGCACAGCCTTAAATTTGAATGAATGCATTTTCTAAACTTCATCAAATAGCCCAGACTCTCTTGGGCAAAGCAGCTGCACTCTTAAAGTTCAGCAGTTAAATGAACGGATAAGCAAGTGCTCCGTTTTCTTTTTTCTCCTCCTCCTCCTCCTTCTTTCACACCACGTTTCAAAAATGGGCCTTCATTTGCATGCATGAGGGTTGAAAGGCAAAAAACATACTAAAGGGAAATACAACCGTGATCTCTCTTCACAGATATGGGTCAGCTACATTTCAGACATCAATAAGATTTCCTTATTGCAGGACATGGGCGAGGGCACGTCTACAGGGTGGGGAGGAGGGGAAGTTGGCGGGATTGCAGACGTGCCTTGTTTTTGCCCCGATACTGTATTCTACCCACAGCTGAGGATGTGAGAGGAGCTAATCACCGGCAGACATGCCCAATTCCAAAGTTTTCTTTGGAGGGAAAATCTAATTAACATAATAACAAATGAAATGGAGCGAGGAGAGAGAAGGGATTGTTTCCACCTGTTGGTTGGAGGAGCCGGGTGATCGGTGTCAAGACGACGGAGGAAGAAGAGAATTAGCCTTGTAGTTAAACAGAGTCAGGGCAGGGGTTCCATACTGAATATAAAAGCTGATCTCTTTAATTTCACAAATGAATGTTGAATAATGCCTCTAAATAAGCCAAAACAGACGTTTTTACAGTGTGAGATATATATCGGATGAATATGAATAACGAGCCCCAGCGCTCACGTCAACTGTTGAAAACGTCATTCCAAACTTTGGGGACTTCCACTAGAGTTTAAGATGACCTGTGTTAAAAAAAATGTTTTAGCTTTGGTCTCAGATGACAGGTGGAAATCTCATTTGTGTGGAGAGTGAAATAGGAAGAGGAGAAAAAAAAGCGTAAATCCAGCAGCTATGTCAGCACTGCTCTGTGAATACGGGGCCAGCGCTGCACCTTGGAGTTCTTGTCACCGCTGTCACGCATCACTGTCTCATGAAATTGGAAACAGAGAAATACAAATCTTGACATTGCTGGGTATCTGTATGACATTGGGCGCGTTAAACTAACTACCGCAGTCTGAATATGCAAGCAGCTACTTGTGTGCATACCAAACAATGGCTTTTTTTTGTCTGGTGAAAGTACCGAAATGCTAGACAACTGAGACAAAGAGGCAACCGCAAATAAGTTTCTAAATCCTTCAAATGTTATCCTGTAACCCAAATCTGCCTCAACTCCTTTTCTCATTTGTGACGGTTGAGAACCAGGCCTATGCATTAATTATAGTCCCTTTGCCAGGTCAGCGCCAGAGGCCAGAGGACATTGGGAATTATTCATTGTGTCAGAGGAGTCGTTGGACCCCGGTGGATAAGGAGACTTGTTGATGAGGGCACAGGGCACAAAATCCTCCTCACAAAACACTCTCACTTTCATTTATAAAGCCTCCGGATCCCTCCTTCCTTCGCCCTCCTTTTTGCCCTCCTTCCCCTCCAACTCTCGCTCCGACTCCCTTCACTCCCGTATGTCAAGGGGTGCGAGGGAAGAAGCCGAGTGTCTGTCTTATTCTCCTCTCTCAGCGGGACGCCCTCTTAAGACACAGCAGCGCCTCGCGATTATTATTCTTTCCCTCTTCCTCCCGAAGGCCTCTTTAGCGGGTAACTGCTATCCCACCGCTTCTCGAGTTAAAGTCACCTCGCCTCTCTGGTCTGATGTCAATGACGCAGTCTCATCCAGGAGAGACAGGAGGAAATGAAGGGGCCGGGGGGGAGGGGGAGAGGAAACGAGAACAAAAGAAGGTTGAGAGAAGCTGAAACTCACCTGATTTCCAAACTACTTCACGTGTCCTTGCAGCTTTGTCTTGATGAGATCTGAGGGTTTTTTGTTTAGAGCTTAATTTGCTTAATTTTAAGTCATTACAAGTTTGACTATTTAAAGCTTTCAAAAGCTTTTACAAAATAAAATAATGGAACAAACAAAAAAAAACGTCCTGCACAAATCAGTTTAAGTCCTCATCCTATAATGTGCCTGGCTGAACAAAGGATCCGGCTCAGTCGCGGGGACGCCGCCAGCGCCGCCGCGCAATCAAGGAACTCGGCTAATGAGGAGAGTGCCAGGTGTATCGCCAGGTGTGGTTGATTAGAGGGAACGCGACGCACAGTGAAGGTGACAACCGGCGCCGCCGCCACGCTCCAGCTGAGACGGAGAGGAGAACGTTCTGATCAAAGTGGAGCAGAGGACAAAACTCTGAAAGGATCCGTGAGACAGACAAACGAAAAAACAAAGAACATTTCTCCAGGCGATGACCTGATTGATGTGAGTACACAAAAATCAAAGGTAGATCAAAGAGATAAGCGATGAAATGAGATGAAAATGTTACTGATGGAAAATGTGCGGGGAGATTTGGGTCTAAACAATTCACCGTACTAGACTCGAGGTTAGAACTGGATCGAACAAAAGTTTACCTCACACCAACTTTTGTGTGGAAGTCAGCGATGTTCCTTGAATCTCTGTGATTAGGTCTCACTTGCAGAGACACAGAAAATCACTGCAATCTCTTGTCTTTAATGTCATATCCATCTTCATGATGCTACCTGCCTGCTAGCCTGCTAAATTCTGTGGACATGATTTTTCACAAGATCCATACGAAGACACAAGATACAAATTTTGGTTCCACCCAAGTTCAGGGGTTAAAAGATTAATACATCAGCCTTCCAATATTTCAGGAACTGACACTATTCACTTGTCAAGCCTGTGTTGAATTGGGACCTGACTTCACGGCTTGTGACTTACAGTGACTCTTCCCCCCCTCCCCTCCGAGGGAGAGACCTGCACAGCAGCACCAGAGTCCGTCGGGTGGAGGGGGGAGAATTCTAATCCTGCTCTCAGTCCTCTTGATGCTCTGAATATTTGATCACAGTTGATGGTGAAATCTTTAAAAACTGTCGACGAGGACATTCTTGAACTCTAATAACTGCGCCGCATTAATATCAATGTCTACAAAGGTTATCTTTCTGTGTCTGGGTTTGCTTTGGTCTTAGGGGGGTAATCTGAGAGTGTTTCTTAAATCGAAAAGCTTTTAATACTTTCCCCTTTGTCCTTTACACTCAGTTAGCCGCACACATAATGTCCTACATTCATCAGGATATTGTATGATTGAACTGGGAAAGTCAATATTTAGCTTTACACTCATTTGTATTAAACTTCTACCAGCTCAGTAAATGTCACACTTATTTCAAAGTCTAAATATTAATATTGTACACGTAAAAAAAAACTACTGAAGAAAACAATATTTTCAAAAGCTTCACAAAAGGATTAATCGCATGTTTCCACTATTTCTGCTTATATAATATAAAATAGTGCATCGTCTGCAAGAGGACAATTACACTACATTTCAATACTGTCAAATATGGACACATTATTTATTAACTGGCATGACTTGGATTTGTAATTATTGTACAATGCCTTATCGACTCTTTTAATGTTAATGGCATGATTGTGTGTTTGTGTGTTTCTATGTTTTAAAACCAAATACGATTTTCATGGATGGTATTTAAGTCAAAGTGCCCAAAATGGGGCCCCTTGCAAAATAACCCAAAGCAAAAGTAGAAATTTTGGCTTAATGATGAAACATAAGAACAGTATATAAAAGGTAATTGTATCATCACCATTACTGACGGTATTATCATTATTGTCTCTAAGAAGAAAACTGTGCTTGTAAAATAGCCTAAAGCTAAAACAGATAAACTAGAAAAGAGCTCACTAAACCTATTCAGGATTGTAAAAGTGTGTAACTCATGATGAACATTGTGAACTCAGCTAGAATAAGTCATCAAGAACATTTCCAAATTCACTTAGTTACCTTGGTTAATTGAAAACCGATCAATGCCCCTCCAGTTGTTGAATAAACATATATAAACATTAAAATGTGATAAATAAAAATATATAACTACTCTAAAACACCAAAATTTCAGTAAGATCTCAGAGACACAGCAAAGGTTTTATGTCTCACTTCTTTTCGCTCCGTTTACTTTCTTTTTGATTCATTAATTGTACAACACATCTGAGTCACGCGGCTCGTTATAACACACACTTGATATAACAACGCAAAAGTGTTGAGCAGTTTGACGCCGCTGATGTAAAATCCCCTTTTTTATGGCCCAGCGTGACAAACACAATCCAAAGTATCTGATGTTTTCTCTCCCTGTGCATAAAAGTGACATTTAGACAAGTCTTAGTCGTGCACAGACTAACAATAAACACCTCAGTCTTTCTAATTCAATGCAGCGCTGTCATTCTGCTCACAGGCGCTCATTGTGCATGAGTCACTAATCTGCAGTCAAATCTGAAGACTTTCAAGAACAAGTTCACATCGAGGCAGGATTTACTTTGCACATAAAATAACCCAAATCTCTCCGTTCTGTACGTGAGTGATGGCTTTTCATGTTGAGAGCCAGCGAACCAGCACCATTAACTCTTCTTTTCCATCATTTCTGCTGTCTCACCGGATCATGAATCAAACGAGGCCCCGACAGCTCGTTCCGGCAAAAACACTTAAATGGCGTACGCCGACTTTTAGTTGTTATTTGGCAATTTGCAGGTCTGACGATGCTGACGAGTGGAGGCGTACATCCAGTAGATGAATGCCTCAGGCAAAGGGCAGTCAAGTAGAAGTGGAAATGAACGTTCCTCCTGGAGTTCCCCCCCGGGGCACGGAAACGGTCAGCACCACAAAATGGACTGAGGTCCCCTTTTCATTTAAATCCGAGCTCAGTGAAAAGCTCCAACTTTCTCTGACGGATGCGTCGGGTGAGGCGAGGACACGGGAAGCTGAATGGACTCGATGTGAAACTGGGGAAGAACAACAAGACCCATAAATGTCAGATTTCGAAAGATATCAGATATATCCCGGCGCAGCAATCTGTCTGCTGGTGCCGGCGTGTCATCAAATAGAAATACTATAGGTTGGCTCGAATGAGAGCAACATTGGTGTGTGTGTGTGTGTGTGTGTGTGTGTGTGTGTGTGTGTGTGTGTGTGTGAGCCTCCGAGATTGGGACCAGAGACAAAACGAACTTTTTATGTCTGCATGCTTGCAAAAGTGAAGGAAAGTAGAAACATCTAAGAAAGAAAGTGTATTTTCTCCTACTTTCCGGGACGAAAACAATAAAAAGGTAAAAATAGAACTAACGTATCCATGGCTACAACAAATAACCTCTTTCATAGGGACACCTCACAACACAACAGCTTTTGCTCTTTCTTGACCTTTGTTCGTCAAGGTCATGAATGTGCGTGCAATATCTGGTGCTTCTATTAGCTCCTAAAGCGATGTACCTCCCCACCAGCGAGTGTGTGAAATATTAAGCAGCAGTGGAATTGGACAGGAGCTTTAAACTGCTTTGAGCAGATGCTCTGTGCTTTTAAGCGCTGAATAATACATTTTGGTTCAATGTCTCTGTCTCTATTAATGCCCCAGTTAAACGCTGCCGGGATTTCACTCCTGCGTTAATATTTCTCATAAACACTACTCACACCCTGACAATCATGATGTGTAAGAGCTCATGATGGCAGAGGGCGTGCATGCAGACACACACTTGGGCATGCGTGCACACAATGTCAGCGCTCGTATCTACACTACCAATTGGGTGATGATGCTCTGTTGCAGAGCCAGTCAGGCACACACCCTGACGGTCAGAATCACCTGCTGCCCAAAGGATCATTAAACTTCATTTTAAGAGTAATGGATCTCATCAGTCAGTGAACCAAGAGCATTACAGTCCCTCATGCATGAGTGCCTGGTTATTAATTCAGTCGTGGTGATGCTCTGTCACAAGCACTGACTGTCTCACATTACAGGGCTCACTACAGGATCTGAGATCAGTTGAAAGTTCTTCAAGTTGCTTTAATCTTAATTTTCTTTCAGTGGAACACAGTGGCTTTGTTCACCGTATTATTTATTACTTTAAGGGTTGATAGTATAAGTAATAAGCAATATTATGTGATATAGTATTCATATGTAAATGCAAACCATAATAATATATCTACAGCTTTGTATTTATCATTTCACACGATCCCTTATCTACGAGTGTTTCCTCTGATTGGTTAATCTGTGCCACACGTCTCAGCTTCTCCCTCCAGGAGACTTCGGGTGTGAACCACTTATCATCTGAGTGGATTGACAGAGGAGGGAACACGTCTCCTGTGTCTCGCCGCTTGCCTCCTGGAGACGGCAAAGGCCAACAACCCCCGCTGTTTCCCGGGATGTAAGGAGGAGATGGTGCACAGTTACGGTGTGTCAGGGTTCACTGAGTGACACTAAGACAGTAACCTCCTCCCCCCCCCCACACGACAGCTCTAATCCCTCAGCAGATGGGTCGATCGGCGCCTCGCAGATCGATGGACATTGACAGGTTTAATTGATTTCTGTGGGAAAAAGCGATGATGGCTCATCCAGCTAAAAGCCTCCAACCCCCCACACGCAGGAAAAGCCACACACCGATTTGGATGTGTGTGTGTGTGTGAGGCAAGGGGAGGCAGTCTAGGAGTAGATTAAGAGGCCAGGAGAGACCTGCAGTCACTAATGGCTTTTCACACAACTGATGAAAGTGTGCAAAGGTGTGAAAAGTCGGACATTATTCTCCTTCCACTTGGTATGAAGATGCAATTCAGGACTTGGCTGAATGTAAACAGGAGGAAATCACATCCCCAGGTATGAAATTAGATGTGTGATTTATAAATGAGGGATCTAATCTCACTTAAAACACAAGCAGCATCAAGGAAATCTGGTGTTGCTCTTCAAGAAACACTTCAAGAAACCTGATTTTATTACCTACATGCTGCTAAGACAGAGATACACATGCCTGGGGTGAAAAGGCTTTTAGAGCCAATCCCACATGGGAAGCATCTATCCGACCTCAGCATGTGTGAACACCTTCACCAGTGAGTTTAGACCAATTCACTCCGCTGGTGGGTAATCTGCATGGATTACTCAGAAAAACCTGGGGGCAGAGATGTGCTGCTGGACCCTTAATAAGAGTTCCTGCAACACTCAATATGTTAAGTCTTTCTCCATAAGAAGACTACTAAATATGTTTGCATTACTACATCTAGATCAGTTTGTATCATGCTTTTGAGGTGCACATTCATTTTTGATTGAAATAGCAGAAATCAGGGAACCTTTACAGTATGGCTGAAGAACAACCACAGGCTCCTCCCTTTCAGAGTGGGAGCAGGATCACGTTGTACTGGTGCTGACTGAAACTGGTTCCAGACCACTGAATCTCCCTTTTATTCAGGGTTTCCCTTGGTTCAGGTGTTGTGCCGATTGACAGCTGTTTCCTCAGGCTCGAGGGAGACTGTATTCATCTTCAGAAATTTCAAACTATCTACATCGACATTGAAAGTAACAGAGAAGGGATAAACAATCTTGCTAAATCATTTCTGAATGGAATAAACCTCCCTGCATACAAACATTACCATCGAGCCAGGCCACCATCAAGGTAACAGCCCCTGTAAGTTTGAGTTGATGTCAGACGAGTGATCCAATCCCTGGAATCACTGTTCACACGATGCAACAGCTCACTGACGCAGCTCTCTGGACCCGGTCCAAGCAGAAAGGCTTGAATGCTCGGCGTGCACGTTAAAACTCAGAAACATTTAGCTGATTTCTTGGCACACAAGGTGCACCCTGGCAGCACCAGCTCTTTTGATTATCCCTTAAAACTCGAGCACTTAAATGGCAGGACATGTTTTGATTGCTCGGGAGTCTGCGCGTTCCTTTAAACACCATTTCCAAATTTTTTATAGACCAATCAACGGCATCGCGCTGCCTAATTAATCTCCTTGAAGTTCTCGTGATTCATCATTTCGTATCTTATTTGATGTCTGCTGTTCAATAGTATGCAGATTTCTTGTTTTACCTCAGCAAACAGATGGCAGGGAGAGACAAGCTGCGTGTGTTTGGACGGCTAACAAAGTATACGGACGACTGGATTTGAGCTTGAATGGAAATCTGTGAAGAATAACACAGGGTCACATTTATTTATATTCTTTAGCTCAAATCTCGGCGAAAATAAGGGACGCAACTCTCAAGGACGATTTTGATATTGTTTTTTCAAAAAGGGAACTCCACCAATTGTGCAGAACAAAGTCTGTTTACTGGTCTAGAGGAGAATTACTGCTAGTGTGAAATAAAGTTGTCCAACTTCTGTCTGGGTGAAAGTCTGATAAAGAAATGGGGCCAGGTCCAGACGGTTAAGTGAATGCAAAAGTGCCTGAAACTTGTATTCATAAATAGTGACCCTGCAACTGATTAATAATGACCACAACTAGAAGGTCTAGATCGCCCCCTGGTGGCACAATCCCAATCTCCTCTATTTTAGCAGATGGAACGTGGGATAAACTAAAGATAATCTGCTAAGCATAGCAAACTGTAAATAGCTTTGATTATGTTTATTATATCTATATATGTGATTACATTTAGAGTAAAATATGTAATAAAGACCTTTGAAGAGTCAATGAGTTTGCATTTGTGTGTTGAGCCACGTGAACAAAAAGTTGTGCTGTGCCTGAACGATGTTTAATGTGCGAGAGGAAAATAAAACTGATTAAAATACAGTCTGCAGCCTCAGAAGCAGCCCCCCCCCCTCCTCTTTTCCAACATATTAAACACAGTTTGAATGAAATTAAAAAAATATTTGCCTGAATGCAAAGAAAAGGCCCCTCCACATTATACAGGCAATATATTTTTTTTTAATTTCACTTTAAGTAGGCGCCTGGAAGGAACATTTAATTTGCCTTTTGTAATTGCATTAGGGTTTCATACGTTTAAAACTTTCAGCTGCATAAGTTGTTGATTAAAAGAGGAAGAAGAAGAACGGGGGAAAAAACAACACCTCACAAATCATGGCAATTAATTTTATATTATAAACAGTCCCTGGTTGTTAAAGCTGAGTTTGGCCTCTCATCATGAAAACATGTCTTCATCTCCACAAACATGCACATTCCTCTTCTGTGACACCTAATGGAAATGTAGTGTGGATTATCTTTTAAGCATCACTCTTAGTTTTCCTTTTTTTCTCGGGATCAAATTAGTAAAAACATAAATAGATTCATGTTTTTCCGAGTTAACAGGAAATTATCTACTTAGCGTTTCCTCAGCCGATCCATCACCTTTAGACTACGTGTCACATTAACAACCCGTGACTTTATAGAAGTAAGTCTCGGCATAAATTAAGATCAGATCTCAGGGAGCTGACTCTCGGTGGAAATGCCTCCTCCTGCCACACACGGTTCATATTTCACAGCAAACACCCGCTCGCATTAATTGCGTTCGCGTATATTCAGATGCAAACTGCTTTTAATACAAATTACTTCAGACAGCAAGTAATAACTTTTCCCCTCTCTCTCACAACAACAGTTGCCATCTCGCACATCTTTCATATTCGGTGGCCCCTGAGAATACACCCACGGCCTTCTAATCCGAGCTGCTTCCTCACACCCCTCACTCACACTGGTGGGTTCTTTCCACCATGTGCTGCTTGTCTGGATACTGGTTGAGGATCAAGTAAATTTACTTCAGGTCCTTATCAGTATTCTAAAGATATAAACACAGTGACAGATCGAGCTTCTTAAGACAGTACATGTTAATAATTGATTTGCCATCGTAGGTTTCAGGCAGACCGGCTCCTCTTCCTCCTCTTCCTCCTCTTCTTCCTCAGCCTTGATCTCCTCCCACCTCAAACCCCTCGTAGTCCAGCATCAAGCAAACGCCGGCGTGGACATGCTCTCTCCTCTTCACCCGCAGGTGAGCCCGTCCACTTGGTATTCTGCTGGAGTGTGGCTGTGGCCTGGCCTTTCCTCACCTGGCTAACCCCCTTGTTCTGCTCTCCCAAACTACCTGTGTCTATTAAGGTCAGGCCGGGGAAGTGGCCAGTCTGCAGCCCCTCAGAAGCCCCGGCTCAGTCGGCCGAGAGTAAAAACAGAACAGACTAAAACAGGTAGAAAGGAGAAACTAAATGCGGCTCCACATGACTAATGGCTGATCTGAATAAAGTTTTAATTGGAACAGAAAAACACCCAAAGTAAAACTACGTGCCCGTTAACACAGACTGGGGGCTTTAGAGTATTTGAGCACTTAGAGAAGTGTTTAACACTATGCAAAAACAAAAACATGACTAATGAGTTGAGGGAAGATAGAAAATGCTAATGATTCTATAGGCAGCGCCCACAGGTCGCTGGTTTAGAGGAGTAGGAAAATGATGCGATTCAAAAATAGTGGAAATATAGTTCTCCATGCTGCACGAACCAAAAAGCGTGCGTAGGGGTTCAATAATATGTCAACTGCTTTTCCTCTTGTGCGTATTTCAAACTATTACCCATAATGCCCCTCTCAAGGTAGGCCTGCAGAGAAGTTTGTGTGTCACCCAGACAACTGTATACAAGTATTGACTCAAATCATCCTGAAGTCAAATATGAGTTAAATCAATGTATGGGGCAATAGACTATTGAGCAACCAAGATTATTAACAGTGTTTAATTTACTATATTTCTGAACAACTATATCTTGAAGCCATTTTAAAGCTGGGAAAGAAACAGGAGTACATTAGGTGTCCTAGAAAAACTAAAGTTTTGTGATTCACTGCATCAGTGTGAGGGCGGACACTAACCTAATTAAAGTGGATCAGGTATTTTCTCCGATGTGACCAATCTGTGTTTATTACCCCGGCTTTGTTTTGGCTACAGTCCTTTTAAAAATTCTGTGCTTCTTCTATTAGTTTCTTTCCTTTAGTCACAGCGAGATCAATCAGCCTCTGTCTTCGGTGCCACACTAAACCATGTCCTCTTGAAACCTTTGCATACAAAATGACACAATACACTTTCAGGCAGTGTGCTGCAGAATCCAATTCTAGCATTTATTGTCATTTACAAGAAGGTGCTGCTTTCAGGTTGGTTCTCAGAAAAGAAATGTAGGTTCTGTGAATCCTTCCAACATAGACGTCTATCAAAATAATACCTACACAAATTATTCTAGTTATTAAAGAGTTGACACCTTAATGTCTTCTTGTGTTTCCTCAATCCGACATTGAATAGGCTTTTAAAAGCAGCTCCTGATGATCATTCATTTTTTTTTCACGTTAACTCCTTTCAAGATTCTCTGAGCTCAGTGAAATGTCTCACATGAAAGATTATGACACGGCAGGAGGTCCGTTTTCCTGATGGCAGGGAGTGTTTAAAGACGGAGAGGTCACTGGCGGTGCAGCGCCAGCCTTTCCGACTTAATGACGCCTCAAAGTGAGAGCCCATCATTCCCCCTAATTATTGTTGATTGCATTCATTATGTCAAGGCCTGATATCTTGGAGGCGCTGCTGGAGGTTTGAGCTAAATGGCAGCTACGGGTTGCGCTTGTTTCTCAAAGCTAACTGGACGTCGGCTCGAGAGGAGAAACAGAGAGAGGAGGAAGAGCCTCCCATCAGCACTGTCCATTGTCAAATGCATTTTTTATGAGCCGGCCGACCCCCTGTGGAGCCGAGCGAGGCCCAGGGTTGTGGTGCTCTGGAGATGTCAAGCACCTCTTCCCAGAAAACCCCCGGGCTCTGTTTTAATGAAATTAACAAGGCTTTGCTAAGGAGCCCTATTTAAAAAGCAGTGGACTACATTTCTTAAATATACTTCATAGGAAGAAGCAGGATGTCCTTGAAATCATAACGGAGACTGAAAAGAAAGAGACATTTAGATGTTGGCAGCTCAAATGTATTACTCTGCAACTGCATTAAAAGAATGTAAATATCCCAGCCCCTAAATGCACCTGAAGGCACCACAGGGAGATATTTTGTCTGCAGGTTACATTTCTCCTGAAAAGAGAAAGAGAGGAGATTAGACAAAAAAAAAGCACTGCAGGAGCAATTCTAAATCTCACAGATCAGCAGTGAAGGGACGGCCAAGCTGGCAGCCGAGATATGGAGGCACAATGGTGAATCACTCCCACGCGTCCCTCTACAATGCACGACAGGGCCAGTGACTCTGAAATACTGATTCACCTATATGCCTGCTTGTGAGGATTTGTTCCCACACTTCTGCGCACTAACATTCTCAGTAGATTTTGAAAATGGAGTGTTTTTTGTTGTGAGCTCAGGCCAGTGATGCTTGCTGCCTCCAAAATCGGGTAAAAAAAACCACAGTAAGGGTGTAGTCATTTAACGCAGAGGGGTAACGTCTGTGACTATTAAATAAGCTTGATTACTCCAGCTCCTCGTGTGAACATGTGCAGCATCAGTCAGTCCTCAGCTCTGTTTCTGGAGGTGAGGCAGAGACATTCCTCCCTGCCCTGGTTTCCCTCATCAGCTTACTTCTCCAAATGAAGTCTCCTCTCTGTCCCCTTAATGCAGCTTTTTGCTTGTGTCTGCACGTAAAAGAGCTCAGGGCTCTTCTCCGCATTACGGAGACTGAAGAGAGAGCGAGAGCACGAGCGAAAGAGAGAGCGAGAGAGAGAGAGAGAGAGAGAGAGAAGGGATCCATTTCTCAGCTGCTGCTCTACTGTAAACCGACACAAACACGTCTGATATGTGTGTGTGTGTGTGTGTGTGTGTTTGTGTGCGCGTCCCCACTAACTGAGCATGCTGCTGTAAATTGCATGGTAAACGCCTTGTAACAGATTTTGCATATCCTGCCATATGAAGGATGCATGCAACTTGGAAAGGGTTGTGCGTATAAATCCTACAAACTGCCGCGCAGAGCTATGAGAGTTAGAAGCTGCAGCATTTACACTGCCACGGCAAACAGACACTTCTCAGCAGCCGAGATCTGCAGTGACTGACAATTACAGGATAATGGAAACGTTGTAAACCAGCAGCACGAGTATAGACCCTGTTTCAGTTTTAGAGTGACAGAGTCCGATAGCTTGTGAAGCTAGGCGAAGGGATTAAGCTCCGAAGATCGTGAATGTTATTTTGCAAAGTTGACTCTGACAAACGGGAACAGACTTCCAGGTCTGTATGAGATCACTGAGCGGATAGAAGACATTACCAATATGTAGATCACTCCGGCTCTCCCGCATCCAGAGTCAATTATTCTAGCTGCCTTCCCCCATGCACCTGAATTCATTGTACAGAACCCTATGGAAGATCTGTCTTGTCTCAGGAAACCCAACAGACAGATGCAGCACAGCCTCCTCACTGCATCTCCGCGGGTTTCCATATTGTTTGCTGCTGCTGGACTGTGCGCTGCTCAGTGAGGAGGCCGGTTTGAGCGAGATGGTTTACTGACGATTGGCACTCGTCACCACATGGCACCTGTCAGTGCCTGCGCTGACATGCAGGACCGAGGTGCACCTGCAAAAACCTTGGATAGAGAGAGAGGGAGAGAGAGAGAGAGAGAGAGAGAGAGAGAGGAGAGAGAGAGAGAGAGAGAGAGAGAGAGAGAGAGAGAGTAGAGAGAGAGAGAGAGAGAGAGAGAGAGAGAGAGAGAGAGAGAGAGATGGCAGGTAGCCTTTAAAAGTCTTGGCAGCACTGCATCATTAACGGGCGGTGCTGAAGGCCCGAGCCTGGACCGCTTCCAGGAAAAGAGAGACTCCAGGAGCGTGCTGTCTCCTCCTCACCAACCCCCTCCCCCTCCCCCTCCCCTTTCACCATATATTCTTCACTATGCAAAGTCAGCACTCTCCAACCATCTACCTTTAACGCATCATGCATGCCCGCCGGCCTCCTTTTCAAATTGAGTTAAAGAAGAAAAAAAGAGAAGAGAGAAAACAACAGGAGCAATGAGGAGGATGTAGCTCAGTGTGAGCATCAGAGCGGCCACCTGGTGGCTGCTGCTCTCAATTGTCCCTGATCCTTCCCTTTTCTTTTTTTTTGTAAGTGCACAGAGACAAACAAACTCAAGCTCAATTCCCTCATGTTGAGTTTAGATCAAGAGGCTTCTCCCTAATACAATCCTATTCACTGCAAAACACCAATTACCAACAAAAAAAGGCAGAATCCATTGAAAGTGAAAGTTACACCATTAGAGCAAGTGGTGTCTTTAAGGGAATGCAAGGTTAGCAGAACGAAGAAAGCGAGGGATCTAAGAGGGGGACATTAAAAAGACGCCCTACCTCGACGAGTAGGAATCACTTATGATAATTATCAAGGCTCCCTACACGCCCCGGATCACGAGTCGCAAAACAACACACTTCAAGAGAAGGATATAAAAGAGATGGAGGCAGTGGGGCCGTAGGGCTGTCACCTCTTCAATAAATGAAGTTTGATACTAATCTGACATGACAGGGGAGTTGTTCAGATTTATTTCAATGGTCTTTTCTGGACAGTTTTGCTTGCGAGTGTCTATTTGATAACAGAATGGCTTACTTCACTGATATGACTACAGGACATTTAATAGATCAAGCCATGGACGACAATCCAGAAATTAAAACTCAAAATATACCAGATATGGATTCATTTATGATCTTTGCCGAAACAAACTTCGAGGTAATCCATTAGCCAGCAGATTCACGGCATCTTCAGTGAGGTACAAAGTCCGCCCAGTCACTGTGGACTGGTTGGACTGGGATGAGAGAGTAATCCATGAAGTCAACACCCCCCACAACTGATTCTCTGACGGCTGCTGCTTGCTCTCTGCTCGTGACCGGCTAACAAACCTCATTAATTTCACCATCAGCCTCCTTCTGGTGAATAAATGTGAGTATACTTGTTTTCTCGCTCTTGACCTTCTTGTATGCAATCATCATTTCACGTGTTTTCATCACCGCGTGTCCAAAGCTCCACAAAGCAATGTGCCAACAATGATTGGTCTGATGAGGGCTTCAGGGAAAACAATGATACTGCATTAAGTGCCATCTGTTGGCCACTGGGGAAATTGACAGTTGCAGTGATCATCTGATAATGTTCATTCTTCGTAAATCCCCCTCCAGACTACTTCATCAACACCTCTTACACACAGTTTGAGAGAGTGTGTGTGTGTGTGTGTGTGTGTGTGTGTGTGTTGCTTCTCCATGATAGAGGCCAACCTCCAAAGAAGTTATGCATAAGAAATATTGCCCATATTGTCTGGCATCCACAGGTTTGTGTGTTAGAGAGGCAGCTATGAATAAATGAGGGGGTTGTGTGCAAGTTGTATCCAGAAATTGCACATACATGTTTAATTAGCTCTGAGAATAATTTAGCTAACAAGGCTTGGATGGCCAGAAAATGTGTTTGCAGCATTAGTCCTTTTTCCTTGTCATGTTCCTTGTGTCGTTCCTACTGCGTAACTTTTTTCCGAAAGATCACAAACCATTATTACGTCTCTCAGGCCCTGGTGTTGAAGGGTTCTGCTGCCACTGATACTGGGAATCTAAAAAAGGAGGGGTGGGCCAATTATTTCCCGATGCCGTGATGGGGGAGAAAGTGCTTGAAAGGGCTTCTTTCTATCCCAAAACTCAGCGTTTCACTCCTGCTCCTCTCGCCTCAGTTCGGCTTCCACGCTCTGCTTCTTCCACCACTATCCACTGGCCCTGATCACACAGTAGCATGGATTTTGCGAATACAGCTTCGACCATGTGTTAAGGCTAACAAGGTGAAAAAGTAATAATGAGCAAACCCAAAGAGGAGGTATCAGGGCTTGTCTCTGACCCTACAGCCCCGTTAGTAGTCCCTCAAAGCGAATCATTCAATATATTACCCCCCTAGGAACAGAGGGGGGCACTCAGTGGAAAGTATGGAAGGAAGTGTTTGTTATCCATGACCCTGCAAAGCGCTGCCCTGAACGGTAAAGGACATAGAGTAGAGGAAAGCTCTGGAGTCTGTAGACTTAGCAACTTGAATTATCACAGGCAGCAGAAAGAGGCAGAAACAGCTAATACAGGAGAAAGATAAACTGCAGGTGAACTGAACAAGCGTTGCTCAGTGCTGCGGCATATGGTGGCCAGCAGCCACGGTTGCCATTTTCACTTGTATCTGTTACTTGAAAACCCTCTATGAAGAGCTTTTGGCATGTCAGCAGAAGCTGTTTGGAAAAGCAAATAGTCATTATCTCCTACCCGGGTAACTTTGAGCAGCTTGGCGCCCAGCGTGAGATCCTCTGTTGATGATGTAAGCCCCATCCACTTCACACGCACCTTCAAAAAACATCATTTTATCTCTCGACTCAGCGCTTGATGTCTCACTTTCCAGTTCTCTGAATAAAGTCATATCAGACCAAAGCATCTGCAAGGACACATTCCGAGGATAAATAACAAAATGAAAAGAAAAGATATTTAATTCAGTTTCAAGCTACAGCGAATTAAATTCATCTCAAATAAATATCCAGAGTACTGAATGACTTCCTGTCACATCGCTCTTCAGGAAAATGTTAAAAACATGCTCTTTGTAAAGCAGCAGTGGAAAGAGCAGTGAATCAAGTAGAACTGTACTCAGGTACTAGTTCTATCAGTTTTATCTCTTGTGTTCCACATTCTACTGCTGTACCTCCTGAGCCACCTCCCCATGTCCCATCTGCTAACGTGGAGGAGGCGAGACCTGTGATAATGCAGGCAGCCACCGGGCAGCAATCAAGATGTGTTGCCTTCACTTCTGTGGAGCTGTCATGTCAAAATAAAAGGAGACGAAATGCCAAATCACTATTGACCAAGCTGATTAGAGTGATTTACACTTCACACCTAAACTCTTTGGGTTTGGGCTGGAAGGGATTTTCATTTTCCATTAGTTCATCTGTCACACTGCAGTCTGTCAGAACACCAAAGAATACGACACCTTTGTCTGCCACTGCTGATTAGTGACTCTATTTACTCATAGTTTTAATTACACTTATATCAAGCGGGGGGGAAGATTTTAGGATGGAAATAAACAAGGGTTGTAAAAGCACAAACTGTATCGTTAAAATGTCATATTCCACAAGAGTGTAACTGGGATCTCACTCATTTAATCAGAAAATTGCTCTGATTGAATAGATGGAGGCGAGAGGAGGGAAAAATAACTTTGAGCTAAAGGTCATATATCAACGGACCAAAACTCCAGGGCTGGTTTTTTTTGCCCCCTGCAATGATTGCACCTATTTGTAATGGATTTTGAAAAGATTGGCTCATATCTGTGGGGCGCCATACATCTCTCCTGGCTGCCCTGTCACATGAGATTGGTGACAAATATTTACAGGCTTAATTTAAGACAGCACCGTGCCTTCCATGGCAGGGAAATTCTGATAAATAGGTGCAATGCCAGCATGGACACCGGGGATATGACAATCCATGATTAGAAATTGATTTTTCTTGAACCCCAGGTTCAATTATCGGGGTTTCATGTTTGATGGGAACATAATGGCTCCCTATCTGCAAATACAGCCCGTCACGGCTGATGCCATTTTGTTTTCTTTTCCATCAGGTTTGATCGAGCTGTAATTGATTCACTAATTGCCTTTAATTATAGAGTAAATGACTTCTTTCTACCATGCACGTTGGGTTATCTGTTTCGCTTGGCTATCAAAGAAGAAGTTAATAAAATGAATGGTGGGGTTAATATTCACAATCAGTGCTGTAATTCTCATTAGATCCCAATAAGCATAAAAGAATTGAATTACTTCACGAGCATACAATTACTCCGTATTAAAAATCTTCTGCAATCTTGACAACAATTAAATCAAATTGTTTGCAGCATGCAGCCTGAATCAATCATGTATCACCTTGAGTGTCACCCAGGTTATCTCTTAAACACAACACTACTTTATTAGATTGAAAGACATTGCATTATGACTTTGCAGATAAAGTAAACTCATGTCACTTTCTTCAATTTGACTGTTATTATTTGTGATATTCTGGTCCCCGGGTGTTTCTCCCCGTCGCGGTGCATAAAGATGTTTTTCACTCGGAGAGAGAGAAGTGCAGGAACACAGAGGGGTATTAAAAGGGGTATAGGGTAATTATGTTGGTGCCAATATGGATATTAGGGTATAACAACATTTAATGATGTATATTGAGCCATATCTATACTAGAAAATGGCAGAAAAACGTAATTGAGGCTTCATATTTAATCATAAACTAAAAAAAAGAGAAAATACCAATGCCATCCGTGCACATAGGACATATGCACGGAACAGAATCTGATCCGTGATGATCGAGCTGGTGAGGTCAAAGGTCAAATTGCGTTGGAGCCGCCGCAAGCTGCCACTTAATTTGGGCCCCGAAGTGTCATAATCACCGGCCATTAGCATCTCCGGCACATATTCTAATATAAGTGAGGCGGCGGGGGGGCGGGGGGGGGGATTGCCAGGGCATTATGTTTTGTGATATTCATTTTGATTTTAAAGCAACAGCCATATAGATAAAATAATCAAGAGAAATGAGACGATTATCCATCAAGGGCATTTCACCAGGGCAGGAGCCAATTTATCCCCCCCGACGACGGGGCTCTGAATGGGCCTGATAAATCACCGAGGGGTGGGGGGGGGATATCATTTGGCCCCAAAGCGGAAAAAAAATGTAGCGCAAGCATATTTCAAACCATTAAGGGCTAAAGTTAGCTCTCACCCAGCCCCCCTCCCCCCACCACCACCCCTCACCCCCCACCCTCTTCCTGCCAATCTATCAAAGCAGCGCTCTCTTGTGTGAGCCCACCAGCAGCAGGCTCGGCCTCGTGCCTGTGAGGTGAAGAACAACTGTTTCATTTTCATTAGTTACCAGGTAGCGGGGGCCTCGGGGGCCAGGACGGGCTCCCTCCCTCTCTCTCTCTCTCTCCCTCCCCCCAAGTGTAAATCTATCCCGAGAAGTTAGGGTCTGGAGGAAAGTTTTTTCGACCACTTTGCAGTTAGAACAAAAAGGTGTACGTGTCCCACTGCAAATACTATGAAATCATAGGAGGATATTCATCTTACTTTAAGTAGCCCGTTCCCTCCATTAGAGCCGTGCTGATGTGGCCGGGCCTCCTTCTGCCGCGATTATCACCCGGCCCTCGTCTGTAAGCTTAGATATATAGTGCATGTGAATGGAGACTAATGACCGACCGTTAGTTTAATTGCCTTGTTTTCGCGGAGAACAATTTTTTCAAACCTGCTCATTTCATTGCTCACATCAGTTTGCATCTTTCATGGCCACTAGAAGCTTATGAAATGCATCGGTGGGAAACAATTGAAACTTGTTTGGTGGATTTCTGGAGAAACACCCTCTCTGTTTTGTCTCATTAAAAGCTGAAGCAACTGGTTTGGGTCCAAACTCTGGTTCAAGCTCACACACACACACACACACATCTTTTACAGGTGCTGGTTAAAAATAATCTGCACAACATGGTGAGAAAAGTACACAAGTGAATTTAGACAGAAATGTGTGGGGAGTTCTGCATAATTTAGCTGCGATATCCTGTTGAGTCACAATCAGTCGATGAATCAATGATTCAATCAACAGGAGAAGAAACTGCAAAAGCCCATTAGTTCAATTACCTCCTTAACTGTTTGAATCGTTAGCAGTGGAGTCCGTATAGTTCCTGTTGTGGATTAAAAGCAACATTATGTGACTTGTTTACCTTAAAACAGCAGCATCAACATTAGTTTGACGGTTCAGTGACTTGGAATGGAAAGGAATGTTTCCTCTTTGGTTTTCCACTCCTCGCCCTGAACATCTGCTCGTGCTCAATAAAACGTTGGTGAGTGGGTTCGATCTCCTGTGAGAAGCGTGCCAGCTTCAATTGTGTGAGCCAGAACCGGCAAGTTCCAGAGTAAAGCCAAACAATCAGTTAAACAGACTTAGAAGTTATTATCTCCAACTTTCAGCAGGAAACTGAAAATATCAAGAAATCTGAGAAGAGTTCAGTGGATTTGTTACAGCAGCAGATACAAATGATACAAGTTCTGGGACTTTTTTCTGCTTAAATATCAAATGTTAAAAAGATTCCAGCTTCACGTGCTGGTTTTACGAAATGAGAAAATGTGAAAATAAACAAATTAACAAGGCGAATTAACTGCTAATGAAAACTGGAGATTTACACAAATGTAAAAATAAGGCAAAGAACTCCTGACACCCCGAGGGATCTGTGTGTTTCTTTTGGACCCTAACACCTTTTCCAAAATGTAATAACTCTATCTCGGGGAGGTTTATGAAGAAGAGAGCCTCTGCTGCTGGGTTCTGACAGAGTCACAGTGCGTCCCTTTCATTTCCACAGCGATTGTCCTCCTAAGTGAAAACCTGATTTGTTGTCCTGCAGATGTGGCGTGTGGGCGGCGCTCTGATGGAGCTTTCTGAGGCTAGTGTGAAATGAACTGTATTCTTTTTCATACAACACCGTGCAGCACAAACCAAACCTCATACCTGTGTTAGTATTTGTTTATGATGTTTACCCTCTTTGCTCCGGCTGAACTATAACTTTGGCCTTTGGTGTCAAAACCAGCCAGTACTTGATGATGGTACAGCCAAACTTTTCTTTTTCTTGTGTACAGAGAGAGTTTATAAATCTAAATCAAGTGACAGCTCTGCAATCATTCCACTCTCCACTCATTTGCACTGGTGATAATGGGAAAAATCTGAGAAAGCGAATAAATATGAGGCCGGATAATTGCTGGTAACTCAAGACGGGCTGACTGACACGTTTTCAATGATTATTGATTGCCCGTGATTGGACGGTTAAAACGCTCCACTGCGATAATGGAAAATGGATAAAAAGCAACACAATGCCGACCCTCAGCAAAACACATGCGTCCACCAGTTCACGTTGTGTTCTGATCTTTCATTTGTGTAACAACAACAACCTGAACTAGAAATAATCTGTTTTCGTACTGCACGTGTCCGAGCTTTCACACTTCACAGTATCTCACAATATTTATCATCCTTATTATTATTAAGTTACGAAGATGGAGGACACTCGGAGGTAAACCCGACAACAAACTTGATTTTTGTGAAAAGTGACAACACTAATCAAGAGAAAATCTGCAACCATGTACCAAGTTGTCTTATCTGGTTTTAAACACACTTTTCAACAACATCAGAATCAATAAATCTCATAAATGGTTCAAAAAAGATCTGATTGTTTTTAATAATTTTAAACTTCACATCTCCCCCCACCTCTTTAATCCGACGTGTCCACTTTCTTTCACTATTTAAATATTGCACCAAAATCCATCAGAATTTAATGCTGCAGATGAAAGTGCATATATACTCCAGAGCTGGAGAGCGACTTCACACTAGATAAAAGTATATATAATATGATCTATAATATGATTTGACTGGTCAGGCAGGCGGCATGAAGCTGGCATGAAAAGACTCCATACAGCTCCATCCCTCACTCGTCCATTTGTAAGAGTGCTGCATGTGAACAGCAGCCGCTCGCCGTCTCCAGTGGTTATTCTGAATCTGCCTCAGATGTTACAGACCAGGCTCCTTCACACAGTTGTGCTAAATGTGTAGTCGGAAACATGTGATGTGCGTCAGATTAAGAGGGTTTTGTCTATGCGGAAGGAAATCAATCTAAAAGCTCAGCGTGAGATGAAATTATACAAATCCACAATAATTAAGTCGCTCTGAGCCGCACTCGTCTAGGATCTAATTAGATATGCAGATGATTAGTCAATATCTGACCTTTGTGTTAGAGTCATCAAATGCACTCGTGAACAGCAACACACTTCTGTGCATGTGTGTGTGTGTGTGTGTGTGTGTGTGTGTGTGTGTGTGTGTGTCTGTGTTATAGTGTGTGAAGCCTCTGTGTTGCGTTGGTCATTTTCTCCTTGATAGGAGCCAAAGAGAACAGCTGTCAATGAGAGTGATCCAAATGATAGATAGCCTACTCTGCAGGGCCAGCGAGGCCATTTGAACGCCGGGACATTCACTTAGGATACTCACACAAATAGACACACACACAGACACACACACCCTCCCATTTCTCCTGCAGAATTTATATCTTCCAATCCACCCCCAAATCAAAAGCTCCGTGTCACTGTCATTTTCACTACAAGCCCATAGCAGGACCCGCAAAGGGAGCACAGCAACTTCTTTTCTCAGGGAGAAAAAAAAACAAAAAACAAATAAGCAGCACAACACAACACAACAAGAGCTCCCTATGGGGAAGCCTTGAAATGGATTATCTGACTTTAAACACCCACACTTCTTTTCCTCTGTTTCTCTATTCTCCTCTCTCGACATCTCGTGTTCTGTGATCCAAATTATAAATCTCAACTGAAGGGCGGGGGGGAGATAAAGGTTCCCACAGGAAAACAGATTTCATGTAAAGAAGACAGAGCCGTGTGTTGTCAGAGTTGCAAAAAGGAGGGGTGACACACAGCTCAGGGTTTAACATCAAACCACAGTTTTCTCTCGTGTGTAGAATGAAAGTGAAACGGCTACTCGTCTTTAATACTATGGACAAGGACGTGGTGTCAAATATGTCCAAACTCATTGACCTTGTGTGTGTGTGTGTGTGTGTGTGTGTGTGTGTGTGTGTGTGTGTGTGTGTGTGTGTGTGTGTGTGTGCACGAAGACTGAAACTCAAAGTGGTATCGAGTCGTAATTGGCTCTGTGTCCTTTGATTTAAAAGGATTATCCAACTGTCACCCAAATGTCACGAGAAGGAAAAAAAACACTTCACTCTGAAATACTTGTGTTACTTTCCATTTTTGTGCGAGAGCAGATTTCATGGTGAACGCTGACCCACTTTCCAGAAAAACGAGTGCGCTTCTTTATTCTTGAGGTAAAAAAAATAAAAAATACACAAACGCTTTCTCACAAACTCAGACGCGGCGTGCCGACTCACTCTACCTATCACCGCCTCCTCTTCCTAATGGTTTTGAATTTCAGGGGATATATTTCTCCACGGGCGCAGAACCGGCTTCCATGGCAACAGGCGTACACTCGCATGCACCGAAACTTGGTTCTCGTTAACCTCAGTTGTGCGACCTCACAGGGTAACACACTGCTGCAGTGGTGATGTGATGTCCACACTTGTGTTGCACTCCCGACAGTGAAGCACCGACAAGGTCCCATTTAAGGATTTTAATTTAGATTTCTTAACTTTTCACTAAATCTGTGCCAGGAAACCAATAAACCAATATCTTGAGATATCAAAATGTTTGTGTTTTAATATTTGAAGACTCATTCTACTCTCAGGAAAATAATAATGCACTGCCAGCTTCAAGATTTCAACGGGAATTAAAGATGAAGATTTTGGGGCAATTTTGAAATGAAGAATGACAGCAACTATCGCACAACTTAACACAAGTCCAGGAACTTTAAATGTGAAGTGAAAGCAAATCATGTTATCATTAAAATCCAGCCACTGTTACTTTGTTCCAGCCTTTACAAGACAACAATGAACCTAAATTAAAACCAGTGTGTCTTGGATTCCGCCATGTTTGGAGTGCTTCACCCTGACCTTGTCCAGAGAAATCATTATGTTCTATTTTCCTCTCAAGGAGTCACTGCTACTTGTTTAAAAAACCCTTGTTTACGCTTGTTTGTTTCCCTCCTGACCTCCATTAGAACTTGGCACCAGGCACACCCTCACTTTTCATAATGACGCTCTGATATACTCACTGGCCACAAGCAACCGGCGGAAATATACTCTCTGGCTTCGGCAGCAGGTCAAACATATTTGTTGTCTTCGAATCGGTCCATAAGTGCCAAGAAAATGAAAAAGGAAATCCAAAATATTATAGTAGTGGTATCAAAAGATCCAAATAGAGCACAGGGGGTGAGGGGGAGTTTTGGTAAAAGTTTCCTGGCAGACGAGCAGCGATCCACCAAATCACTCGAGTTCGTACACACGTAAAACAAGCGAGTGGTTTAGTGATTCGATCCAAGGCAGCTGGAGACACATTTAATTACATTGAGGAGGACCAGAGGTGCAAATCCATGTTGAATTCTAATCTGCAAAGCAATTAACAACCAAATACATGTTTTTGAGAATATTTTGAAACTGTCATGATTAATTAATCAGTGATGATTAAGGTTTCAACAAGTTGGATTTAAGACTTTCTAGCCCCATGATATCTGACATTTGGAAGCTATTTCAAGTACGACAGAAATGAAGGAATATCAAACATTAATGCTCATCCTTTCATATCTGCAAACTTCTTCTGGTTTTATTGGTAACTCCAATTACAAACAACTTTCAATATATCCAGTGTTTGGATGTACTGGTGCTTGAGGAGCATCCAGTGCCCTCCCATTACGTCTGCTCTGTGCCAGCTCGAGAACCTCTCCTCCATGTGTCTTCACGACTCTGTGGGAGTTGATTAATGAAGCAGATTCCCAGCCATCAAGCTGGGTGCAAACTGTTCAATTATGCATCTTGGAATCTCCTTATATCATGTTTTAGTAGCCGCGCTGGCTCTGTGGGGCTGATACGTGTGGGAGGTCTTCGCCGGAGACGAGCATGAGCTATATTTGTCCAAGTGATGACCTTTGCCATGGCGACAAATTAAAGCAGAGTGATTGGTGGCTAACTGTCAATTTGCTCTTTCAGCGTGGCAGCGATCCTGGCAGGACTCCATTGGTATTGTGGGAGTTAATCAGAATGCATGAGGGAGGCATGTGAGGAGGAAGGCACTGGGCGCTGTAAACAGTGAAGAAGCCGTTTTACAACCTGACGCAGACATCTGTCCCCATCAGGCACAGCTGCTCCCAGGCTGCCTTGTGGTTGTGTGCTTGTTTTCACAAGACACTCGCACCGCTTTCATATTTCATATTGCAGGAGCGCAGTTTGTTTTACACCAGTCTCTTTAGCTGATATAATTCGCGGTGGATAAAAAGCCTTTCGGTGTTGCACCGCCGGGCTTTGAGAAACAAAAAACACACACACCTCAGCAGGTGAAAGTTAAGATTAGTGTGCTCCTTGTAAACACTAGGGCTTTTTTCCAGAGTCTCAGTCAATGCTGCTCAGAAGAAGATTCTCATTTCTAACTTCAAACAAAACCACCAACACCTTCTTTTCTTTTTTGTTTAAACCATTTGGCTCAATTACGGACACACGCTAGAATGTATAAAACACATGCGGTTAAAAATGACACAAACTATCTATCAGAAAAATGTATTTAACGTGTATTTTGTTGCGTTTGGCACATGTCCCATCTGCAAACAAGGAGGAGGTGGGGTTTATGACTGATACTGCAACAAGCCACCAGGGGGCGATCAACCAAATGTTGCTATAAAGTCTATAGACATAATTAAGCGAATACAACTCATAGAATAAACTCTGCATGTCTTACCAGTAACAGCTTTAGATATAGAACACAATTAAATGCGTATACAGATGTGAATATACAAATACGCCCTTTCTACAACAACTGAGTGTACACTACATTAAAGGTTATATAGAACTATATATGGAAACTATATAGAAAAGAGAGATTGTTTTCTGCAGTGCACAAACCAGCACTTTTCTCTCTTGGTGTCTGTGTTTGTTGTCGGGGACGATTCCCCAGCCAGCCATGTAACAGGTGGGTGGATGGACAAAACAAAAGATCAAATCAATAGTTTCAGCGCTGCTTAATTGCACAGAGGGAGCCAAAGGTTTTTTTATTACGAGCCCTGGTCAAACTTTTAATATACCTTGGGCCTCTGGAGTATGATGTTCCCACACACACACACACACACACACACACACACACACACACACACACACACACACACACACACCACACACACACACACACACACACACACACACACACACACACACACACACAACACACACACACACACACACACACACACACACACACACACACACACACACACACACACACACACACACACACACACACACACACACACACACACACACACACACACACCACACACACACAACACACACACACACACACACACATCACACACACACACACACACACACACACACACACACACACACACACACACACACACACGGCTTTGTCTCAGAAACAAAAGCTTCCTCTCAAAGTTTTTCCACAACCTGACACCCGAGCGACTCGCAGTCAGGGGAATACTTCACAAACAGCAGAGGATGTAATGAAGTCACAGTATCTAAATTAAGCCGCTTATGAGATTAGAAGCATTCACTGCACCTTCTGTGGCGTGGAAATTATTAGAAAACAAAAAAAAAGGCGAGGAGATTTAAACTGAACTGGAGATTTTCCTCCTCACTTCAAACCCTCCCCTCCTCCCTGAAGCTCAGTGTTTTATGGTTATATGCGATTTTTGAATCTAGGATAATTCCACAAAATCCATCAATAATGGGAAGATCACAGTTAAGGTGTTGACGATGCAGGGAGGCAATTTCAAAGTGACGCATTAGAACGAGATGTTCTCCAAATACGATCCTAGATGCACGAAGATGGATTACCGTATGAATGCCGGATCACTGGTTTGATGTAACTCACACCGCGACCACAATGGAGGAGTATCAAGCGTGACCCATCAATTTTATTAATCAGGCTTCCGCTGGCACATTAATAAACTCTCATTAGCTCCACAGATCAGTCGCAGGAGTCGTACCTGTGCTCGATAAAGCACATCTCTGTTTGTGTAAACAGCTTGTTCCTTCAGACAGAAAACACGTATTCAGGCTGTTACATCTGAGGGGGGGTTCCGTGTAAATAATGTATGAGTGTAAAGCATGAGCAGTGGATTGTGTGAATAACCATGTGGCGTCTCTCACAAGGGCCCTGTGTCCTGGGAGCTTTTTTTTTGCTCCCTGCAAAAACAGCCTGAGTGGAACAAGAAAAGTGCCACAGATAAAACTCATCCAGTCAGTGTCAGTCGTGAGGACAACACTAAACTCCAGAGTTTACAGCCGTGCCAGCAGCTCCAGTGCAGCTCCGAGTGGAATACTAATGTCCCCAGTATGAGATGCTCAAGTGACGATGTAAATATGCTTATATTCAATAACAAGCACTGAAATAAAGGGTACAAAAATAAATTGAAATGTTATAATATGGAGAAACAGGGAAGAGAATCTCAATTCACAGAATCTGTCAAACCTGGAACCAGTTGACCTACAGTTGCAACTTATCAATGTCCAGTGCTCCCAGCAAGGATAAATATGAAGTTTTATGTAAATAAAAGAAGATTTCTCAAAAAGGTACAAAGCTATCATCAGAGTACAGTAAAGTACACAAGTACAAATATGTTGTGTGCTTGTTTTTTTTGCAGGAGTAAAGAGAAAAAGCAACTTTTTCCTCTTTAGTTTTCCTGAGATGAAACGAGCTCTCTTGTAACTGCTGCCGTCTGGCTCACTCTCTCCCTTCTCGAGAACATAAAAGACGACGGGGAAAAAAAGCTATCGGTCCATATCAGCTTGCTTTACATAAGTCCAGCTCGGTCCTGTGTGTTTGATTTGGATCAGTTTCATGCCAGCTGCTCACTGGATACTGGGAGTTTCAGAGGTCTTCTCTGTCCGGCCTCTTTCCCCTTCAGCAAACAGACGTGTGGCCGAGGCACAAACAAGCTACCCGAAGCTTTGCCTGCTCCATAAATAACCCGTTTGTCTTAATCCATCAAGTTTCGTGGATGTGGGAAACCGGTACCTCTGTAGAATGTGGGCCCAGAGTACTAGCTGCACGTCTGCAGTATCATGATGTATAAGCTTGTTCCTTGAGCAGGGGTCTGGTCCACTACAGGGCTATTATGCCTGGCTAGTGCCACCAATCCATCACCCTTAAGCACTGTACAGACTATTTCACATGGCGGCGAGCCACCACCGCCTTCCGCTCACCGATTTCCCATACTCAAATCTATGGATGTGACCTGCTCACGAGGTTGCGGTGCTCAGAGAAATGGTCGGAGGCTCACAGGGATACACTGGATTATTAGACTTGACAGTGGGAGAAGCTCTATCCTGCATTCCTGTTGGCATACAACCATATCTAGAGCAGAAATACACAGATCGATAACTTTAGTAAAACCACTGAAACAGGAAATACATGTAAAAAGATTCAAAATCCCTCTTTGAATAAAAGTAGGACGAGTAAATTGTATTAAAACACCCCTGATATTAGCAGATATATCATGTATTATATTATTTCATAGGCATTACAGATGCTTTAACACATAAATAACATTTTACAATTGTTAAATGCTGATTTCCTATGTTGTTACTATTTTATTAGCTTGATATTCATAGTTGAATCTTAATCTGTAAAGTAACTACTAACTGCAGCTGTTCAAATACATGTAGTGTAGGAAAAAACATGCAAACGTTCCAAATGATTAGAACATTACAAATATAGTGTCGGGAGAGGAAGGGAATATTTCCTTATCTGTGTTTTTTCTGAAATTAAATAATGAATTTCCTTTGAGAAACTAGACAAGTAAGGCACATCAGGCATGAGGCACATCTGGCTCCACAGCTGGAACGTGTGTCTCTTAGTAGGTTTGGTTTTACAGACGCACAAGAACAAAAAAAAACAACACACAAAACGCTGCCCTCGTTCCCTCTGCAGTCATTTTACACTCTGAGCAGGAGTGTTATTTTTTTCCCATTTTCTAATTATATCCTTTTATCAGGCCACCCGGTGATTGGGTTTAGGTGATAAGCGCGGAGTCAGAATGAAAAACAACCAAATCGTAATGTCGAGAATTAGACGGAGAAAACTGCTTTTTTGTTATCTCACCCCAGAGTGAAATAAGAAAGTGGGAGACGATTTTTTTTAAATGTTGCATGAGCATCACGGCGAGACGCGGTGTGACAATCAGTGACTCACTTTGTCTTCCAGGGAACTTGTATTAATTTCTATTTTTGCAAAGATTTCCAGTGCAAAGAGTCATTTTTTTTTATTATTATTGTAAAACTTTGTTAAAACTAAACTTTCCTTCCTTTTTCTAATGTTTTTTTTTGTTCACCTCCACTCTGAAGTTAGCTCACTGCTGAAAGATCAAGACGAGCCGGTTTCAGAGGGGAGTCGCTGTGTTAGCTTCCACTCCCACGGGGGAACCTTTATGCAAAACTGCTCCTTTTCGTTGAGATGTGGTGGGACCGCGTGGGAGGACCTGAGCTCGGGTGCATTAGTCGAGCGATTTCCTTTCACTTAGACATCACTGGGGGTCACATTAGCATTGGTAATAGGGGATGGTTTAAAAGAATGCTGCGAGTTCTCAGAGTCTTTGTGATTTTTTAAAAAAAAAGGTAAAAATGTTTGAAAAGCAGGTAGAGGGAAGAGATATTTCTCCACTCAATGAAAACACTTTACTTTGGGTGTTGAATTTTAAGTGTCTGTTAATTTTGGATCTTTTGATACCAAGGCTTTGCTCGTCATTCCACAGTCCCGGATCAGGACCGAAGGTAACTGGACCTTTTCTGTTCAGGCCCCCAACTCCTCTTGAAGAATCTGCAAAGAGAAGATTCCACTGGCTCCTTATCCTCTTATAAATCCCTCTGAAGCTGTTTCCAGACATGCACAGAACATGTACCTTATATTTTACACAGGGGTCGTATGTGAGGATGCAGGAACTCCTCCTGCCACCCCACCTAAAGTAAAGAAAATGTCAGGGTGAGCTCAAATTCACAGCGAGGGAGGACACGTCAATGTGAAATATACCAATAAAGAAATCTGTTGTGTGCAGTGTGATCTCAATGAACAGGATTGTGTGGTAGGGAGGCAGAGAAAGACAGTTTCTCTCAGAGACCTGCAGAGACAGACGAGGCCCTCGCAGTCTATTTGTTTGAGAATCTTTCCCAAAGAGAGAATCTCCAGATGCTCAGTCCAACAACGGAAAATCCAACCAAAAACACCAGACGCTTGTTTTTTTCATTTGTTTGTTTTGGGGGTTGTTGTTTTTTTTCTCCCCGGCTCTGAAATAGTGGCAAATGGCTTTTCGCTGCCAAGACACATTGTTGGAATATTGACGGATGCCAACTGCTTTGGAAAAATTGGCTCGGAAATGGCCGAGACAAACATGAGAAGCGGGCGTCTCTAACCGACCTGTTTGTATATCAAAGCTGCGCCATCGGAGCATAATGAGGACGAGAGCAGATATTAAAAGTTAATCCCTCGACTTGTGTTCACACGTGCGCAGGTTTGTTGTTGCATGGCTGCCGTCCACTTTGTGCCTTGTTAACCGGCGCTCCGACTCGGAGAGCAGCAGAGTGTGGAGAGCCGGCTGAGGCGCCTGCCAGCAGGTTTCCCCATAAAAAAAATCCAATAAGTTCACTTTATCAGACGTTATATACGGTCTCACAGGATGTTCCCCTGCATTCTCTCATGCCTCTATTAAAAAGCAATTATCTTGTAAATCAAACTTTAGCAGCAGGTGTATGAACCTGGAGTTTTCTATTAATCACAGTGGCTTAGTTCTAGATATAGTAATTGATCCTAGTTTACAGTGAGGAGTGCTCTGCAGCCTGAGCTGTAATCACAGCCTGGACTACATTTACTCTTACACTCCATCATGACTCTGGACTGGGACCAACAGTCTTTTGCTTTAACTGTGCAAAAACCTCTGTTGTAGTTTTTTTTAGGAAATTCAAAAAACAAAGAGAAAGTTCACTAGGAGATTTTCCTTTTGTTTTAATAAAAGTTACAGCAACAGGTCCTGGATCTGTCCACAATCCAACCCCACTGTTAGTTTACAAATAACTGTTATTTAATATGAGGTATTATCATAAATCAATGTGATAATATATAAAAACAGCTGCTTTCAAATATCCAAGTTGCTTCTAACGATAAGGAGTAGTTATACAGGTTTGGCCTTTTACTATAAAGAGTGTAAATAATCTAAGTTACAGCTCTGTATTAACTACATCTCTTAAATACAAGTCAAAATAAGAATCTACTGCAGATCCTGCTCTATTAAGACATTCAAACCTGCATCAAACATATCCTCAGAGTAAGTAGCAGCTCTTATGTGTCTGAAAAGGCCCTTTTTGAAAACCTCAAACGAGTCTGTTCAACGTTTAATCGCAGAAGAAATGCACAGTGAACGTTTGAGAGATCGTAAAGTCACTGTGGGTGAGAAAATCGAGCGTTTTTAAAGAGCGATGGGAAAGAAAGAAAGAAAGAAAGGCTGGTGTGAATGCCCAAGGACAGGTTATTGTGTCCCTGCTATCCGCTAGATTGATAGCTGCAAAAAAAAATCCTGGGTCTGTTTTTCCACGCTATCATCATGGGAGCTCGTTTACACAAACAAATCTGAAAACAGCATCTGAGAATATACTAATGGCTCCTGCTTGCGAGGCCCACACAGGTCAAATCGATGGTCTGCTCCGGCTTTGAACATTCTTCTTATGTATCGCCAAGGGTTTTCCCAAGTCGCCCAATTTACAAGTTGGAAAGATTTGTACACGCCAATAAGCCAAGAGCTCAAACTTTTTCAGATTTTCTTGCCCTCTCTCTTCCACAAAATGTTACCTAATAGAGCATTAGCGAATAAAGCATGGGAACATATGTGTGTATATGAGGGGCTAACGCCAGATGATCCGTGTTGAAAGTATTATTGACAAATGTATTTACTGTACAATATGAAGTATTAGATTGACACCCGTGCACAAACTGTACATTTTCACACCCCCAGCTCTAGTTTTGGAATTTGCTATTTAAATATTCATCACATCCCTGGATGAAGAAATCACAGGGTGCACATTAGACACTGGTGCAGAATCATGTGTCATTTTAATACCTACAGCTGGTTAAATAATTGATAACAAAGTTTCCTGCTGGTGATATTTTTGTTGAAAATATGACTTCATTAAAAATATATTGAGGCTGCTTAAGGACCATTAGGGAGCAGAGAGAGTCCAAAACAAACTCGCCTCAGCACACCTTGTTGTGCGATTTGTCAAGTTTATTGCTCACGTTTACAAGACAACTGCCGACACAACACATGCAGCGGGAAGAGCACAACAGAGACTTTATTGGATGGCCTATTAAACAACTGGAAGACCAGTATTTACTGGTGTTGGAGCCGGTCTCTTGATGGCTGCACCGTCCCCGAGGGGAGAGTAACTGGATGTTCGTGGATGCACCGAGAAGAGAGCACGATGAGATGATATACTAAACTGCTTTCCACCAAACAAATTGTAATATTACCAGGATTAAGTCAAATGAGAATGAGAAGAGACAATGTCTAACATAAATGTTGAGGGGCAAACAATGTTTTAAGTATTTATACAAAACAAAATGTCCAAAATTATACTTTATTACCTAAAGTTATGACAGTTGTAACTCTATTATAGTACCATTAGGATTTGTTCCTCCTTAAATGCATGAATTGTCGTTATATTTTGATAAAATCCTCAAAGTTTGTGATTTCTCTTTCTCAATAAGTGTCCTTAACTTGTATTTTAAGACAAATCACTTTGGTCCCAAGCATTGTTTTTCTTTTATATTCACAATTAAAGCTCTAGACGACCATTTGAAGGATTATTCAGCCTTGACGGAGTAATGAGCTCTACAATCTGGTTTTTAATGTTCTATAATTATACACATTTATAAGACTGCGAGAATACTGGTGTTTCAGAGAGAAACACTGAAATTAAACCTTTCAATGCCCCTTAAGGTGACAGGTCCTTCAACAGAATAACAAGGTTCAATTATAAGTATTGTTAAAGCAGATTTAATATATTCTCTGAGCCTTTCCACTGAATGTGATATATTAATTTTGTCGAAGACAGCATTTGACTTATTTATAGTTGAACAGCATAGACTTGTTTGTGCAGAGGTTTGGAAGCTGCTGTGGATTCAGTGGCATTAGTACTAAAGACACTGCTGATGAGTTTTTAATGCAGTGCTCAACACAACACACAACTCTGAATCTGACAAAGTCTCATAAATCTGACGAGTATGATTATATCTACACACAGTCTGTTGGAGTGACTCACTCCTACTATTCAATTATTTTGAAGCAACCATGAGAAAAACTTCCTTAAGGCTCCGATTTAAGTGTGATGTGTATGTCTAAGTGTGTAGTCGTTAGTAAGTGCTTCTGACCCTCACTACCATTAGCGCTAACCCCCCCCACACACACTACTTCCTGCAAGAGGGGGAAAATTTGCTCCGTGATGAAATATTCATGTGAAATGCTAAGGATTCAACTTAAGAAGTAATTTGCTATACTTCACTTCAAGTGTGTCTTGAATTTCCCGTTGCTTTGAAGTGAGTGCTTCTTTTGCTGTTTGTGTGTGTTGAGCGAGTGTTGGAGCGCCCACATGCACACATACACACAAACACACATGTACACATACACACATGCACACATGGCACTCGAGGCACCCGCCCCCCCCCCACCCCCCCATGCTCGCTCCTCGTTGTCACTCATGTCCCTTGCTCCACGAGCTTCCCCTTCCCCTGCGGACCCTCCACCAAACCTGTGGTTTATGTACACTTCATATCAGCAGCAGTTGTTTGAGTGTGTGTGTGTGTGTGTGTGTGACCTGCACTGTTATCCCAGCAGAGAACAACACATCATTTTCTCCTGTCAAGCCCTTCTGTTAGGCCTTATCACAGAGAGCAAGCACTGGGGAGCCAGGATATTATTAGTCTCCCAGGGAAGGTTGTGCGTTGATTCTCTTTCCGCACAACGTCGCCCTGAACCAAGGTCCTTCAGCGCCGAGCGAGAGAGAGAGGTGAGGAATCGTGTTCATCTGCCTGATGAGACGTGTACGGTGGACACAAGGAGATCTGATATCATTGATGTTCATAGATGATCTGTGTTAAATGTACATTTTCCTCCACTGCCTCTTCACTCTCATTTCTGACCCTTTATTAGCTTGGTTGAGGGATACTATGAGATCAATGCAAGCCCTCCAGTCTTCCATACAATGCTGCAACAAGGTCGTGGACATTATCCACACTGATCTACTTCATATGGATATGTTCACCTAAGTACACGCAGGAAATGTTGCTTAGAAATAACTTCTGGGTTCTTTTCCCCAGGCAGCGTGACCAGATCCAATCTGGAACATTCAGGGAAGAAACTAATGGTGCTTCTGCTGTATTTTCAACAGGCCTGCACGGTTCAATCCCACTCTCCCTCTCAAAGCCCAAGGCTTAATCCCCTCACCGGTGAAGGCGTTTGTTTGAAGATCGACCTCACCGCCGGCGCCCGCCTCTTCGTCCTTGCGATGCCCTTCTAAAAGGCGTACTGGCAGATCTTCACTCTGGATTCCTCTTCTTTAAAAATAAAATAAAGCCCTCTCTCCCCAAGCCAAGATCGCCCCTCACCCCAACTTCTAATTTGTTTCTCTCTCAGACACTTGGAAAATGGTTTGGTTTTTAGTGACCTACACTGCGGCCAGCCACCAGGTGGCGATCACGATGCTTTGACTTCACTTTTGGATGAAGTTAAAAGTACCCAACTGTTCCACTCTGGCAACTAAGGCCTAAATGTTGGCATTCAGCACATCCAGTGATAAATACCGACTTATTTGACTTTATTCAACTTCATGAATAAAAAAGTAGGACTATTACACTTTTTTTCAGAGATGTAGAATCATGGCCATTAAAATCCTATTTTACATTATGTCCGGACAGTAAATAGGTTTTGCCTCGATGAACTCTTGGCCTTCGCGATAAACTACAAGCTATTATTAAAGGCCACTGCCCAAAAGGAATGATGGTGCACAGCTTAAAAGTGATAGGTTATCGATTACATGCAAAACGACCTTTAATTTTTTTTTAGGGATGCAGCAGAGGAGGTGAGGAGTGTACATTTATGTATTTATGATTTCTCAAAGAAACCCATTGAAGGGATATTGTGTGTTTAAGCTTTCAAAACAGTAAATTCCTGAGGTTAAAAAGGTCAAACTGCCCTGATCTATAATTCATCAGGTCGACTATCACACAGCATTTTGTTAAAAAGGGAACGATTTACTCCCATTTTTTTTGTTGCTTCATGGGCATCATCAGTGGCTTGGTTACCAGTGCGGCCAGTTAAAATCTCATCTAAGCACTCTGCCAATCCCAACAGGCGGATGCGAGCGTTATCCTTTGAGAATTTACCCTGATGCCTAATGAGGCATTTAAGCTGCCGCGGTCGTCTTTGGAAAAGGAAGCCGGGGCTCAGACGAATAATGTCCTCATTCAAAATTTGACACACTTGAAGGAAAAGCGCTGACCACTTTGAAGTCATGAAAAGTAGGAAAACGGGCGAGGGAGCCGGAATCGTACTCATAATTTTCACTCCTATTCAGCGGGTTTCGGACCGAACGGGTATTAGACCAGGGACTTTCCTTATTAGATCTAAGCCGAGCTCCTCGCCAGCATGCTGGGAGAAATCCCCCAATGGTCCGTGGAATCAAGGAAAATAATCTCAATCTTTGCATCACTTTTCATCACTTTTCACGGCGGTGGGCAGGCATCCATCAGAGCTAGTAAAATCCATGCATATGAAATAATAAACAATCAAATGTAGATGAAACTTTCAGCATCCAGATCTCTCCTCATGACTTATTATGATTCACAGAAACACATTTCAAACTGCAGCCCCTGCCTGATTTGGGGGAGGATGCTTTTCGTCTTTTCCATGTTTAGTTGACCACTTTGTCAGGCGGTTCAGAATAAGCAGCAGGAGGAAAGTAAACAATTTTTTTTGTGTCGACAGCACCAGATAATACCAGTTTCTAATTCTTGAAAATCTGGGCTGACTCACTAACACTATAGGGGATAAAGCAGGAGGAGAAGGAGAAGAGCTGCCAGTGATTGATCGAGCGGAGCTGCAGACAGGGGAGACTGGGAAAGCTCAGATTTGAGAATATGCCAATAACTCATTTTCAAAAAAAAATAAAAAATAAACATCACTTGCATTTACAGCGAATCAGAGATGCTCCCAAAAGGAAAATGTTCATTTTTAATCTACAAATGCCTGACAACTCCTCAACTGCACAAACTAATCAAGTCATTAAATATCACACAATCCTGGCATATTAAAGAGCGATGTGGTGAAGTGGCTCACAGCTGTAAAAATGTGGGTGGTAGTCTGATTGTTCTCGCTCTGTTGTTTGGTTAAAATATCAAACATTATGCAAATGTGAAGATTATGATGGAACATATGAATCTTGCATAACAATGTGTGAATTAAACATTAATAACAGGTTGCAGTGATGCAGACTTGACACCTTCAGAATGTGAAAATAACCAAGGGTGCTACGGTTTGTAATATTTATTCATATTTGAGCAGGAAGCGACTGCTTTTGCTGGAGGCGTCAATCTTGTTTCTCTCACCTGATGGCCGCAGGACAACGTATATACTGGGACCAGTATCCCCCAGCACAAGAAGCTACTCTCGATCTATATCATAACAGATAAGTCTTTGCTCAAAAATCTATAAAATCGTATATATTTAAAAAACATTGCTGTTTTTCGTAGATTCTAATTTAAAGTCGGCAATAACTAATTTTGCATGTGTTTTGCGATATAACTAAAATACCTGAGGACATTTAAAAAATTTGGGAAATGAGAAAATGGATACCACTCTTCGGTCTGTCCAATAAGTGATAGCAAGGCGAGCAGTCAGTTAAATTAACGGTGGAGACGGGGAAATAAAAGAAGACGTCTGTCAAAAGCCTAAATTAAAACTAATTTGTTAAAAGGAACTCTTTAATATTTAGAAATGTGCCTTTTTGGCAAGCTATAAGGTAAATACAGTTATCAGCTAAGCTTTTAGGAAATAAACAACATCATCTTAACTAATGATTCCAGAGATGGGATCAAATAATCTCCTGCACCTGCAGCCACATCCACCATCGAGGTCACGGTGATTACATAAACACAACCGCAGCAAAACATTTTGACAAGTAAATACAAGAAAACATTTACTCTCACTGGGATTGTCACAGTGGTATTACAAATCTGAAACGGAGGAATAAGAGACACAGAAATGCTGTTTGCTGCTTTACCGTTTCATATTAAAGCAAGCAAAGAGCAATCATAATATTTATTGCTGCATCCTGGAAAAACGTGTGTGCTGTATTTACATTTACTGTAGATGAAACATCTGCTGTGGGACTGTTTGTGTTGTGTGTGTGTTGAAAGAGCAGGAAATTCACTCCTGGCTGCAGAAAGCAAAGTAAATTAGAATGAAAAATACATATTTGTATTACAGTATGATAATTCAGGGTGTTTTATATTCAGTAAGACACAGGCTGACGTGATAATGTAGTTATACTGACACATGGATCAGTTTACATTCGGAGTTTCCCCGGCTGAAGTGAGTCGTATCAAAGTGGAAATAGATTGCATTGGACTTGAAAGAGGGAAGTCGGGAAGCCTCAAAGGAAGTGAACATCTGTATTTCCGTCCATTTCATTTCTCTTTTAAAAAAAATAAATAAAAGAAAAAGAAAAGGCCCTTTTTTCATTTCCCTGTGGAGGGAGAACAAAAGTTGTCAGACATGATTTGTTGATTCGTTCCTTCATTTCATCCTTTTAAACCCGTCGCAGCTTATATCCATGTTGGAGCCTTCAGCCTCAGTTATCACAGGAGGCAACGTGGTGGGGATTTGACGAATATCAAGCGCATGCATGTAGTGGAAATGCACACAACAATGCAACTTGTTGAGGGGTTGTGTGTTTGTGCCTTTACTACGAGTTTACTCAAGAGGAATTTCCTGGCCGAATACACACCGAGGGGACGGGGGGGTAAGGCGGATGTCAGCTTCGACAAGCAGTTACAGTACGTTCGATTCAGACCTGACTGCTTTGTTACTGTATCTCCACTCCCACACAACATCACTGCAGAAACCCGATAGTCCTCTGAGTCAGCGTCGATGTCAACAACAACAACAACAACAACAACAACAACAAGAGCGACATGTCCAGCTCGAAGCCTTGAAGGAGAAGGGATATCAACAGCGGCGACATGTGATTTGCATAGACAGCACACAGGGATTAGGGGATGATGTGTAGCGTCTCGGAGAAGCCAAAAGCAACCCTAAAAAAATGAATAAATACAAATGTGCCACTGTAATTCATGAGCGACGCAAGCCCCTCAGATTTGTTTTTCATGCGATTCCAACCAGCAAATCCCGATCACACAGTTATCCTGATAGGAAGGAAAAACACATTTAAATATCTGTGGTCCCAACTTTTTATCAACGACAGACAGACAACGGCACGTCAGGCGAGCATCATCTGGAATTACTGCTACTCCATTTCGGCTCCATATCTTGGAAGGATGTGTCGCCCAAAAAAAACAAACAACAAACAACAGGTCTCTCAAATTCTGTTTCACATTTTTTTCTTTAAGGAAAGTAATTTTTTTTTCCAGGAAGGGAAGATGTAGTGTCTATCTAGATAAGTGTAGTGTCTTTCTAAAGGTCTGGCAGACGAGGCTGACATTACACCTGCTCCTGCTGAGCTCGCTGAAGGGAGGATCCCCGGTGGCACCTTGTCAAGCGGCCATGTCAATTGGTTCTGTTTGCATACCGACTCGCTCCGGGCACGGTGTTGTCTCACTCGGAGAATAAGCAGCTCGTCGCTAGCCTGTGGAAACCGTCAGGGAAAAAATCTGCATGCCAACCAGGAATATTCACCGGCCCCTCGACAACCATGTTACTGTCATTGAAGGTAAAGAGACATATCTGCTGGATTGATGGAAACGAGGACAAAGGAGGCGAGTGAATGTCACGCTAGGAGGTGAATTAAGGCTCCTTTAACGTGAGATACGTAAACGGACAAAATGGACAAAACTGAGCAGTTCCACCAGAAACCAGAAGGGGGGGAAGTAGCCTATAGTTCAAGCGACAGTCAAAGAATACAAGGAACTTTTTGGGAAGAGACAAAATCTGATTAGTGACGTTACATCGTTTGAAACTGACTTACGCTTTTCATCCGTGAGGATTAAAGAGCCTTCAGGGACTAGAGCGGACACTTCATCTCATCCACCAGTTCACTGTGAGCTCTTTCACCACAATGCACTGGAGAGAAGTTGTTGCTCCGCTAATTTGGGCAAATTGACTGCCCTTGATGTTCACAGCAAAAAGCAAAGTGATGAAGATGAAAAAGCAACTCGTCACAGAGCTTTGACTTTATTGTTGCTCCTGATAAGGTCAAAGATTCCGAGAAAACCTCAACATAAAAGTGATTCCCTGTCCTTTAATGTGATAAACTGGTTTCAATTAGTGTTAACCCTGAAGCTTGAAAAGGTAAAAACTTTAGGGAAAAGTTTGGAAACGGATGATAAGTGTGATAAGAGGTGAATGTGAATCAATTAGAGCCTTTCATTTTGTGTTTCTACATTAGAGGGCGTTTTAAAACCACCGACAACGTAAAAGAGGCGACAAATCTCGCCAGACAACTATAAGAACACACTTTCAACAAACTTGTTCATTGTTAATGTAATCTAAACGTATAACCCTTTCCCATTTCGTGCCGAGCCATCTCTCCATCTCCTCAGTTAATAAGAAATTCAGCTATATCTCCTCCAACGCTGTCTTTATTTACTCGGGTTACAAATAGTGACCCCTATTTTCTTATCTGCGCTTGTAGTAAATTGAATCTCCTGGGAAGCCTGACTGCATCTAGGTCAGTCATAGTGACTTTGAGGAACTGCAGAGCACATTTGATTGATTCCCTTATGACAAGAACATATTTTCAGCCGTGACACTGGTAGCAAACGAGACCTAAGCATGTTAACTAAATACATATTTATATACAGTACTTATACAGAAACAGGCTGCAAACTGTGAACACTATCCTATCAACATTCTGCAGCGTTGAGGTACATGCTAAGGCCCAGATAAAAAATGCAAGCTCCCATGTTTTGCACCACATGACACATATTTGCAGCAGCTCGGTGTAAACATGTAAGTAAATCAATTTCGAGTCCTGCACACAGCTCTTTCTTGCCGCCCAGCTCCAGTGATACGGTTGGTCCACTGGGTTGCCAGCTCCCTCTTTCCCTGGGGGATAAATCCTGGTGCATCTCAAAATGCTATTTAGATCGGCCCAGTGGGACGTGAGCCTCTGAGGGGCCCTGTCTGCAGGAGGAAACACCCGCTCCTCTTTTTGCATCGTTGCATTTGTGAGGGAGGAGAAATGACAACCTGGATCCAGTGTAGCTCCTGCAGCATACATCATTTTCTGACTGGAATATTAAGGGCAATTTAACATAATCCTTAATTCGCTCTTAGTTCATTCTTTGGTTAGATGCAACCACAAATATGCTCTAGTTTGTGTAATCTACGACATCCCAGAATGCAGAGTACACCTGGCCACAGAGTTGGTTTGGGACTGGAAAAGGTCTTGAAAGCAATAAAACATCTGTACCTGCATCTGTATCTGGAGCCAGTTAGCTCATGTTAGCATAAAGTCTGGAAACACGGGGGTTCTGTTCAAGAGGAACAGGTCAAATTAAATCTCTTCAACTCCAAAAGTAAAAATTCAGCTACTAAATGGTGCATTATGCTAAAAAACTTTCTCCTCTTGCCTACTGATGCTCGACACTCCTCTCCGCAGTTCACTCGCTTGATGTCTCCCGAGATAATTTGATGGGAAATTTATTTCATTTACACATCATACCACACTGGCTGTAATTAATTGTTCCGCTGTTTCGCCGTACGATAGTTCACCAACTCCTCTGTGTAACTACAGGCTTGTTATTGTTCGGTGAAACGTGGCGCCACGCTGACACCGGGAACAGATGCTGTTGTCAACCTAAAAAATGTCCGTGAAGATGACTTCAAAACAAAAGGATCCCCGTGAATGATAAACAGGGAGGGTGTTTCAATGCTGCCTCTTCTTTCTGTTAGGGAGCCTCATCAAGGAAATACTATTTTTTCTCAGCTTATAGTGGATGATCTGTTTGCTTTTGGAATATAAACACAAAGATATAGGAATGTTATGAGTAAAAAGATAACATTTGATTCTAAACAGGCTTATAATTGTTATTCAAACACTGCTTTTCTCTTTTCAGCTGCTTCGACCTTATGATTCATCTTATGTTTCAGGACAACCAATGGAATTTAAAGTAATATCATGGACAGTGATGACCTCTGCTCTGTAGCAACTGGCATATTCATAGCCATTTTTTACAGCTTTAGGTTAAGTTGACTTGTGTATTATGTAAAAGGAAAAATTATGCATTTTGGAATAAAGAAAAACGAGTAAAGGAATCTAAATTTAAATGCCAGCTTCATTCAGGTCAACTTAACTCTTCTATTAATTTGGTACATAAGGTTCAAACATTAAATGTATAGTTAATAACTGTAAATATAAAGAAAGCACAAAAACAACCAATCATATTGAATGTGAATTTTGAAAGTTAACTTAATTTACGTTAAATCAACAATCATGAATGCACATCTTTTCTGCATTGTTGATTCTGTATTCAGGATTATTTTTTCAAACTTTGAGAACATCTGCCTAGTTTTCTTTTCTACTGACGCAGCTCAAACTGGTTGAGTGTCTCTGTAATGCACCATTATATGTTCACTTATGAAGCACTTTATTAGGAACACCGTGGCCTGGATTGAATTGAGGCTGTCATGAGAACAAAAAGGACATAACACTAGTATAGTGTATCTTACAAAGAGTCATTTGTTTAGACGTATTATGGGATAGGAGAGTTATTCTATGGATTAAGACTAAGCAGGCAGTCCTCACCTTGAGAGCAGTGTTCGGGAGGTGATAACACGTCACTGTTTGCTGCTGTGATTGATTTAATTCCATTGCCCTTCATACTCCACAGCTCCCTTTAGTTCAGTCTCTTCTTTAGAACACTTTGCCAGTTTATAGACCGACGCAGCTCTGCCAGAGAAACACACTTCTGCTGACAAACATGCCCTGCAACCATTATTCTTTTGTCTTTATGGAATCAGATGAAGGACGCAGAAAACAGAGCCCTGAGCCTCGCTGCTATTGTTGTTTACAGAGCTATTGAATAATTAAAGTAATATTTGACTCACCCATCAGTGTCTATCAGAGAAGTAATGAATTACTTATTCAGTACTTTCGTTATACATGTTAATTTTGTGGTTTACATTCATCTCACTGTTCTGTACTTGGAGTTAATGGTACTTTTAGTCCCAAAAAACATAAAGTGTATGAAATATCTGTGTACATGGAGGGGCTACTGAACAGAGGGGCACAAGAGGTCTGCAGGCCCCTGGACCACTGCCTCTGTTTGAAGTGACTACAAATGTTGTTGTTGGTAATTTAGTTAAATGGCGACAAAGACACACAAAACAACCACAAAAAGACGTAATGCGAATACAAAGACACACAAACGGACGATGCAAACAACTAGAAAGAGAAGCCGAACGACTACAAAAAGACAAATAACATCTGTAGTTGAAAAATATAATGTTTCTATATTATTTAAACTTTAACTTTATGTATATATAAGGCTGTGTCTATTAGCCATGAATTGATGTACAGATTTATTGCTCATTTATTCCATTGAAAATTATGAAACCCAAAGATATTTAGTTTACTACAAAAGAAAAAGAGAAACAGTGAATAATCATATTTGTGAAGCTACAACCAGCGAAGTTTATATTTTGCTTAATTGATGAATCAATCATTAAAACAGTCTTTGATTCCCTTTCTGCTGATCAACTCAATTATTAATTGTTTCAGCTGTATATTAACACCTAATTTAATTTTAATACAGTGGATCTACAGCAAATGCTGGAAGCTTCCACCATCACTGCTTATTATACTGATGGCTGATTAACATACTGCACCTGCTGAGAGGCTTCTCTTGGGTTTCATTACAAACTGCTGACTGGAGCTTCTACCTCCTAATTGTCAAGTCTTGTTCTATGTTAGTGCAGCCGTCGTAGCACGGTGACAACAAATAACCATACACACAAGGAATATGAATAAAGAAGTTCGAAAATAAAACCAGCAAGACCAGCACTATGATTTAGAGGTGTTGAAAAAGCACTTGAAGAATACCAGAGAGTGCAGGGACTGACAAGATGGACAACAGGACTGGTTGGGGACCAGTGAGGCATTGATCGCCACCTGTTTGAAATTATTTCTCAAAGATGGTTTCTGTCACTTTAGGTCGTCCTTCTCCCACTGATTTATGATCAAGAGTTTCTGAAAAGTTTTGTTTCATATGCCGACGCAGGACTAACTCATATTTGGGATGTTTTAGCTTTATTTCTGGATAGTGGGAGGAAGTGGAGACGCATCAGCCATCTTTATTTAGAGTCTACGTGGCGTACAATCTTTGAAGAGCTGGAAAAGAAGCTAAAGTACAGTTAGAACTTAGAAAGAGAAGAAGAAACCAGTGAAATTATAACGTTTTGTAATAAATATCTTTGTTTAGTTGCTGTCTGAATGATGTGCTTCGTCTGAACTTCGACCGTCACCAGCAGAAAAGTTGCGGTCTCCTTGGGCCGACGTGTAAAGTGACCTTGTCACCGCTGAGCCGCGGGTTCGATGCTCAATGAAGCAGATTTGACAAGAGACGTGGAGGTCGAGAGAAAGACAAGCCAGCGTGGGAATAGAAGCTTTATATATAAGGTCTGTTAAAAAACTTAATATGAGTGAAGTGACACAAGTTATTAAGAGGGGCCGGCTCATCCGTGCGTTTCCAATGCAGGCAAAGTTCAGCAAAAGAGTTTAGGTCCCCGGCCATTATCTACTGTCATCGGAGCAGGGATGACGAGCAGGGACGTCTCTAATTAGCCCTTGTCAGCCGAATGACATTCCAATCACGTGTTCCTGGTAATTACTTCACTTTTTTACGATCTCCCTGCTCATCTCAGGTTGGCATGATAGCACTTGTCACTGAAATGAACCTCTTAAAATGTATTTGGAGCTTACTGGCAAAAAGGCGGTGGAAGGAGGGGATGTAAAAAAACGAAGGGAATAACTGCCTCGATCCTCTTCCTCTCAAGCCCTGAGGCGAAGTAGTGTTGAAAAAAAAATGAATCTTCTCATTTTATCATCTCTAGTGCATAAAATTGGGGAGTGTGTGATGTGTTTACGTCGACTAACAGAGTCCTGACACTGGGAAGGCTGCACTTATCTGTGTGCACACCTTTTAGTTGGCCCTGCTCGATAGCCCCCGCCCTCCTGAGCCTCTACCAACTGAGCTGGTTATATGTGAAATTAAAAAAGGGGAAATTATTAAACAGCCGGCTGAAGCTAAGCACGGTTCCTGGACACAGGGGCCCAGAGAGTGATTCATTTTTCATCCCATCTTAGGCCTGACCAAATTGATTCAAGCATTTACATATGTTCGCATATTTCTGAGAGTGTGTTCAATTCAGTTCAATTTGGTTTGTAAATCGCAACCTATACTATGTCGAGGCTTTTCGGGGAGTCAGTTTAAAACCTTATAAAATAAACCACATTCAAACATAAGGCGAGTGTTCGTATCTGGAGCCAAACCAATATGGAGTTTTTTCCAATGTTGATATATCTGCCAAAATATCTACTTAAGTGCTAAAAATATGGAAATGATTCCTAACATGATGATATCAAAGCCAAAGAAATGTGATTGATGTTTTATATCTCACAGTTCAACAGTAACTGCATTATATTTATAAATTGCTTTTCCAGGCTTACACATTACAAGTCCCATTCACACACACAAACAAACACACATAGGGCTACATCACACAGCGCTATTTTATCACACATCATTTACACACCAATGGTTCAGGGACCAGGGACAATTTGGGGTTGGGTATCTTGCAGACTGAAGGAACTGGGGGATCGAACCGCCGACCATCTGGTTATTGGACAACCCTCTCTACCTAATGAATCACAGCCGCCCATATGGATATTTAATAACTATAATAAGAAAACACAAATACATCCAGTTAGATAACCTCCAAAACAGGTTTGAAAAAAGATATGTAAAATGTAAACAAGCGAAGCAGGTCATTTAAAGAGATAACGAGTAAACTAACCAGTTCTCCCAGCTTCGTGTCCCACTAACCAACAACACTTCCTCTCCCTCTCTCTCTCTCTCTATGTGTGCTTCCCTAGGAGCATCCCTCACTTATTAGAAGCACTGCTCTCGCTCCGGAGGTTACTTCCTGGGAGATAACAACTTGAGCTCATTGCAGAGAGTATATACTGTGTGCCTACCTCCTAACAGGGAAGGAGAAAAAGCAGGACTTGAATGTTCGGTGTGTGTTTCTGCACAGACCTGCACCGGAACAAAGCTCCCTCAACAAATCCTAACACGTCTCCCTGCAGGGAATCATTAGGTGGGGACACGTGTGACATCATTTGAAACCGGCGACCTTGCGAGCCTTACGGGACCACTGGATCGGTAGACACATCATTGAATAATACACAACTCTCGTTCTCTCGGTGTGAAGCACAGGGGGGGGGACGGCGAGGGGAGTGGCAGAGCATTAATGCTAAAATATGTACCATTTCCACTGTGGTCTGCTGGGCGTCGGCGGCGGGCTGTTGTTTGTGCCACGCCGGCTGCCTCGGCTTCTCGGGGGCTCGCTCTCCGTCTCTCCGGCTCGGGCCTCATTATGTGTGACAGCGCTCGGAGAGGAAGCAGGTAGAGGCTGGAATGAAAGCGAGGGAGGGGAGGGAGGGAGGGAGGGAGGAGGCTCGCTGCATGGAGACGGGGCCTCGTCTTCCTCCTCATATCATGGATGAATCAATTGATGCTGTTTTGTGCACTTTTTCTGCTGACCCAGCGAGAGGAGAGAAGGGGGGGGGGTGGTATTCGGCCAGTTGCCTATGGCATGGCAGGCTGAGTTTGAGTTTAGCTCACTCTGTCACTATTATACCCCCCCCCTCTTCCCTTCCTACCCTCATGCTTCTTCCACTCACACAGGAAATTTTGTTCACACACATACACACACACACACAGACACACACAAACACACACTCACCATCCCCTTTCCTCTGAAATGCATTTCTCGCCTGTGGAGTTATGGCATTGGACTGTCTGCTAGATATTAGGGTTGTGGGGGTAAATCTAGATGATGGATGATTTCTGTTGTGCTGTCAAAAGCGGGCGCTTGATAAAAGAACAACACAGGACAGACGCACAAGACAAACTGATGGTGGGGGGGGGGTTGGAGGGAGAGAAAGCAAAACTCACATCAATATCTGCTCTTACCACATTCAACGCACTGGAGCGATTTGAATGAGGAAAGTCTGCGTGACGGTGGTCTATCATTTACGATGACACTCGGAAAACCGACCAGCGCATAAAGCACGCCGCTCGCAGCTGCACTTGCAAGGTAAACATTATTACAGGTCCTCAATCAAAAAGTGTTTTCTCCGCCCGCACGTTGTGTCAACCCGTCTGCGGTTGACTGTGGGCAAAACAAACGCACTCTCTGTCTCGTCTGCAAGAGGAATAAATATTGATATGCTCCAGTGGCCTGTGTGTGTGTTAATTAAATACATGCTTATTGAAATTCAATGACAGCTGGATTTTTTTCTGCAGTGAGCAAGGGGGTGGGGTGGGGGGGGGTGGGGATCTCGCTTCTCCCCCCAAGAGTGTAAAACATAATTGGTTGACAGCAAAAAAGTAACACACAATTAGTTAGGGAGGTTTAATTAATATTATTCAGGCGAGGTCCTGGGTTTTAGATGCGTCCTGCCGCAGCGCCGCCTCTCTGTTGTACAGATGTGGCAGATGTGGCGCTGGGAGCTCAGGGCGACTGGTTGATGCTACTGGTGGGAGCTGGGAACCCTCAGTGGAAACAAATGAGGGGAAACAAACAAATTCCCTGAAGTCGGCTTCAAAATGTCATGCAGATCTGTTGTTCTTACGTTCTGTGAAAGCTATTATCAGTAACTAGTGTGTGAGGATAATACCAGTGGACATAAAAAGTATCATAAAGTAGACTGAGGGTGGCTCTATCAGGCAAAGAAGGTCATTAAAGCTAAATGCTAAAAGTAACATGCTCGAAGTGCTGACGTAAATATGTAATGAGGTTCACCATGTTCATTGTAGCACATTAGCATGCTAACATCGGCTACTTAGAGATAAAACAACACAGTACGATCGAGGCTAATGGGAGCTTTATAGCAAATGTATGGTCATAAACAAAAGTGTTAGATTAATTTGTATGTTTATATATCATTTTATCTTTCAGTAAGAGAAAGAGGGGGAGTATACTCAGACTGTCAGACCATTTGAAGTAGTTAACATCACCGTCCAGGAGGGGGCGCTAACTGTCGGTTTGCCCTCTTATCCAGTCAAGTTTTGTTGGTTTACGTGTTCGGTGGATTTTCAAATATACTATAACTTAAGATACCGCTCCTGTCTCCTCTGTCTTCCCACAGCGGCATTGACACCTGGACTCCTCTGTGAGTCATGTATCACACTCACTTAAATGGCCTCACATGGCTCATGGACAACAATCCGCTTTGTTTTGTGCTATTGTGCGACACATTAAAAAGCAATTTACTGCCAGACCTATTGAGCAGACCTGCAAGTGTTCCCCCAACATCACTCCCCTGGTGGACTGTTATTGTCATTGAGTGGTTTTTGGGGGGGGAAGGGGGGGGAGGGGGTGATGACAGTGTGCGATTGGGAAATTTCAAGCTTTATTGAGCTGGGCTCCACAAAAGGCAAATGGAAGTGAGTTTGAAGAGAGGATCACTAAGATAATGTAGATACAGACACACAAACACCAGATACACTGAGCAGCCATGTGACAAAACTCTGATAGAAAGATAACACACACAAAAAAAAGCCTCAAATAAGAGTAAAGAAGAAATACGATAATAGAACGATGAACGTGATTTCTAATGCAGCCAAAGTGAACGATTTACTCCAGAAGAATAACATTCAACGAGCCTAAGAGTCGTCTTAAATCATGAAAATAACCTGTAGCCGAGAGCTGTTCAGCTGCATCCAGGAAACAGCAGCATGTAGCGTTGACTCCCTGAATAAGTGGTGAACAGATGTTCATCGTATATAATGACTCTGTGCTGTAAAAAGCTGCAGAGAGTACAAGCTACTGTCAAATGATAAATATACAAACAAATTACTCCAGATTAATGTACACTTCCAGAGCTTGGTACGGTGTTCGGACACAATCGCACAACTTCCCCAGGTGAGTGGGAGTTCAACAGAATCCAGCATCATTTTCACACCCACACAAAAACACACAGACAAATTCAGCCCATATAAAACCAGCATAATTTGGAAACCACTCAAGACAACTATTCAAGTCACTAGTTATAGATAAGTGGAATACTGGATGTGTGTGTTTGCATTTGTGTTAAAATGTATGTGTTGATGAATGTGAGTATGTGTTAACAATAAGTCCACAAAAAAAAACTGCATAAACAACAGTGTAAACAATAAGTCCACAAACACAACTGCATAAACAACAACAGTGTAAACGACAAGTCCACAAACACAACTGCATAAACAACAACATTGTAAACAACAAGTCCACAAACAAAACTAGATAATCAATAACAGTGTGAAAAAGGCAGCAGACACAACTGGATAAACAACCACATTGTAAACAATAAGTCCACAAACACAACTGAATAAACAACAACAGTGTAAACAACAAGTCAACAAACACAAATGGAAATAACAAGGCCACAAACACAACTGGATAAACAACAACAGTGTAAGCAATAAGTTCACAACTGCATAAACAACAACAACAAAACACATTAGCACACCTGTCCAGGTTATGCAGAGATAACAGTTCCCATAATTAAATGTAAAATGTCATCATACCTTCAACCCATGGACGACACGTGACCTCCTCCAGGACGAGGTCCACCACGGGGTGAGGACCCGGTCCCTCCATCTGGGTGCAGCCGGGTCTCACCCTCCTCTCACGGCCTCCACCTCAGGCGAAACGGTCCTTACTTGTGTTAGCATGTTAGCATTAGCAGCCGCAGCATCACCCACCTGGGTCCTTCCCTCTCACATGTTAGCTTGCTAGGTGCTAGGTGCTAGCTGCGCAGATCAAGCAGGGGTTGGAGGTTATCCAGGTAACTTCAGAAGCAGGTTCACTCATTACCAAACACCTGTCAACAGAGCAGCTGCTGACCAATCAGATCACAGGGAAACCATCATGTACAGGGTCCTCACAGGGACACAAGTGTTTAAAATGAAGTTAGAATACACAAAGTGCAGTAGATAAATACTATAGACGAGTGGGATGGTTTTATTATATCAGAAAACATCAGATCAACATGATGAGAAATAAAAACTAAAGCGTCAGATGTCTTTTATTTGGAAAATTCCACACATAATTGAATATTTCACCTGATTATGAAAGAACATTTAAATCATACTGAGCTCATCTCACATTCACTATTTGTCTCTTTCCTTTATTTCATGTTTATTTATTTATTATGGCACAATATCAATACGTTCCGTGATCCAAATATTTCTCAACAGACAGTATATGGCGTGACAAACTCTGCTGGATGCCTACAAATAAAGAAAAGTTGTCACTTCCTAAATAAAGATGTTTTCCGTTAATACAGAGGGAACATTGAACCATCAGGAAGTAACAACAATATAGAAAAACAGGGCTTATAATAGATCTAATAAATAATATAACATGTGGAATGTACAAGTAGAGAAGGTTGAGCCATTAAAATCCCAATTGAGTGAAAATATGAAAATGAGAAAGGGGGCAGACATGTAGTTTCCTGGTATGGTGATTTTGACCTTTTTATATTATTGTTATGTATTTGTATTATGGTCTAATGATGATATACGTTAACTCTGCTTGTTGCTCAACATTACTCCTGACTGGGCAGATGCTGCCGCCATATCTTAGCAACTGTAACTTGGCACAGTCTTCCCTTAAGCTTTCTCCAGATGTCAGATTACAGCACACTCGGGTGAAGTAAGGCACCATGTGCATGCAGTGGAGGGTATTTATGTATTTGAGCATTTTTCCAAAAACCAAGAATAAAAGGGCAGAAGAACATGGAATCAGTTAGAAACATAGTAACTGTCAATGTTGGCTTTAATCACAGAAGTAAGCAAAAGGCAATGCACAAAATCACGAAAGGACAAATCAATAATATGACATCTGTCTGGATATATATGTGTTTTTAATTATTGAGCAGCGAGGGTAGATATAGCAGGATACCCCCATGTTACCAAAATAAGATCCTCATTTTAATGGAATAAATCAGTATTAAACAACCCAATCAGAAGCTGTGTCCCGATGCGAGGGCCACAATCCTTCGGAGGCTGCACCGGAACAACTTGGCTGTTCCCATGTCCACGGCTCCATCGAACCACAGCAGACAAACGCATCCTTCCACATTCCCCCGAACATGAAGGATTAGCGTAGCGTCATTAGCTGGTGACTGTTGTGTCGTTCCAGTAGAGCCAAAAGGTCGCTGGTTTGAAAAAAATAAGCAGCCTGTTTATTTCCACCTCCGTCTGTGGGAGAGATAAATAATTTCAAAGAAGAGCGAAGCGTTGCCCCTGGTGTGTTTTTGCGTTAACTGCACGCCAGGGTGCTGCCGTGCAAGAATGGAGAGCTCAACATAGTTTATCAGGAGAAACTCGGGGGGACGGGGCTTACAGTAGGGCAGTGTATCCTAAAAATTCATACACCAATCCAGAGGGGTAGAGGAACTTGCTTCAACCCGAGGGCTGAGGAGATATTGAATCCAAGGTTTCCAGTTAGGATCCTGGTGGACTTGCCAAGGCCCTGCAGCCGCACTGTCAGATAAGAGGCCTCCTTCCAAATTCATTCCAGCCGACACACACACACACACACACACACACACACACACACACACACACACACACACACACACACACACACCGTCCCAATCCATTACATCTACAAGATGAGAAAAAACCCTTGCTGTTATAATTGTCATATCAGAAGCATATTTTCTTCCTCTAATAAAATACAACCGTGAGAGATTCCGTGACCAATGATTTGACGTCTTCATATTATGATTAATTTCACATCTGGTCACAGAAGTGATTATATTATTGATGTAGTCCCTGTCAATTTGCTGCGGATATAATAGTAGTGGTGGTTGTTGGCAAATTATTAGACTATTAACCACAGAGGGAACAAAGAGAGATTAGTGTTTGCCGAGGCCGCCCGACAGTATGTGTGGTTTATTATCCCGTGTTGGGTGTGAGTGTCATTGTCAAACCTCTTTTCCAGTCTATTACATATTATTTACTGCAGTTGTACCTTCTGTTATCTTGAACTTTATCGAAAGGGCCATGAAACACTTAAAAGGTGAATGGTTTGTATTTATGTGGCGTGATGAACACACTTGGCGGATCCCAGGACAGCTTTCTTATCACACTTCAATCACAGGCTGGCAGCAGAGACGTCAGGGGGCAATGTGAGGTTCAGTTCCCTTGCTCAAGGACACAAACCAGAAGGGTGATCAAACCATCACCCTTCTGGTTAGAGGATTACTTGTAAAATAATTAATTTGCTGTTGATTTAAGTTGGGGTCTTCTACTTGTACTTTTGACTAGGTATTAGTTTAGAAGCCTAAGTCCTCCTGAGTCGTGATACCTCATATTATTTAGAATCAGCTTTATCTGATTTGTTTAAAAAGGGAGATGCAGTGGAGGATTATTTTTGTTTTAAATAACCAGAGGACAGAGGAGAAGTGGCCACAGGCAAAAGCAAAGATGCCGCTAATTAGAGTCCATCAATTAGCCCACACGTCCCTGCGCCTTGGCACTGGGACAGAAGAAATGAAGACAAACTTTGAGCCTTGCACAGATGATAATTTTCCAGGCAATTAAGATGTGCTGCGCTGTGGAAGGTGGGGGTCAGCGCGGCCTCATGGGAAACTCGGCGTGATGAAACCAGCCCAGTGCTGTTGTGGGCCATGAAAAAAAAAGAATGGAGGGAAAAGCTGCTCGTCAGCTGTCCTACAAGCGTGGGTAATTGAGCCAGCTTTGAGACACATCAGTGATATCAAAGAGTCATTAAGTCCTTGCACGTTAGATTCCCTCATGAAATGTTTCCTGGATGCTGCATTCAAACCATGTCTGTAACAATTCTGTCGTTATCCGTCTCTATCCATATTCTTTACATCTTCTTCTCCGACCAAACCGAATAGTCAATTTACCGTGAGCCGTGTTTCTAACGGCTGCATCAACACTGAAAGCACATACTTAACATTGCATAGAATGTGTTTCATATCCCATCACGAGCCGCCAGGTCCGTTTTCCCTGCTTCACTTGTTATAGTAACATGTTATGGAAATGGATTTTTTAAGTCGAGCGAGGCTTCACACAGACATGGACCTGAGCACAGGAAGCTGGAGGGGGCCGTGCACTCGGTCGGCTTCAGCTGGTTAACTGCACACAAGCTGCACTGCGGAGAGGGAAGGATTGATAACACTGGGATTCAGGAGGCTGACACAGTTTGTCTCTAAGTAATTCAATACTTCAACCAGAGGATTTGAATCGGTTGATTCCCTTTATTTATCCTTGGGTAACTCAATTGGCTTAAACACAAACAAATGGGTTTAAAGGCCTTCAGAAACGAGGCTAAATTAAACTCTTTCAAACAGGAAGGACAGTTCAGTCAGACCAGTCTATTTTGAATCTTGCATCTGGCACAGTTCTTGTGAAAATCACGTATCTAAAATCTAATACAAACATTATTGTGCCCACTGTTTTATGAAGTAAACACGTGGGAATTCCAGAATATCCTGTATCATATTGTTAGATGATGAATCCAGGTTTTTAAAAGGCCCCTCAGGTTTCTAAAAAAACTAAAACTGTTAAGTGAAAGAACATTTTACGAGGGTCTGAGCTGAGAAACAGAAAAACCCATATTTTAATCAGTTACCTTCTGCACAATTGGCTCCGAGCTGCTGGAACCGGATCTGGCCACAAAACAAATTGAACATTGATGAGTCAAACCACTAATCAGTGTCCATTGTCAGGCTCATTTTCTGCATTTTACTACTTGAAAGATGTTTCCTTTGGAACCAAACTGGATCAGAAATAAATGAAAAATTCATTCCAAGTGTGGATTCGGTACATGAAACAAAAAGAACCCACTAATATGTACGGTATCAAAGGAAACATAAAAGTGTAACAACCTTCAGTGCGGCTGGCTCCTGCAAACACACACCATCTGTGTGGATGGAATTCTGTTTGTCTGAAACTAGCCAAGATCTCTCCCTTTTTCCCAGAAAGCAACAGAAACATGAAATCTTAGTGTGTTTACCGTCGTTAATAGAAACCACGTCGCTCTGCCTCCCGTGTGCGTATGTGAACGTTCCCGTGTGTTACATGTTGTGGAAGCTTTGAGGCATGAGCTCAACCATATGGAATTGTTTGAAGTTATTTGCATTGATAAATATAAGTAGTATATTTATTTATATATCGTACTTTGAAGTGTGTGTTGACGGAAAAAATCTCAACAGCTACACGATGGGTTTGAATTACATTTTGTCTGGATATTCATGGTCCCCAGAGGATACATCTTCAAAATATTCAGCTAATAATACTTCAGATACAGGTGCCACGATCGTGAGGTCGTCTGGAGCCGGAGTGAGTCTCACAGCCATCGATCCTGATGTTTCCTCCTGTTTTTATAACATCAAATGATTAATTAAAACCAAACTTGCAGGGAAATAAACATTTGAACACGTATCACTGTGATGAGAACCAATTAAAATGTTTTATCACAGCTTCAACAACCCTGATTTTGACATTTTGCAGGATTTTAAAATAAATAGATGAATTAACAACACAATCTTTTGAATTCATACCCAGATGATGTCATCTGGAGGACGCTGACAACAGGTCCTCTGAAACACAACTGAGAGGAGGAGAAGGAGAAGGTGTGAATCATAAATGAGCTTTGATGCTTTGAAAAACAGGATTTTTCTTTGCATATTTAACGGAACTCTCCGTCGTTTCAAAAACAAAACTTAAAATCCACATCATGAAGGGGTTTGTCCTTTTCGCGGCTTCGGGATAAGTTTATTAAACTAACACTCGCGTCTCTTTCTAATATTTTGTGAAGGTTGTGAAGAGTTCAGTAGCGCGCAGACAAAACAAAAATCCCAGACACATCCTTCCATTGTTCACAGCAGCGCCCGGAGACGCTCCAATTTGGTCGTTTCATTTGTGAATGAGACACCGAGGACGAGCTCATGCATATATCCAGAGTACAGCTCAGAGTTTTTCCGGCCGTAGCGTCGTTAACGTTTGGAAAAAAGGCAATAAAATGCTTCTTTCTTTCTCCAAGGGCGTTCTTGATATAATAGACTATTGCTTTCCAGCGTACAGTTTATCCCAAATGAGAAGGGACGGCCGCGCTCCCATTATCTCACCGAGTTCTGTCGGAGCATTTTTTCCTCTTGTATTCATAAGCCGACACATTTCACTCATCTTCCTGGCTAAATTATTGAGCCGCACAAACCTGCATTAATGGGGGCGATCCATCTCTGGTATAGATGGGAGCTGGAGAGTGGGTATTTATGTCCAACTGGGGAATTAAGCATTGTGTTTCAAATGTAGACGAGTTGAAGAATGTGGGGATTCTGAACCGGAGGACTGGGTTTTCTTTTAGTTCAGATAAGGCACGGAGAAATCCCTTGTGAATACACGACATGCGACGATGGTGGGCGTGCATGTTCAAAAATAACACACAGACATACGATGCTACAAGAACAGATTGGGATATTTAAGTTTGTCTCATGGCCTTTGAGAAAAGAGACGTGTTGTTCAGCCAACTCACACACAATCACTCTCTATAGCTCAGTCCCTGCTCCAGACAGTTTCCAGACGAGTTCATGTCTGAAAAACAGCTTATGAAAGCAAAGAGGACATATAAAGTTTATGTTGTGTTTTCTGAGTTTGTCGCTGCCCCACAAGCCTCCGCCGGGCTTTGCAGAGAGAAAAATGAGAGCGCCGATAATAATCCTCCACATTAGATGCCAATGCCTGCAGTTACATGGAATCTACTATCCTCTGCGGCCATATCCCGACAAAGCATGTCTGCCATCGTGGCCTATACACAATCTGGTGAACTGGATAAACCCGGCAATCCACCTGACACACAATTGCAGAAGAGAGTTATTAACTAAAGCACATTCACGACTTTCGAGCCGACTGTTCTGATGAGCAGGAACTCACAATTAATGCCGATGCAAAATACGGCGGCGAGGATGAATGACAACAACGCGACGGCAGAAAATTAGCATCCAGTGAATGTCATGATGGTTCCCACACGCAGAGCAATATAACAGCCAGTGGTCCCAGCATCCTGATATTTCCTAAGCTCACAAACCAGCGAGTGTCTGCAGCTGTTTTACATTTATTTACAGCAGAGTTTGCAAATTGGGAGACGGGGTGGAAAAGGTTCGGATCTCAAACAGCACCCGCGTTATTGCAAAGGTTGCATTGTTTATACTGCTTTAATTTGAGTGTAGTCAACAGTATCTACAATATTTTATTAATATTATTTTCTCTTAGTGGTAAAGTCAGCGGAGATCAAAAGCTTAAGTTTGGTAAGTCGGGGAACAGTGATTATCCCTGTTTATTTATTTAACATTAGTGGACAGTCACAGCTGTGTGTGTGTGTCTGTGTGTGTCTGTGTGTCTCTGTGTGTGTCTCTGTGTGTGTCTGTGTGTGAGCCAGAGGAGGAGCCGGGGACATAAATCCAGTGACAAAGAGCCCTGCAGCTCTGCGGCGACCGAACAAACAGGAGACTCTGTATGAAACTTGTGTTCATGAGTGTGTAGCTCTCATCTCCACGCTGCTGCAGCCAGGACGCAGTGGAGATAAAACACACACTGAGACACTGAGGTGCAGAAAGAGCTCAACACAAAACTTCACAAGGCTGCACAACTTTCATGTGGAACGCAAACTTGTTACACATTATAGTCCAAGGCTGCTCTGTATGATGGATGAGTGTCACACATTAACATAACTGCAAATTATACAACTGCAAATTACACAACACAACCGCAAAAGATACAGCACAACCGCAAGAGATACAACACAACCGCAAAATATACAACAAAATCACTAAAGATAAAACACAACTGCAAAAGATACAAAACAACTGCCATAGCACCCTTATTAGACTCTTCATCTGTCATTAACCTAAGAACCATCCTCTCCCCATCATCATGCTAATGAGCAATCTCATACTCCTGAGTGATTTGTAACGTGCACAGGCCATCGATCAAGGCCTCGTCCAATCAGAGACGTTCCAGTGTGGGCACTTCAGAGGACAGAGCTTTGTTAAAGAGTCAATGTTTTGAGGAGCTTTCACACGTACGTTGTTTGGTTCAGATGTTCAAATTAGTCCCAAACCAAAATAAAATATGTGAAATGTCCGATAGACAGTTGACGTCACCTTAGGAGAACCCCATTGATCTCTATGAGCAGCGCCCTCTAGCTGTAAGAAACAGAACAACATTATGACGAGTGGAATCATGGAATCTAAAACCGGATTACATCTTTTAACAAATCTGTGTATACAATACCATTTGCCACATATCGAGAAATTATATTTATGTGTAGCTTGATAGGAAAGCTTTTGTTATTTAGGTTTTATTAAGTCCTCCATCACTCAGCAGCTGCACACACACACACTCACACACAGACACACACACATATACTTCAACAGGAGCTACATTACAGTAATTGATATTTGTATCCCGAGACAGTTAAGTAAAACAACCTCTCTGGCTCAAGGCAGGAGGATTTCCCTGAAATGTAAATGGAGCTGAGAGAAGGTTGGGAGTGATTTAAGACCGGGTGACATCCACACTGCTGTGCTAAGTCAGTGAAAGTGCTGAGTGCAGGGCGCCAGGTCCGTCTCCCTCTCTTACACTCGCTCTTTCACTCCCTCCATCACTGTCTCTCTTTCTCCATCCCACCCGTTCCATTTCCCTCTTAAGGCAGCCGCCATAACTCAGGCTCTATCTTAATCCTTTCTGAGAACACAAACACACAAACACACACACAGACACACACTGGATGCACACTGGAAATCACAAAAGGCATTTGCTAGAAGTATGATCCTGTTAATCGCCTCTTGGACTTTAGGGTGAGAGCGCAGACCAGCAGAGGCTGAGTGGGATGTTCTGAAGGCAGCTACAGTTATATGGTTTCACAAATAGAATTCACTGTTTCAGAAACAACAGACACAACAGCAGGGTCGTGGTTCTCCCCTCATCTCTATCGTTCAGCTCTCTCCCTCTTTCCTCCCCTCTTCTCTAAACCTATAGTAGAACCAGGCGGACGTCAGCCAAGTGCTCGCTCATATGTGGAATTGTTTTGATTTAGATCTATGATGTGAAATATTGATCTGTACTGTCCCTTGAGACAATGAACAGTATGATTAATTTGACCCCTTAATGATGCACATGGCAACCTCCCGCCACTAGAGGGCACCACACACAAAAAAAAAGATAATCACAGAAATGCATGGTGATTGAATCCGTGTGACGATTGTTTTTGAAACCAGTTCCCTGCCGACTTCCCCCCCCCCATGCTTCCATTCTTTATGCTAAGGATGCCACAAGTGTTTTTCCTCTTTTTTTATTTGCTACTTTCTTAGTTCGAGGCCTCTGTCGGAGCCAATCAGAGATAAATGAGGTGATTTATCACGACAGTCGGAGATAATAACGATGCCGTTTGGGAAGGCGCTCAGTACGTAGCCATGTATGGTCAGATGTGAACATGGTGATGAAGGAAGGATAAAAATAGTCAACGTCTCGTAAGTGATGAGATGAGGCGGGGGGGGGGCACTAGCCAGCTGCCGGTGAGGGAAGCCTCAGCTCTTGTTAACCTAAAATATGCTGAACGCTTCATTCTTCAAACAAACCTGCTGCTTTGATCATTCTGAGCTGCGTGGAGGAGCAGAGCAACAATAGCGCACATGCTAATTTATTCCAAAGAAAGGTTGTAGTGCGTATTTACAATTAAACGTGAAGTACCGTGGGGGAACAGCAGCGTGCACGGAGACACACACACTTCTCGAAATGAAATCGTGATCGTCCTCCGCGGTGGTTCAGCAGCCAAACATCTGAAATAAGAGATTTCCGTAAATGGAATAAACAGACAAAAGAGGCCCCGTTGTTTCTGCCTCGGTGGCCTTATCTGGCCTTGGCCGGCGAGTGACGCATCAGTGGGGAGAGGGATCCAGTATATCACATCTCGGGGACTGTGGGGAGTCAGTATCACAGCAGATCTCCAGGTCATTTACCAGGGTGGGTGGTTTCATTAGTCTCCTCTCGCTACAATACTCGCTGATTGCCATCTTGTTTCACGGTGATTTATAATTCCGGCCCCGCGGAGTTTGCAGAAATACCTAAAGCAACTGCTCAAATAAGATAAGAGTGGTTCTTTATATACATGGTGTTGTCTGTGGTGTACATCAGTGGAAAAAGAAAAGAGAGGGGGAAAGGGGGAGGGATGGGAGAGAGAGAGAGAGAGAGAGAGAGAGAGAGAGAGAGAGAGAGAGAGAGAGGCCTCGGGGTGACGTAGTACTTTCTTCCCTTCCCTTTTTTTTTCTAGTATTTACAGTTTTTTCGCCCGGATATGCAAGAATGCAAAAAGGCTGTTGTTTCTAACTTCTGGAACAAGCTGCGGCTGCAAATGAATGAGACAGTTGTCAGGTCGGATTCGATTTGTCACGTGACAGGGCGCCACCTTTGGAGGAATTCACAACAGCATCGAGGAGAATAAAGAGAATGAAATCCACCGACACGTGGGGGGTGCGACTGTGGCACAGCTTTTGTCATTTTCAGAGGAGAGATTCTGTCGCCTCTCTTTTTTCATCACCGCTTTATTTACATAAAAACTGTACAGCCCATGGAATAAGAGGCAGATGGGGGGAAGTGAACATGAACAGACTGTAAAACAGAACAATTACAGGAGGACAGAAATAGGAAACATCTTCACAGAGGTGTGAGGGTGTTAATTGGATACAGCAAAAAGAATGATGTTTAATTACTGAAGATACTCTTTTTTTTACTTTTCCTAGAGAAATTCGACATTAATAACCAAACAAATTCATCGTGATTTGTTTCCCTTTGGGACGTGAAGAAGTTCAAAAAGAAGGAGACGGATCAATCTTTACTTTGAGGCTGTTTTTATAGCTCGTTCTAAAGTTGATATGCAGTTAACTTCAAGCTGCTCTTACATCATGACAGTGGCTGAGAGCACAGAGCCGTGAATCTTGCACAGGGACTTTATTACTGCCGCAGAAAACAGCTAATGGGCCGTGCATTTGCTCAGATTAACATTGGCACTGCTCCCTGCTCGTGTGTGTGACAGTGTGTGTGATAGTGTGTCTGTGTGTGTCTGTATGTGTGTGTCTGTGTGTATGTGTGCACGTACGGCCGGACCCGTTCAATTCAATCCAATTTAACTTTAGATCATGGTCCATAAAAGATGAAACAGCCAGGACATAAACTGCACATCCCACAGAACAATGGAAATCATATTAACTAAAACAAAGCAAAACAAAACTATCATAAGCAATATAAAGATACTTTATGAAACCTTAAGGCTTTTTGCGTCATTCTAAGTTTCAACAAACGCACAAAAGAACAATATTTAGCTCAATTTCACTTATCATCCTGTTAATCATGATGTGCCGACCCATTCAAATTGAGCTAGTCTGGCTTTATTTCAAAGTAAGAGCATATTAGAACATAAAATCCCAGCATATACAAATAGATATATGAATACATATATTTTCATTATTGTGTGCAATAAGACTCTAAATTTACCGTAGATGTGGATTTACTTAACGTTTGTGGTTCTCTTGTATTTTGGCCCTGTATGCTTATTACCTGTCCAGGACGTAACCCCGCCTCTCGCCCAATGTCAGCTGGGATTGGTTAATTTTCCTATCGACCGTGAATTATCTGTTTTGAACACTTCAATCTATCAGTATTGTTCCCTCATGCGTTGGTATGACAGTGATTTCCATGCTCAGACCATGAGGGGTAGACAGACTCAGGTAACCATGAGCCCACGCGGAGCCTCATTATTCCTCTTGGATGTGCCTCGGACTCGCTGTCGGACCTCTCACAGTGGATTAGCAGCGGCCTCATCGATAGCCGATCACGCTCCTCTCCCACGCAGCTCTCCAGCCGGGTCACTCTGCCTCCCCCTGTTACCTAAGCCACATGTCTGGCCGAGTTAGCTCGCCGTCTGTACGTGAACGGGCCGGGCTCATTATGATTATGTAGGCCAGCACGTCTCTCTCGCCAATCAGAGGGGACGGTACAAGGAGTTATTCTGGCGATGAAGAGTGTAGCCCGGGGGCAGCTCCAGAGCACTGAGAGCACTGAGAGGACGTGCTGTGGTCGCACTTTGCCCCCAAGACACAAAAATTATTCCCCGATGAAACACAAACAGGCCTGAACCCACAACCATCGCATTAACAGTAATTGGTGTTTTTCATATCACGTCAAACTCGCTCGAACCCACACGCAAGAGCAGTCATAACAAAGGAGGTTGAAGCCGAAAACAGAAAAACACATATAGAGCGTCTCCGACAACTCCTCGTTTTATTGGAACAACCTCCGCTGATTTTTCTTACACATCAAAGTCTGCAGGTTTCTTGGGGAGATCTATTTGAAAAAAAAAGTTGTATAAAGCGATTTGGGCTCCGGAGGGAGCTCGGGCGAGGAGCTCATAAATTCCCCCGAAGTGGTGTCACAGGTCGAATCTGAAGACTCCCTGTTTGAAAGTGAAAAAGTCTGGGGGTGGGGAGTTAGAGAGAAATGAGGTTCCCAGACCTCTGCAGCCTTACGCCTTATCTCTGCTGGAGGGGCTGACTCCTCAGTTGCCTGTTGTCTGCAGCGCTCCTGTGTAGTGACTCAGGCTCCTGGTGTTGACGCCCTGTCTGTGCTCCTCAGTGATGCACACAACTCGCCTCATTAGTCAGATTCTCCAGCTGAACTGCGGGGAAGTGCAAGGTCAGCCTTATTTTAGCAACCAATTTCCCCCGGCTTCCCCCAAGAATATGAGCCCGGTGCTTTTTCTCTACGAGCTTAATACGACAGGAAAGAAAAAAAAATCCTCCTGTGTTTTCAGGGAGAATAAATGTTTTGCCCGACGTGCAGTGTAAAGTCAACGGGACAAATACTGTGGGAGACTCTAACCTCTGCCACTGACTCGTGCCACGGTTTGAGTTCATGCATCATTTAGTTATTAAAAAAAAAGGACTTTGCCACAAGCTCACTTCAGATTGGATTCTCAGCTTAACGGACCCTTTTTGTTCAATCCACGTATAAGCTCGTAACCGAACCCGACGGGCGAGGAAGTGTCCACCGTTCGAGTCGAGAAGAAAAACAGATTTAGCCACATGCTTGTCAGCCACACCTTCTGAGCTGGTTCACACATACTTAATTAGTTTTATTTAGTGGGGGGTGTAAGAAAAACCAAAGGAATGTTGGTGTTACATGCTGATACACGCCTACAGTTCAGTGGCGGTGTATTCACTGAAAGAACCAGAGGGTTGTGAAATGATGATGTTCGCGAAGGAACGATGGAGAAGGTCTCGGAGGCTTCACACGCCTGTTGGTGCCAGGCAGCTAAAAAAACTGGCAGGATGGAGCTTATCGTGCAAATGCCACAGGATCGATGGGGAGGGGACGTTGGTTGGCGGGACGACAGTGCGTGAACGTTGGCCTCCCCATCAGCATGTCCTGAGGGTTTGTGGCTGCGTGAAGCTTTGGCAGCGATATACAAGACATGTGTTTGAATGAGAGAGAGAGAGAGAGAGAGAGAGAGAGAGATGGAGGGATGGAGGGAGGGAGGGTGAAAAACACAAACTAATCCTCTGGATGCATCACAAGGTGGAGGACGAGCACAGCCACAGGGTTTTCCCCCGACCCCGAGACGAAAAAGTCCCAGAGCCGCCACAGCCGGCACCCAGGGCGACTCTCTGTGAAGCATAACCATGAGGCCGGGGCGAATCAAAAACAAGCTCATAGAGGGCATGAAGGAGGGCGGACGAAAAAACAATAAACAAGTCAACACGGTTTTTATTCCACGAGGAGGATGGGCTGAGGTCACTCCACCTCGGCTGAATCAGTTAGGAGAGTGTACACTGCAGGAGGAGACTGGGTTATTAACCCCCGGTGGACACGCTGACTGGCACCGCTTCAATGGGATCAATGCAAATACAAGTGTTGTGTTGTGTTTTTGTTGAATACGCACAAGTTGAGTGGAGCACACAACTTCCACTTGACCCCGACTTTAACACCCCCATCCCTCTTGCATTTCCTGCAGGTTTGAAGGTTTGATTCCGACTTTATCCGGGAAGAAGAGATATTTTGCACGAGTACACACGCAGGGATCTTAAACATATAACTCAGTGTCCCCGATTTCATGAAACCTGTGAAAGAAAAAGAAGAACTGAGCCGACACCCGGGAATCGTATCCCCCCCCCCTCTTGTCTCAGGATGAATTCTGCGGGTCTGAATTATTAATTCTCTCTCTCCCCCGCATTCGATTTTGTACGACTTGTCACTTTTATCAAATTATGCTCCGCGGATCGCTCACTCTTCTGAGCACATTCTTTTTTAATTCAATAATCTGCATTTTCACCTTGCTTGAAATTTCCACATCTTTGGCAACCGTTATATATATACACTCTTGAAATCTCATTCATATCTGAGATTAAAATATAAATATTTATATCACTTCAAGGTTATTTCCACGGAGGCTTTCACTGCAGATGAGTGGGGGGGGGATTCTCTGCGGGGTTGTCACACCTTTAACATTTTATATTTGAACCATTGTTCATATCAAATTAGAGCAGGTGATTTAAAGGAGGGGGGGGAGGGCCGCCACATGCAAAAGGGGCACCTGTCAGATCTGTATTATTGGTGAGCTACAACCCCAGGGGAATCCTGACCTCTGACCCGTGGCTTGTCTCAGCTGCACTTATTTTGCAATAATATCAAACGGTAAAGCGACTCCCCGTCTATCTGTCCGTTTTATCAAATCGGTACTTGACCCCTGTGACCTCTTGGTTATTACACGTTTTGAAAAAGTAATGGCGGTGAAGTCCGTCCCCGTCTTTATCCCACTTCATCTTTTTTCTCCGCCGCTTCTTATCACCATCCACCAGCGGGGGGGGCGAGGGGGGGCCCGTGCACTCGCTCCCCTGTCCGGCTCCGTTTACCACTTCATCACATCTCATTGCTTTAATGAGCAGGATTGTTTATAATCACACTGTAAATCGCTCATTAATCTCCGCTGCAACATCCGACATGTCTCTGCAGCTCCACGGCGGCATTCTGCTGCGCTGGCATCCCGCGGTAAGTACTCGCCCCTAATCGAGTGAGAGAGAGAGGGGGGGGGTCACGTGATCTGGATTGAGATACCTCCTTTTGCTGACTGAGGATATTTGGACAAAAAAAGAGGAAGAATCCATTCAGGTGCTCCTGCTGCTAATGCATCTTCATGGGGGCGGAGGCTTCCAACAGACGGATTGAGACGTTGCCTCCCCCCCCCTCCCCTATTATGAATATTAAAACACATTTTAGGAATTGCCTATGTGGCCCCGTCTCCCCGCCTTGTTGTAGCGGCTCAACAGAGGAAAGCATACTTAGAGACCTGAAATACTTTTAGCACTAATGTGCTGTTTAGTGAAGCGTCGCGGTGCCAAGATTGACACCATCTTTTTACGCAGCCCCACCACCATTAGTATCACTCCGCCTCCATTGTGGCACATTAAAACAAACTAATGATGTTTCTCCACCGAGTGTCTCTCGTGGAGAACGGGGCGCCCAGAGTGACTGCTCTGTACTTACTGCACCTTCGCCCAGACTGGTGACAAGTTGCCGCATTTAGAAAAACGTAATACAGTTGTTACAAACGATAATGAGAAAATGATCTTTTTATTGGCAGAGGCTGCGGCAGAATCACCGAAATGACACCAGGCTGAAAAACCCTCCTCTCTCTCCAGCCTCCGTGTCCCTGTGCTGACCGCGGCTGCTTTATTTAGCCCGTGTGGCGGATCAGTGTCAGCGAGGCAGGGACGGGGGCTTAGTTCCAGCCTAGGGCCATCCTTGCTGCTCTAGTGGCCTGCATAGGAAGCTACTGAGGGGCCCCTTTTGCATGTGGCGCCAACCCTCTCCGGACACCACTCTGGAAACTACTGAAGGGGAAATTGAAATATGCTGCCTTTCCGCAAGGTCAGGCTCAGGCAGGACTGACACCTGCTGCTGGCCATGTTAAACATGCCATCCGGGGGGCTTCTCTATTGTGCACAGAGCCCCTGGTTTACCACAGTTTACTTTACCTCGGAATCCATTGAACCACAGCCCTGCAACCCCGGCTGCTGTGTAGCAAAAGGCATGTGAAAGTGAGTATTGATCGGTATTGATTTTTCCCGCAGGAGCCGATTGACTTTAGCTCATTACGTCAAATAAACCTCCAGGGGGGGGGAGAATTCTTCTGAAGGCTGACAGAGGAGATAAAGCAGGGATCTGATTTGAATGACAATGCACAGAACACAGAACACAGAACACAGTGCAGGGCAAACACAACACAACGCAAGGCCCGGGAATGACACGTTAATACTTTTTTTGTGCAGCTCAACACAACGTCAGGAGTTGAAACATGAAACTTCATCGCCACACGTCTCGGCTATTTTCTCCCCCTCATCTTGTTTTCATCGTGTCTGTCACCAAAAGATATTCTCTGTTACATGTTGCACTCTGTCAACTGTAAGAAATTGTGTTGGAGCACGTCGTGATCTGCAGCCGAGCAGAGGAGAGAGAAGCGCGAGGACACATGACGCCTCGGAAAAGCTGAAAAACACTTTTTGAAAGATATTTTTTCTTTCTTAAGGACCACAAGCAGCACTTATTGCTTTAACTAAATTTCATAAAAAGTCATCTCTCATTATCTTCTGGTCTAGAATTTGTTTTCTACGCCCGGGCCCTGAATCACGATATTGATATCTCACCATAATGTGAAAGAATCTCTATCTTAAAATTCATTCTACTTCAATAAACAGGCAAACAGCCGCTGGAGCTCTCCACACGGCCTCTTCCAGGAGTTATCCTGACCTGAGCACTTCTGAAGTTTACTTTGTGTTTGTTTGATTCGCTCTGGAGTTTATGAGACACGGATCTGAAACACCAATGTGTATGTTGCACACTGCATACGCACACAATCGCACAGTGCATCAGTGGGCAGCCCTTCTTCTCCCACAGCCGTCAGTATTCTGCTCGAGGACAGTTAGATTGAAACACTGACTTCTGGTTTAGAGGACAACCCGCTCTACCCCCTTAGCCACAGAGTTCTTGCGCGAGGGCACCACGCTAGCGCCCCCTATTGGCCAGCTGCCACTGACGTATGGGCGTTCATTACACCAAAGTTCACCTGCTCCATACATTCCGGAGCAGGCGAAGGCTCTTTTAATGAGAAAACAAGCTTCAGCCGGTGTACTTCCGTGTTATGAATAGCTCGGCCGCCTATACATTACAGCCAGAAATTCAACATGTCTGCCAGGGGTACTTGGGGAAATCACATTCCTTGGTGTGTGTGTGGGAGTGTTGCTTTTTATTACCTGCCTCAGAGCTTCAAATCCAATTCCATCTCCTCACTTCTCCCTGGGCCTGCCTCTGTCAGTGCACAGAGAACATTGGATGGGCGATGATGCAGCCTTATGGGTGGAACGGCTATAGCCTGCAGGTTGACTTTAAATTAACACCCTTCATTAAGAGCATCCATCACGTGGGATCCATAGGGAGTCACCTGGAACACCCGTGACACGGAAGGAGAGAGCCCACGGAGAAATGGCACGAATGCTGAATATATGCATATTGGTCTCTTCCCTGAAATAATCCACCTGTCGAATAAAAAAAACACCCTCTATTTATTATTCTGGGTATATATGTGGAAGATGTCATAAGTCAGTGTTTTGCTGCCGGTTCCCAGCTCAGGTTGGCGGTGATACAAGGCACGTTTTCCTCAACCAAGGGCTGAGGACAAAGTCTGAACCTCGCGGTGACAATGCCGTGCTGGAAACGCTCGAAGCCAGCTGGACATAAATTCAGAAACAGCCGTCTTCGGTTTGTCTTTTTTTTTCTGTCACACGACACAGCTGCATCCTTTATGAGGTGGAGAGAAAAGCCTCAGCAGCCATCCGAGGCACAAGGCAGGCCAGGCGTCCACGATGACAGCAAGAGGGCTCTTCGTTTACATTCAGGGGGACTTAGACAATATTCCCCCGGCCAACTTATCCTGCTGAAACAGCGGGCCACACTTGGCCGACCGAGCTGCGATTCTTTTTATTTATTTATTTTTTTCCCGCGGCCTGGAAGCTCTCGGGGCTAGCAGGGGCTTTAGCGAATGGGGCTGCTGAGCACACCACTGGACCAGGATCCCTGAGTTGAATTTCTGAAAGGCTCATTATTCTGGAATGGGGAGAGAGTCGCATTGAGGGGTGGAAGGGATGAACAGGAGCTCAAGGCGGAGTGTCCATCAGAGAGGCTGTGGTGCGTTTAGACACATCACCGCTGGGACAAATGGGGATCAGGGGCTGGAGTGAGATCCCAGTGACTCACCAGAGTCTGAACCACAGTGTGTTATTGTTCTGCCCACACTGAGACCGGCTGTTGTTTTCTCTGTTTCTCCTTCCTGATCGGTCAATTTAAAATGACCAATATGATGGATAGATGGAGGGATAGATAGATAGATATATGGAAAGAGGGAGGATAGATAGATAGATAGATAGATAGAGAGATAGATAGATAGATAGATAGATAGATAGATAGATAGATAGATAGATAGATAGATAGATAGATAGATAGATAGATAGATAGATAGATAGATAGATAGATGGAGGGATAGATAGATAGATGGAGGGATAGATTGATAGATGGAGGGATGGATTGATAGAGAGAGGGAGTGATAGAAATGAGGCATGGATGATAGACTGACAGACAGAGAGCGAGGGTTCAGAGGTAGATAGATAGAAATGGAGAAATGGATGATAGATAGAAAGATAGATAGATAGATAGACAGACAGACAGACAGACAGACAGACAGACAGACAGAAGAAGACAGACAGACAGACAGACAGACAGACAGACAGACAGACAGACAGACAGACAGATAGATAGATAGATAGAAGATAGAGCGATGGATAGAGAGAGAGTGATAGAAATGGAGCGATGGATGATAACCTGACAGACAGACAGACAGAGAGAGAGGGGTGAGAGGTAGGTAGATAGAAATAGAGAAATGGATGATAGATAGAGAGACAGAGAGATAGATATAGAGCAAGAGAGAGATGACAGAGGGAGAGAGAAGGAGAAGGATGAGAGAGAGATTGATGGCAATGGAGAGATGGGTGAGAGGAAAGAGAGAGAGAGAGAGAAGGAAAGAAAGATAGAAATTAATAGATAGATAGCACACTGTACAAAATCCCAATATACAAGAATAAAACTATTCAGAATATAAAGTACAGAAATGGAATATGATATTTACATATAGAGAGATAACAGGTGTTTAAAGGGGAAACAGGTAAACTGAGTCAGACTGAGGCGACGTTGTGGAATTATTACATTTAAAAAAGAATTGTATCAACCATACGACCAAACATGAGACTTAAATCACAAAGCTTTCATTGATCGTGCACCTGCGACATGAGCGAACATTCCACCCAAATTAAAACATGAAAGAATGCGCCTCACTCGCTGTAATTTTGACAAAGAGTCCGAGTCGGAGCGTGGTGGAATACATTACTATCTCAGCTTACAGCCACTTATAAACTGACATCTCACCAATCTACATTCCAAGGCCTTCAAAAGGGAATAAAATTATGAGGAAATTACAAGGCAAGTGAGTCTCGGTCCCACACGGGGAATTAAAAACTTATTATCTGTGACAACCTGTCAGCCGGCGAGAGCTCAAACACGAGCACAGAGCTCTGTGAGCCGCGGAGGGGAGGAGGAAAAGAGAGAGAGAGAGAGTGATACAAGAGGAGGGGAAGGAAAAGAGAGAGTTGGATACATCCTTCTTTCTGTGAGGAAGAGGATGAACAGTAACTGCTTTCGACCGGCTGTGATTTGACGAGCTTGATCTCGACTCTCGGTCACGCAGCGTTTCAGATCTCGTCTTTGTTTTCTCGTATTCAGAGTGAAGTGATATACTGTTTAAGTGATTCACTCCCATTTCTTTCAAAACTACAGACAATACATAAAAACCCGACGGTCCCCGGAGAGAGCTCCACGATCGTGAGTCGTAATTATTCCATGATTCTGCCCGCTTTGGTATTAAAAGGTAAAAAAAGCTGATGATGAAAAATGGGCAAAACAAACCGTACATCACCTGCTATTAACCAAGTTCATCCCTAACCCATCACAGTCACTCTAACCAGTTCAAGGGAATTACAATACTCGGCGGAGGCCACAGTCAGATGCAATTAGCGGGACTGATGGCAAATTAGACCAAATTATCATGCTATCTGATTTAATGGGGCCCCGGAGTGGCAGTCTGTGATGTCATCAACGTGAATACCAAGAGAGTGTGGTGGTGGGTGTGGAGGAGTGGGGGGGGCGCTTGAATCAGACATTTTACTTTAACGCCCCCCGAGGAAATCCACTCCGATTCGGTCCTATAACCGCCCCTAACATCCCACCTGGGAACGCCGGGAGCGCCGAGAGGGAACTTCACACGGGAAGCCGAGTATCAGAAGTTGGTGGGAACGTCGGAGCATCACAGAGTTTGTGCAACTTCAGGAAAAGAAAAAAGCGAAGCCTTCTCCTCCTCCTCCTTCTTCTCCTTCTTCTTCACGGAGGAAAACTGTTTTGTGAATTTTGACCGACTGACTACGATATGAGCACAATGAGCCGCCAGCAGCCAGCTTCCTCCCCCTGTTCAATAATACAGAGGCGGTTTCGGTTCCTCACTCCTCGGCTTTGTGTCATCCTGCTGACATCTGGTTGCATTTGCATGGCAGCTGGAGATCCTTGGATTAAGCGCTTTACAAGAGTATTGCCATATCTCATTTAACAACATAATCATCTTATGAGGAAAAGCGATGTTTCATCCTTGATGTTTTACAAAGCCCGGCGAGCAGCTTCCACTTAGGCTCTCCCTCCTCTCCCAGCCGTCTTTCCATGCCTTGCAACGTGCCGTTTCCGGGTAATCTTGTTGAACATTGCGTTGCGTGTGTGTGTGTGTGTGTGTGTGTGTGTGTGTGTGTGTGTGTGTGTGTGTGTGTGTCTGGACCAGTGTAGATCATATTATTTACCAGACAGCTCTTCAGTTCTCTTTCTTCTCCAAGGCTATCTGATCCTTGCAAAAGCTCAATCAACGTTTTCAGCAAGGTCTCCGGAACGAGCAACATCTGAAAAAAGAAAAAAGAAAAGAATGAGCCACATCAAAATTAAGGCTCCAAGGATGCCTCTGTTTCAAAAAGCTGCCAAACAAGAAGATGGTAAAATACACTTGAACCCAGAAGGACGTCGTCTCTGGGGGTTTTCCATTGAGATTGTATTGATCATGTTCAGCAGCTAAAAGAGAATTTATTGCAAACCCATTGTTTTGTGGGCTTCATTCTTTATATGGATTAAACCGGAGGCATGTTGTTTTTAAAACCACAAGGTTGGTCCAGGAACCATTGTCTGGATTGCAATAATATTTCATGGTCAATCGATTGATAATTAGTGCTTTTTAAAAATTGCAAACTATTGATAAAAAATACCATTTATGAACAAATAAGTGGAAAACTATTAACATCCACATTGGCCTCATCTGCATTTTACATTTAGTGGTAACTACCAAATATGAGCATGCTAACATGCTAAACTAAGATGGTGAGCATATACAAGCTAAATCAATGTGTTTTATTGTGAGTATGTCATTAGGCCTCTGTTAGCATTTAGCCCCAAATATTATCTTGTTTCATTGAGTCCTCTTTCCTATCTGTTGTTAAAGTGCTCTTCAGGAAGTATTCAGCCCCTTTTACTTTGTGTACTTTTACTATCTATTGTGTTGGAAACTTTTAATTGTACATCGATTCCTGCCCATCAATCTACACTCAACCTGTGGCAAACGGAATTGATCGGACATAGAAAGACACAAGCCAGCGTTTTTTGTAACTGCACGTCAGGACTAAATCTAAACAGTGAGGTCAAAACACCTAAATAGATCTTGAATGGCTTCGGTTTTCCAAGTTCAGAGCCACCGTGAATCCTAGAGTTGGTCATCAGGATAAAGTTAATGACCAGGAGGGAAGGGAATTGGCCAGGGAGGTGACCATGAACCCCAAGGAAGCTTCTTGAGTCTTGGAAGTCATTTTGAGGATTGAAAGGTCTTTCTCAGGTCAATAATAAGGCATGAAACAGATGCTTCCCTATCAATCTGATGATACAGGAAAGGGATGTATGAGGAAAAGTTGAATAAAGTGCAGGTGTGAAAAGCGGGTGGAGACTGACCAACGACAAGTCAAAGCTTGAATTGCTACCAAAAGTGTGTCGGTGCAGAAATACAGAATTAAGGATCTGTGTATTTTTCAAAATGAGAAATATTGATCTGTAAATCTAACAAAACACTGCGACCAATCCCAGATGACTACAACACAATTAAGTCTACAAAATTTTTTGAAATGGTCTAAAACTTGCCTTGAGCCACTGTTAATATTTCTGTTTTGCCAGCTGAATGGAAAAAGAACATCTTCTTAAAATCAAAAAGCAAAAGAGACAAGAGACAAAAGACAGAAGTTGGTGACGTGGGTTTGTCCTTCTATCAGTAACGGTCTGCACGGCTCCACAATCAGGTTTTCCTCACCCTGACCTTTCTGGGCTCGAGATTTGGCTCCTTTGCACCAGACAGGGAGATAAATGGCTCCGTGTCAGCTCAGGTTACCACCACGGCTCCGGTTATTTTGTCTCATTCCCTGTCTGCTCTGTCTTTGCTTTGGAATCCTTTTGTCCACAGCATGTTTATTTCATGAAGAAATCCACAATATCAGAGTCATCAGATGGCTGCGTGATATGAGAGAGCAGCACGGTGCTGGAATGTGCTGATGCTGTCAGGCCCGCTCTCTTCTCTGTAGTTGCACGGGTAAGCGATTCATATTTTTTTTGCCTCTACAGCTTCTCACAGTCGTGATCGTCTCAACAAAGAGGAAAAAATGTGCTTGAGAGAGAAAACCTATTTATTTCTCTGCAGATCGACATTTGGAGATATTGCAAAGCCACTATTACAATTCTGTAAAGCAATATCTTTATGGATTGTTGTTTGTTGGTTTATCTGAGAGGCTCAATATTATTAATTAGATCAAAATGAACTGAAATTGAGGAAAATCAAAGACGTGTTGTTGTTTATTCTGCCTCTTTGTCATTTACTATGTTCATTTTGGGCTATTTAAGATATCTGTAAATCTGAAATCCACTCGTGCATGTGCCTAAAATTGCTATACAAGCAGGGTTCTTAGGTTTTATAATTATTAATTGTAAAGGTAAATATTAAATGATGCTTAACTGTATCATAATCAGAAAACTCAGAACAGAAGAAGAGAACTTTCAAAGCAGGTGACCATCATCATCTGGGCTCTATTTTAATCCGTGTCTGGTCTAAAGCGCATTTAGAGTTTATCCAAAATTCAAATCCACTTTTGAAAGTTTATAGGTTATATTAAGTCTCTTAATTAATGGGTGTGCTTTGAGCGTAACGTGCAATAAAGTGAAAAAGGTGTGCGACTTGCGAAGTGGAGTTGCTAGGTAACAAAAAACTTTAAAACACATTGTTTGCCCGCTTATATATATATATATATATATATATAAATATATGACCCTGACCCTGATAGGATAAGCAGTGCAGATAATAGACGGATGGATGGATATTCAATATAAGATCAACGTTTTGTTTTAAAGACTGAAACATTCTTATTCCTTTCTTGTATTATCTAAATAAACTCAAAAGAAACTATATTAAATATTGGATTTAATTATAATTTCTCCTCCAGCCCGTCTTTCCACGACAAACTTTCTTTTTGCAAACAGACTTTTACTGAGAAGTGACTCAAACAAATCCAGCTGCCTTCAAATCCTCAGACATAAAAATGCTAATTTGTTGATTTCTGAAGCACTTTGTATTTATTCTAATGCGTCTTCAAAAGTTAAATTATTCCGATGCTCTGTGTGGGAGACACTTGTGAGATTGTCCTAATGATTTCTCCCTATAGCCAAACACACGTAGAACCAGATTAAACTGTTACCTTCATCTTTCGCTCAAGATCATTTTTCCAGGTCACTGACTCACAAAACCCACCGAGGACGGCACACAAAGCAATAACTGCAAGGACAAGGTAATATTAGCCTTTATGAGTTGTGTACAAAGACGGGCGTTTGCCACAGGGCAAAACTCCTCTTCTCTTTCGTGGCCTATTTTACGTCCACGCTCATCTCGGGACGCAGCGGGTCACAGAGTCGCACTGCTTTTGGTCATTTGTGTTATAATTGCTCCTGACGCGACTCGGCTGAGGTATCTCACGGAGCCATCAAAGCAATCGGAGCTTCCCGGTGAAGGTGGGAGGATTTGGTTTTACTCTGCACTCCCTCGCCAGTACCTCCAGCTGTGTTGGAGATCTCCTGTGTCTGTGAGCTGTGCGAGGAAGAAGGAAGTCGGCTTCTTAATATTCTAATTTCATCCTCAGCAAACATCTTGTTTTGACATTTATGTTTTCCTTTTTTCATTGGTTCATAGGGAATGTGTTGCATTAAGGCACATTTGTGTTATTGCTGAATCTATTAGTATAAACTACAGGTTATTGTGTTGGATAATTTGTCTTTACAATCAAGGGAAAGAGGCCGACAGGAATTGAAGGATCAACTCTTGATCCGTAGATGATGTGTTTGATCGGAGGAAGCTGGAAATTGAAAATACTGAGGCAACTGAATACAATATGGGAGTTTCTGTGCAACGTCAAAGAATAAAAAATGTATAAATAATGGTGGGGGGGTGGGGTGTGTGTGGGGGGGGGGGGGTGTGTGTGAGGGGGTGTGGGGTGTGTGTTTTTCTGTGTATGTGCTTTTTGTCAGCACAAATAAAAGAAATAAAAATACACAACTCATCCTTGGCAGCGCGTCATCGCCACACCACAGCAACTCGCCCCTCTCCCCTAGGACTGAGTGGGCTGATGGATTTGGTGGCACGTCTTGCCGCGTCGAGGAAAGCGAGGTCGTGATTTGCCAAAAGAGTAAACTCATTACCACACACATGTATAAGGTTTCCAGTTTTTATCTCAAGTATAAGCTGCTTCATTCCCGGCACCTCCCTCCCTCCCTCCCCCGACCACCCACCCTCACACTCTGCTAACACGCAGACATCCTCCTTTTTCTTTCTGGCAATATCTCCCAGTGAGCAGCCGTGGGGATGGGCTGTAGCCCAGGGGCACCGGTTTCCCTGAGCAAGCAGCCTGCGATTGCACACTAGCCGGATAAAACCTTAAAGTATATTTTATTCCCTATTTCCTCTCTGGTGTGTGTGTGTGTGTCTGTGTATGTGTGTGTGTGTTTTTTCCCACACTCCCTGTGCATACGAATTTAGAGAATGAGGTGTATTGTCAGGTTGTTCTTCTTTGATTCATCTGAGGCCTTAATAATAAGCCAACATTACCTTTCTATTTTCCACATGGCACAGATAACTCTGATAAAACAATGAAAAAACAACAAGGCTGCTTTTGTCGCCATAGCTTTGTTTTTTCCTTTAATATTAATTTACAAAAACTGCATGTCTCATTACCTCTGACTGCAGATTTTACGCCCGGCAACAGTTGGGCAGGACATATGGCGTGGAAACGTGGGCACTGTTGTGTGGCACAGCTTCATTGTGCGCAGATGTTTGACTAGCGTGGGGAAAACATTACAGGACGAGAAGGAATTTAGTATTAATTAAAATTTTTAACTTCCTAGATTGACGTGAACATGAGATATTGTGCAATTATTATTCCATCATCCGAAAAAAATGCGGAGACTCACACTTGAGATAAGTGCAGCTGCTGTTTCCTCAGAAGAGCCAGAAGACGGGGTTGTGTGTTAGTTTGTGTATCGCCTGCTCTTGTGTATGAACCTCATGGTGTCAATGACGTGGTCAAAATCTAAAGTAATGATCAGTACACGATTGTTAAACCTTCTCAATGTGTATGTGGATAATGAAACTGATCAGGACGCCGGTCAAAACCACATGATTCGACAATTATAAAAGGGATAAAAAGCAAATACTTATTCTGCTCAGGTACAATATCTTTCAAAAATGATTTTAAAAACACTAAATCACTATCTTGCCGAGGGATTGTGTCTCCTGCAACATCACTGATTGTAAATATGAGCAGTAACACGCAGAGAACCCTGAAACCTGCAGATGAGGAGAAATCTGCTTTTTTCCCCTCAGGCCATAAGACTCTTAAATACAAAGTGCAATCAGCTCTGTGCAATTAAACAATCTGTGTAATTATTACACACACACACACACACACACACACACACACACACACACACACACTGATTATGCAAAATTTCCAAGTGTTCAGCCTTCATCTTTAATACTTTTCTTTCTTATTAGGCCTGTTTACAGATTTTTATCATGCTCTCTTCTGTATTTGTATCGGATAATTACTATTGTTATTGTATTTTATTACTTACTTAACTTGCAAAAGTTACAAACAATGACAGCGAACACTTCAAGCTGTTACAGAGGCAGTTGAGTTAAGTTACTTTTCATTTGAAGTCATGTTTCTGGCCTCTTGGTTGAATTGACATCCAATATTCACATTTCCTTAGCTGAGTTTTTTTGTTGCACAAACTCCAGAGGGAACTAACGGCCTCTTTAGCAGCTAGGTGCTAAACTAAAGCTGGTCAAATAACCCACGAACATATGGCTTTTTGCAGTGGTAAATGAAGCTAGCGCAAGTTCAGTCAGGTAGACTTAAATCTGCAGACGATCAGCTGATCAGGGGCGTTCCTAAACTTAGTAACGCTCAATGGAGGACCTAACCTGCTAGTGATCAGCTGATTGGGGGCGTACTTAACATCCATCAGGTCGGGCGCGGTCTCTGTCAGCCAGTCATTTAGCAGCTGTCAAACTTTAAAAGTCCCTCTCTTTCTTCCTCAGCCTGTCATCATTCAGGACTAAAGAAACCCCTCTCCCCATTCTCCTCCGGCTCGAAGGACATTCACCTCATCCGGATCCCGACTAAGTGGATGAGCAGCGGTCAGAAGCAAGCGGCTCAAGCTGATGCGAGCAGGCTCACAGTAAGAGTAAAGTACTTTTCATTTGAGGAGTCATGTACCGAGTGCGCTCATGGTGGCTGACATCAATGATCACATTTCCTTACTGATGTTGCACAAACTTCCAGAGGGAACTAACGCCCTTCTTAGCAGCTAGGTGCATAAACTAAAGCTGTGCAGATAACCCCGCACTAACATATGGCTTTGATGCAGAGTGATGGAATCATTCTTAATCGGCTCCCATGATGGAAGTGACACACCCAGGTGAAATGTGGCAAGACAGCAAGGTGAGTGAGCTCCTCAGATTTCAGTGTAATTGCTTCTGTGTACAGTAAAACTGAGAATGCATAATCACCCAGTATAAATCAGCACCTGTCCGAGTGGCAGCGGTCAGAAGCAGCGCTCTGAGCGACCGTCTCAAATAAAAAAACCTGAGGAGTTATGTACCGAGTGCCGCGCGCATCAATCACATTGATTCTCCGGGCCTCATCATCCCATATAAAGCCCTTTAGTATAATAATGTTGTCAGTGGATTTTTTTCGGGGCGAGGTGTCTTCACACTGCTGCCAGTGTCAGTTCATTTAGATGCTCCCTCGCAGCTCTGGCAGCCATCACTGCTTATAACCAGCGTGTCAGTCACGTAATGAAAGAGAAGAGATGCCACGACTCCGGGAGCAGGTGTGTTAAATGTTGTTTCCATGAATACCAGATGTGTGACTTTGGCAGGGTGTGTGTGTGTGTGTGTGGGTCTGTAATAGAGGCAAACTACTTTTGACACTCTGACTGGACCCCTCACTTGTCAAAACGTTATTTCCAGATGAGTATGTGCGACATGTGTTTTGATCGGGTGTCGAATCCTGTTGATCAACTCCAGATGATAAAGAACTTCTTAAAATGACGAGCAGGAATCGAACATCACAGGGACAAAGGGCGATTGACTTTTTTCCCCGTAAATGACGAAACACGCGGTAAATTTGAAATGATTTGAAATTGCAACTTATTTTTGCTCCTGCAGTTAAATCTCCAGCACAGGCTGTACTTTCCCATTTAGAGCTATAGCGGCTTTGTATTTCATTGCCAGGTGCACACGGTGACAGACAGCGCTCGTTCTTCCCTCATCAGGCATTCATGAGATGTATTTATGTACTGACAGCTCGGAAATGGGACGCAGGGAAACATGTGTGCAGCCAGTACATCGGTGTTCGAGAAGGAAATCAGGAAGTGTATGGCAAGCCGATTGAGCATTTATTCCATATCCTTGATATCAAGTTTCAGTCCCCTCCACTAGTTCGGTCTTTATCAGCACTAGTTGGACATTTGGTCGAACTAGTTCAGCATCTTCCTGAACTAGTTGAACAAAAATCTTACTAGTCACTCTTTTTCAGCAACTAGTGGCACTTTTGTTCAACTAGTTAAAACAGAAACCTTACTAGTAACACTGTGTGCCGCACTAGTAGAGCCAAAGTCTCTACTAGTGGGCTTTTTGCTGACCTAGTGGTGCTCAAGACCGAACTAGTAATACTAAAAGTGTCACTAGTAAGCTAGTGAGCCATTTTGAGCCTCACTAGTTTACTAATAAGGTAAAAAACAACCTCACTAGTGTGACTAGTGGACATTTTGGCCCTTACTAGTTAACTAGTAAGCCCTTTCAGCCGCACACGTTGGGCCTGAGGTCAAAATACATTGTGTGCATCCAAAAGTAACTGCGCCCCTGAGAGCTTTGAATACTCCCCGGACTAAGGATCCAACTGTATTTTCCATTTCTAAAAAAATGTTATAGGTCCTTGTCCTTTTAGAATAAAGCCAATGTCCTTCTCAGACCATTAAAGCTTTTAGTTTTTTTTTCTTTTCCTTGTGCACGATCATTTCACGTCTGCCCCATTTCCCTGCCCCATGTTCCACAACCCAATTAGGCCCGCGCCGTACTGTGCTGCGTAGCCGAGAAGCCCCGAGCAGAGCGGTGGCTCCCAAAGCCCAAGGTGTGTTATTATCTTGTATTAGTGCACCACCTGCCTCGCCGTAATGATTAGCTAATTGGCTCGGCGCGTGTCTGGAAATAATAAAGAAAGGAGACATTTCGCTCCGATTAAGGAAGCACATGGAGTGAGCGAGAGCGAGGACACTTCAGCTGCACACACTGATATTCAGCCCTGCACGTTAGGTAGCATTGACGTTTGGTCTCAAGGGAAAAGCTTTGTTCAGTTTATCCTGGCAAACTGTGTTCTTCACAAACATCAAATGTAGTGGATGGGATAATGAAAGCTTTGAATATTAGAAAATTAAATAAATGAGTCTGCATTTGACCTGCAAGACAAATCATAAATACTGGGTGTTGGGTCACGGTAAGAGTGAAAAACCAGCTGTGAGTAGCATCATTATCACTACCATCATACATCAGACGCCTCGCCGAAGCCTGCTAATGCATCAGAGGGTTTAGTGCGATACACGTGTGTTACATATAATTCAGTATGTTCCACAAAAAGACGTTATAGAAGTTGAAATAGGCCTTGATAGCTTAAAATGTTTCCTGCCCCTGGTCAGCGTGACAGGCGACGGTTTTCTCTTCAAAACACAGACCGAGCTAGAGAGAAAACTAACTGAGCAAAACCAGAAACACTGTTCCCTTCTAAAGCCGCACTAATTTACCACTTATTTATTCAATATTTCTAATAAAGTGACTTGTCAAGATTAACGCACAGATAAATATCACCCAGCTCCTCAGCTTCCCTCAGCGATAAGGAGCCTTTCAACACCTTCCAGGTAGTTTTGGTTTAGTCGTCTACAACTGGACTTGTTTGGTTTCTCGCTCTCATCAAACTGCAGCAGGCAGCTGTTTTTCCAAGGAAACAGCTTTTTGATAAACTCATCACTGTCCAGCACCAGATGGTTCACAGACAGAGTGAGCAACCAGCTGGTAAACACAGCGGATCATGTAGCAGCTGAACTCGGATGGTATTTCCCTCAGGAGTCGGTGACGATCAAAACAGAGCTTAAAGAGGAGTGACTATTGGATTTCTAATTACAAAGGTCCCACATTAGCCATGGAAGCTTCAATGCTGGGTTCGCGGCTTGTTTTGATCCCTGTAATTTAATTATTAACCTTTAACAATGCAAGATGCTGCATTAATTTAATTGAATGAACTCATTTTCACTGGACTAAACAAAAATAATATTCAAACTGGAAAGGATAGGCACTTTTTCAGGTGATTGCCATAATGGATTGAGTTAAAGCTAATTGATTTAATGCTGAAAATACAATAAGGTTTATAAGGGAACTTTAACAGCATCCCATTTAATAAAATAACATAATATTTATGCATAATTACTTTGTTAAAAGGGGTTAATCTGGTGTGGCTCAAATGAAATTGTGTTTTTTCTCTCCTTAAGATAAATATCATTGAATTCGACGTCATCATAAACTTCTCTGATTTATCTTTTTCTTTTTTGTCCATGTCACAGATTCAGTCCAACACAAATATGAATCAAACACAACTGATTGTGTTGCATTGAGTCGACTTCTCCTTTGACTCTGAATGATGTCTCTCTCTCTCTCTCTCTCTCTACTCTCTCTCTCTCTCTCTCTCTCTCTCTCTCTCTCTCTCTCTCTCTCTCTCTGTGACTAGACTCTGTCTCCTTCAACATATTTCTCGCCTCTAGTTTCCGTAAACGATCTGAATCTTTTATTCACAACGACTTCTCGGTAGCAGACAGAAGTTTTTAATTGCTGCTGCTGCCTCTCGTGCCTTCATTTACCAAACTACAGGCTGTAGACTCTACCTGGTGAACCCCCCCCCCTCCCCCCCAGTGTAGGTCGGCTCTCTCACCATCTCCAAGTGTGTTTCAAACGTATACTTTGCACTGCAGGGAAGGAGGGAAAATACCTGGTTTCCAAACAGTCACTTCATCCTGCCATTGCCCTCTCAAACAAGTTCCAGTCGCCAGGTTCCTCCCGCGCAGACAACACAGGAGAATGTTGATAGATTACCCTGCCAGCGTTTTTCAGCACTTTCCCCACACAGTGGAGACGAGCTCCGTCCTGCTCTGTGACTGATACAAGTGGAGCCCCGCGACTCAGAGACCCCGGGAATAATACGCTCCTCTGCGCCGACAAAGAAAGTTGTTACTCAGCACAGTGCGATCGTATCTGCCGGTGAAGCTGCGGTGATCTAACAGGATGAGAGGAGCCTTTTTCATCCGAGGTAATAAAAAGGCGGGGTGTTGAAGTGAAGAAGTGGATCGTGAGTTTATGAATATGCACGCTCCACTTGTTTGCCTTTATAGGCCGGCACGCTGGCACTGACCCTATGAGAGTGGAGCTGTAACGTGGCCCAAGGTGAAGGTACGTCACAGTCTCCTGAACAAACAGATCTAAGAGCAGCTGAACCCGAAGCTCCTGCTGTCTCTACTTTAGATTTATCTTAAAAACTATATCTGCCATTCATCAGTGCAGGAGTACTACATGTTCATATATGTGGTCTAAATGGAACAGAGGTTAAAATGCAGTTTCAAATTTAAATTGAATAACTTGTATTGATTATATTGTTAACTAACTAATGTCCATCTCATAAGCTAGCCCTTGTTTCACTGTGATATAGATCTTTTCTATTTGTTATCACTTTATCATGATGCACATGGTCACATACAAATATTATATGATAAAAAATGTACTTGACCACATAACTCGTGTGGAAAGCATCAGAATTCAGTTTCTATTTTGACATTGAAGGGGGATAAGGGGGGGGTGGATATGTCCTAGGATTTCATAAGCATCCTTATGCAGTGCCAGTGAGGGGGTGAGGGTGGTGGGTGGGGGGTCAGGGTGCTTGTCACTCGGGTAAACGGTGAGGGGAAGGTGGCTAATTGTCGAGGTTTCTCTGGGGAGTCCCCGGACGGGGAGATAACAGGGGCGCTCCACAGGGGCCTTATCAATGAGTAATGACCTTAGCTGTCCCCTCGCCACGTGCACGGAGAGACACACACGGCCCCGCGCACGAGGAGCCGCCCCCCCCCCGACAGACAGTGACATCATGTCAAGGTAACCAAATGGATAAGTGGGTGTGGGGCTGGGTGGCGGGGTGGCGGGGGGGTTACTGGTTCCAATGGGAGGCTCGGGCAGAGAGTGCTGGTTAAATCGTCCATTAGCACAGTTTGAAGATGGACTCCTGGGCTTTTGGAAGCTCGCTCCACCGCGGAGGAGCCAGATCGCTGAATATCTGCTGCTGGCTAAGTGGAGGAAAACATGTTTTTCCTGGAAGCTTTTTGGATTTTAGGTTGAAAGATATTGAAATTGCACAAATGAGGTGCTGACAACCTTCATGAAACTACGCCTGAGGGAGTTTGTAATGCACTTATTTGTATTTCCCGCATAATTACAAGATAATCACGTTCTGTATTAGTTTGTGATACCGATCGATCTTCCAATATTCACTTCCATTAAGTCGAATGGCCCTCAGTATAGAGACACTCCCCTCAAATCCAACCAAGCTGCACCAAACTACTCATGAGGAATCAGCCGTTTAACTACGTCTGAGTTTTCTGTTCCCTGGGAAGCTGGTGAAATTAGTGAGTGTTGCACTTTGTAGGTGAGGACATTGAAATGAATTGGTTTCAGGGCAGAGCAGTGCTGTTATTGTGTTTTATCCAAAAGGGCAATAAGGCGTTCATGATTAATACAAGCTTTTAAAACATGTTTTTTAGGTCCATGCCCATATTCAATGGGCTCTTTCTGGAGTGTAGGTAACCAACAAACCAGAGAATAGGGGTGACAACATAACCACCTGGTAATAAACGCGACTGCATTTGTTGAAATTTCTATTACTATTCAGGTATTGACAGATCATATGAAATGACACCTGAGTGAATTAGCGTTGCAGTTATTTGTCTGAATACAGAAGCGACTGGCAGCAGCGTAATTGCAAAATGATCACAATCTGAATCGGTTCATATCCATCTTCTCATATTCACATGTCCATTAATAAACCTTACCAATCTTTATTCAACAGATATCAGTTAATCTAATCTCTGATGTGTTGAAACTGCAAATTAATTTAACTCACGCCTGTTTTAACTAATGCGTCCTGTTTTCTTTTTCTTTTTTTTAAAATATTTAATGCAATTACTGGTATAAAAAAAACTGCTGGGCACAGATTCATCCTTTAATGGTTTCAAGTCCCACCACACACACACACACACACACACACACACAAACACTGAGTACAACCGCAACACGGCCCCCCCCCCGATCAGTGATTAATAATTCATCCTTTAACAGCACAGATAACTTACTAGGACCAAGCTAAAGTGGGTGGGTGGGGGGGGTTTAGGGAGGGGCTAGGCAGCCTGGTACCTCCGGTGTGGCAGAGACACTGCTTCTTCCTCCTAACCCAGTTTCTTTCACCTTGGAGCGAGCAGCGAGGCACTATTCAAATGGAGAATAAATAAATAAATAAATCGATGACAAGCAAAAAGAAGAAGAAATACCAGCTGCTGCTGCTGCCGCTGCATCTCTCCGGAGGATAAGAAGAATAATGCCTTCATTTGCTGCGGGGCCTCCACTCTGCACCAAGTATAGACACACGGCTTTTATGGCTGTAGTATTTCTGATTGGCATCCTAGGACAGCCATTTGAATTATTTAATAGAGCTCCCATTCCCTTAGTGGAGAGGAGAAGAAGAAATATGTTTGTGTGTTTTGCATGTGTGTGTTTGTGTTACAATGTCTCGCTCTCTTTATTGTCTCTGCTCTGGCGCTCTCTCTCGGGCTGAAGCCGGGCGAGGCCGTTGTTTTATCACACAGCTCGGATGGCGTGTTGTTTGTGTGGGGAAAAGTAACGGAGGAAAAAAAGTACCCGGAAACTGGGGGAAAGAAGGATTTATAAAATTGGTTTGCATCACGAATATAAGGAGAATCTTCAGAGATAATCTCCTCTATAATCTCAAACAAGCACAGACTGCAAAATGGAAATATAATGACTTAAGGATATGGTTCAGATTATTAAGACCTCACAAGGAAGTGGATAGAAACCCAATGGAGATGGCATGGAGGGTGAAAGAAGTCCGGATGAGAAAATGGTCGATAATTAATCGAACGTTGAAGAAGACGCTTCAATTCACGTCTTCCCACAGGTGCCCAGGAGATAGAGAACCAGTCGATCCGCCATCACAGCGTAGAAAACACAGGGAGGATATCGAAGGGAATCGGGGGCCTCGGGCTCTCACCAGCCCTGATCCATTTCTTACCACAGAGGAGAGAGAGAGAGAGAGAGAGAGAGAGGAAGTGAGGGATGAGTTCGTCTCTGCGGTGCAGCTATCTCTCCCCAGAGCCTCGTGGTGGGAATGTGCAGGTGTTACAAGATCTCTCCCTGCTCTGCCCCTCCTATCAACATTCTTCAACTTCACTCGCTCCCAACTTCACTCGCTCCCCGACAGCGTGTGTCGAGGATTCTGAAAGGCTTGAAATGAAAAACTTGATATGAACCAAACGGCGAGTCAGCTAAATCCTGTCCTGATAAGTGGAAAGCGTTATGACCCAGCGAGACGACAGGATAATCTCTTTCTTGGGGATGTTCGGCGCGTCTGGGAGGTGGCCTGAATAAAAGCGCCCGTGTGCTATCAGGGCGGCCCCGTTTTAGATATGACCATCAGCAGCTGGAAGCGAACCGTTTGTCCAGGCCCATGCCAACGAATAAGACTCTTCTACCCCCCCGCCCCCCACTCCCTCCCCTTCTCCACATCCTGTCTTTATCAGGACTGATCGCCTCAAGCCCGTCTGACCTTGGCAGGGAGATAAAAACAGCAGACAGATAAGGAAGAAGGAAGGGAGAGCTAAAGTCGGAGCAGCTCGGGATGAGATGCACTTTTTCCTAAACTCCCCATTTACATTGCCTGGGAAATTCCTGTGGGAAGCTTTATGATAGATGAATAAGACTTCTCTGCTAAGGGGAGGAGATGAAGTCTGGGATGACCCGCTTTTTGCAAATTCGGCCCCAGGGAGAGGGAAGAGGAAGCTGCAAAACTTAAGATTTTTTTTGCAGAGTGCATATCTCTATCAAGCCTCTGAAGCGACATTAGGAGCGCTAAATTTATCATTGTGTCGTATTTGGGATTATGAAATCAGGTTTAATAGATGCACGCCCCGTCTGCGGGTTTATTTATACCGCGTGTTCTTAATGTTGCATCCATCCATAGGAGAAATCAGTCACTCTTTAGAACCGTTAGCTGTACTTTAAAATGTTCATATTTTGCATCTTCTTTTGCTGCCTTGGGTCAATGGAAAGAGTAACATGTATATCTGATTTGTTATTATGTTCATAATAATCATAATCCAAGGACGGCTGATTACCTGAGCCCCCAGCAACGAAAAAAACAACGTTTGAATGTTATAACTGTTGTTGGCAATATACCTTATTCTTATCTATTAAATATCCATCTGTCTAGCTCTCTATTATCTATCTATCCATACGTTACTAAAGATATTGTATCGATAATTTGAAAAATAGATTCCTCTCCTTCCCACATAGAGATAAGAGAGAATTCAATGGAACCCTATTGAACGTGAGGCCAGCAGCCACGTCGGAGCTCCATGAGGAAAATATCTTTCTTGTGGACGTGTAACGTTTCACATCGGACTCAAATTAAACTCTAAAGCAAAATTGATTTTGGCTCCATCTGGATGCGGGTGTGATGTCAGAGAGATGCTTGTTACTGCGACACACAGGCCCACAAAGTAAATATGAGGAATCAAAACCTTTGATTATGACCGGGGATTGTTAGTGAAGGCACAGGGACATTTTGTTCAGGGGGCGGACGCTAATAACCAAACTGCGTGTGTCTCCATGTCCCCCTCTTGGACACAGACTAATGGGAAGTGACCCTTAATTGTGTTGTTCTGTTAAGGTGGCACGGCGTGAGCGAGGCCAGACAAGACAGAGAGGACGGGCTCCTCTGTTTATTCACAAAACCAATCAGAGCTGACTGATTGGTAATATGGAGCTGTTATGGGATTGCATGTGATCTTGGCATTCGGGCTTGGTGTTGTTTACAATCACGTCTGCACTGTACCGCGGATATAACACGATCCATCTAGAGTAAATATGGTCAAGATGTCAAAAATACATTATATATAGAAAATAAAATGCTCAAAGTTCACTTCTTCTTCATGTACAACCACAGAAAGGTTACCAGCTTTGCCCTGTGAGTCGTCCAAGGGGCTGAATTAGCTTGAAACCGCCCCAGTGTGTCGACCTGTGGCCACACCACCTCCGCTCCCACCGACCATGACCGCCGAATCCCCAACTCTGATTGGCCAGTTCCTGGGAGGAGTTCCCGACCTTTCAGACGGAGCCCATGTGGCCCGATCCGGTCGGCTGGTTTACATTCTGTCAAACATGAGTCCGCGAGGCACAAGGAAACTGAAATCCCTTCCAGGAAAATGTCAAGCAGCAGTGGCAGGTCCTCACCCGAACACTGCCCTGTGATATGATTTTTTGAAGGATCTCGCCAGAGGTTGACAGATGTGACGCGGTCGACAGGGTGAAGTCAGATTTGGATTCAAAGTACTTGTTTCGGATAAACAACGTTGGGTTGTGGTTCAGGAAAGATCAGACTCTGAGGAAGTTGGAGAACAAAGTGCGGTGTCAAACTAAAGTATTTAATAAACTGAAGATTCTAAGATTCACTTCTGGGTATGTTGATGAGTAACATGTGTTCCAATATTTTTTAATTGGCTTTACAGTGCAGCAAACATCTGTATTTGGTGTGAAATAAGCTCATTAAAGCAACAACATGTAACTTTAACTGAACAACATTGCTCTTGGTCGCACAATCCAGAATTATCTGCCATCTTGCGCATTTGGAGACTGCACATGGATTTGAAAAGATTTCCTACTCGTTTTAGAATTCAGAATATATTGTGAAGTACTTGTCAGACAAGAACACCCTCAACTAGAGATGTGAACTAAGGTCAGGTACATACTCAACGCACAACAACAACAATGTCATGTCTTTGTCACCACACACCACACATCTACACAGTAACAACTATCTTAGTGAAACAGCCCATTAAAAGTGGGTTAGAAGTTGAGTTATCTGCCCCAACAATCTCAGCTCGTAGGTTCTGGGCTCAAATTCCTCACAAATATATCTGTATAAGTACACAAAACACGTACACACACACACACGTATGCACAAACATACCCAGTTGCATTGAACAATGGATTAAAGCTCTGGGGATGTCATACCTAAACCCCTGCTTGAGGATCCGTGTTACATCTCCTGTTGGACGTCATCCAAAGATTGTCGAGCAACAGAAAACACATTAATTAACACAATCAACACACTCTGTGCTAAAGTGACATGTCCCATCTGTACCTGCAGTGCCAGGGTCTGGACTCTATCATCCTCCACGAGCGTCACGCTGATCCCTCTCGCGCCTCCGCTAGTGTCAGCATTAATAAACCCGACGCCATGTCACCCTGCCGCAGCTCACGTCCAGCAGGGGGTGCTGGGAAGCCGCCTGAGCCCCGGTGTTCTGACGATTAATCTGCCCGAGTCACAGGGCCGAGGGGGGGGGCCCCGAGTCGAGTGAGCCGGGGTCCTGTCTGATGAGAGACAAGGTGATAATTGCCTTTGTGTTGCAGAGGAGAAAGGGCCGAGGCGGTCAAGGGCACATCCTGTGAAGGGAGGGCGAGCAGAACAAACACTGTGTTGGGCTCCTCTGTTTGGTGGGCGGGTGGTTAATGGGCCGGGCCATGTGTTTTTAGTCTGGCTCATGAGGACATGAGCTTGTGTCTACATGCACAGACGCCTTTACTTGTGTGCGTTCATATTTGCCTCGGCCGTGTTAGCTCGTCTGCAGGATGAAAACCAAATGTGTTGTTCTTGTCAACAGCATCTTGGATCTGCTTATTTCAGATGTGCTTCACCTGACTCGAGATTTTCATCAGTTGCTGTAGAAAACATTTTAATTATGAAATTGGTCAAATGATGATTTGTTTTGTACTAAAGGTATCACAATTAAGAGATACTGCAGTTAAATGTGTTTTTTGAGCTGTAAATTAACTTATAGGACTGTTTTTTTATTATAAAATACATTAAAGTTGGTTTATATTTCACTTTTACAATCAAATCAATAAGAAAAATCTACATTTATGGGCTACACATTCCTATCTACCGAGAAATATCCCCTTTAGTAAACAAACAAAAACTCTAAAGCCAGACTTGTTTCATTTACAATGACAAGCATGCATTTCAAAACCCGAGAAACCCTTTCATCGTCAACAACAGCTTTATATCACACCTTCTTATTTTATGTGAGGCTGTCTGTGCCTGTGTGAGTGGAAGAATGATGCCTTTTCAAGGTGAGTGTGTTTCTGTTGTTTATGGACTGCTTGTTATCATCTGATCGAGCAGCCGTGGAGACCCTGACCCGGCATTCCCTGCTCGCAACTTGAATAACTAAGTTAAGTTGAAACTTCACAGTGTGTGTGTGTGTGTGTGTGTTTTGAGCGACTCCTGGGAGACACTGTCTGTCCTCTCCTCAGAGCTGGTTCTCCATCGCTGTCAGTTCTTGGAAGATCTCATATAAGAAGAAACACAAGGACGGGCAATTCGGGACCCGACGTTTCTGGAGATCCCCTCGAGGGCCACGTTCAGAGAGTTCCCCAAAAGCCTTGCCATGGATCATTCACATATTCTCTTACTGCTCGACTGCCTCACGCTCTTATGACCTGTAATTACAACAAGTTGATTAAAGTGTGTTTAAAACATTGACCACTTCAGGTCTCATTCAGCCTAAAGGAGCAGACTGTTGTGTTGTGAATCGATGATGCACATGAAGGTGCAGGACAACAAAGATGCTCCTGAGCAAATCACACAATGACAAATATTGAATAAATTGTGTAATCAAATAAATGGAATCCAGTTACTTAGATCAATTCAGTAAACATCTTGAATCTTTTAATATTAGCATCTACTGAGGCAGACCCACATAAACCTCAGAAACCACAAACTTCTGACTAAACAAACACAATATTAATTTGTATTAATTAGCTGGTTTTCCGGTCTATATGAAGGTTGCTGTATGAGAGTGGTATTGATCTGATTCTCAGCAAGAAAGAAAAATCATTGCAGGGCTGCTCCGGCTTGTTACTGAACTGGCATCAGCCAAAGACGCTAATGAAAAGCTCTGCAGTGAGTTAGAGTGAAAGTCAGGGAGAAACTGTGACGTGTGAACACAACTACACATATAAACAAGTGACTATTCTAAAACCAGTGAGGTAGCAGCAAGTTACATTATCCAGTAAACAAGCTGTAGAACGGTGATGACTTGTTTGAACAAGTTGTTTTAAGTACAAACACAAGAAAATACTAAAAACTGACTGATGCAAACCCCCCATAACCAGCTGGGAGTAGCATCATCATCACTATCATCTGACAGCCTTTTCCTCCACAGGTTAGAGCTGCATGGCCTTCAGTAGACGTTTCAAATTCAATTGCCCCTCTATGGGGAACAAGTTCCCTGTGCAGTGGCTGTTTTGGGGTGGGGGGGAGAGGGGTTCTGATTGGATCACATGCTCCTGCTCAGCAGATGGAGGCGGCTGATCTCGGTGCAGTGACTTCTTGAAGTAGCCGCTGGTTACCTGGCAACACCGTGGTGACAAACAGCTTGTGGCCTGGAAACGGCCGAGAAATAAATTCAAACTGAGCAAACAGAAATGAGCATATGCAGTGTGTTTTAAATTTCTAATTTAGCCTTTATTTTTCCATTTCATAACCCGATAAGGAACAGGACGTGCTTCGTGAAAGGAAGTGATTGAAAGGAAAGTGACAAAAGACAGTTTGTGCTCTTACGCCTGCCGCCCTGACCCCCCCACCCCCCCTACTACTGTACCGCATTGTACCTGCCGAAACCAGAATGAATTTCCACAGAGGCCATTGTCACAGCACACAGCCAGCGAGCGTTATTAGCTCTAAACACGGGGGTGAATCTCAACATGTTATGTATTGTATCAACCTGTCGTGGGGGGGGCGTGAGACGAGAAAACGTCCGTCCCCGGTCGAACAAGCCTCCTCTGACATCTGCCTCCCTCTCCGATCATTTGCATATGTGGCAGAGACTTCTAAAGAGAGAGACGTAGAAGATTTGCTGCTCTGTGTCAGGAATACGTATTTTTGCACGTCTGCACATTGTCAATTTGAATCCAGAAGGAAACTACGGCAACAACTTTGGGACACATTACGGTTTTTTGTTTTTCCTGAAGCGCCATTAACCGCCGGGGAGCTTAAGTGTATCTTCACTGGTCGGCGTGAACACTAGTCAGATCATAATGATACAACAGGGCCCCTTTCATGCAGTTTCTCTTAATGTGACGCGATATTGGTTCTGATCAAACGACAGAACCCTAAATGGGATGTGTGTGTGTTTGCACAAAAGGATACGAATGATGTTAGAGAGCGAGTGTGTTTGTGGAGTCAGAGACGGAGACGAGCTGCTCTCGCTCTGCTCGTCAGGAATTGATCAGCTTGCATGCATTAGCAGATTGCCTATTGATGAGCAGGAGGATTTATAACGCTCTGATTGATGGGCGCAATCTAAGAGTATAAATAAATGAATACGCACCCGTCCCCTGGTTGGTGGGTTGGCAGTAAAGCCTTGATTTGCAAGCTCATCTGCGATCGCAAATGTCACATTTAGTATCAACCCCCCCCCGTCACCGCGGCCCTGCTGGCGGATAACGTACAGCGCCCGGGGAAGTCAGACGTCAGGCAAACAAGCCTCCTGGTGCTCCTCATTCACCCTGACACCACCGTGTGAGGCCTCAATAAGTGAAGCTGGAAGAAGAAGAAGAAGAAGGAGAAGAAGGAGAAGAAGAAGAAACACTTCTACACTCGCCTTCGTGTCGAGGTTTATAATTGGACCTTGATTTAAGTGGAAATACAGTGGATCTGTTTAATATTTGTGTTTCAGCTCAATTATATAACATATTTAACATATATAATATACATTTTGAGCTTAAGATTCATGTAATTTTTAAGTATATTGTATAAATAATTGACATTACACTGATGTACAAGTTATCTTTAGTCCACGGTTTTCATATATTCAGTTTATATCAAGTATATACAGTATTTTACAAATATGTTCATTATATACTGTACACACACACACTTCTAGCTATATCAGCCTCTACTTTAGTACATTTATTGCACTGAAAGCAGCACATGCAATTATACTCTGAGTGAAAACAACATTTCATTGTGAAAGAAGAGGAAAACAACATCCTCAGACAAACATGTGAAAGTGGCGTTCTATACATCATGTTCAAAAAAACCGAAAGTACCAATCACAGCGATGCGGGATCGAATGCAACCTACTGGTTTGTATGGTTCAATCCAGTTTAATCCCAGATTTTCCAAACGGTGAAATGAGATGACTTGTTTTAATCATATTAAACTTTATTGTACATCTGGATTAGAACATCAAACCTGTGATAGATGCCAATGACTAATGGACAAACAACTTCTAATGGTTGTTGCTGTGTCTAATACAGTTACACTTCCTGCACTCAGGATACACAGCTGTACTGTGGGGTAGCATTAACGTAGTGTATTGGTTGTGTTATTCAACAATGCATGGAGGGATTCTGACCACACTCGGTGGGATTACATCACAGTGACGTCCCTCGGGTCGGAAGGTTGTTCAGCTTGACCTTGTCCCCCGGTCTGACCTCTGAACTCTGACCTCTGACCTCTGAACTCGTCTCCATCGTCTCAGGACCGCTCTCGTTTTGACAGACTTCTCGGACTCCACAAGATGCCCTTGACTTTCACCTTCACAGCTGAATCATTCACTGGAGGGGCTATCCTGTGATATCCTTGTTTGTCTGACCCGCCCACCAGCCTCCAGCAGGCCCCCCCCCCTTCCGACACAACCTCTGACCTCCACCTCCTCGCAGCCATGCTGAGGGGAATCTAATCACACTCTGTTCAGATCGCAGAAGCCGATAAGGACTTCCTCCTGAAACCAAAATAAAGGTGATTCGATTTCATCCACTGGCTGCGTGACCCGACTTCAAACCCAGTGGCCCCGAGTCCATTATTTATCTGCTTAGAAGGAGACTTCTGCCCCCGGTGGCTCTCACCCAGCTCCAATTTTCCTTTCCTTGGTTTTGATGGTGGGATAGTTAACCGGGGTTAAGTGGTGGTGGAGTCGTCCGACCTCAATCCCTGAAGAGTGATATCTTTTCTTTTCTCCTGGAATTACATATTTAAAGCTCCTTCATTGAAAATAGCAGCAATTATTACATCCCTCATGTTCCTCATACAAACAAAAGAGTGGTGCCCACTGAATACTAAAAACAGTTATTGTGATATTAAATCCCCCACACAACATGCACCTGATGTCCTTTGTGTTTTCATTTCATTTATAGTTTTGCAACTCAAACAAGAGATATTTTGAAAAAACTACTTATCGGATAAAGTTTCATTATGAATTCAAATTAAAAACCTTTAAACACTAGATGTGTATTTAACATGAAGGTAATTTACATATTATTTATATATTTCAAACCTGTATCCAGTCAAAGCAAACTTTTAAATGAGAAGGAATTTCACTGAGCTGACTCTGGAGCCAGGTCGATTTTTCAAAGGTTTTGATCCTGTCAACCAATCAGAGAGTGTGTTGTTGGCAAAGTCAAAATATAAGCAGGAGAAGTTTTCGTCTTTTCAGTCTGACGTAAAGTTTATTTGGCGAATTATTTGATATATATTTGTTTTTAGTCGTTGTTATTTGTGTTGTTTTCCGACTTGAAGATGAGGATCAAACACAACTTCTATGCTTGTGTTTTAATAATTCCCTGAAGAGAGGCTCCGACCAAAAGAAACAAAGTATGTGTGTGTGTGTGTGTGTCTGTGTGTCTGCTGAGCGAGGCAGGTAGTATTTTTCATACATGCAACAAACGCACACTCACATCCCTGCCATGTGAGCCCCACACTGACTCTGGGAGTGACTGGGGACTCCTCCTGGGACTGTCCCTCCTCCCGCACGGAATAAATAAATGTTTTCTCTCCGGCGGCAGCAGCCTGCATGCCGAGCAGTCCGTCAAGCTCCCCTTCCCGCGTGCCGTGGAGCAAACAAATGCTCGCGCTGATTCACCTGCCACGGTTGCATATTCCCAGCGCGCCCCGGGCTTAGTAAAGTATAGAGGGGAAACATGAGGCCATGTGATCACAACCGTGTCAGCCATGTCTGAACAAGTGCTGCCCTGCCCTTCGTGGTTTCTTCTTCTTCTTCCTCCTCTTCCATAAAGCGGCCCCTGGGTTTACCGTGCTTCATCCCTCCGGTGAACTCCTCTTCACCAGATCAGAAACTGTGCTCATGAATTATTAGGGCTCCTGGAATGAGACAGAAAGCATCGCTCCTCCACCAGATCACTTGTTTGTCCCTCTTTTAATTGGGTTGCTGATAATTATCTGTGTCCAATTATATGAATCAATTACACACACTTAGCATTGTAATCAATTCTATTTTAGTGTTTTGCGCCGAGGCTCCGAAATGTGATTAATTATATAATTAAGCATCTCACTTGATTTATGTGGGTATCTTTTCCTGTGCATTGTTTATTTATACATTTCTGCTTTGAGCCGCACAGGTCAGCGTTAGTTGGAATCTGTTGCCTGGCAATTTTATTTAAGTTATTCTAAAGAAACTTTGTCTTTTTAGTTTTGAGGATTTAGTTTTGACTTTACTTTTGTTCAGAAAACAGAACGTCCTTCTTCTATACATGTTTTTTATTCAAATATCAAGGATCAACTTTGTGGATGAGATTTTAGAACATTTAGTGCAACTACACTTCCACCAACAATCTTTAATAAGCAGTAAAACTAGAAAAGTTACTTCACTAAGTTTTATTAATTCAAAACCCACAATGTTAGGTACCAGGTTTCATTCGCCTGGATTCATTCATTTCAATTAATGAAGCATCCATTTCATTAATTTCAAGCACTTTTATCTAATCATCAAGAAAGATTAACTGTGTAAACGAATCACCCTTTGTGATGGTCTGAGATCAGTTTAAAAAATAATACTTACAGCATAAAGTGGATAAATAGAGCTAACAAGTAATACTTTCCTTATATTATTCATGTGTTTATATATATCTAGTATATGAGTTATTGAAAAGGTGTCCTTGGGTGTCTAGACGAGCATCCTGAAATAAAATGTATCATAACATAAGGAAATTAAGGTAAAATGTCAAATCCCTTATTTTATTTTAACTTAGCTGGTTTGTCAGTTTCTTCAAAATCCCTGTTTAAGAGCTTGAGCACTTGACTTTCACATGAGGTCGACTTTTGATTAAAAAAGTCAAAGCATGACAAGAGAGGTCATTTACCACAATGAGTGGATCTGTGCATGAGCAGGGAGATACCGAGTTCTAATTATCCACGTCATTAACAGGCAGCCGTGTTCATCTATGAACATTCGAATGAGGAAGGGGCTCAGACGCTCAATTAAATACTTTACCAATC